>CM039505.1:27001334-27601334 GCA_022432975.1 Begonia masoniana | reverse complement strand
AGCGTCATCTTTTGCAATTTGCTCAGGGGTCATGGGGGAGAACTTAAAAGTCTTTCCATCGGATTTAAGGGAATAATAGTTCGAATGTCCATTGTGATGAACTCTTCTATCAAACTGCCAAGGTCGGCCTAGGAGTAAGTGGCTCGCACTAATAGGTACAACATCACAAAGGACCGTGTCCTTAAAGTTCCCAAAGGTAAACTCTACCTTCACTTGCTTAGTAACCTTGACATCGTCCCTATCATCTAGCCATCGTAGCTTGTAAGGGTGAGGGTGAACACTATTCTCCAGTCCTAATTTAGTAACTAAATCCTTGGAGGCTACATTGCACAACTACCTCCGTCAATAATCAGGGAGCATAGTTTATCCTTGATGATACATCTACTATGGAAGATGTTCTCTTGTTGAAAATCTTCTCCAGAACTCTTAGTCACGAGGACACATCTTCTTACCATAAGTAGAGGTCCTTCATGTTCGTGAAAAATCTCTTCTTGGGAATCACCATCCTCCTTATCTTCTCTTACCACTTCTAGATCATCCTCGCCTCACTAACAAATTCACTAGTGTCTTCTTGGAGGATCATCACTCGTCTATTGGGGCATTGAGCCATAAAATGACCAACGCCATGGCATTTATAACACTTCATCTCTCGGGATCTAAGGGGATTGGCAGCATCTACTAGAGTTTTACTACTTGATTCGTTGGATGGCCAATTGCGCGTGAAAGGTTTCTTTCCTTCGGCTTGGGTGAAAGTCTTGATGGGTTCAAGAGGCTTTGGTGTAACCTTTGGGGTAGTCTTGGGTTGGAATTGTTGAGTAAAACTAGGTTTCCTCTTTCTACTAAGTTGTCGCTCAACTCTCATAGCCATTTGTACTATTGCATCAAGGTTCTCTTGGGGGTGCAACTCAACAATGTCTCCTATATCTCGGCTCAATCCTCGAACAAATCTTGCAATCACTTATTCCTCAGGTTCATCCATCTCTCCTCTAATCCTAAGGGTCTAAAACTCGGTGAGGTATTCTTCAACAAACCGACTCCTTGTCTTAAGTTTTGGATTTGTAAGAATAGTTCTTGTCAGTATTGGGTAGGAATGAATCGCTTGGTCATGAGGGACTTTATCAACTTCCACGTGGTAACGGGATCATCTCTTATCTTTTGTCTTTGTGATTTAATGTTGGACCACCAAAGTGCAGCATATCCTGTGAGTTCAACTGAGACTAACTGGATTTTAACTCTATCAGAATAGTCATAATAATCAAAAACTTTCTCCACTTTATCTATCCAATCTAAGAAGGTATTACCATCACATGCGCCATTAAAAGAGAGAACATGAAACTTAACGCTCCTCAAATCATCTAAGTCATTTTAACGACCTGACTGAAAGTTCTCTTCTTCATCAAGGGTCTACTCATCCTCATCACGATAGTCAAAGCCTTGAAATCTCCTTCTAGGGTTATCAGGTCTTTCTACATTAGGATAGGGATCTTAATATGGAAATCTCCTTCTAGTATTCTCGGGTCTATCCATAGGTGTAGGCTTTCGGGAGGGTTCTCTAGAATTGCGCTTGCTTAGGGTCTCCATAATTTATTGCATGCTAAGGGTTAGGTCCCTAAGTTGCTAGCCTAGTTTGGTTACTTCTCCACTAAGACCGTTCAATTTCCCTTGCGAGCTAGACTCCCCATCTTGAGGGATGTCAGTTTCGGGTTGGGGAATGGCTTTGCTTTGGTTTGGTTCTTGATTCATATCTTGGTTTAGCTCTCGATTAATTCCGCTCCTAGTCTTCATTCATGTGAATACTAAGTGTTAGGAAGGGAAATGTGATGACCCAGATGTGTAAGTATGTGTACGATGGCTGCACGAACCGAAACCCGGATGGCGGTACGTCCGCACGGGCAAACCGGAAGGTGATGGGTCGTAAAAAGGTAAATGGGGTCGTCGTCCGCACGGGCAAACCGGAAGGTGATGGGTCGTAAAAAAAGGGGTCGTCACAATCCCACATTGCTTGGGGAAGTATGTGGAAATGAAACATATGTAAAGAGACCCTCCCAAGATAATAAGACGCGTTTTGGAGCACAATTGGCAACGGATCCCATAAGAACTCCGAAGTTAAAAGTGTTTCGGCAAGAGTAGTACCAGGTTGGGTGACTGACTGGGAAGTCCTCGCCAAACAAAGTCGTGAGGGGAGGATATTGGGCTACGACCCAATCCCTAGAGCGGACAATATCTTGCTGGAAAAATGGGTCGTTACAAATGGTATCAGAGCTGTATCCAACAGAAAATGTGGCCAACGAGGACGTTGGTCTCCCGAGGGGGGGTGATTGTGATGACCCGGATGTGTAAGTATGTGTACGATGGCTGCACAAATCGGAACCCGGATGGCACTACGTCCGTGCAGGCAAACCGGAAGGTGACGGGTCCTAAAAAAAGGGGTCGTCACAATCCCACATCACTTGGGGAAGTATGTGAAAATGAAACATATGTAAAGAGACCATCCCAAGATAGTAAGACACATTTTGGAGCATAATTGACAATAGATCCCATAAGAACTCTGAAGTTAAAAGTGCTTCGGCAAAAGTAGTACCAGGTTGGGTGACCGACTGGGAAGTCCTCGCCAAACAAAGTCGTGAAAGGAGGATATTGGGTTACGACCAATCCAAAGAGCAGACAATATCTTGTTGGGAATAGGGGTCATTACAGGAAATGTTAATTAAACCTAAGTATTAGGAAAGGGAAGTAGTGAACCTAGTTAAAACTCTAACCTAGAGTGTCTAAAGTTCGGCAGAAATTTTGGAACGCAATTTTGAGGGCCTAAACAACATTTTTTTGGCCCAAAACTTGGCAGTAGCCATAGATGAGAATTATAATAGTGTTGTAGATCTTTTTGATAGCTTCGATTTGCCAGGTGTCACAAAAAAAAACTGACACTCGTAGTCAAAGTTATGGCTGTTTTAAGGGGGAAAGGTCAAATTTGATAACAACAAGTTTGAATTTCACTAAACTAATTCATACATGCTCTTTTATTACTTTAGTGAACTCTGCATATATTCCAAACTTAAAGATGCAAGCAATTATATTATCAACAGAACGTTTTAAAATTCAAAATCCAACTAAGCATATAGTGAAAGCGACATAAAGTAACACTAAAAGTAGTGGCTAGTTTAGGTTATGCACTTTTACTTAGCTTTCACCCTTTTGAGTAACGTTACTTTACCAATGCAAATTCGAATGTATTAACTAACAGCAACAAAATACTGCATATGAACCTCGGATTTGGAACAACAAAACAAAACAGCAACCATTATAACAAAACAGAACACTAAAACAGCATAACTAATCACGATTTCAGCAAATATGTTTCATACTCGAATCTCAACAAGTTTATATTCATGCCAAAAGGAATAAAAAATACATTACTGGATAATATTTCAGATCTGGAAAATTAAAACACAAGCCAAGTCACCAAACCAGAAAAGGAAACAAAACATCAAGCACGAAGTTTGTTGGCTAATGTTCTACCAAATGAGGAAGGAAAACTAGTAGCACAAAAATGGTGGAAACATTTTGAAAAACTTATGCTGGGTTTTCAAACATAGCATTCTGGAAATCGTTTTGGAAGGAACATAAAGAGAAGATAAAAAAACAGCCAAAAACAACAAACACTTTTTTTTTCTTGGTTTTCGAAAACAGTAAAACAACAAAACAGAAAACCCTAAAAAAATGAAAACAATAAACAGGTGAGAAAATGGGTACGAAGATTCAAACCATTCGATTGCTAGCCTTCATGGGAAGCCATTCATGGCTCTGATACCACTTGACACGATTCTACCTGCAAGGCTATCGTGTTTCTACCCACAAAACATATTAGAAAATCCAGATTCAATAACCAGCAAATAACAATAGATCTAGCAACAATTTGACTAACCAAACAATGTCCAAATGCAACAAAATTTTAAGGGATTCTTCATGTATGAGTTAAGATTATTTCCTTTAATTTTCAAATCAAGATAATGAGTAAATCGTGAGTTTCAAATGGAACACCAGATGCAGTTTGGTAAGCAATATTTTATAAGCTTCCAGCATACACTCTTCCGTAGAAGAATGGCAGCAAATGGAACAGGTTAATGGCCACCTTCTTCGTGTATCCTACTCTGAAAAGAGAGGGAAGAATGGTGGAACAATAGCTATTCAAGCAACCGTGGGCTTGAAAGCGTAAAAGGAAATAACTCTGTAACACCCCGAGTTATCTGAGCCCGGTTTGTTACTCATAAGCCGTACGTAACTAAGAAACCTTGGACTAAATTTAAAACTCTCTCAAAAATCTAAATTTAACATTCCCCTTTTTTTAAAAAAAAAACTTCAAAACATTTAAATACTTGCAGCGGAAATCATTTGAACAACAATGAAGTTAAACAAACTACGAAATGTTGTTTGAATTGTTAAGAAACAATCGACAAATAGAAAATTAAGTTTAAACAGCGAAATACTAGAGAAGTCGCAGAGGTCAAACACATCCGATGACTTTTCTTAAGGCATCTTCCGATAGAATTAACCTACATCATCCGATGACTTTTCTTAAGGCATCTTCCGATAGAATTAACCTACATCATCCGATGACTTTTCTTAAGGCATCTTCCGATAGAATTAACCTACATCATCCGATGACTTTTCTTAAGGCATCTTCCGATAGAATTAACCTACATCATCCGATGACTTTTCTTAAGGCATCTTCCGATAGAATTAACCTACATCATCCGATGACTTTTCTTAAGGCATCTTCCGATAGAATTAACCTACATCATCCGATGACTTTTCTTAAGGCATCTTCCGATAGAATTAACCTACATCATCCGATGACTTTTCTTAAGGCATCTTCCGATAGAATTAACCTACATCATCCGATGACTTTTCTTAAGGCATCTTCCGATAGAATTAACCTACATCATCCGATGACTTTTCTTAAGGCATCTTCCGATAGAATTAACCTACATCATCCGATGACTTTTCTTAAGGCATCTTCCGATAGAATTAACCTACATCATCCGATGACTTTTCTTAAGGCATCTTCCGATAGAATTAACCTACATCATCCGATGACTTTTCTTAAGGCATCTTCCGATAGAATTAACCTACATCATCCGATGACTTTTCTTAAGGCATCTTCCGATAGAATTAACCTACATCATCCGATGACTTTTCTTAAGGCATCTTCCGATAGAATTAACCTACATCATCCGATGACTTTTCTTAAGGCATCTTCCGATAGAATTAACCTACATCATCCGATGACTTTTCTTAAGGCATCTTCCGATAGAATTAACCTACATCATCCGATGACTTTTCTTAAGGCATCTTCCGATAGAATTAACCTACATCATCCGATGACTTTTCTTAAGGCATCTTCCGATAGAATTAACCTACATCATCCGATGACTTTTCTTAAGGCATCTTCCGATAGAATTAACCTACATCATCCGATGACTTTTCTTAAGGCATCTTCCGATAGAATTAACCTACATCATCCGATGACTTTTCTTAAGGCATCTTCCGATAGAATTAACCTACATCATCCGATGACTTTTCTTAAGGCATCTTCCGATAGAATTAACCTACATCATCCGATGACTTTTCTTAAGGCATCTTCCGATAGAATTAACCTACATCATCCGATGACTTTTCTTAAGGCATCTTCCGATAGAATTAACCTACATCATCCGATGACTTTTCTTAAGGCATCTTCCGATAGAATTAACCTACATCATCCGATGACTTTTCTTAAGGCATCTTCCGATAGAATTAACCTACATCATCCGATGACTTTTCTTAAGGCATCTTCCGATAGAATTAACCTACATCATCCGATGACTTTTCTTAAGGCATCTTCCGATAGAATTAACCTACATCATCCGATGACTTTTCTTAAGGCATCTTCCGATAGAATTAACCTACATCATCCGATGACTTTTCTTAAGGCATCTTCCGATAGAATTAACCTACATCATCCGATGACTTTTCTTAAGGCATCTTCCGATAGAATTAACCTACATCATCCGATGACTTTTCTTAAGGCATCTTCCGATAGAATTAACCTACATCATCCGATGACTTTTCTTAAGGCATCTTCCGATAGAATTAACCTACATCATCCGATGACTTTTCTTAAGGCATCTTCCGATAGAATTAACCTACATCATCCGATGACTTTTCTTAAGGCATCTTCCGATAGAATTAACCTACATCATCCGATGACTTTTCTTAAGGCATCTTCCGATAGAATTAACCTACATCATCCGATGACTTTTCTTAAGGCATCTTCCGATAGAATTAACCTACATCATCCGATGACTTTTCTTAAGGCATCTTCCGATAGAATTAACCTACATCATCCGATGACTTTTCTTAAGGCATCTTCCGATAGAATTAACCTACATCATCCGATGACTTTTCTTAAGGCATCTTCCGATAGAATTAACCTACATCATCCGATGACTTTTCTTAAGGCATCTTCCGATGAGTTACCGAGACATCATCCGATGGACTTTGACCTACACCTTCCGATAAAACAAACCTCATGTACCGGTGACTTTACTGAGACATCATCCGATGGCTGTTCTTGAGGCATCTTCCGATAGAATTAACCTACATCATCCGATGACTTTTCTTAAGGCATCTTCCGATAGAATTAACCTACATCATCCGATGACTTTTCCTAAGGCATCTTCCGATAGAATTAACCTACATCATCCGATGACTTTTCTTAAGGCATCTTCCGATAGAATTAAGAGCGACATTTCAACTACTTCTCGCTATACATACACGACACCAATTCAGAAAGGAATTTACTTATTTCATTAAGACCATTCAGAAACAACTCACATTGAAATGTTCAAACCCAGTAAAACCAATACTTAAAACTCTCAGATCTCTAGTATCAGTAAAACTCAAAACATAGTCACAATATTAAAATCTCTACTGTCATGAAAACTCATCATACTCAAATTAAAGCAATTACAACTAAACCCGCACCATAGCAGACAACAGTTAACCCGCCTCATCAGTTTACCAGACCGAGGCATGAATGTACTCCTCCAACCACTTCTAATCATCTGGGCATTCAGGAAAATCACCTGCAGTATCCTCAACACCTACATCACAAAACTCATCTATTAGCCTAATGCTAAGTAAGTAAAGTAATAATGAAAAAAAGAATGAAATGCTGAAACATGGATTCCTAAACATGCAATTTCTACTTTCTCCTCTCAGTTGTTCAGGCGTCGTTTCTGTTCAGATCCCCTTGTGAAATTGGGAGTTGGATCAACTCTCCCAAAGTATAAATATCCACTGTCTCATTAAGGGTTGGATTAGTTCCCTTAACAGTAAAGCTAATTCACTGTTCAGATCCCCCTGTGAAATTGGGAGTTGGATCAACTCTCCTCGGTTCTTGACCGAACCGAGCCTTACCGTTCACCGGTCTTCAAGCTCCGAGCACTCAGCCAAAATTAGGTTATTCTCATACCATCAACAACCATTACAAAAACCAATAACCATGCTTTTATAGACCTAGGGTGGCTGGATAAGTGGGCTTCGAAATGGGCTTCAAAATGGGCTAAAGCCTTGACTTAGTGTAACAACACACTCTTCATCTCAATCACCTTCCAAACCACCATCTAACTAGCATACATCTAATCCTAATGCTTAAGGATGCATGCAACTATAAAATATTACATGAAAGGCCAATGTTTGCCAACAAAATACAAGGCTAAAATTTTACCAAAACAACAAGAAAAAAGATAAGCGTTCGATTATAATTTTAATCACAAGGGAGACAAATCCCCTTCTTCAAGTGCTTCCGTCTTCAAGTGCCTCCGTCTCTATTTCCCAAGTTAGCAAGTGCATGGGTTGATCGAGGTCCCTTGTGCTCGGCTCCCAATCCACATCTTTGAATAGGCCTTCAAGTCCTGCAAAAGAATTGGGCTTGTTAGTAAATAGATTTGTTAATGCTTGGGCCTTGGTTTGCCATCGAGTGACGGCCCTCTGTGGTACATCACATGCCCGGTGCCTGCGCGCCTCCAGCTCGACCTGTAGCGACCCTAACACTGTACCCTTATTTCCCGTATTTTTTTTATCCTTATAAACTTCGTAACGTTTGAACGGAAACAAATTATTAAAATAGTTTAGAACACATTTAGAAACCATTTAAATAAAACCATTGAAAACTTACAAAACAAATTGAAACAATTGAGTAAAACAATTAGAAGAAATTATATTTAAAACATAAAAACAATCGGCTGAAGAAAGGAGGGCATAAGGGACTTTTACCCCAAAAATGTGAGGGGAGATCGATCGCCTCATTCCAGGCAATCGATCGCCCATCGGCGATCGCATTTCTTTCCAACGATCGCCTCAACAGGCGATCGCTCAACACACGAGGGGTGATCGATCGCCCTAAAGAGGCGATGGATCGCCAAGCTCTCTGGAATTTTTCCAAAGAGCTCGGCGCCCCTTCCATTCCTCTTCCTTTCTTTTCCTCATTTCCCCTGCATGCACATACTCCTAACACAACTTCACAATTTATTAACACAAATTCTACTTACCTCACACTCATACATTTCAACATAAAATTAACCATTACTCATACCACCTCCGTAATCTTCCTCGAAACCGACTCGAGACGCACTTTCACGAAATACGTTTTCACGAAAATGAACTGCGTGGATCAGTTTAAAAACTAAACGTTTCCTTCCTTATAAAATCACCAAGCAGTTCCATAATACTTAGATAAAAGCTTTAACAAAACGTTTTATAAAAACACTTTACCAAAACATCTATACGACGTTCTATCAACTAACCAGAACCAAACATCCTAAAATGTTCTAACTATACAATTATTCTTTCTAGTTTACCATCAGCCCAAAACATCCCAATATCCTCAAAACACATACGTACATCCCCACGGGTCAGGTTAAGCATCGACTACGCCAGCACACCCCCGCGATCCATCCTTCGCCAATTGCATCACGCATCGGGTGGAGGGATCTCGTCCTCACCTATGTCAAAATCACCTACACCATACAGACAATCTATGAGCTAAAGGCTCAGCAAGTTTCGTAAATGCAGATGCATGTTATGCATATGAGTTTCTTAAATCATGCAACATTTTCTTATAAACGATGTGGTACTGTGACAAGCCCCTTTTGTGCATTCACAATAAATCGATAGCCCCCCTTTTGGGCCACACCACCTTTCATGAAAACGTAAAACGATGTGGTATTGTGACAAGCCCCTTCGTGCCTTCACAATAGATCGATAGCCCCCCCTTTTGGGCCACACCACTTTTCTTCAAAACGTAATGTAGAAATTCATTTTCTTAAAAACGATGTGGTACTGTGACAAGCCCCTTCGTGCCTTCACAATAAATCGATAGCCCCCTTTCGGGCCACACTACTTTTCATGAAAACGTATTTGAAAACCATGATGCATGAACACGTCCATAACATAAACATATAACATATATATACCATCAGGATAATAAAAATATAATCTATAAAAGAACTAATCCTAGCTACCCAACCAAAGCGTTTAAACAAGCAATTCACCAATGATCCTCGACGCGGCTTCGACATAAGGTGTAGGCCAATCGGCCATAGTAAGTCACGAGAACTTACCTCGTGCGCGTTGACTTCAAGCCCCGTCCACGAGCGTTGTTCACCTAAGGCAATTTCACAACATTGTCGTTAAAACGAGTTTACACTATTAAACATCCAAATAACGAAATCCTTAACTAAGGAAATTCCTAAAATTCTAACTTAACTAATCGAGGCATTTTATCTAACAATTAACGCTCAATATCTCGAAACCACCATTAACGGGTTTTCCCCAAAACTCGAAAATTCATCAATTTCTAACATTCGTCCTAAATCAATTAACTTCGTCCAATAACGCTCAATACGTTCATCATATTCACAACTACAACAAACCTATCAATTTCAAACCCTAAATCACGTGTTTAACAAAATCCTAAACCCTAATCGTTTAAACTCCGTAAAATCGAAATAAACTTTCCTAACCTTAGAATCATACTTAGGGTCGAGATTGGAGAAGAAATCGCAAAAAATCGAGACGATCGGAGAGGAGATCGGTTGCCGGCGTGAGGAATCACCGTGAGAGGCGATGAAAATCGCCTGGAGAGAGAGAGAAGAAATGGAGTTCGCGTGGAGTGTTACTGGAGAAGAAGACTTGTGATTTTTTATTAAAATTTATCTTGGCAATTTACCATTTTGTCCTTCTATTAATTTTCTATTTGTTTCGTCCTTCGTTTCGTTAATTATCTAACGATTTGGTTTCTCCAAATTTCTTTATTTTGCCAATAAATCCAACTTATTACTAGGGTCTTTTTAAAATTGTCCGTTCGCACAACAGATCTCGTTTACTATTTTTACTAAAACGTCCTTTATATTATGAGAAACGTAATTCTCGTAAAATTAGCGTTACAACTCCTAAAATTTCCAAAATTTTCCTAAAATCCATATTAACTATTAGGATCGTAATGACGCTTTCTTTTTACGAAACCGACCTAATTGACATAATTACAAAAATGCCATTATATAATCAATTTACAAAATCCCGTAAAGAGCCGGGTGTTACATTCCATCCACCTTATTTAAAATTTTGTCCTCAAAATTTGACTTCACTTGCAGTCATTGGCATTACTGCCTCATGTCTTGTGACCTTATACTTTAACTCACAATCGCTCCGTTCTTTTTAAGTTTCTTTCCTCTATCTTTCCAAATAAAGGTTTCGACTCTATCACTACTTACAGTCACTCTTTACATTCCACATCCTCAATTGATTCGCATTCGTCCTTACTCAGGCATTGAGTGTAACAAATTTCTAAGTTCCAAATCAATTTATCCGACAGCATACCTTGTCACCTTAATATTTGCGTAAGCGTCGTCCTTCACTTAATCACTCACAGATTAGATCTCCTAGTAATTTAATTTTTTAAATTTCTTTCTCACCGACGTCTTTCCTAAGCTGTCCCTTTAGATCAGAGCTATGTTGAAATTCTCTAACGTCAGCTTGATTAATGCCGAGAATTTCTTTCAACTCCTGGGTTGTAACTCAAACTTAACATAATTTCATCGACTTCGTCTGCAGTCGGTATGTACACCAATTTAATTTTTCACATTACCCTCCTAACCATAATCTTTACTTTCAATTGGCCTCATGATTAGGGTTTAGATCATCTCGTATCCTCAATCCCCAAAATAACTTCAATTTCCTAACATCATTTGGGTTGACTATCGTTCAAGGATTCCTAACAACACCCAGGTTGCGATCCAAACTCCCCTCTATTCTAACTCCGACTTCTCGAACTGAGTTCATTTAGTTCCTAACTTTCATAATCCTGTGTCAATCAAATATGTACCTAACCATTTCAAGCTCTCAAAGCTATCTTTGTAAAAATGAAAAATTGGAGAGCAAGTAAAAGAATAATAAAATAATTGTTTTAAGTAATTTAAAAGAAAAGTGAATAAGTTTGGATAACCTAATTGGTTAATTAATTTAGATTCGGGTATGTCCTGTGAAATTAAGCCGTGGATTATAATTAAGAACGAGATTTAACGAAAGTCGAAATGGTCGGAAACATGGGAGGGCAAAATGGTAAATGAGGATTCGATTAATTAATGGTTAGTTTTATAGTTATTATTATTATTATTATTATTTATGACTTCGTCTGCAGTCGGTAGGTACACCAATTTAATTTTTCACATTACCCTCCTAACCATAATCTTTACTTTCAATTGGCCCTCATGATTAGGGTTTAGATCATCTCGTATCCTCAATCCCCAAAATAACTTCAATTTCCTAAATCATTTGGGTTGATATCGTTCAAGGATTCTAACAACACCCAGGTTGCGATCCAAACTCCCCTCTATTCTAACTCCGACTTCTCGAACTGAGTTCATTTAGTTCCTAACTTTCATAATTCCCCCCCCCATGTGTCAATCAAATATGTACTAACCATTTCAAGCTCTCAAAGCTATCTTTGTAAAATGAACAATTGGAGAGGCAAGTAAAAGAATAATAAAATAATTGTGTTGATTATTATTATTAAAAAAAAACAAAAACAATAAAAACAACAGAATTCTATTCTGTTGTTCGTCGAACACTCGAGCCCGAGCGTGAGTGGAGAGGGAGACGACGGCGACGCGGCGCCGTTCTTAGACGAACACCGGCCCTCTCCAACCAGACGCCGGCGACGAGGAGATTCTGGCCTGTCTCCGTGCACGAACCGACGTTATGGCTCGGTTTTCTCCTCTGTTTTGGTTCGGTTTTTGCCCTGTTTCGGGTCTATGCATGACCGTGGGTGGCGAGCTCGATTGAGCTCCGATCACCGGCCATTTTCGGTCACTTCCGGCATGGGTTTGCCAACCCTTGGGCCGGCTATTGTTGCTTGGCCGTGGAATGCCCAATTTGGGCGAAAATCAGTGAAGCCGATTTAGGGCATTTCGGATTTGGTGAGTGTAGCATCGATTTTTGGTTAGATATTGCTAATTGAGTGTATATGTGGACGATTGGTGAAGAAATTGATGAGAATTGATGAAAAATCGGAATGAGGGATTTTCCGGGTTAGGGGCAGAATCGGGTTTTGCCCTTTTTGACCTAGTTCCGGTTATTTGTTTTAAAATTCCTTTTGGCAGATTAAAATAGGTTATTAGAGGAGTACGTGGCCGCTAGAATCATTCGATTCCGATAACCGACGCGAAAGTTATGCACGTTCAAAGTTTTGAGTCGGTTTTTACCGAACCCGAATTAGTGGCCCGTTTAATTAGGTTTTAATTGGATTAGGCTAGAAATAGTAATTTGAGAGTAATTGGTGAATGTAAGTTTGATTTAACGAAGTGTGAATGTTTGACATAGGTCGAGCCATATGTGACGTGATGTGCCAAAACCAACAAACTACGGACGACAAGTAAGTTCTCGTGATCTTCTCTGGCCGATTGGCCTACACCGTACGTCGAGGTCGTTTCGAGGAATTTTGGTGACGTGTTTATTTAATTGTTTTGGATGGGTAGTTAGGTTTATTGTTTTATAGATTATGTGCCTTATCGTTTTGATGGTATGCTCGGTAGTTAGGTTTATTGTTTTATAGATTATGTGCCTTATCGTTTTGATGGTATGCTCGTTATGTATGTTTGTGTTACGTTATAGTTCATGCATCATGGTTTTCAAATAAGCATAGTTTTCATGAAAAGAGGTGTGGCCAGAAGGTGGGGCTATTGATCTATTGTGAAGGCACGACAGGGGCTTGTCACAGTACCACATCGTTTTTAAGAAAATGAATTTCTGCATTATGTTTTCATGAAAGGAGGTGTGGCCAGAAGGTGGGGCTATTGATCTATTGTGAAGGCACGACAGGGGCTTGTCACAGTACCACACCGGTGTGGCCAGAAGGTGGGGCTATTGATCTATTGTGAAGGCACGACAGGGGCTTGTCACAGTACCACACCGTTATAAAGAAAATGAATTTCCACGTTTTATTAGCATGCATTAGCATTTACGAAACTTGCTGAGCCTTTAGCTCATAGATTGTCTGTATGGTGTAGGTGATCCTGATATAGGTGAGGACGAGATCCTTCCACCTGAGGAGTGATGCAGTTGACGGAGGATGGCTCGCGGGGTGTGCTGGCGCAGTCGATGCGTAACCGACCCGTGGGGATTTACGTATGTATTTTGAGGGTATTGAGATATTCTAGGTGAATGATGGATTAGTTAGATAAATTTGTATAGTCGAACATATTAGGATGTTTGGTTCTGGTTAGGTGTTAGATTTTTATGTTGATGTTTCAAATGTTTTGTTTAAACCATTAATTTAACGTTATGGGAATGTTTTTAGTTTAATTGTATAGTTGATACATTTTAGGGTGTTTGATTACGTTTAGTTGATAGATTTGTTTTATAAAACGTTTGTTAAGATTTTTATTTGGATTTTTATGAACTGCTTGGTGATTTTGTAAACAGAAGGATATGTCACACTTTTAAACGGAACCATGCAGTTTATTTTCATGAAAATGTACTTTATTTTAATCGTGTTTAGAGTCGGTTTTGGGCAGAGTTACGAGAACGTATGAATGTTTGGAAAGTTTATGTAAAATGTATAATTGAAATGGAGATAGAAATGATATTGTGAAGAAGTGATAAGTTGATAAATTGAGGAATGATAGAAGGTTGAGTGGTTTTATGTAAACTGTTTTTGTATGATAAATGAATTTTGTTTAAAGGTTTTCGAGGATGTTTTTAATTGATTTAGAGGCTTAAAAAGAAAAATTTTATACGGGAGATTAGGAATAATAACGGGGTCGTTACAATTATGGTATCAGAGCCCCCGAATTTTAAAATCGGTTCTGTAGACTGCTCAACTGCACAGCCACTACGCGGACATTCTTCATCAACTGTAAGTATGTTTATAGCTTATTATGGTTTCTATTTCTTAGAGTATTTTGTTTTAACTTTGGTATAGGAATTTTATAAATATGGTGCGTCGAGGAGATGACCGAGACGATACGATAGATCACCTTAAGGAGTTTATTGCCCAGCAATCTCGACATCTTGACCAACAGGCCCAACATATAGAGAGCCAGACTCGTCAACTGGAGACACTAATAAATCGAGAGGGCTCTAGAACCCAAGTGGAGCTTGCTCCCAATAACCATGGCACGAAGAGGATGAGCAAGGGAGAAATTGAACGAAGCCGACGAAAGCGCGTACGAAGACCTCAGCATAAGCCTCGATGCCCAAAGTGTAAGAAGATACATTACGGTGTGTGTAGATTGGGTACAGACCAGTGCTATAGATGCGGGGAGATGGACCACTATGCCTTAAATTGCTCGAGGAAGCTACTAACCAAAAGAAAGAAGTTACACCAAGGACATTTGCCCCGATTGGAGATGAGAAGACTATCCAACCGTCAATTGATTCAGGTAGAAATTTATCTTCACGGTTAATGGAGTGAAGAACAATAGAATAAAAAAAAATATAGTTGAAGAAATGGTTTAATGGTAATACTTGTACGATAGATAAAAGTATGCTGGAGAATAGAGAGGTGGGAGAAGATAGCAGGTAGGTAAGAATGGATTCCTAGGCGAACCTTGACGAGAATACGGTAGGTTAAATATATTGGATGAAATGTGCCTTATAGCAAAGGAGTTATGTACTAATAGGATTAGCCTTACTTAACCATAAAAAGGTCCGCGCTTAGAATTTGGTTACCCTTACAGGGGACGATCTATGGGATACAACGTTTAAACAAATAGAAACTGAATTTTTGTCGATGAACATTGAGGTTTTAAAATGTGACGAATCAGAGAGGGGTTTGAAACTTAGATGTCTTGAAACTTAGGTATAAACATATCGAAGGATGCTCTGAATTGCAAAGGTGTAAATAGTGCGCATAAGTAGATAAAAATTATAGTTGAGCCTTGTAGATCGTAGAGCTATGCGAAGCTTGAAATACCTAGGTGAATAGGTGAAAACGATATTCAAGAATTGAAGTTTAGATTTAATTATTGAGGGGATAAACAATGAAAGGTTAAAGTCATACGAAAGGTAATACTCATGATACAAGTTTGACCGATCTTTAGGAGATAAGTATCGACTGGAAAGACTAATCAATTAAGGGCGATTGTTAATTCACGGAAAGATTACGGCCGACATACTATAAAGGGAGACCTAGTGAAGTTAAGGGCGATCAAGGAGTAGTAAACACGTCAGACGATTAGTGTTGCTTGATTAGATTATGAAGCAAAAGATATAGAAGTTAGGTTGTGAATCTATAGTTGGTACGATTTAAGTTAGGAGCCACAAACATGAGGCCACCTCCAGGATGAAGGTAGAAGCATTAGTGTTTGATGAACTAGGAAGGTTATCATTAAAGAAGAGGTGTTTCAAATTATTGGAGAATAAAAATGGTAGGATTTGAGGACTTAAGGAGAATTGGAATAAAGGCGTAAACTTATCTGCAACAAGTTTGCAAACAAAAAGACTGTTAGATAAGTCATTGTACAGAAGCCAAGTGGAATAAGTAGAACCTGACTAAGAGGAACAAAAGGATGTAGACCATCGGGTGACTTGAGAGAAGTCCATGTGCGACATTTGAGTTAAATAAAGGGGAGTTTGGATTACAAGCTGGATGAGGTTAGGAATCCTTGAACGGAAGTCAACCCAAAAGACATTGGAAGGTGATGTTATTTCGAGAATTGAGGATAGGAGAAAATCTTTAGTAGAGACCAATTAGTAAGTTAGAGTGAGTTTAACGTTTTGGGTGACTAAATGCAAACCAACACGATCTCGAGACGTTAAGTGTCGAGTACCAATTAGGAAAAGTAACGAGTAATTGATTTCGAACTTTTGAGTTAAAAATATAAGAGATAAGTAGTAAGTCTAAAGTTGATGCAGTTCGAGTTAAACACCGTAACTGGTGACTTACCTCCAAGATGGAAGTAGGAACTTTAGCGTTTAAAGGACCCGAGAGATAGATCGTAATGAAGTGCCATTCCAGATTTTTGGGAACAGAATTGACTGGAGAGTTTAGGTGATGACTAATTAAATGGAACTCGAAGTGTGTATGAGTGATCAAACGATAGAGCGTGAAGCTGGAAAAGTTTAGAACTTTGGGGATGTAGAAATAGTCATTACTCAATAGGTGGTTAAAGCCATAGATCAGTCAAAATATTAGCGCCTAAGTAGTAATTGAGGAAATCTGGAGAATGAGATCAAATTTGGTGAGTTAGAAAGTTTGGCCTATAAGGGATTAAGTGAAGGCCGATTCATGTGAGAATTTAAGGAAGTGAACTCGACCACTTTGGTATTTCCCTGGAGACTTGAGAATTGATAGGGCTTGTGGTATGAGCCATGACATGCTTGGTCCCATTAAAGGTAATGGATGCTTCTAAGTTTTTGGGAGAATAGAAGGACAAGATTAGAGGATTTTAGAAGATTAGGATCAAGATTGTAAATCTATTTACAACAAGTTTGCTAACAAGAAAATTGTTAGACAAATTATTGTGAAGAAGACAAGTAGAATATTTAGAACCTGATTAGCAGGAATGAAAAATAGTGGGCTAGATCGTAACTTCGAGGAAGTCCTTGTGGGATATTAAGAATAAGTATAGGGCAGTGTTTAATTAAATGAAGGGTTTAGATAGGAAGTTCAGTTCGAATGTTAGAGTCGTGCGAGTTGAGGGATTAGTGGATTATCAGATGAAGAAAGCAAGATCTTGCCTGAAAAACAGTTAAGTGTATTGGGAATAAGACTAAGTTAGGAAATTCATTGGCTCGACCCGTATGTACCGAAGTCGACGCCAAAGATTTTGTAAATAGTTAAGGTTAAGATAGAATTGCACAAAGAATATGCAAGTGAGCTTTGATGTGTGAATAGATCATGAAGTTTAGTAAAGTTTTGGTCGGATGAGAAATCTACGCATCAGGTCCTTAGTGTCATATAATTGAAGAAGCTTTGAGGAGTTAGAAACCAAATGAACTTAGCTCGAAGTTAAGTGAGAGGAAATTCGAGGTTTTAAGTGACAAAGGATTAAGTCGAAGTCGATGAGTGAATGAGCGATTGAATTACGAAGTGCGTAGTTAGAAGGATTTAGAGCTTTGGAGATAAAGGAAGCTATCAAGACCCAAATGGTGAGTAAGACCATAAGGGTTTCAAGATTAGTATTACGAGCATCGTACTAAGACAATGTGAGGGTGAGTAATTAGAAGTGGACCAAACAGCAATTTTGGGGACAAAATTCCAATTAAGGAGGGAAGGATGTAACGCCCGAGAATTTTTAAAAAGGAAAAATTGGAGAGCAAGTAAAAGAATAATAAAATAATTGTTTTAAGTAATTTAAAAGAAAAGTGAATAAGTTTGGATAACCTAATTGGTTAATTAATTTAGATTCTGGCATGTCCTGTGAAATTAAGCCGTGGATTATAATTAAGAACGAGATTTAACGAAAGTCAAAATGGTCGGAAACACGGGAGGGTAAAATGGTAAATGAGGATTCGATTAATTAATGGTTAGTTTTATAGTTATTATTATTATATTATTATTATTATTAAAAAAAAACAAAAACAATAAAAACAACAGAATTCTATTCTGTTGTTCGTCGAACACCCGAGCCTGAGCGCGAGGAGAGAGGGAGACGACGGCGACGCGGCGCCGTTCACCGACGAACACTGGCCCTCTCCGACCAGACGCCGGCGACGAGGAGATTCCGGCCTGTCTCCGCGCACGAACCGACGGTATGGCTCGGTTTTCTCCTCTGTTTTGGTTCGGTTTTTGCCCTGTTTCGGGTCTGTGCATGGCCGTGGGTGGCGAGCTCGATTGAGCTCCGATCACCGGCCGTTTTCGGTCACTTCCGGCGTGGGTTTGCCAACCCTTGGGCCGGCTATTGTTGCTTGGCCGTGGAATGCCCAATTTGGGCGAAAATCAGTGAAGCCGATTTAGGGCATTTCGGTTTTGGTGAGTGTAGCTTCGATTTTTGGTTAGATATTGCTAATTGAGTGTATATGTGGACGATTGGTGAAGAAATTGATGAGAATTGATGAAAAATCGGAATGAGGGATTTTCCGGGTTAGGGGCAGAATCGGGTTTTGCCCTTTTTGACCTAGTTCCGGTTATTTGTTTTAAAATTCCTTTTGGCAGATTAAAATAGGTTATTAGAGGAGTACGTGGCCGCTAGAATCATTCGATTCCGATAACCGACGCGAAAGTTATGCACGTTCGAAGTTTTGAGTCGGTTTTTACCGAACCCGAATTAGTGGCCCGTTTAATTAGGTTTTAATTGGATTAGGCTGGAAATAGTAATTTGAGAGTAATTGGTGAATGTAAGTTTGATTTAATGAAGTGTGAATGTTTGACATAGGTCGAGCCATATGTGACGTGATGTGCCAAAACCAACAAACTACGGACGACAAGTAAGTTCTCGTGATCTTCTTTGGCCGATTGGCCTACACCGTACGTCGAGGTCGTCTCGAGGAATTTTGGTGAGTGTTTGTTTAATTGTTTTGGATGGGTAGTTAGGTTTATTGTTTTATAGATTATGTTCCTTATAGTTTTGATGGTATGCTCGGTAGTTAGGTTTATTGTTTTATAGATTATGTTCCTTATAGTTTTGATGGTATGCTCGCTATGTATGTTTGTGTTACGTTATAGTTCATGCATCATGGTTTTCAAATAAGCATAGTTTTCATGAAAAGAGGTGTGGCCAGAAGGTGGGGCTATTGATCTATTGTGAAGGCACGACAGGGGCTTGTCACAGTACCACATCGTTTTTAAGAAAATGAATTTCTGCATTATGTTTTCATGAAAGGAGGTGTGGCCAGAAGGTGGGGCTATTGATCTATTGTGAAGGCACGACAGGGGCTTGTCACAGTACCACACCGGTGTGGCCAGAAGGTGGGGCTATTGATCTATTGTGAAGGCACGACAGGGGCTTGTCACAGTACCACACCGTTATAAAGAAAATGAATTTCCACGTTTCATTAGCATGCATTAGCATTTACGAAACTTGCTGAGCCTTTAGCTCATAGATTGTCTGTATGGTGTAGGTGATCCTATATAGGTGAGGACGAGATCCTTCCACCTGAGGAGTGATGCAGTTGACGGAGGATGGCTCGCGGGGTGTGCTGGCGCAGTCGATGCGTAACCGACCCGTGGGGATTTACGTATGTATTTTGAGGGTATTGAGATATTCTGGGTGAATGATGGATTAGTTAGATAAATTTGTATAGTCGAACATATTAGGATGTTTGGTTCTGGTTAGGTGTTAGATTTTTATGTTGATGTTTCAAATGTTTTGTTTAAACCATTAATTTAACGTTATGAGAATGTTTTTAGTTTAATTGTATAGTTGATACATTTTAGGGTGTTTGATTACGTTTAGTTGATAGATTTGTTTTATAAAACGTTTGTTAAGATTTTTATTTGGATTTTTATGAACTGCTTGGTGATTTTGTAAACAGAGGATATGTCACACTTTTAAACGGAACCATGCAGTTTGTTTTCATGAAAATGTACTTTATTTTAATCGTGTTTAGAGTCGGTTTTGGGCAGAGTTACGAGAACGTATGAATGTTTGGAAAGTTTATGTAAAATGTATAATTGAAATGGAGATAGAAATGATATTGTGAAGAAGTGATAAGTTGATAAATTGAGGAATGATAGAAGGTTGAGTGGTTTTATGTAAACTGTTTTTGTATAATAAATGAATTTTCTTTAAAGGTTTTCGAGGATGTTTTTAATTGATTTAGAGGCTTAAAAAGAAAAATTTTATACGGGAGATTAGGAATAATAACGGGGTCGTTACAATTATGGTATCAGAGCCCCCGAATTTTAAAATCGGTTCTGTAGACTGCTCAACTGCACAGCCACTACGCGGACATTCTTCATCAACTGTAAGTATGTTTATAGCTTATTATGGTTTCTATTTCTTAGAGTATTTTGTTTTAACTTTGGTATAGGAATTTTATAAATATGGTGCGTCGAGGAGATGACCGAGACGATACGATAGATCACCTTAAGGAGTTTATTGCCCAGCAATCTCGACATCTTGACCAACAGGCCCAACATATAGAGAGCCAGACTCGTCAACTGGAGACACTAATAAATCGAGAGGGCTCTAGAACCCAAGTGGAGCTTGCTCCCAATAACCATGGCACGAAGAGGATGAGCAAGGGAGAAATTGAACGAAGCCGACGAAAGCGCGTACGAAGACCTCAGCATAAGCCTCGATGCCCAAAGTGTAAGAAGATACATTACGGTGTGTGTAGATTGGGTACAGACCAGTGCTATAGATGCGGGGAGATGGACCACTATGCCTTAAATTGCTCGAGGAAGCTACTAACCAAAAGAAAGAAGTTACACCAAGGACATTTGCCCCGATTGGAGATGAGAAGACTATCCAACCGTCAATTGATTCAGGTAGAAATTTATCTTCACGGTTAATGGAGTGAAGAACAATAGAATAAAAAAAAATATAGTTGAAGAAATGGTTTAATGGTAATACTTGTACGATAGATAAAAGTATGCTGGAGAATAGAGAGGTGGGAGAAGATAGCAGGTAGGTAAGAATGGATTCCTAGGCGAACCTTGACGAGAATACGGTAGGTTAAATATATTGGATGAAATGTGCCTTATAGCAAAGGAGTTATGTACTAATAGGATTAGCCTTACTTAACCATAAAAAGGTCCGCGCTTAGAATTTGGTTACCCTTACAGGGGACGATCTATGGGATACAACGTTTAAACAAATAGAAACTGAATTTTTGTCGATGAACATTGAGGTTTTAAAATGTGACGAATCAGAGAGGGGTTTGAAACTTAGATGTCTTGAAACTTAGGTATAAACATATCGAAGGATGCTCTGAATTGCAAAGGTGTAAATAGTGCGCATAAGTAGATAAAAATTATAGTTGAGCCTTGTAGATCGTAGAGCTATGCGAAGCTTGAAATACCTAGGTGAATAGGTGAAAACGATATTCAAGAATTGAAGTTTAGATTTAATTATTGAGGGGATAAACAATGAAAGGTTAAAGTCATACGAAAGGTAATACTCATGATACAAGTTTGACCGATCTTTAGGAGATAAGTATCGACTGGAAAGACTAATCAATTAAGGGCGATTGTTAATTCACGGAAAGATTACGGCCGACATACTATAAAGGGAGACCTAGTGAAGTTAAGGGCGATCAAGGAGTAGTAAACACGTCAGACGATTAGTGTTGCTTGATTAGATTATGAAGCAAAAGATATAGAAGTTAGGTTGTGAATCTATAGTTGGTACGATTTAAGTTAGGAGCCACAAACATGAGGCCACCTCCAGGATGAAGGTAGAAGCATTAGTGTTTGATGAACTAGGAAGGTTATCATTAAAGAAGAGGTGTTTCAAATTATTGGAGAATAAAAATGGTAGGATTTGAGGACTTAAGGAGAATTGGAATAAAGGCGTAAACTTATCTGCAACAAGTTTGCAAACAAAAGACTGTTAGATAAGTCATTGTACAGAAGCCAAGTGGAATAAGTAGAACCTGACTAAGAGGAACAAAAGGATGTAGACCATCGGGTGACTTGAGAGAAGTCCATGTGCGACATTTGAGTTAAATAAAGGGGAGTTTGGATTACAAGCTGGATGAGGTTAGGAATCCTTGAACGGAAGTCAACCCAAAAGACATTGGAAGGTGATGTTATTTCGAGAATTGAGGATAGAAGAAAATCTTTAGTAGAGACCAATTAGTAAGTTAGAGTGAGTTTAACGTTTTGGGTGACTAAATGCAAACCAACACGATCTCGAGACGTTAAGTGTCGAGTACCAATTAGGAAAAGTAACGAGTAATTGATTTCGAACTTTTGAGTTAAAAATATAAGAGATAAGTAGTAAGTCTAAAGTTGATGCAGTTCGAGTTAAACACCGTAACTGGTGACTTACCTCCAAGATGGAAGTAGGAACTTTAGCGTTTAAAGGACCCGAGAGATAGATCGTAATGAAGTGCCATTCCAGATTTTTGGGAACAGAATTGACTGGAGAGTTTAGGTGATGACTAATTAAATGGAACTCGAAGTGTGTATGAGTGATCAAACGATAGAGCGTGAAGCTGGAAAAGTTTAGAACTTTGGGGATGTAGAAATAGTCATTACTCAATAGGTGGTTAAAGCCATAGATCAGTCAAAATATTAGCGCCTAAGTAGTAATTGAGGAAATCTGGAGAATGAGATCAAATTTGGTGAGTTAGAAAGTTTGGCCTATAAGGGATTAAGTGAAGGCCGATTCATGTGAGAATTTAAGGAAGTGAACTCGACCACTTTGGTATTTCCCTGGAGACTTGAGAATTGATAGGGCTTGTGGTATGAGCCATGACATGCTTGGTCCCATTAAAGGTAATGGATGCTTCTAAGTTTTTGGGAGAATAGAAGGACAAGATTAGAGGATTTTAGAAGATTAGGATCAAGATTGTAAATCTATTTACAACAAGTTTGCTAACAAGAAAATTGTTAGACAAATTATTGTGAAGAAGACAAGTAGAATATTTAGAACCTGATTAGCAGGAATGAAAAATAGTGGGCTAGATCGTAACTTCGAGGAAGTCCTTGTGGGATATTAAGAATAAGTATAGGGCAGTGTTTAATTAAATGAAGGGTTTAGATAGGAAGTTCAGTTCGAATGTTAGAGTCGTGCGAGTTGAGGGATTAGTGGATTATCAGATGAAGAAAGCAAGATCTTGCCTGAAAAACAGTTAAGTGTATTGGGAATAAGACTAAGTTAGGAAATTTCATTGGCTCGACCCGTATGTACCGAAGTCGACGCCAAAGATTTTGTAAATAGTTAAGGTTAAGATAGAATTGCACAAAGAATATGCAAGTGAGCTTTGATGTGTGAATAGATCATGAAGTTTAGTAAAGTTTTGGTCGGATGAGAAATCTACGCATCAGGTCCTTAGTGTCATATAATTGAAGAAGCTTTGAGGAGTTAGAAACCAAATGAACTTAGCTCGAAGTTAAGTGAGAGGAAATTCGAGGTTTTAAGTGACAAAGGATTAAGTCGAAGTCGATGAGTGAATGAGCGATTGAATTACGAAGTGCGTAGTTAGAAGGATTTAGAGCTTTGGAGATAAAGGAAGCTATCAAGACCCAAATGGTGAGTAAGACCATAAGGGTTTCAAGATTAGTATTACGAGCATCGTACTAAGACAATGTGAGGGTGAGTAATTAGAAGTGGACCAAACAGCAATTTTGGGGACAAAATTCCAATTAAGGAGGGAAGGATGTAACGCCCGGGAATTTTTAAAAAGGAAAAATTGGAGAGCAAGTAAAAGAATAATAAAATAATTGTTTTAAGTAATTTAAAAGAAAAGTGAATAAGTTTGGATAACCTAATTGGTTAATTAATTTAGATTCGGGCATGTCCTGTGAAATTAAGCCGTGGATTATAATTAAGAACGAGATTTAACGAAAGTCGAAATGGTCGGAAACACGGGAGGGCAAAATGGTAAATGAGGATTCGATTAATTAATGGTTAGTTTTATAGTTATTATTATTATTATTATTATTATTAAAAAAAAACAAAAACAATAAAAACAACAGAATTCTATTCTGTTGTTCGTCGAACACCCGAGCCTGAGCGCGAGGAGAGAGGGAGACGACGGCGACGCGGCGCCGTTCACCGACGAACACTGGCCCTCTCCGACCAGACGCCGGCGACGAGGAGATTCCGGCCTGTCTCCGAGCACGAACCGACGGTATGGCTCGATTTTCTCCTCTGTTTTGGTTCGGTTTTTGCCCTGTTTCGGGTCTATGCGTGGCCGTGAGTGGCGAGCTCGATTGAGCTCCGATCACCGACCGTTTTCAGTCACTTCCGGCGTGGGGCCGGCTATTGTTGCTTGGCCGTGGAATGCCCAATTTGGGCAAAAATCAGTGAAGCCGATTTAGGGCATTTCGGTTTTGGTGAGTGTAGCTTCTATTTTTGGTTAGATATTGCTAATTGAGTGTATATGTGGACGATTGGTGAAGAAATTGATGAGAATTGATGAAAAATCGGAATGAGGGATTTTCCGGGTTAGGGGCAGAATCGGGTTTTGCCCTTTTTGACCTAGTTCCGGTTATTTGTTTTAAAATTCCTTTTGGCAGATTAAAATAGGTTATTAGAGGAGTACGTGGCCGCTAGAATCATTCAATTCCGATAACCGACGCGAAAGTTATGCACGTTCGAAGTTTTGAGTCGGTTTTTACCGAACCCGAATTAGTGGCCCGTTTAATTAGGTTTTAATTGGATTAGGCTAGAAATAGTAATTTGAGAGTAATTGGTGAATGTAAGTTTGATTTAACGAGTGTGAATGTTTGACATAGGTCGAGCCATATGTGACGTGATGTGCCAAAACCAACAAACTACGGACGACAAGTAAGTTCTCGTGATCTTCTCTGGCCGATTGGCCTACACCGTACGTCGAGGTCGTTCGAGGAATTTTGGTGACGTGGTTTATTTAATTGTTTTGGATGGGTAGTTTTGATGGTATGCTCGGTAGTTAGGTTTATTGTTTTATAGATTATGTGCCTTATCGTTTTGATGGTATGCTCGGTAGTTAGGTTTATTGTTTTATAGATTATGTGCCTTATCGTTTTGATGGTATGCTCGGTAGTTAGGTTTATTGTTTTATAGATTATGTGCCTTATCGTTTTGATGGTATGCTCGGTAGTTAGGTTTATTGTTTTATAGATTATGTGCCTTATCGTTTTGATGGTATGCTCGGTAGTTAGGTTTATTGTTTTATAGATTATGTGCCTTATCGTTTTGATGGTATGCTCGGTAGTTAGGTTTATTGTTTTATAGATTATGTGCCTTATCGTTTTGATGGTATGCTCGGTAGTTAGGTTTATTGTTTTATAGATTATGTGCCTTATCGTTTTGATGGTATGCTCGGTAGTTAGGTTTATTGTTTTATAGATTATGTGCCTTATCGTTTTGATGGTATGCTCGGTAGTTAGGTTTATTGTTTTATAGATTATTGTTTTATAGATTATGTGCCTTATCGTTTTGATGGTATGCTCGGTAGTTAGGTTTATTGTTTTATAGATTATGGTGCCTTATCGTTTTGATGGTATGCTCGTAGTTAGGTTTATTGTTTTATAGATTATGTGCCTTATCGTTTTGATGGTATGCTCGGTATGTATGTTTGTGTTACGTTATAGTTCATGCATCATGGTTTTCAAATAAGCATAGTTTTCATGAAAAGAGATGTGGCCAAAAGGTGGGGCTATTGATCTATTGTGAAGGCACGACAGGGGCTTGTCACAGTACCACATCGTTTTTAAGAAAATGAATTTCTGCATTATGTTTTCATGAAAGGAGGTGTGGCCAGAAGGTGGGGCTATTGATCTATTGTGAAGGCACGACAGGGGCTTGTCACAGTACCACACCGGTGTGGCCAGAAGGTGGGGCTATTGATCTATTGTGAAGGCACGACAGGGGCTTGTCACAGTACCACACCGTTATAAAGAAAATTAATTTCCACGTTTCATTAGCATGCATTAGCATTTACGAAACTTGCTGAGCCTTTAGCTCATAGATTGTCTGTATGGTGTAGGTGATCCTAATATAGGTGAGGACGAGATCCTTCCACCTGAGGAGTGATGCAGTTGACGGAGGATGGCTCGCGGGGTGTGCTGGCACAGTCGATGCGTAACCGACCCGTGGGGATTTACGTATGTATTTTGAGGGTATTGAGATATTCTGGGTGAATGATGGATTAGTTAGATAAATTTGTATAGTCGAACATATTAGGATGTTTGGTTCTGGTTAGGTGTTAGATTTTTATGTTGATGTTTCAAATGTTTTGTTTAAACCATTAATTTAACGTTATGAGAATGTTTTTAGTTTAATTGTATAGTTGATACATTTTAGGGTGTTTGATTACGTTTAGTTGATAGATTTGTTTTATAAAACGTTTGTTAAGATTTTTATTTGGATTTTTATGAACTGCTTGGTGATTTTGTAAACAGGAGGATATGTCACACTTTTAAACGGAACCATGCAGTTTGTTTTCATGAAAATGTACTTTATTTTAATCGTGTTTAGAGTCGGTTTTGGGCAGAGTTACGAGAACGTATGAATGTTTGGAAAGTTTATGTAAAATGTATAATTGAAATGGAGATAGAAATGATATTGTGAAGAAGTGATAAGTTGATAAATTAAGGAATGATAGAAGGTTGAGTGGTTTTATGTAAACTGTTTTTGTATGATAAATGAATTTTGTTTAAAGGTTTTCGAGGATGTTTTTAATTGATTTAGAGGCTTAAAAAGAAAAATTTTATACGGGAGATTATGAATAGTAACGGGGTCGTTACAATCTTAAATTACTTACTCCGACGCTAAGTATCGACTACACTACGACCTTATCTATCTATCGGGCATAACAATTTCTATATATATATATCGGAGCTGTAAACTAAACTCGTGTATAAGTTCGTTGGCCTTAACCTTAGTCACTACTACAACCATCTGAGTCTACATTTCTCTAGTAATGTTCCCGCATAACTTCTTCGCCAATAGTATCCAAATTGTACCCTTCCTTGGACACTTCACGGGTCATAATAACTATTTCTTTGTGAGCTTCTCAACTAGAATTCTATTTTCTATATTTCGCAAGGTATTCTATCAGTGATATTCCACACTACATTCTTCCTTGGGCAATTCACTGACCTCGATCCCTGTTTTGATGCGGTTCTTACAACTTAACTCTTTCCATTCCAACTATATCTCCGGAAATACATTCAAGGCCTCAACAGGTTTAACTGAGAGCTTAAGTTATTACTATCTTAAGGCCAATGTTCACTTGTGAATTAGATCCTATGAATATCATATTTCATTCTAAGTCACATTTATGAATTCCTTCATTATGTCCTAATTGAAACGCTTATACTATCTAAAATATGATCATTCGTCTAATTTAAATCTCCATTAACTTCGAGTACAGTCAAGTCCCTAAGTCTCACCATGGATTGCTCTAAACTATTCCTTCTAACCTTAAGTCACATGGGTATCCATTGGTCCCGACTAGTCAAACACGAGTCAAACCTCTGAAAATCATCATTTTACTTAAGTTTACTTAAATGGTTTCTATGAAAATCATCATTCTCTTTATTCTAATTTCAAATCCCAATCTCTCATTGAATCCAACAATCTCCTTCACCTATCCCTAATATTACACGAGGATTACCTTGACGTTACTGAATGACCTTACCCTCTTTCGTTCCTCCTAGTCGGTTCTGAATATTCTACTTTGTTCCTTTGCAACGATTTATCCCACGATCTTCTTGTTAGCAAACTTGTTGTAGATAAATTTACATTCTTAATTCATATCTCCTCAAATTCTAAAATCTTACCCTTTTGGTTTTCTAATAATTTAGAACATCTCTTCGTTAATGTTAACTTCCCTAGTTCCTCTAACACTGACGTTTCTACTTCCACCCTGGAGTAATTCTCATGTTTGTGGTTCTCAACCTAAACTGTACCAACTATAGAGTCACTCTAGTTGGATCGTCATCCCTTCTATGGTCATACTAGTTGCTTTAAACCCTTAAGCACAACCCCCAATCTAACTCATATGTTTTTGCTTACTAACCTCTAATCAAGCAACACCAAATGTCTGACATGTCTACTACTCATTAATCACTCTTAACTTCACTAAGCCTCCCATATAGTAAGTCGGTTGTAATCTTTTCACAAATTTAAAACCACCATTTATTTATTAGCTTTCTAAGGTTGTACTCATTTCTTAGAGAACAGCCAATTTCGGCATCTTGAGTATCATCTTGCATATGACCTCGATTCTCTAATGTCTCAAAATTTATTAACTCTCCAACTCTAAGTAAATCTCCTTATTCTCTGCCTCGATATTGGTCGATACGACCACTCCTACTCAATCACTTAAATCTTACGTCCACGACTTGTATTGATCCACTACGTCCTCCTAAACCACAACCATAATAGCCACTCCCATATCCTCTCAACAATAAAGCTAAGCTAAGTTCTTGGATATGGTTTTAGTCTAGATACATCCATCTTCTCATGGATCTAGGGTATACTAGTTCTTGCTATATTTTCTTATTTGCTTAAATGCACTAAGTATGCCTTGACAACCTAAAGCATCTCTCGATACGTTTTATATTTAAGCTCTAAATTACTCTTTGATTCGTCATATCTTAAAACTCTAAGGGTTTATCAACTAGGGTTCATTTCTATCTCTTTAAATCTTACACGTTGTAAGTTGTGTCGTTCTTATAGTAACTCAATTCCAAGTGTGCAACTTCCTTTGGTTAGGTCAGGTTAATCCTACTACCACATAACTCTTTTTCTATAAGGCCTATATGGTCTCGCATCTATCTATTACTTTATCGTCAAGGTTCACTTAAGAACTCTCCTTACCCACCTTCTACCATTCTCTTACCTCTCTATTTCCAAACCTACTTCTATCTATTATCTGACTATTACTTTCAAATTCTTACTCTATACTACATCTCTATTCTAATATTCTTCATTCTATTAATTATGGAAATAAAACTCTACCTGAAACAGCTGAAGGTTGGGCAGTCTCTTCTTCTCCAGTCAAGGCAAGCATCTTTAGTGTAACATTTTTCTGATTCCTGTCCTGTTGGTCTCTGCCTGGTTGATCTCGGCCCGGATAGGGGCAATCCTTGACGAAATGGCTAATCACTCCACATCGAAAGCACTTATCTGTGCCTAATCTACAATTTCCATAGTGTTCCTTCTGGCATTTAGGGCACAGAGGTCTCTGAAAAGTTCCTCATACGCGTTTTCATCGGCTTTGTTTGATTTCTTCATCGCCTATCCTCTTCGTACCGTGGTTATTGGGAGTGACCACCCCTTGGGTCCTTGGGTTTTCTCGGTTCATCAATATCTCAAGTTGAAGAGATTGCCTATCTATATGTTGCGCTTGTCAGTCGATGTGTCGGGATTGTTGGGCGATGACACCCCTCAATAGATCTATGGTGTCGTCCCTATCTTTATCTCTACGAACCATCTTTGTAGTCCTAGAAAATTTAAGACAATAATTCTAAGAAAATTAAAATCAAAGAAAGCTTTTAAACATACTTACAGTTGATGAAGGATGTCCGCGTAGTGGCTGTGCAGTCAAGCAGTCTACAGAACCGTTTTTAAAACCCGGGGGCTTTGATACCATAATTGTAGGACCTTAAAACTGTACCTTTATTTCCCGTGTTATTTTTTTTTATCCTTATAAACTTTATAACGTTTGAACGGAAACAATTTATTAAAATCGTTTAGAACAAATTTAGAAACCATTTAAATAAAACCATTGAAAACTTACAAAAAAAATTGAAACAATTGAGTAAAACAATTAGAAGAAATTGTATTTAAAACATAAAAACAATCGGCTGAAGAAAGGAGGGCATAAGGGACTTTTGCCCCAAAAATGTGAGGAGCGATCGATTGCCCCATTCCAGGCGATCAATCGCCCATCAGCGATCGCATTTTTTTCCAGCAATCGCCTCAACAGGCGATCGCTCAACACACGAGGGGCGATCGATCGCCCCAAAGAGGCGATCGATCGCCAAGCTCTCTGGAATTTTTCCAGAGAGCTCGGCTTCCCTTCCTTTCCTCTTCCTTTCTTTTCCTCATTTCCCCTGCATGCACATACTCCTAACACAACTTCACAATTTATTAACACAAATTCTACTTACCTCACACTCATACATTTCAACATAAAATTAACCATTACTCATACCTCCTCCGTAATCTTCCTCGAAACAGACTCGAGACGCACTTTCACGAAATACTTTTTCACGAAAATGAACTGCGTGGATCCGTTTAAAAACTAAACGTTTCCTCCTGTTAAAATCACCAAGCAGTTTCATAATACTTAGATAAAAGCCTTAACAAAACGTTTTATAAAAACACTTTACCAAAACATCTATACGACGTTCTATCAACTAACCAGAACCAAATATCCTAAAATGTTCTAACTATACAATTATTCTTTCTAGTTTACCATCAGCCCAAAACATCCCAATATCCTCAAAACACATACGTACATCCCCACGGGTCAGGTTAAGCATCGACTACACTAGCACACCTCCGCGAGCCATCCTCCTCCAACTGCATCACCCATCGGGTGGAGGGATCTCGTCCTCACCTATGTCAAGATCACCTACACCATACAGACAATCTATGAGCTAAAGGCTCAGCAAGTTTCGTAAATGCAGATGCATGTTATGCATATGAGTTTCTTAAATCATGCAACATTTTCTTATAAACGATGTGGTACTGTGACAAGCCCCTTTTGTGCCTTCACAATAGATCGATAGCCCCCCCTTTTGGGCCACACCACCTTTCATGAAAACGTAAAACGATGTGGTATTGTGACAAGCCCCTTCGTGCCTTCACAATAGATCGATAGCCCCCCCTTTTGGGCCACACCACTTTTCTTGAAAACGTAATGCGGAAATTCATTTCCTAAAAAACGATGTGGTACTGTGACAAGCCCCTTCGTGCCTTCACAATAGATCGATAGCCCCCTTTCGGGCCACACCACTTTTCATGAAAACGTATTTGAAAACCATGATGCATGAACACGTGCATAACATAAACATATAACATATATATACCATCAGGACAATAAAAACATAATCTATAAAAGAATTAATCCTAGCTACCTAACCAAAGCGTTTAAACAAGCAATTCACCAATGATCCTCAACGCGACTTCGACATACGGTGTTGACCAATCGGCCATAGTAAGTCACGAGAACTTACCTCGTGCGCGTTGACTTCAAGCCCCGTCCACGAGCGTTGTTCACCTAAGGCAATTTCACAACATTGTCGTTAAAACGAGTTTACACTATTAAACATCCAAATAATGAAATCCTTAACTAAGAAAATTCCTAAAATTCTAACTTAACTAATCGAGACATTTTATCTAACAATTAACGCTCGATATCTTGAAACCGCCATTAACGAGTTTTCCCCAAAACTCAAAAATTCATCAATTTCTAACATTCGTCCTAAATTGATTAACTTCGTCCAATACGCTCAATACGTTCATCATATTCACAACTACAACAAACTTATCAATTTCAAACCCTAAATCACGTGTTTAACAAAATTCTAAATGAAACCCTAATCGTTTAAACTCTGTAAAATTGAAATAAACTTTCCTAAAACCTTAGAATCATACCTAAGGTCGAGATTAGAAAAGAAATCGCAAAGAATCGAGACGATCGGAGAGGAGATCGGTCGCCGGTGTAAGGAATCACCATGAGAGGCGATGAAAATCGCCTGGAGAGAGAGAGTAGAAATGGAGTTCGTGTGGAGTGTTGCTGGAGAAGAAGACTTGTGATTTTTTTTTAAAATTTATCTTGGTAATTTACCATTTTTCCCTTCCTTTGATTTTCTATTTGTTTCGTCCTTTGTTTCGTTAATTATCTAAGGATTTGGTTTCTCCAAATTTATTTAACACAAAACGTAAGCCTAATGCTTAACAAGTAGGGAATAATGCAATTCAAAACAATGCATGCCCAACTTAGCCCCTAAATGTGGTTTCTTCTCACACTGTTGATTTCGTTTCGTTTTCGTTGCATTAATCTTTCACTTTTACACGTGGATCAAGTAGGTACACGTCCTAACACAATCCTAGATGGCCACACCTTGACCAAGCAGAGCAAGATCGGAGGCACACATCTATCACAATCCTTGACGGCCATACATAATCTCCTCCCATATCGATCATAGAACATTCAAGTGCCTTCTTTAGCACGATCATATCGAGGCGTTCATACTCACGACACATTACGTACTTTCAGCATAGCATCTCTCGTAGAACCCCTCTCGGGGTGCTACACACGAGCACTCATTCCTGATAAAGCGATTCTACTTGAGACCAAGTTGCATATTTATCTTCTTATCTTCTTACGTTTCATAATCATAACTCAAAATATGATAAAACTCATATTTTGTAGTTTGAAAACATGATGCATGACAATATAATGCTCAAACCAAAACAAACAAACAATCATCCCTATAGTTCCATGGTGTAGGCCCGAAGGCAAGAAAAACACACGTTCCTCTACTTACCTGGATTCCCGCACGTACTTACTCTCTTCGGACATGACCAATGTTCAACTTGTTTACCTAGCATATTAAGGAAAATTACTTAGTGATCATACAACCAAATTCTAAGGGAGGTTTACTCTAACTTTAACAACCAACTAAACCAACATTAGAACATACAACCAAAATCCCAAATTTTACCCAATTACATTGCCCAAACTTCAATCGGCCATAACTCACTCGTTTCTCAACGGATTTAAATAATCCAACCCATTCCGTAAACCTCTACATGTCTACTATCTAATGCATCAATTCAATTTACCAAACTAAACACCAAGGCCGATCAGATTCTGTACAAAACAGAATCGGCCATCTTGCTCCAAAATCGATTTCTCCAGAAACTCCACCAATGCTCTAATCTATCTACATAATCAAACTAAACCATCATTTCCTAAGTCTAAACCACCAAGATAGCAAGAAAATTCACCAAGAAACAACCAAATTCGGACTTTCCCCATTAGGGTTTACAAACCTCCACAAAACCTCACCAAAAACACACCAAACTACTTAAAATCACTAAATATTTTCCTAATTTGCAAAACCCATTAAGAAATGCACCTCAAGCCTTGCTAGAATTGGAGGAGAAACCCTGGTGGTCCTCTCCCATGGCTGCCACGAAATGGAGAGGAAAAAAGAAGACAACCTTTTGTCTTCACTCCTTTAATTCTCCCTTTTTAAAACCCTAACCTTTACCCTTTCTAAATCCACCACTCAACTTTCATAATTTCAAGTTTAACCCCCTCCCATAACCTCCCTCTTCTCCCTCACGTGAAAGGCACCCTTCCTTCACTCTTTTATCCATCAAATTTTCCCTTTTATTTAATTAAAACAACTATTTCATTAAACAAGCTAACATAACCCTTTTGTTTTCTCTCCAATACTCTCTTTCTAAACAAATGCTTAGGATAACCCTATAATCCTTGCTACACTCTCCTAACGTAATTAGTCTAAGGCAATACTCATTTGAGGAAAATACCTGTGTGTTACAGTCAACTTATTCAATTTTCAATAATCCACACACATTCTTAAGGAGCCGTCCTTTTTCTTCACGAACAATACTGGAGCACCCTATGGAGAAACACTTGGCCGTATAAAGCCTTTGTCCGTCAATTCTTTCAATTAGGCCTATAATTCCCTTAACTCCACTGGCACCATCCGATAAGGGTCCAAACAAGGAAGCACTTTGATAGTAAAATCCATCTCTCGGTCAGGGGTAAGCCCAGTAACTCGTCCAAGAAAACCTCCGAAAACCTTTCAACTATCAGAATATCATGCAACCCCTTCTCATTTTGTCTCCGTGTATCAAAAGCGCTTGTTATAAAGCCCGAGCATCCTGGCTTCATCGAGCGCTAGGCATCCATGGACGATACTATAAGCATCTGATTCGAACGGAGGGTCACTTGAAATGAGTAACCTTTACCATTCAAGGGTCTAAAATCTACCACCCCCAACCTACAGTTGATCGTTGCATAGTGCTTAAACAACCAATCCATCCCTAAGATCACGTCATACCCCTTCATGCCTATTATAATCAGGTTTGCGTACATCCTTCGACCACCAATGATATTACATTCCCTCGTATCGCCTGGTCTGAGTATAAAAACTCTCCAGAGGGTAACATAACACTATAACTACGGTCTGTCAGAAAAAACTCTAGATTCCACTTAGACAGATACTCTAATGCTATAAAAGAGTGCATTGCTCCCGTATCAATCAAAACGTAGGCCTCTACCTTACAAACTAGAATAGTACCTGAAACAACTGATGGCTAGGCAGGCAGCTTCTTCGTCTTCAATCAAGGCAAAAATCCTTGAAGGACCGCCCGGTGGCCTCTTGTTTGGCCCGGGACAATCCCTAACCTTATGACCCAATCTATCACACTTAAAGCATCGGCCAGAATGCAGCTTGCACTTCGCAAAATGATTCTTCTGACATGTAGGGCACAGAGGAGCTTAGGGAGCCCCTTGTGCTCGCTTGCCCTTGCCCTGTTCAATCGGTGCTTCATTGGGCCTTTTGATGCCCCTTTGTTGCTATGGTTGCCAACCTCAATTCTGCTGCAGTTGCACCTCTCTGAAGAACTTCTTCAGTGGTTACCTTTGTCATTGAAGCTTCATCTCAATATCGTCAAGTTCTAGGGCCTTGGCCACGACCCTATGATACAGCATGTCGTCAATGCCCACAGTCTTTACCCCTTCAAAATTTCCAACTTCAACCCTTGGACAAATTGATATACCTTGTCCTCCTCTTCGCTAACCAAATGACCTGCATATCGAAATAGCGATTTAAACCTTCGTACATAGTCGGCCACTGACCCAATTTGGCGCAGCAGGGTGAACTCTGCCCTTTTGTAGGTTCGGATAGTCTGATTAAAATACTTGTCGTAGAACGCCGTCTTGAACCTATCCCAGGTCATAATGCCTACATTCGTTTATGGCCTTAGTTGCGTCCCACCTAAAACTTGCGTCCTTCTCTAAATGGAATACTGCACATGTCACTTTCTCGATTTCCCCCACATTTACATAATCAAACATACTCTCAATCTTCCAGATCCACTCCTCAGCACAAGTGGGATCTGAAGACTGTCTGTCAAACGTTAGGGGCCTAAGCTACCTGAATCTTTCCCTACTCTGATCCTGTGGAGCATTACCTTGCTTGTTTCCATTCCCGTACCCATCTCAGTTTAATAGAATCTGTACCTGCTCTGACTGTCGGTTCACTAGGTCCATAAGTTGACTAATAGGATCCTCTCGGGGTTTCCTAGGTGCTCTCGGCATCTCGTCTTTCCTAGACACATTACAAAACAAAATAAACATCTAACAATCGTTACTTAAACTTAAACACTTACAGTCGATGGAGACTCCTCGTGCAGCGGTTTGTGCTGGCAGGCAGTCTATAGAAACACTTTTAAAACTCGGGTACTCTGATACCATAGTTGTGATGACCCCGCCTGAATGAGGATGCCATGGACTTTCCATGACATACTCTTGGTTTATTTACATAAAATTTTTCATTTTTCTTTTAACATTTTTTAAAAAAATGAACTTGAACATTCGAACCTCTTTTATCAATATTTAGAGTCTAACCTAAAACATACTTAAAAGGGATCGTTTAAGGTCAAAAAATATCGTTTAAACCTTGGAACCCAAAAACGTAGAGGGCACGTATATGGGAGACGTCCCAGCCATAGGCGTGCACTCCCTGCGCACACCCCGCGTGCCTACCGCGCACCTCTCGAGTACCCATGGCGCATGCACCACGCGCGCATCGCACATCCACTGTGCGCTCGCAGTGCTCCCATCAAGCGGATCCCACTGCGCGCGTACCCTGAAATTGAGCAGTGATTTGACCAACCAAATGATATCCAAATGCAACAAAATTTAAAGGGTTCTTAATGTATGAGTGAAAAATGTCTCCTTAAATTTTTAGGTCCAGATGATGAGAAGATCAAAGGTTACAAAAGGAAAACCAGATGTTGTCCGATGAGCAATATTTGGTAAGCTCTCGGCATAACAATCTTTCAAGGAAGATGGCAGCAAATGGAACAGGTTAATGGTCACTTTCTTCGTGTATCCTACTCTATAAAGAAGGGGAAGAAGAGTGGAACAATTGCTCTTCAAGTAACCGTGGGCTTGAAAGCTCAAAGGAGAGAACTCCTTCTTGGTTCTTGACCGAACCGAGCCTTACCGTTCACCAATCTTCAAGGCAACGTTCACCAGATGAATTAGGTTATTCTCATATCATCAACAACCATTACAAGCACCAATAATCATGTATTTATATAGACCTAAAGTGGGCTGGTTGTTGAGTTGGGCTTAGGCTGCAAAAAAAGGCCAATGTGTGCTGGTTTGGGCTCAACTCCTTTGCTGGTTTGGGCCAATGTTTGATGGTTTAGGCCGAGCTCTTCCTTTGCTTCAACCAACTTCCAACCACCATCTATCTTAACATACATTTAATCCTAATGCCTAAGGATGTATACAACTATAAAAAATTACATGAAGGCCAATGTTCGCCCACAAAATACAAGGCTAAAAGTTTGCTAAATTAATAAGAAAAAAAGTAAGTGTTTGGTTACAATTTAATACCAAGGGAGACAAATCCCTTCTTCAAGTGCTTCCCTCTTTAGTTCCCACGATAGCAAGTGCAAGGGCTGATCTATGTCCTTTGTGCTTGGATCCTAATCCAAGTCCTTGAAGAGCTCTTCCAAGCTATCAATACCTGCAAAAAAATTGAGCTTGTTAGTGAATAGGTTTAATAAAGTTTATGCCTTGGTTTGTGATCACGTGACAGCCCTCTGGGGCACATCACATCGTGTGTCCACCATGCGCCCGCAGTGCTCCCATTAGGAAGATCCCATTGCGCGCCTATCGCGCGCGCACCATGTGCCGCACTCAGTGCGCTCTGCACGCTCTGCGCGCTCTGCACACACTGCGCTCGGCCGCGTCGAGCGCTAATCGCACGCACCTGGCACCCCACGAGAGCCAATCGATCGCACCCTCACGTGATCGATCGGCACCCTCTCGGGTGCCAGGGCACCTATTTCTGGTCTCGGCCGATCGATCGGCCATTAGGCACCGATCGATCGGCAGCTGGGTCCCTACAGGAACTGATCGATCGTGCCTTCGCGCAATCGATCAGCACCCTTTCGGGTGCCAGCACTCTCTTCATGATTTGGCCAATCGATCGGCGAGCCCAAGTGGTAACAGTGATGGGGAACTCTTGGTCATAAGCCCTGGAGGCCAAGGTTCAAATCAATGGAAAGGCAAAAACTCCTACCCCAGGAATGGAGAAGGATATGAGTGGGAGTCAACGGTCGATGGTGATGCATCCAAGGCCGGGTCGATGGCGGTCCGTCCGCGGGCTGGGTCTCTACAGAAAAAGGCACCTTTTTCTGTAGTAGCCCAAGTGGTACCAATGATGAGGAACTCTTGGTCATAAGCCTGGATGCCAGGGTTCAAATCACTGGGAATGCAAAAACTCTTACCCCAGGGATGGAGAAGATCATGAGGTAACGATTGACCTATATACTTGATCGGGAGCCGGATAGCAGTGCGTCCGCACGTGAAAAAGACCAGTGAAGGGAGGAGGTCGTTACACATAATGAGAAGGTTAATGTCAAAACTGGGAAGAAGTCACTTTAAAGCGCTAAAATGGCTCATGAGACATGTTTCTAACACTTTATATTCATGCTTACATCTTGGCTTAGTGAATGCAGGTACAAGTACGATTGCTGGATTTGTCAATGTGTATTATGCAAGGTGTTTTGATACTAGAAGACCAACTCATGAGTACAATTTTACAGTTTGTGATGGAGCGATCAACTTGACAATATTAGCTTCTGAATTGGGTATTAATTGTACTAACATGGTTGTTTATTGTGGCAGTCAAAGCACCTTTCATCGTTTGAGGAATCTAGCATTCCATGTGAAATGAACTATCATCGTTGAAAAGATTATCACATAAGGGAATCTTGTTGATGCACTAACCAAGGTATTGTTAATCACCAAGTTTAATAAATGTTTAAGCTTGGTGGGGGTAAGTAAGATCTTTGGCTCTTAAGTGAGCATCTTGATGCAATTCATTTATTTTGTTATTGTTTGGGAAAAACTCAGAACAAAGGTGGAGAATTATTAGAGTTGGTTCTTATTTTTTTTGTTATTGGTCAGTTCAGTTTGAACTGGGTTTGGTTTGGGTCTTATAACAGTCAATTTTTCCTTTAGTTAAAAGTAGGTCTTTTTTTTAGAGAGGGGATCGAGCACTTTTAGGGCAGCAGAAAAATTGAGAGGACGAGCAAGGAGTGAGTCGATTTCAAGTCGTTCATCGGGTGGACGACAACGGAGCTCTGACTTGATAGGTAATTTTTGATCGCGAAGGTAAGGGTGAAGGTAAGTGTCTTGTATTGTAGGAAATAAGTTAATTTTCAGTTTGTAAAAGACTTTCTATCCTCTGCTCTTGATGTAGAACTTAGTATCCGAAACACATTATTTCTCAGTGTTATTTATTATTGTTGATTTTTTGTTTTGATTCACTATTATCGCTCAAAATTTAGAGAATTAGGATTTTGATTTTAATTCTACACATATAAAGTAATTGGGCTTAAAGTGTGTGTGCATGTGTATATGGGTAGGCCATTTAGGCACAAATTGTCATGTCCCAAAGTGGGTCCAAGACAGAACGAGAAATGACCCGGCTCAAAAAGGAAACGAATCATCCAACCCAATACTTCAATTTAATAAACCAGCGGAAGACTTAAATTCAATTTTAAAAAGCGAGGCCCAAAAATTTAGGTCCAATAGAACATCTAGATAGTATGAAATATAAAGTCTAAAACTCTGAGAAAAAAAATGAAATAAGGGAAAATAACTCGAGAGTAGCAAACCTCGCACAAGTAAAATAAGTCTCTCAATGAAAAATTAAATTCCTAAAGGTATAGTCCATGATCTACTATTGCGACGACACTTGAGACTCACCTTGAATAACCTGAAAGAGGACAGTCGTTTGGGTTGAGTAGACTAAACTCAATAAGGATAAAATTTTATAAAGAATATCTAATTCAAATTCATGTAAGCATGCCATTTTATAGAACATTTAATAAAAGAAGGTTTATAAAAAGGGGATACCCAGCGATTGCTAAAGCCACAAAGTACCCTGATCAGGTTTAGGGTTTTGCACCCAAGGGCACAGCTATCAGTTGTCCTAAATTGTTGTTAGGATAGAAATGTAACTGGCGCCATGTAGAGGAAGTTTCTGACAAATATTTACTATTTATTATTAGTTCATTCTTAGATACATCCTAGAAAATGACATATCCCTTTTAGATGATCAATATTGTTGTGGGAAGTTGTAACGACCCTAATACTGTACCCAATATCCGTACCATATTTTTTTTTTAACCTAATATCGTTAATTAAACTCTAGGCGGAACCTAAACCGAAATCGAACCAGAATCAAAATTGGAATTTAAATCTAAGTTTAAAACCATTTACAAACTATTAATAATTAAATAAAACTTTTAAAACATTTATAAAAATCAATTAAAACAATATTTAAAATGAGGGGAGGGCAGAATTGGAATTCTGCCCTCAAAAAGGAGCAGCGACTGGTCGCTGCTAATTGCAGCACCCAGTCGCCGCATGCGCTGCATCTTGCAGCGCCACAGCGATCGGGCGCTGCACAGTCGCTGCACTTGTGCAGCGATCGGGCGCTGCACAGTCGCTGCACTTGTGCAGCGATCGGGCGCTGCACAGTCGCTGCACTTGTGCAGCGATCGGGCGCTGCACAGTCGCTGCACTTGTGCAGCGATCGGGCGCTGCACAGTCGCTGCACTTGTGCAGCGATCGGGCGCTGCACAGTCGCTGCACTTGTGCAGCGATCGGGCGCTGCACAGTCGCTGCACTTGTGCAGCGATCGGGCGCTGCACAGTCGCTGCACTTGTGCAGCGATCGGGCGCTGCACAGTCGCTGCACTTGTGCAGCGATCGGGCGCTGCACAGTCGCTGCACTTGTGCAGCGATCGGGCGCTGCACAGTCGCTGCACTTGTGCAGCGATCGGGCGCTGCACAGTCGCTGCACTTGTGCAGCGATCGGGCGCTGCACAGTCGCTGCACTTGTGCAGCGATCGGGCGCTGCACAGTCGCTGCACTTGTGCAGCGATCGGGCGCTGCACAGTCGCTGCACTTGTGCAGCGATCGGGCGCTGCACAGTCGCTGCACTTGTGCAGCGATCGGGCGCTGCACAGTCGCTGCACTTGTGCAGCGATCGGGCGCTGCACAGTCGCTGCACTTGTGCAGCGATCGGGCGCTGCACAGTCGCTGCACTTGTGCAGCGATCGGGCGCTGCACAGTCGCTGCACTTGTGCAGCGATCGGGCGCTGCACAGTCGCTGCACTTGTGCAGCGATCGGGCGCTGCACAGTCGCTGCACTTGTGCAGCGATCGGGCGCTGCACAGTCGCTGCACTTGTGCAGCGATCGGGCGCTGCACAGTCGCTGCACTTGTGCAGCGATCGGGCGCTGCACAGTCGCTGCACTTGTGCAGCGATCGGGCGCTGCACAGTCGCTGCACTTGTGCAGCGATCGGGCGCTGCACAGTCGCTGCACTTGTGCAGCGATCGGGCGCTGCACAGTCGCTGCACTTGTGCAGCGATCGGGCGCTGCACAGTCGCTGCACTTGTGCAGCGATCGGGCGCTGCACAGTCGCTGCACTTGTGCAGCGATCGGGCGCTGCACAGTCGCTGCACTTGTGCAGCGATCGGGCGCTGCACAGTCGCTGCACTTGTGCAGCGATCGGGCGCTGCACAGTCGCTGCACTTGTGCAGCGATCGGGCGCTGCACAGTCGCTGCACTTGTGCAGCGATCGGGCGCTGCACAGTCGCTGCACTTGTGCAGCGATCGGGCGCTGCACAGTCGCTGCACTTGTGCAGCGATCGGGCGCTGCACAGTCGCTGCACTTGTGCAGCGATCGGGCGCTGCACAGTCGCTGCACTTGTGCAGCGATCGGGCGCTGCACAGTCGCTGCACTTGTGCAGCGATCGGGCGCTGCACAGTCGCTGCACTTGTGCAGCGATCGGGCGCTGCACAGTCGCTGCACTTGTGCAGCGATCGGGCGCTGCACAGTCGCTGCACTTGTGCAGCGATCGGGCGCTGCACAGTCGCTGCACTCGCTGCACTTGTGCAGCGATCGGGCGCTGCACAGTCGCTGCACTTGTGCAGCGATCGGGCGCTGCATGTTGCAGCGCCCAGTCGCTGCACAGCAGCGACCAGAACCCACTTGCTCTCTGGGATTTCCAGAGAGCAAACACTTCAAACTTTCGGCTCTCTGGAATCCGATTCCAGAGAGCAAATTCTTCTTTCTCCTTCACATTCTAAAAACACTAAACATACGATTCAGACGTACTTCAATACGTGACAAAACTTCCTAAAAACAAATGGCGTAGATAGCTCTAAAAATCGAGCTTATCCGTATCAAACCTACAACATTTCCAAAACATTTCTATAACGTTTAAATACTGTTTTAAACCAGAATATTTTCTATAAACAGTTTACCCAAAACATTCAAATGTAAACCTATCATCTACCAAAACCAAACATCCTATAACGTCTACACAATTATCCAGCCAAAACATCCCAAAATCTATACATACTATCCCCACGGGTCAGGTGAGCCTCGACTGCGCCAGCACACCTCCGCAGCCATCCTCCATCAACTGAATCATACCTCAGGTGGAGGGACATCGTCCTCACCTGGTACCTCGAAGTCTATGTCACCTACACCATACAACACACTATGAGATAAAATCCCAGTAAGCTCTACGTAAATGCGATGCATGCTGTGCTATGAGTTCATTAAACCATGCTTTATTTTTATCTTACTATGCCATGCACTATAGGTGTCACCGAGATCCTATACCTTCTAACCGGAGAGAGCTCATCCAGCTGGCGGACTACTCTTTCCAGCTAGAAGAGGGGGGTACACGCTTACAACGCGTACAGCCGTGCCTGAGCCCCACCTCGTGTGACCTGTAAACTGTATGCCCGAAGGCCTGTATGCCCGAAGGCCTGTATGCCTTTCGGCCAATGCTATGCTTTACGTTATCTTTAAAACTCTGTGCGGAAGTTCATTTTCATGCTTTTCTTTAAAACAAGTGATGCGTGAACAGTTCAATATTTTAAAGTAAACAAACAATAACATGTACCATCAAGACTGTAAAGCATAAACTATAAACTCCTATAACCTAACTACCCAAACCAAGTAGAATTTAAACTAACGCATCTCCAAAACTCCTCGAGACGACATTCGACGTACGGTGTAGGCCAATCGGCCAGAGAAGAATCACGAGAACTTACCTCGTGCACGCTGCAATCCAAGCTTCGTCAACGAGCGCTGTTTACCTAAGCAATTTACAAGGATTGACGTTAAAACAAGTTTAAGTTAATAAACTTCCAAATTGTCAAAACCTTAACTAAAGGGCTTTCTAAAGTTCTAATCCATTTCATCGAGCTATTTATTCGAGAAATTTACGCTCGGCACCTCAATTCTCGAATTACGAACTTTTTTGAAAATCCTAAAATTCTCGGATTTTAAACTTTTTCACGAATTGATCTAACTTCGTCCAATACGTTTAATATACACTTAATCACGGCTAACCTATTAATTACGAACCCTAATTCGCGTTTTTAACGAAAACCTAAAGAAAACCCTAAACGTATAACTCCGAAAAACTCGAAATAAACGTTCTAAAACTATAGATCCATACCTAGAGCGTCGATTGGAGGAGAAAACACGAAGGAAACGAAACGAACGGAGGTCGGATCGGAGGAAAACGTCGACGGGCAGGGAGGGTTTCGCGAAGTAGAAGCTCTCTGGAAAACTCAGAATTGAAATCGCAGAAGTGTTCTGCGATTGAAGAAAAGTTGATTTTTATAAAAAAAAATATTAACTTGACGAATTACCTTTTTACCCTCCTTTAGTTTTTATTTTAGTTTCGTCCTACGGTTCAGTAATCGTCCAACTATTCGGGTTCACCAAATCTCCTTATTTCACCAGTAACTCCAACTTATTATTTGGGTTCCATTGAAACCGTCCGTTCGCAATTCGGACCTCGTTTACTATTTTTATTAAAACATCCTTTATATTATGAAAAATGTAATTACTCGGAATATAGCGTTTAATCTCCGAAAATTCCCATAATTTTCTTAAAATTCCTATTAATCGTTAGGATCGTAATGACGCTTTCTTTTCATGAAACGGACCTGATTTGATATAATTACCAAAAATGTCATTATATAACAAAATATGAATATAATATATTTAATCCAAAAATCCGTACAAGCCGGATATTACAGAAGTTTTGTTTCCAAGTTACCTTTTTCTTTCTACTATTTAGTTTTCATTTTTATACTATGTGCTATGAATTTATTGCTAGAATGCTATACCAGATTGCCTTTGTCTGGGCTGGGAACTCATTTTTGCTTATTGCTAGGTCATAGTTCTGGTGCCTCATAGTAAATTACTATTCACTTTGTGGTCTGTTGATGATTCACCTTTTTTTTTATTCTCTCTTTTTTTTATGTACATGTGCATATTTAGTATATAAACTGTGAGAAATATTGCTTAACGAGATCAATTTTCTCATTCATAGTTTAATGGTTTATGTTGCGATATGCTATTAACTAAGTTATGTGTAGATAACTTAGAGTTATTAGGTTATTCATATTTATAGGGATTAGAATTGTATCTATATATGTATATTTATTTATTAGTTTAGTTTATTCTTTTCTTACTAGGTTCTGTTCATGTATATATACTTTTTATCAATGAGTAAGTAAGTAAGTTTAGCTCTAATATTGTAACACCCGAAACTTTCGTACATTTTGTGAATAAAAATATTTCGTATGAATACATTATTTAATGTATTGTATATGACAGATGAGATTTTGAAGGAAAGAGTAATTAACGAACGTAGAAAAAATGGATTTAAATAGTTGGAAGAGAAAAATGTGTAGGTGAGAATTGAATTAAGCAAAGATAAGGGGGGTTAAAAATAATTAAGGCGAAGCTTAAACCTATTAGTTTCCTCCCTCTCTCTTCTCTTCTTCTTCTACGTAAAAATGCAGCAACCCCTCTCCACTGAAGCTCTCTCCAAGCTTGGTAGCTTCAACCCTTCAAGATTTTGAGGTAAACAAAAGTTAAGGGTTTAGATTGTACATGAAATAGGTTGTATGTAACGGGTTGTTTTCAAGTTTCTCCATGGATTTTGAATTTCTGAAAATTCAGAGTTAGGGTTTGGTTTTTCTCCTTCTTTTGGATATTCTAACTCAAGTTTAGAGGTTCTAAAGTCATGGATGGAATAAAATGGAGAATGGTGCATAATAGAAATGAAAATTAGAAGTGGGTTTGAGTTTTATGAAAAACAAAACAGGTTTTGTTCTTGTGATATTCGGCTGAGTTATAGGTTTTCTTTTGATAAATAGATTTTTCCATTTAAAAGTAGACATTCTAAGGTTTCCAAAACATGTTGAATCATTGGAAACGGATAAAAATTGAGAAAGTTATGGTGATTTGAAATTTGGTGAAAATGTGAAGTGAAATCCGAAAATTTACCTTATTCGATTTAAGTTTCTGAATTGAATGTTTTGTTAGGTTGTTAGAAATTGACGAGAACAAAGCTAAGGACCAGAGGTAAGTCTTCATGATTTGCTTGGCTGATTTGGCCTACACCACGAGAATTTTACGTTATTGAGGATTTTGGTATTTTAAATCTTTATAGTGCAAGTGGATGGGTAGTTGGGCTGTTTATGCTATAGAATATTTTTTTCTAAGTTTTATCGATTGTTTTCTATGTTTTTTATATGTTATACAATATGAACTGTCCATGCATCACGTCTTTTCAAAATGGCATGAAAATGAATTTTGCACACGTTTTACGAAAAAGAAACGACTAATGAAAAGATATGAATGTATGTAATCCCGGTCATGTCGGGGTGGGGTTCAGACATGGCTATCCTGAGAGGAGGAGCATGTTTTCCCCCTGGTAGATAGAGATGGCTATCTAACCGCCAGATGTGCCCTCTCCATCTGGTGAGAGTAAACCCCTGGTGACATCCCGTTATGTAATGAAATGAAATGAAATGACTGTATGTTTTATGAACTGCATATGCATTTACATTTACGTTGACTTGCTGAGCCTTTAGCTCATAGTTATCTCTATGGTGTAGGTGACATAGAACAAAGTGAGGATCTTGTACCTCAATCTGACGAGTGATGTTGTTGAAGAAGGATGGCCATGGTAAAGTGCTTGGGGCTGTTGAAGCGCGATTGACCCTTGGGTAGGCGCAATTGTTTTGATTATGGATGAATATGTATAGTTGTTTTAGGATACATACAAGCATTTTGACTAAGTATAAGTATTTTGAGCGCATTACTAGGTGTATAGGTTACACAGGAAAATTATGTAAAGCATTTTGAATGATGTTAAGTAGTTCTATGATTATGAAATTTTTGGATAGTGGTTGAATAGGTAAAATTCTGGTTAGAGGTAAATATAGGGTTATACTGTCTGTTTTTATAAAGGAAAGGTGAAATTGGAGTTTAGGCGTGGATTTATGTTCTTAAGGTTATTTGGATGTGTAGGGAAGAATGAAAGTGAATCGAGGATGAATAAGTAAAAATGGGGAAAGTGTGTTTAAAAATGTGAAGTGTTAAGCGTAGAGGGATGACATTTTGCATTTAAGGTGTCGACTGATTTTGTAAAGTGTCGACCGATTAGTGAATAAATTGTTGGAGGTGTCAACCCAGGGCGTTGAACATCGACCCCTGGAAAGTATTATGCTTAATGGGGGTCGACCGAGGCTTTCAGGTGTCGACCCCACAGATGAGTGTCGACCAGTTGTTGTACAATTAGAAAATAGAGGCAATTTATGCCTAATGAGGTGTCAACCAAGATCTCAGGGTGTCGACCGGTTTCCTTCAGTAGCTCGGACAGAGCCAATGAGGGGTTGACCAACGATTATGGGTGTCGACCGAAACTCCTATACTACTGTTTTTAGCACTTGAAATTAAGTTTAGTTTTATATGAGGTTTCCACACGCAAATTATCTTCCGCTGAAAAAGGTTAAATGTTCTAGACGAGTAATGAACGAAGAAAAATTCAAATTTTTATGAGATTTTAGGAATAGTGTTTTTGGGAAAATTAACGGGATGTTACAAATATGATATCAGAGCTAGGGTTAGGACTGGTTCCCCTTCGCTGGAACCAGCTCTAGCTGCCATCACTACCGTCGATGGAAGTGGAGGTCTCTGAATCTGCAATTCATATTTCAGTGCCTTCCTTCCAAGTCCAACGAGTCAGCGAGAAGGGGCCTTCGGCACCGGCTCTGCCTACTCGTGGATCCTCCTCCTCGGTCTGCTGTCTCCTAGTCATGTAGAAGTCATTGCGCAACTGTGTTTCTTCTATTGGTCGCGCAGAAGCCGCCTACTGAAGGAGGTCTCTAGTCTATTGTTGGTCACGTAGAGGTAGTCTGCTGAAGAAAGAGGTAGTCGACTGAAGGCTCTCTCATCTCTCTCTCATGAATCGGGGGTCAATAACAGAGGACTCGCACCTCGTCTGGAAAGTACAACAGAGAACGCGTGCCTCGTCTGGAAAGGAAATTGGAATTTCACTATGGGCTTCTTGTCTCAATTCGTTCTCCATGGCAGAACTACATTTAGGCACTAGCTCCACTAGTGATTCTAATCATAATTTCACTATTATCTCAACTTTCTTCAATGGTCTCAGTCCGTCAAACTCTTCGTTCGAGGAAGGGCAAATTTGGGTATCTCTCTGAGTCTGTAGTGAAGCCTGAAGATGAAGGTGAGCGCTATGACAGGTAGGAGACTGAGAACTCAATGGTCATGTCCTGGCTGGTGAATTTAATAGAGCCAAATATCACTCAGACTTATCTCTTTCTTCCAACAGCGAATGATATCTAGATGGTAGTAAAGGAGACCTACTCTGACTTTAGGAATGCAGGACAACTCTTTGAGATCAAGACTCAATTGAGAAAGGCCAAACAAGGAGAGAAGAGTGTAATGCAATACTTCACTGACCTCAAAACTCTATGGCAAGAGTTTGATTTATTCTGTGATTACAGGTAACATTTTGCAAAGGACAGTCCCTTATTTCATAAAATAGTCGAGAAAGAGAGGGTATTCGATTCCCTGATCTGCCTAAACAAGGAATTGGATGAGGTGCAAGGATGGATACTTGGTCGATATCCTCTTCCAAGCACTCATGAGGTGTTTGCTGAAGTTCGAAGGGAAGAAAGTCATCAATTGGTGATGCTCGGCCATGAGTCAACCCCTCCTATAGTAGAAACCTCTGCATTGATGATCACTAAGCCAGATATGTAATACCTGGCTTTTCGGGATATTAATACTTTAATATAAATGGTATTTTGTAAATATGTCAAATCAAGCCCGTTTGACAAATGGAAAGTTTTGTTGGGATCCTAATTATTAATATGGATTTTAGGTAAATTATGGGAATTTTAGGAGTCGTGACGCTAAATTACGAGAATTATGTTTCTCGTAATATCATGGACGTTTTAGTAAAAATAGTAAATGAGGTCCGTTTTGTGAACGGACAGTTTTAATAGAACCCAGATAATAAGAAGGATTTATTGGTGAAATAAGGGGATTTTGAGAAACCGAATAGTTAGCCAATTAATGAAACGAAGGACGAAACAAATAAAAAATAAAAAGAAGGGCAAAATGGTAATTTGCCAAACCAATATTATAAAATAACCTAAACCCTTTTCTTCTTCATTTCTTCTCTCCTCGCGAAAAACCAGAAAGCTTCTGGTTTCCCTCCCGCGGCGATTTCTCTTCGGCCGATGCCCGTTTCTCTTCCAATCAACCTTCGTTCTTTACGTTTTCTCCTCCGATCAACGCCCTAGGTATGAACCTACGATCTTAGAGCGTTTATTTCAATTTTTACGGAGTTTTAACAATTAGGGTTTCATTTAGGGTTTCGTCAAAAATGCGAATTAGGGTTCGAAATCGATAGGTTGTCGTAGTTTATGGACGTATTGAACGTATGGGACGTTATGGGATGAATTTATACCGATTTGTGTGAAATGTTAAAATTGGAGAATTTAGGGATTTTCGGAAAAACTCGTAATTGGGATTTGAGGTGCCGAGCGCGTAATTGCTCGATGGAATAGCTCGATGAATTGGATTAAAGCTTTAGGAAATTCCTTAGTTAAGGATTTTGTTAGTTTTGGACATTAAATTGTTTTAAGCTCGTTTTAACGATAATTTGGTGAAACTGCTTAGGTGAACAACGCTCGTGGACGGAGCTTGAGCTGCAACGGACACGAGGTAAGTTCTCGTGATCTTCTCTAGCCGATTGGCCTACATCGTACGTCGAAGTCGTCTCGATGAGTTTTGGTGATGCGTCTGTTTAAATGGTTTTGGTTGGGTAGTTAGGTTAGTCGTTTATAAGTTATGTTTGTTTATCGTCTTGATGGTACACATACTGGTTGTTTACTTTATGCATTTGACTGCTCATGCAACACATCTGTTAAAGCATGTGTTTAAGAGAACGAAATGAATCTACGTAATCTGTTATCTGGTCACGGCGAGGTGGTTTAGATCTCGGTGACATTCTTTCTGCGACCTAATTAAAAAGTAAAATGAACCAACAAAATCTACGTAATCTGTTATCTGGTCACGGCGAGGTGGGTTTAGGCCTCGGTGACAATCTGTCTGCGACGAAATGAATCTGAATCTGTTATCTGCATGTTTTATGAATGACATACGCGCTGCACGCATCTGCATTTACGAGACTTGCTGAGATTTTTATCTCATAGTTTGTTTGTATGGTGTAGGTGACCTCTACACAGGTGAGGATGAGATCCCTCCACCCGAGGCATGAACAGTTGAAGAAAGATGGCCCGTGGGAGTGTGCTGGACAGTCGGTGCTTAACCTGACCCGTGAGGATGTGTGTAAGTACTCTTGGGGATATGTATAAGTATTTTGAGGGTGTTGGGTTATTTTGAGTAGAATATGTATAAAGTTAGAACATTTTAGGATGTTTGGATCTGGTAGTGAATAGGTTTATGTTTGATGTTTTAAACGTTTCGGAAACCTGTCTTATAAACTGTTTCGGTGATCTTTAAAATAGGTGGAAATGCTCTGTTTTTAAACAGATCCACGAAGTTTGTTTTCACGAAAGTTTATTATGTTTTAAACACGTTTTAAAATAAGTTTTGGGGTTGCTTTAATCGGTGGATGATAAAATGAGAAAAGAGTTAAATTTTGTTGAAATGTTAAGAGTATATGGGTAGAAGATAGATTGTATAAGGAAGAGAATAAGAATGGAAAAATGCATAGAAAGGTTGAAGTTTGCTCTCTGAAATTTTGGATTCTAGAGAGCATCGTTTATATTTTTGGATGGCTAAAGGGTGAGGCTACCGATCGCTGAAATAGAGCTAGCGATCGCTGATTACTGCGGCGACTGGGCGCGACGGTGAGGGGCGACTGATCGCCCCTCATGTTTGTAGCTTCGGCGATCGATCTCCTGAATTTGGAGATCGATCGTCCTTCCTTTTCTTTGGCAGAGTTACGTTTCTGCCCTCTGCTTTGTTTTAATTGTTTTTATTAATTGTTTTAATTATTTGTTATGTTTTATTTAATTGATTTTTAAGATTTGTTTTAAGTTATTTTCTAAATGAACTTCAACGTTTTAATTCTGATTCTGATTCCAGGTTAAACAGTTTTAATTCCGCACTAACGTCATTAAAGTTTATAAATGTAAGGGAAAAAAATAATAATAATAATAATAATAAATAAATAATACGGTAAAATTAGGATACAGGTAAGGGACGCTACAATTATGGTATCAGAGCCTCCGGATTTTAAAATCGGTTCTGTAGACTGCTCGAATGCACAGCCACTACACGGACATCCTTCATCAACTGTAAGTATGTTTAATGCTTTGTTTTATTTTGATTTCTTATAGGATTTGTTTTATTAACTTACATAGGAGATATATAACTATAGTGCGTCGAGGAAATGACCGAGACGACCGAGACGATACGATAGATGACCTTAAGGACTTCATTGCTCAACAGTCTCAACATATGGAGCAACAGGCTCAACAGATGGAGAGACAGTCTCAACAGTTGGGCACCCTTATTGACTGAAAGGGCGTTAGAGCTCGGGAGACAGTTATTTTGGGTAACTGTGGGATGGAGAGATTTCAGAAGCTCTAGCCCCCTATATTTAACGGACAGTCTACGGATCCCTCTTCAGCTGAGGAGTGGATTCACACCATGGAGGACATGCTGGCCTATGCGAGTATTGAGGACGGAGAGAAGGTGGGCTTGGTGACTTACCACCTATCGTATATATATATATATATATATATATATATATATATATATATATATATATATATATATATATATATATATATATATATATATATATATATATATATATATATATATATATATATATATATATATATATATATATATATATATATATATATATATATATATATATATATATATATATATATATATATATATATATATATATATATATATATATATATATATATATATATATATATATATATATATATATATATATATATATATATATATATATATATATATATATATATATATATATATATATATATATATATATATATATATATATATATATATATATATATATATAAAAAAAAAAAGCTTGAGAATAGGAAGGTAAGAGAATAGAAGGTGGGTAAGAAGGGTTACTAGGCGAACCTCGACGTTAAGATAGTAGACTACATATAGGACAATATAGACCTTATAGATATAGAAATATATATATATATATATATATATATATATATATATATATATATATATATATATATATATATATATATATATATATATATATATATATATATATATATATATATATATATATATATATATATATATATATATATATATATATATATATATATATATATATATATATATATATATATATATATATATATATATATATATATATATATATATATATATATATATATATATATATATATATATATATATATATATATATATATATATATATATATATATATATATATATATATATATATATATATATATATATATATATATATATATATATATATATATATATATATATATATATATATATATATATATATATATATATATATATATATATATATATATATATATATATATATATATATATATATATATATATATATATATATATATATATATATATATATATATATATATATATATATATATATATATATATATATATATATATATATATATATATATATATATATATATATATATATATATATATATATATATATATATATATATATATATATATATATATATATATATATATATATATATATATATATATATATATATATATATATATATATATATATATATATATATATATATATATATATATATATATATATATATATATATATATATATATATATATATATATATATATATATATATATATATATATATATATATATATATATATATATATATATATATATATATATATATATATATATATATATATATATATATATATATATATATATATATATATATATATATATATATATATATATATATATATATATATATATATATATATATATATATATATATATATATATATATATATATATATATATATATATATATATATATATATATATATATATATATATATATATATATATATATATATATATATATATATATATATATATATATATATATATATATATATATATATATATATATATATATATAGCGACCACCGATGTGACGATTATGGGTGGGAGAGATTCAAGATGTTGTTTTATGATAAGTATTTCAGCCATACCGTACGAGAGGCGAAGATGGTTGAATTTATGTAGTTGCGGCAGGTTAGTTCTATTGCCGAGTATGTGAGGAAGTTTGAAGCACTGTCCCGATTCACGCCATGTCAGGTCAGCGTTAATGAGGACAAGGTACGCAGATTTTTACAGGGACTTGGCCAGGAGTTCCGGATGCGTCTTACTATATCTGGGGTACGGAATGTATCCTATGACTAGGTTGTGGCTAGAGCGCTTGAGATTGAGGCAGTTAATCAGAGTTCTGCCAAACCGAGGGAGCCATCTGAGGGCTTCTTTCGAGAGATTCACCCTCAGATCAGGAGTAAGGGCTGGCAGCCGAGAGCACAGCCACAGCAACAACAACAGAGAGGCGTTAAGAGGCCTTTAGAGGGAGGCAACGATCGAGGGAAAGGTAAACAGGTACAAGGGGCTTCTCAGATGCCTTGGTGCCCTAAGTGTCAGAAAGAACACAGTGGTGAGTGCCGGGTTGGCACGAACAAATGTTTTAGGTGTGGTGGAGCTAACCACTTCGTTAAAGACTGCCCAAAGCCCGGCCGAGATCAGTCAGGCAGTGATCGGAGGAGGATTATGCCGAGGATCTTTGCATTTATCGAGCCTGGTGACGTTGATGACGGGGCCCTGCCTTCTCTTATTACAGGTACTGTCTTGATTATCCGTATAGAAATATATATATATATATATAAAAAAAAAAGCTTGAGAATAGGAAGGTAAGAGAATAGAAGGTGGGTAAGAAGGGTTACTAGGCGAACCTCGACGTTAAGATAGTAGACTACATATAGGACAATATAGACCTTATAGATATAGAATTATGCATTAGTAGGATTAGCTTGACTTAACCACGTGAGGTGGTGCAGCTAAGAATCTAGTTACCATTAGAGAAGTACGCCCTAAGCGCTATGGCTTTCAAATAAGTAGAAATGGAGTTTATTTTGCGATCCCTTGGAGTTTTAGAATAAGACTAATCAAGAAAGATAAAAGTTTAGATATAAACTTATTGAGGAATACCCTAGATTGTTGTAATACTTAGAGTGTGTTTAAATAGATGAAGGAGTACCGTAGAAATCATATATTGGGAATTCGTGTGACGTTGAGAGTGTCTAGACGAAGATAGAATACGAGAGCTAAACTTAGGATAATTGTCGAGTAGAATAGTTAGAACCTGACGAGGAGGAGTGAAAGGTGGTAAGATTAGTTAGTAGATTTGATGTAATCCTTGTGTGAATGTAGGAAAGAAGTAAAAGGAATTGTTGGGATTAAATGAGATGTTAAGATTGGAAGTATAGGTTGGCGTGTAAAGATCTGCAAATTGTGAAATTTGTGATTTATAGAATAAAGAGGGTAAGAATTTTCATAAAAACTATCTAAGTAAGCTTAAAAGTGAGGCGAAGTTAGCGAATTTCTTAGCGATCGACTCGTGTTTGGCAAGTCGAGACAAAATAGTGCATAAATGGCTTAGGTTAGAATGACTAGTTTAGAGCGCATCAACGAGGAAATTTAGAGACTTGACCGTGCTCAGAGCAAATAGAGATTTAAGTTAGACAAACCAACATAATTTAGATAGTATGAAGAATTCAGTTAAAGAAATAACGAGGAAAGTTCGTTAACGTAGTTAAAATGACGTATGACATTCGTAAGATGTTATTTATGAAAGAGATAGGATCCTAAGTAAGTACCGACTGTACCTCATAGTTTGATTCACATAGACCAAGTAGGTTATAGTCGTATAGTTGCAGGGTATAACAATGAGGACTTAATTAGGAAACCTGCACCGAAATAGTCTCCAAAGGTCAATGGGTTAGCCAAGAAGATAGGTGACCAAGAAATCCTATGGATGAAACAGTTACAAGGAATCATTACCCGAGCGAATATAGAAATTTGGGTCGACATGAGTTTCGACTACAGACGAAGCCAACGAAGTTATGGAGAAGTTTGGGCAAATTGATTGGAGATTTAAGAACTTAACTAAGCTCAGTACTTTAGTAAGAAAGTGTATGATCAGATCGAAGGTAGAGAATACAAGTTTAAGACCGCTATTGGAAGGTATAGTAGAGAGTTTTGGTTAAGAACCACGAAGAGTGACCGTAAGTATAGATGATAATCGAAGCGTAAGGCCGCGTGATATGAAACATTAATATCAAGGACTATAAGTTAGGGCAAATTTTGAGGACAAAATTTTAAATAAGGTGGATGGAATGTAATACCCGGCTTTTCGGGATATTAATACTTTAATATAAATGGCATTTTTGTAAATATATCAAATCAAGCCCGTTTGACGAACGGAAAGTTTCGTTGGGATCCTAATTATTAATATGGATTTTAGGTAAATTATGGGAATTACGTTTCTCGTAATATCATGGACGTTTTAGTAAAAATAGTAAACGATGTCCGTTTTGCGAACGGACAGTTTTAATAGAACCTAGATAATAAGAAGGATTTATTGGTGAAATAAGGGGATTTGGAGAGACCGAATAGTTAGCCAATTAATGAAACGAAGGACGAAACAAATAGAAAATCAAAAGAAGGGCAAAATGGTAATTTGCCAAACCAATATTATAAAATAACCTAAACCCTTTTCTTCTTCATTTCTTCTCTCCTCGCGAAAAACCAGAAAGCGTCTGGTTTCCCTCCCGCGGCAATTTCTCTTCGGCCGACGCCCGTTTCTCTTCCAATCGACCTTCATTCTCTACGTTTTCTCCTTCGATCAACGCCCTAGGTACGAACCTACGATCTTAGAGTGTTTATTTCAATTTTTACGGAGTTTGAACAATTAGGGTTTCGTTTAGGGTTTCATCAAAAATGCGAATTAGGGTTCGAAATCGATAGGTTGTCGTAGTTTATGGACGTATTGAACGTTTGGGACGTTATGGGATGAATTTATACCGATTTGTGTGAAATGTTAAAATTGGAGAATTTAGGGATTTTCGAAAAAACTCGTAATTGGGATTTGAGGTGCCGAGCGCGTAATTGCTCGATGGAATAGCTCGATGAATTGGATTAAAGCTTTAGGAAATTCCTTAGTTAAGGATTTTGTTAGTTTTGGACATTAAATTGTTTTAAGCTCATTTTAACGACAATTTGGTGAAACTGCTTAGGTGAACAACGCTCGTGGACGGAGCTTGAGCTGCAACGGACACGAGGTAAGTTCTCGTGATCTTCTCTGGCCGATTGGCCTACACCGTACGTCGAAGTCGTCTCGAGGAGTTTTGGTGATGCATTTGTTTAAATTGTTTTGGTTGGGTAGTTAGGTTAGTTGTTTATAGGTTATGTTTGTTTATCGTCTTGATGGTACACATGCTGGTTGTTTACTTTATGCATTTGACTACTCATGCATTACGTCTGTTAAAGCATGTGTTTAAGAGAACGAAATGAATCTACATAACCTGTTATCTGGTCACGGCGAGGTGGTTTAGCCCTCGGTGACATTCTGTCTGCGACCTAATTAAAAAGTAAAATGAACTAACGAACGAAATGAATCTACGTAATCTGTTATCTGGTCACGACGAGGTGGTTTAGATCTCGGTGACATTCTGTCTGAGACCTAATTAAAAAGTAAAATGAACCAACAAAATCTACGTAATCTGTTATCTGGTCACGGCGAGGTGGGTTTAGACCTCGGTGACAATCTGTCTGCGACGAAATGAATCTGAATCTGTTATCTGCATGTTTTATGAATGACATACGCGCTGCACGCATCTGCACGCATCTGCATTTACGAGACTTGCTGAGATTTTTATCTCATAGTTTGTTTGTATGGTGTAGGTGACCTCTACACAGGTGAAGATGAGATCCCTCCACCCGAGGCATGAACAGTTGAAGAAAGATGGCCCGTGGGAGTGTGCTGGACAGTCGGTGCTTAACCTGACCCGTGAGGATGTGTGTAAGTACTCTTGGGGATATGTATAAGTATTTTGAGGGTGTTGGGTTATTTTGAGTAGAATATGTATAAAGTTAGAATATTTTAGGATGTTTGGATCTGGTAGTGAATAGGTTTATGTTTGATATTTTAAACGTTTTGGAAACCTGTCTTATAAACTGTTTTGGTGATCTTTAAAATAGGTGGAAATGCTCGGTTTTTAAACAGATCCACGAAGTTTGTTTTCACGAAAGTTTATTATGTTTTAAACACGTTTTAAAATATGTTTTGGGGTTGCTTTAATCGGTGGATGATAAAATGAGAAAAGAGTTAAGTTTTGTTGAAATGTTAAGAGTATATGGGTAGGAGATAGATTGTACAAGGAAGAGAATAAGAATGGAAAAATGCATAGAAAGGTTGAAGTTTGCTCTCTGGAATTTTGGATTCCAGAGAGCATCATTTATATTTTTGGATGGCTAAAGGGTGAGGCTACCGATCGCTAAAATAGGGCTAGCGATCGCTGATTGTTGCGGCGACTGGGCGCAAGGGTGAGGGGCGACTGATCGCCCCTCCTGTTTGTAGCTTTGGCGATCGATCTCCTGAATTTGGAGATCGATCGCCCTTCCTTTTTTTGGCAGAGTTACGTTTCTGCCCTCTGCTTTGTTTTAATTGTTTTTATTAATTGTTTTAATTATTTGTTATGTTTTATTTAATTGATTTTTAAGATTTGTTTTAAGTGATTTTCTAAATGAACTTCAACGTTTTAATTCCGATTCTAATTCCGGTTTAAACAGTTTTAATTCCACACTAACGTCATTAAAGTTTATAAATGTAAGAAAAAAAATAATAATAAATAAATAAATAATACGGTAAAATTAGGATACGGGTAAGGGACGCTACAAGATAAGTCTACTCAGAGGTATCCTAAGCGCTCAGATCGACCAGTTTGCGAGTTCTGTCATAAACTCGGACATGTTAAAGCTAAATATTAGAAGCTACATGGTAAGCCTGTTGATTTCACTCAAACCAACAAATCCTCTCACGACAACAAATGAGGCTTCCAAGCCTTATATGAAGCACCTGTAGCATCTCGGTCATTTAGTGACAATTCTTTCTTCAACAAGGAAAACCTAGAACAATTGTATCGGTTATGGAGTTCACATCAGTCTGCTAATACCTCATCTAATCCATCATCTTCCCTAACACAAAAAGGCCCTCGTGCAGCAATGTTTCATGTCACATTAGATACATCCGACACTTGGATCATTGATTCTGGGGCCACTGATCATATGACAGGTTCTTCTTATATGTTTTCAACCTATTTTCCTTGTTTTGAAAATCAAAAAGTCCAAATTGCAGATGGTTCAATGTTTGCAATTGCTGGAAAATGTTCTATCATTTTCTCTCCTTCTCTTACCTAACAATGTCCTTCATGTGCCCAACTTATCTCGTAACCTATTGTCTGTTAGCAAAATAACTCATGATTTTAACTGTTTAATCGATTTGTGCCAACTAGTTGTGTTTTTCAGGACCAATGCTCGAGAAAGATGATTGGCAATGCTAAAGAAAATGGTGGTATTTACTACTTTGCCTCAGATAGCCTCTCGAGTAAACAAGTTCAGAAACCATGTTCCTCTAGTTTTTTATCTTCAGAGAATAAAATTATTTTATGGCACTATAGACTTGGTCATCCTATCTTTGGTTATTTGAAATATTAATTTCCTGCTTTATTCAAAGATAAAAATATTGGTTCTTTTTAATGTGAGATTTGTCAATTTGCTAAACACGGGCGATCTGTTTATCCTACTTTACCATACATGTCATCTAAACCTTTTTTCCTTATTCATAGTTACATGTGGAGACCGTCTTGGGTTAGAAATTTGTCTGGCTCTAGATGGTTTATTACTTTTATTGATGATCATACAAGAAACACATGGATTTAACTCCTTAAAGAAAAATCTGAGGATGCGGAAACTTTCAAAAATTTTAACTCCATGATTAAAACTCAATTTCATTTTCAAATTCAAGTTTTTAGAACTAATAATGGGAGAAAATATTTTAACAACATTCTTGGTAAGTTTCCTGTAGAACAAGACATCATCCACCATATTTCGTGTATTGATACACCCCAACAGAACGGAATTGCGGAAAGAAAAAATCGACATCTATTAGAAATAGCTCGAGCTCTCATGTTTTCTATGAATATACCGAAAAGATTTTAGAGAGAGGCCATACTTAATGCTGCATACCTAATTAATAGGATGCCAAACAAAGTACTTGTAACGCCCAAAAATTTTGGTTTTGAGTTTTAGGTTTTCGGGTTTTCATTCTTAGGGGTATTTTCATAAATGAGCAAATTAAGTCTGTTTTGCGAACGGGAAATTTTGTTAGAACCCTAGGAATGAGTTGACATATTTGGAGGAATAAGAAAATTTTGGAGAAACCAAATCGATAGGTTAACGGATTCGTTAAAAATTAAGTGAAAGGGAAAAAAGGTAAATTGGTAAGTAAATTTTATAAAAAATATCACAACACCCCTCCCTCTCTCTGTTGAATTCTCCAGACCCAATTCTCCCTTCCCCCCCCCCCCCCCTCTTTGGCGAAATTTATTCCTCCCCCTACGATTTCTCCTTCGGCCGATCAACGCTCAAAGTTTCGGCGAGTTTCTCTTCCATTTTCGTCAACAAATCAACCCTCTAGGTAAGCTCTATGCTTTAGGCATGTTTAGTTGTTTTTTTAGGGTTGATTTCGGTTTAGGGTTTTGTGAGAAATTTCTGAACTTTATTAGTAATCGATAGGATTGCTAGATTATTGTCCATCGATGATGCATTGGTTGTTATTTTGGTAGATTGGATGAATTGATAGTGTTTGGTTTATAGTTTGGGTTGTTTTGGGTTGTTGGAAGATTGTTGGAAGCCATTAATGGAGTTAATGAGTTATTGAGAGCGTAGTGCTCGATCAAATGCCTGAAAGAAGTGAATTAGAGTTTTTGGAAAAATTGTCTTAGCTCGGGGTTTCGTTTAGTTTTGAATTTGATGATTTAGAGTCGATACTAATGACGTGTTATGAAAATGTCTTAGGTAACCCAAGCTCTCAAGACGGTGCTCGGCATAACTAGGACACCAGGTAAGTGAGTGTTAGGTTTCTGGCCCTAAAGGCCCTACGTCGTATCGATGCTAGGCATGGTTCTCACGGGGCAAGCATTTGGTCTACCGAGTAGACGATTATGCTAATGTTAAAGAAATGAAACAAAACGAACATGTTTTACAAATGTCATGCATATATGTAAATGTTATGTTTAGTACACTCATTACTAAGCATTAGGCTTAACGTGTTTATCGTATGATGTAGGTGACGAGAACAAATGTGAGAAACTCCCTCCCGATGATCAGGCATAGAAGGTCGATGGGCGGAGCTCGTGGCGATGGGGCATGTTTTGGCCAGGCTGGATGACCCGTGGGTGTACTCTAAGTTCTTCTTGGTAAAGTTGTAAGTAAATATGGTAGGTATAGGAGTAGTCGATTGATGATTGGTTGTTGATGGTTTTGGCTTGCAGTTAATAGGTATTTTGGGTGGTTGGTTAGTTGGGTTCATTGGTAGGCTATTTTGATGAACTCCCGCTGCGTATAGTCGAAAATGATGAATGGATGATGTTAAATTGATTTCTATTTGTGAAATTTTGAGATACTTGTGATTAGGTATAGTTCTGGTTGGAGGTAAGTTATAAGGTTATACTTCCCGATTTATAGAGGAAAGGTGGATTTAGAGTTACGGTCGATTTAACCAAGTTGCTAAGTTCTCAGGTAAAAGAGAACATCGACCGATTTTAAGTGCGAATCGATCAGGGTTGTCGACCGTAATATGCTGGTAAGTTGCATTCCAGTCGATGTTTTTGGTGTGATAAGATGGAGCACAAAGCTATTGATTGTCTTGAGCCAAGCAAGAGGCCACCAAGCGGTCCCTCCCAGATCTTTTCCCTTATTTAAGATGAGGAAGCTGCTCAGCCTTCAGTTATTTCAGGTATTATTTTGGTCTGTGGAAATACGGCTCATGTTCTAATTGACACAGGGGCAACCCATTCTTTCATAGCACAGAAGTATGTAGTTAAGTGGAATCTAGACGTCGTCCTAGCTAATCGTAGTTATAGTGTTATGTTGCCTTCTGGAGAGTATTTGCACTCAGATCAGGCAATACAGGGTGAGGTTATATCTATTGGTGGTCGGAAACTGTATGCGAGTTTGGTTATCTTATGCATGAAGGGGTATGACGTAATTTTGGTTATGGACTGGTTGTACAAGCACCATGTCACGATCAATTGTAGGTCAGGTGCCGTGGATTTTAGACCCCCGAGCAGAAAGGCCAAGCGACCCTCCGTTCGAAACAAATGCCTGCAGTGTCAGCATTGTATGCTCAGCACCTGATTAAGCCAAGATGTTCGAAATTCATATCGAGTGTTCTTGACACATGGATATCAAATGAGAAGGAGCTTTGTGATATTCTTGTAACTGTGGAGTTTCTAGAAGTTTTCTTAGACGAATTACCAGGTTTGCCTCCTGACCGAGAAATGAATTTTACCATTGATATTATTCTAGGTTTGGTGCTTGTGTCTAAGAATCCTTATAGGATGGCGCTGGTAGAGTTAAGGGAATTGCAAGCCCAGTTAAAAGAACTAACGGACAAGGGTTTTATACGCCTGAACGTTTCTCCTTAGGGCGCCCGATGTTGTTCGTAAAGAAAAAAGACGGCTTCTTAGGGATGTGCGTAGATTACCGAGAGTTGAATAAGCTGACTATAAAGAATAAGTATCCATTGCCTAGGATTGATGATCTATTTTACTAGTTACAAGGAGCCGCAGTATTTTCTAAGATCGATCTACGTTCGGGGTACTATCAGTTGAAAGTTAGAGCTGAGGATATACCAAAGACTACCTTCGGAACACGTTATGGACACTATGAGTTTATGGTTATGTATTTCGGCTTGACGAATGCCCCGGCAGCATTTATGGATCTCATGAACAGAGTGTTTCAGGAGTTTTTGGATAAGTTCGTGATAGTGTTCATAGACGACATTTTGATTTATTCCCGAAATGACGAAGAGCATGCAAGGCACTTGAAAGCCATTTTGACTACCCTGAAGCAACACCAGTTATATGCTAAGCTTTCTAAGTGCGAGTTTTGGCTGAATCAGGTGAATTTCTTAGGCCACGTGATCTCGAGAGAAGGTGTTTCAGTGTATCCGGCTAAGATACAAGCCGTAAGGGAGTGGCCTCAACCAGGGAATGCAAGTGAAGTACGAAGTTTTGTAGGCCTGGCTGGATATTATCGGAAGTTTATTAAAGGGTTTTCAATCATAGCCAAGCCTTTGACAAACTTAACAAAGAAAAAAGTGAAGTACGAGTGGACTAAGGCCTGTGAAGAAAGTTTTCAAACCTTGAAGCAAAAGTTTACCACAGCGCCTTTATTGATTCTACCAGTGGAGAATGGTGTTTTCAGTATCTATTGTGACACGTCCAAAGTTGGATTAGGATGCGTATTGATGCAGAACGGAAAGGTCATTGCCTATGCCTCTAGGCAATTGAAGAGTTATGAACAGAATTATCCGACACATGACTTAGAATTGGCAGCAGTGGTATATGCGTTGAAGATATGGAGACACTACCTCTACGGTAAAAAGTGTGAAGTGTTTTCAGACCATAAAAGTTTAAAATACCTTTTTACGCAGAAAGATTTAAACATGAGGCAAAGGAGATGCTTGGAGTTCGTAAAAGACTATGACTTTGAAATCAGGTATCATCCTGGAAAGGCGAATACGGTGGCAGACGCTTTGAGTAGGATGCCTAAGACCGAGGAGTCAGTTGCTTTCTGTATGCCAGCTTCATTGAGAAAGGAGATTCAGAGGTTTGAACTAGAAGTAGTTTTAAAACTTTCAACCCTACTTGCAGACTTGACAATACGACCTACACTGTGGACAAAATTAAAGAGGCTCAACAGATGGACACGGAAGAAAAGGAGGCTATTGTAGCCAAGTTATCGAATACGTCTTCCGAATTCAGTTACTCGGAGGATGACATTCTGAGGTTTTGGGACCGCTGGTACGTTTCGAAGGATGAAGAGTCGAGGATGTTAATTATGGAAGAGGCACATTCATCATCGTTCTCAGTGCATCCGGGTAACACCAAGATGTACCGAGATCTTAAAGTGCATTATTGGTGGCCGAACATGAAGCGTGATGTGGCCGGTTATGTACAGTCTTGCCTAGTTTGCCAACAAGTTAAGGCAGAACACCAGAGACCAGGTGGGATGTTACAACCTCTACCGATTCCTGAGTGGAAGTGGGATCACATTGCAATGGACTTCGTAGTTGGATTACCGAGGACAATAAAAGGGCATGACAGTATATGGGTCGTAGTTGATAGATTGACGAAGACGACTCATTTCCTTCTAGTAAAGATGACTTACATGATGAATCAGTTTGCAGAGCTATATGTCCAGGAGATTATAAGATTGCACAGGGTTCCGGTGTCGATTGTTTCGGACAGGGATCCCAGATTTACTTCAAGATTTTGGAAAAGTTTACAAAGCGCTATGGGCGCTAATCTAACCTTTAGCATGGCGTTTCACCCTCAAACCGACGGACAATCTGAGAAGACGATTCAGATACACGAGAATATGTTACGAGCGTGTGTGCTAGAGTTTCAAGCATCGTGGAGCCGGTATTTGCCTTTGGTTGAGTTTGCATATAATAACAGTTACCAGTCTACGATTGGGATGGCTCCATATGAAGCGCTGTACAGCAGAAAGTGTAGGTCGCCACTGTATTGGGATGAGGTGGGCGAAGCTAAGATGATTGGACAATAAATATTACAACAACTGTTTGAGAAGGTTGCTCTTATCAGGCAAAGGATGGAAATTGCACAGAGTCGCCGAAAGAGCTATGCAGATTGAAGAAGACGAGATTTAGAATATGTAGTTGGTGATGAAGTGTTTTTGAAAGTTTCACCGTTCAAGGGCGTGGTTCACTTTGGTAAAAGAGGGAAGTTGAATCCACGGTTTGTTGGACCGTTCTCGATTACATAAAGGATTGGAGATACAGCGTACAAGCTTCAGTTGCCGTTGTCTATGGAGGGGGTTCATAATGTCTTCCACGTGTCGATGTTAAGGAAATGTGTACAGGATCCGACGCACGTGGTAGAGCTAGTTAATCTTGAGATACAACCAACCTTGACTTATGAGGAGAGACCAATGCAGATTCTGGAGTCTTTGGTAAAGGTCTTGCGTAACAAAACGATCCCACTTATAAAGGTGTTGTGGAGAAACCAAAATGTAGAGGAAGCGACGTGGGAAAGACAACAGGACATGATGGACAGATATCCAGAGTTGTTTAAGTACGAAATTTTGGGGACAAAATTCTAAATAAGGAGGGTAGGATATAACACCCAGAAATTTTAGTTTTGAGTTTTAGGTTTTCGGTTTTCGCTCTTAGGGGTATTTTCATAAATAAGAAAATTAAGCCCGTTTTGCGAACGAGAAGTTTTGTTAGAACCCTAGGAGTGAGTTGAGATATTTGGAGGAATAAGAAAATTTCGGAGAAACCAAATCGATAGGTTAAATAACGCATTCGTTAAAAATCAAGTGAAAGGGTAAAAAGGTAAATTAGTAAGTAAATTTTATAAAAAATATCACAACACCCCTCCCTCTCTCTGTTGAATTCTCCGGACTCGATTCTCCTTTTCCCCCCCTTTTGCGAAATTTCTTCCTCCCCCTACGATTTCTCCTTCGACCGATCAACGCTCCAAGTTTCGGCGAGTTTCTCTTCCATTTTCCTCAACAAATCAACCCTCTAGGTAAGCTCTATGTTTTAGGCATGTTTAGTTGTTGTTTTAGGGTTGATTTTGATTTAGGGTTTTGTGAGAAATTTTCAGATTTCGTTAGAAATCGATAGGATTGCTAGATTATTGTCCATTAATGATGCATTGGTTGTTATTTTGGTAGATTGGATGAATTGATAGTGTTTGGTTTATAGTTTGGGTTGTTTTGGGTTGTTGGAAGATTGTTGGAAGCCATTAATGGAGTTTATGAGTTATTGAGCGCGTAGTGCTCGATGAAATGCCTGAAAGAAGTGAGTTAGAGTTTTTGGAAAAATTGTCTTAGCTCGGGGTTTCGTTTAGTTTTGAATTTGATGATTTAGAGTCGATACTAATGACGTGTTATGAAAATGTCTTAGGTAACCCAAGCTCTCAGGACGGTGCACGGCATAACTAGGATGCCAGGTAAGTGAGTGTTAGGTTTCTGGCCCTAAAGGCCCTACGTCGTAGCGATGCTAGAATGGTGTTATGATAATGTTTGATTGTAATATGGTTTTTGGTGAGTCGGGTAGCCTAGGATATAGCGTTAGCGATCAATTTAGAGTTTTGTCTACCTACGGGCTATAGACGTTAAGAGAATGTTAGGAATCGGTTTTGATGAATGTTGTATGTGCATACCTTCTCATGCATAATGTTTTTATGAAATATGCATACGAACTATTTATGAACATGCTTTTATGAAAATTGAAATAATGAATTAAGGTTCTCACGTGTTATGTTATGAGTTCTCACGGGGCAAGACATGGTTCTCACGGGGCAAGCATTTGGTCTACCGAGTAGACGATTATGCTAATGTTAAAGAAATGAAACAAAACGAACATGTTTTACAAATGTCATGCATATATGTAAATGTTATGTTTAGTACACTCATTACTAAGTATTAGAATTAACGTGTTTATCGTATGATGTAGGTGACGAGAACGAAGGTGAGGAACTCCCTCTCGATGATCAGGCATAGAAGGTCGATGGGCGGAGCTCGTGGCTATGGGGCGTGTTTTGGCCAGGCTGGATGACCCGTGGGTGTACTCTAAGTTCTTCTTGGTAAAGTTGTAAGCAAATATGGTAGGTATAGGAGTAGTCGATTGATGATTGGTTTTTGATGGTTTTGGCTTGGAGTTAATAGGTATTTTGGGTGGTTGGTTAGTTGGGTTCATTGGTAGGCTATTTTGATGAACTCCCGCTGTGTATAGTCGAAAATGATGAATGGATGATGTTAAATTGATTTCTATTTGTGAAATTTTGAGATACTTGTGATTAGGTATAGTTCTGGTTGGAGGTAAGTTATAAGGTTATACTTCCCATTTTATAGAGGAAAGGTGGATTTAGAGTTACGGTCGATTTAACCAAGTTGCTAAGTTCTCAGGTAAAAGAGAACATCGACCGATTTTAAGTGCGAATCGATCAGGGTTGTCGACCCCAGCATATTATCGACCGATCTCATTACAGAGGCCGCGTTGACCGATCTCATTACAGAGACCGCGTCGACCAATCTCATTATAGAGGCCACCTCGACCAATGTTATAGATCATCCGATTATGAAAATGTTAAGTCCAGAGGGTGGAGGTGTTAACCTCGACCGATGGTATATGTCATTCGATTATTAAAAGGTCAAGTCCAGAGGGTTGAGGTGTAAACCTCGATCGATATTATATGTCATCCGATTATGAAGAACATCGACCGATTTTAGTCATGAAGAACATCGACCGGTGAGAACATTGATCGATTTTAATCAATATTAGTTTTCATGCGAGGTTTCCTCATGCATTAAGTCTTCTGCTGAACGAAGTTAACGGTCATTAGTGAGAGTAAATAAACAATCGAGGTTGGTTATAGAGTGTTCAGTGAAAATGAAAAATTTTATGTGGACTTACGAGGTCTTAAGTTAAGATTACGTCATGGTTAAGGTGCGTGGCGGCCTTGACCGGGTTGGGGTCGTCACAGTACTATGCTATCAACCCCCCTTATAAGCTTTACAATCATATTTTCTTCATAACAGATTTTTTATTCAATTAGTACCTAAAGTTTTTTGTTGTACTAGTTTTGTTAACATTCATGATCATAATCGAAATAAATTGGATCGTAGGGCAACTAAATGTGTTTTTTTAGGTTTCGCTCCTACTCAAAAACAAAACAAATGTTTTGATACGAGCTCCAAAAAAATGCTTGTTAGCATGGATGTCACATTCTTTGAAAATAAACCTTTTTTAAAAACAAACTTCTCTTCAGGGGAAAAATCGAGAAACGAGTGAAGATAAGATTTGGAAAACCATTGTTATGCCTACACCTGTTCTTAATTTTGACTGAAACAGGACAACAAATGTGGAACCTGCTGTGAGTACTATAGATCCCACCTCTAAACTTCGTGTTTACTTGAAAAGGAAAGGAAAGCAACATATTGATCTACTGTCTACTCCAACAGTGCCATCATCTGAACTAAGTGTTGATGTAGGTAATCTCAACTCTTTTCTATTTCCTCTTGATCCAACTCTAGAGTTTGACTATAGTGAATTTGTTACAACTCCTGAGCCAATTCAAAGTGATCTTAGTGTACCCATAGCTCTTAGGAAAGGTGTGCGTGAGTGTACCAAACATCTTATTGCTCGTCATGTGTCATATCATAAACTCTCACCTAGTTTTTAGAGCCTTCACCACTAAGCATCACTGATGATGAAATTCCAAAAAAGATACAAGAAGCACTAAGTATTCCAAAGTGGAGGGAGGCTGTCCTAGAAGAAATAAGAGCTTTGAATAAGAATGAAACTTGGGAGATGGCAAAGCTTCTAAAAGGAAAACACCTTGTTGGCATCAAGTGGATTTTCATAATCAAGTATAACTAAGATGACTCAGTAGAAAGATACAAAGCTAAGCTTGTAGCTCGAAGGTTTACTTAAACCTATGGCCTAGATTATGTGGAAACATTTGCCCCATTTGTCAAACTCAACACTATCAGGGTATTACTTTCACTAGCTGCTAATCTGGATTGGCCTTTTTTTTAAGTTTGATGTTAAGAATGCATTTCTTAATGACGATTTAGAAGAAGAGGTGTTCATGCAAGTGCCTCCAGAATTTGATAATGTGAGTGTTGTAGGAAAGGTTTGCCAACTAAGGAAGCCTTTATACGGCCTCAAGCTGTCACGACTCTAACACTGTACCCAATTTCCGTACTATATTTTTTTTTTTATAAACTTTAAGCGGAAACTAAACCGAAATCGAAATCGGAATCGGAATTGAATTATAACTTTTTAAAATAAATTAAAACTTAAAACCATTTAATAAAAACTTAAATTAATTAAATTAAAACAATTTTAAAAATAAATACAATAGAGAGGCGATTGCAACAGGCGAATAATCGCCTGTTGCAGTCGCCACTCCCTCTGGATTTTTTTCTAGAGGGAGGCGATTCAATCGCCAGGCTTGGCGACTATTCGCCAAGCCCTCTGCCCTGTTTCCTTTCCTTCATTCTTTCTTTCAATTTCTCCTACGCCAACTACACAATACAACTTATTCTTACACCCTAAACCATACAATAACATCACGACACAAACTCTCTCATATCCTCATTCTTTTCACACTTCACTGTTCACCCAATAAACGACTCGAAACACATTTTAAAACTAAGAACATTTTCATGAAAACGAACTGCATGGATACATTTAAAACCTAAACAAATCCTCCTGTTTCAATCACCACGCAGTTCCAAAATACATTCAATGAAAGACTTTTCAAACCATTATAAACAATTTCCAAAACATCAACATATACATATATACCTATCAACTATCCAGAATCAAACAACCTAAAAATATTTCTATGTAAACATCAGCCCAAAATGTCCCAGACCCTCAAAATCTATACATACTGTCCCCACGGGTCGGTAAACCTCGACTGCGCCAGCACACCACCGTAGCCATCCCTCGTCAACTGGACTCATGCCTCAGGAGGAGGAATCTCATCCTCACCTGTATCCTCGTAATCACCTACACCATACAATACACTATGAGATAAAAATCTCAGCAAGCCCTCATAAATGCAACTATATGCTATGCGAGTGAGTTTAGAAATCATGCAGCATTTTCTTTACTCTGTGGGTGTCACCGAGATCTCAGCCTCCTAACCGGAGAGAGCACATCCAGCGGTCGGACTACACTTTCCAGCTAGAAGAGGGGGGTACACGCTTACAACACGTACAGCCGTGCCTGAGCCCCATCTCGCGTGACCTATAACTGTATGAGTATGTGTTAAATGCGGTATTGTGACAGACCCCTTCGTGCCTACACAATAGATCAATAGCCCCTCTCCAGGCCGCATTACCATTTTCTTAAAAACATCATGTAGAAATTCATTTTCATGCTCTTTCTTTAAAACACGTGATGCATGAACAGTTCATAACAGAATTTAAACACTCAGCATACATACCATCAAGACGGTAAAACATAAACTACAAAACAATTAAACCTAACTACCCAACCAAAGCAATATAAACTAGTGCGTCACCAAACTCCTCGAAACGACTTCGATGTACGGTGTAGGCCAATCGGCCAGAAAAGAATCACGAGAACTTACCTTGTGTCCAAAGCAGCTCAAGCTCCATCCACGAGCGTTGTTTGTCTGAAGCAAAACACAATATCGACGTTAAAACTAATTCAAGCTATCGATCGTCCAATTTACAAAACCTTAACTAAGGAATTTCCTAACATTCCAACTTAACTTATCGAGGCATTAAATCCATTAATCTGCGTTCGATACCCCGAAATCCAATTAACGAGTTTTCCGAAAACCCGAAATTTACAAATTTAACATTTCTCCTAAATCGTCCTAACTTCTTCCAATAACATTTAATACATGCAATACGTCCGTAAACTATAACAATCTATCAATTTAAAGCCCTAAATCTCGATTTTTAACAAAACCTAAACGAAACCTAATTGTTTAAAACTCTATAAACATTGAAATAAAAGCTCTAATATTGTAGGTTCATACCTAGAACGTCGATTGGAGGAGAAAGCATGAAGAAAACGGAACGATCGGAGGTCGAACGGAGGTCGGAATGGGAATCGTCGTCGGAGAACAAAGGAAAAAGAGTTCTCTGGTTCGTGAACTCCAGAGAAGAAGAAAGAAAAAGTGAGGGAGAGAAGAGAGATTTGTTTATTTTATATAATTTGGTTTGAAAATTACTAAAATGCCCTTAGCACATATTTTCTATTTGTTTCGTCTTTCGTTTCGTTAATCGTCTAACTATTCGGGTTCTCCAAATTTCTTTATTTCACTAATATGTCCAACTTATTATTTGAGATTTACTAAAACTATCCGTTCACAAAACGGACCTCGTTTACTATTTTTACTAAAATATCATTCATATTACGGGAAACTTAATTACTGGGGGGGGGGGGGGGGGGGGGGGGGGGGGGGGGGGGGGGGGGGGGGGGGGGGGGGGGGGGGGGGGGGGGGGGGGGGGGGGGGGGGGGGGGGGGGGGGGGGGGGGGGGGGGGGGGGGGGGGGGGGGGGGGGGGGGGGGGGGGGGGGGGGGGGGGGGGGGGGGGGGGGGGGGGGGGGGGGGGGGGGGGGGGGGGGGGGGGGGGGGGGGGGGGGGGGGGGGGGGGGGGGGGGGGGGGGGGGGGGGGGGGGGGGGGGGGGGGGGGGGGGGGGGGGGGGGGGGGGGGGGGGGGGGGGGGGGGGGGGGGGGGGGGGGGGGGGGGGGGGGGGGGGGGGGGGGGGGGGGGGGGGGGGGGGGGGGGGGGGGGGGGGGGGGGGGGGGGGGGGGGGGGGGGGGGGGGGGGGGGGGGGGGGGGGGGGGGGGGGGGGGGGGGGGGGGGGGGGGGGGGGGGGGGGGGGGGGGGGGGGGGGGGGGGGGGGGGGGGGGGGGGGGGGGGGGGGGGGGGGGGGGGGGGGGGGGGGGGGGGGGGGGGGGGGGGGGGGGGGGGGGGGGGGGGGGGGGGGGGGGGGGGGGGGGGGGGGGGGGGGGGGGGGGGGGGGGGGGGGGGGGGGGGGGGGGGGGGGGGGGGGGGGGGGGGGGGGGGGGGGGGGGGGGGGGGGGGGGGGGGGGGGGGGGGGGGGGGGGGGGGGGGGGGGGGGGGGGGGGGGGGGGGGGGGGGGGGGGGGGGGGGGGGGGGGGGGGGGGGGGGGGGGGGGGGGGGGGGGGGGGGGGGGGGGGGGGGGGGGGGGGGGGGGGGGGGGGGGGGGGGGGGGGGGGGGGGGGGGGGGGGGGGGGGGGGGGGGGGGGGGGGGGGGGGGGGGGGGGGGGGGGGGGGGGGGGGGGGGGGGGGGGGGGGGGGGGGGGGGGGGGGGGGGGGGGGGGGGGGGGGGGGGGGGGGGGGGGGGGGGGGGGGGGGGGGGGGGGGGGGGGGGGGGGGGGGGGGGGGGGGGGGGGGGGGGGGGGGGGGGGGGGGGGGGGGGGGGGGGGGGGGGGGGGGGGGGGGGGGGGGGGGGGGGGGGGGGGGGGGGGGGGGGGGGGGGGGGGGGGGGGGGGGGGGGGGGGGGGGGGGGGGGGGGGGGGGGGGGGGGGGGGGGGGGGGGGGGGGGGGGGGGGGGGGGGGGGGGGGGGGGGGGGGGGGGGGGGGGGGGGGGGGGGGGGGGGGGGGGGGGGGGGGGGGGGGGGGGGGGGGGGGGGGGGGGGGGGGGGGGGGGGGGGGGGGGGGGGGGGGGGGGGGGGGGGGGGGGGGGGGGGGGGGGGGGGGGGGGGGGGGGGGGGGGGGGGGGGGGGGGGGGGGGGGGGGGGGGGGGGGGGGGGGGGGGGGGGGGGGGGGGGGGGGGGGGGGGGGGGGGGGGGGGGGGGGGGGGGGGGGGGGGGGGGGGGGGGGGGGGGGGGGGGGGGGGGGGGGGGGGGGGGGGGGGGGGGGGGGGGGGAAAAACTACCTCAATACGCTGTCGGATAATGGCAAATTCCCCAAAATTGCTTAAAATTCCTATTAATCGTTAGGATCGAAATAAAACTTTCCGTTTGCGAAACTGATTTGATTTGACATATCTACCAAAAATGCCACATATATAATAAAATATACTATATCCAAAATCCGTACGAGCTGGGTATTACATTTCACCCACCTTATTTAGAATTTTGTCCACAAAATTTAACTATACAAATAACTCAGGATATTTAATCATCATATCCTGCTGCCGCTCCCACGTAGCCTCTTTCACCTCGTGGTTCCGCCACAAAACTTTAACCAGCGGAATCTCCTTGTTGCGCAATACCTTGATGGAAGACTCCAGAATGCGTACCGGCCTCTCCTCATAGGTCAAGGTAGGCTGTACCTCGATGTCTATTGCCCCCATGGCATGTGATGGATCACGCAAATACTTCCGAAGCAAGGATACGTGAAATACGTCATGAATACCCTCCATAGAAGCTGGAAGCTGCAATCTGTACGCCATCTTCCCGATCCTCTTCAGAATAGGAAAGGGCCCCACATACCGAGGGTTCAACTTACCCCTCCTTCCAAATCTCGCAACGCCTTTGAACGGAGATACTTTAATATAAACTTCGTCACCTTCTTCGAACTCTATCTCTCTCCGTCTAGTGTCAGCATAGCTCTTCTGTCTGCTCTGAGCTACCTCAATACGCTGTCGGATAATGGCAATCTTCTCCGCCGTCTGCTGTAGAATCTCAGGACCAACGATGCTGGCCTCACCAATCTCGTCCCAATATAGTGGAGATCTACACTTTCGACCATATAAGACTTCATACGAAGCCATGCCAATGGTAGCCTGGAAGCTGTTGTTATAGGAGAACTCGATCAGTGGCAAATACCTGCTCCACGATCCCTAAAACTCCAGCACACATGCTCTAATCATATCCTCCAAAATCTGATTCATCCTCTCTGTCTGACCATCAGTCTGAGGATGAAATACTGTGCTGAAATTAAGCTGAGTCCCCATAGCTTTGTGCAGACTCTTCCAGAATTTTGACGTGAACCTCGGATCTCGATCCGAGACAATAGAAACTGGAACTCCGTGCAATCTCACAATCTCCTGTACATAGAGCTCTGCGAGCTGATCCATAGAAGATGTCATTCTCACAGATAAGAAGTGGGCCGACTTTGTCGATCGGTCCACAATAACCCATATGCCGTCATGGCCCTTCGTCGTCCTCGGGAGCCCCACAATGAAATCCATGGAGATCTGCTCCAACTTCCACTCCAGAATCGGCAGTGGCAATAACGTTCCGGCCGGTCTCTGGTGCTCTGCCTTCACCTGTTGACACACTAAACAGGTCTCAACGTACTTGGCAACCTCTCTCTTTATGTTCGGCCACCAGAAGTGTTGTTTCAAATCCCGGTACATCTTGGTACTTCCCGGGTGCACAAAATATGCCGAAGAATGTGCCTCGGCCAATATATCCTTCTTCAGATCCTCATCGTTAGGCACGTACCACCTATGCCTGAACTTCAGAATACCATCCTCTGATAAATGGAAATTTGACGAGTCTCCCAATGTCATGCTCGATCGAAGCTCCTCACACTCCGTATCATTCTGCTGAGCCTCACGTATACGACCTAGAATAGTTGGCCTGAGAGAAATGTTGGTGAGCATACTAGACAACTCTTCCACTATCTCAACGCCGAACCTCTCAATCTCAGACCGCAGCGTAACTGACATCGCTGCTAATGAAGGCTGACTCACAGAAGGCACTCTACTCAAGGCATCAGCAACCTTGTTCGCCTTTCCTGGATGGTACTTGATATCAAAATCGTAGTCTTTGACGAACTCAAGCCACCTTCTCTGACGCATATTCAGCTCCTTCTACGTAAATAAATACTTCAAACTCTTGTGGTCAGAAAATATCTCGCACTGCTGCCCATATAAATAATGTCTCCATATCTTCAGTGCGAAGACCACAGCTGCCAACTCAAGGTCGTGCGTAGGGTAATTCTGCTCGTACGGCTTCAACTGCCGAGAAGCATATGCAATAACTCTTCCCTCCTGCATCAATACACAACCGAGTCCAACTCCAGATGCATCACAGTAAATACTAAACCTGACACCTTCAACAGGTAGCGCCAGTACTGGAGCGGTGGTCAATCTCTGCTTTAACTCCATAAAACTATCATCACAAGCAGACGACCATATAAACCTTTCCTTCTTTCGAGTCAATCGCGAAAGAGGAAGTGCGATCTTCGAAAATCCCTCTATAAACTTCCGATAGTAGCCAGCCAATCCGAGAAATCCACGCACCTCTCGTACGTTCTTCGGCTGTGGCCAATCTCTGACCACCTGAATCTTGCTCGGATCCACAGAAACCCCTTCTTCTGATATAATGTGGCCAAGAAAACTGACTCGATCTAGCCAAAACTCGCACTTAGAGAACTTTGGATACAACTGGTGTTGGCATAAAATCCTCAAAACTATTCTCAAGTGCTCCTCGTGTTCTCCCTTCATCTTAGAGTAGATCAGAATGTCGTCGATGAAAACCACCACGAACTTGTCCAGATACTCCTTGAAGACACGGTTCATCAAATCCATGAACGCTGCAGGGGCATTAGTAAGTCCAAAAGACATGACAAGGAACTCATAATGCCCATACCTCGTTCGGAATGCCGTCTTCGGTATATCATCCTTCCGGACCTTCAGCTGATTGTAACCCGAGCGTAGATCAATCTTGGAAAATACTCGGGCACCCTGCAACTGATCAAACAGGTCATCAATCCGGGGCAACGGATATTTATTCTTCACCGTCAATTTGTTTAACTCTCTATAATCAATGCACATCCTAAGGGTCCCGTCTTTCTTCTTGACGAATAGAACAGGCGCACCCCAGGGTGAAACACTGGGTCGAATAAATCTCTTCTTTAACAACTCATCAAGCTGAGTCCTCAGTTCCCTCAACTCAGCTGGTGCCAACCGATATGGGTTCTTAAACCTCGGCGCGGAGTTTGGATAGACATCAATAGTGAATTCGATCTCCCGGTCTGGTGGAAACCCGGGAAGATCATCAAGAAAGATCCCAGAGAACTCTCTGACAATAGGAATGTCGCTCGGCTTTTCTCCACTGAGCAACTGATAATCAAATACAGAGGCCAAATAAATAGAGCACGCACCTTTAAACTGCTCGTTGACCTTCATGGAATAAGAAATAGGCGAGCTACTCAATCTGCTCATCGCCTGATAAGAAAACTCGGCTTTACCCGGGGCTCAAAAGGTCACAATCTCGGATCAACAATCGATGATGGCGAAGTGCTATGCTAGCCAGTCCATCCCTAAGATCAGATCATAGTGTTCTATGCCCATAACAATAAGGCGAGCATAGAGGGTTCTGTCCCCAATCGAGATAATATTGCCCTGAACTACACAACCTGACTGCATACGCTCTCCTGAAGGTAGCATCACACTATACTCGCATTCTGCTAACTCAGGCGCAAGCCTCAATCTAGACACACAAGCGGTAGAAACAAAGGAATGCGTAGCCCCCGTGTCTAATAAAGAAAATACAGGAACACCAGAAACCAATATAGTACCTGCTATCACGGCAGGCTGATCCTCGTTATCAACATCACCAGGTTCGATAAATGCAAAGATCCTCGGCATAATCCTCCTCTAATCACTGCCTAACTGATCTCGGCCCGGCTTAGGACAATCTCTGACGAAATGGCTCGCATCTCCACAACGATAACACACATTTGTGCCCACTCTGCACTGGCCACTGTGCTCCTTCAGACACTTAGGGCAAATAGGTATCTGAGATGCCCCTTGTACTTGCTTCCCTTTCCCTCGGTCGTTGCCTCCCTCAAGAGGCTTTTTAACTCCCCTCTGTTGTTGTTGCTGAGGCTGTGCCCTAGGTTGCCAGCCTTTGCCCCTGATCTGAGGGTGAATCTCTCGAAAGAAGCCCTTAGCTGGCTCCCTCAGCTTGACAGAACTCTGATCAACGGCCTCAATATCAAGAGCTCTAGCCACTATCTCATCACAGGATACATTTCGTACCCCTGATATGGTAAGGCGCATCCGAAACTGCTGGCTAAGTCCCTATAAGAACCGGCGTACCTTGTCCTCGTTTACGCTGACCTGTCGTGGCACGAATCGAGAAAGGGCTTCGAACTTCCTCACATACTCGGCAATAGAACTGACCTGCCATAACTGCATAAACTCAACCATTTTCGCCTCTCGTACGGTATGGCTGAAGTACTTGTCGTAAAACAACTCTCTGAATCGCTCTCATCCCATAACCGTCACATTGGTGGTCGTCTTGATGGAATGCCACCAAAATCGGGCGTCAAGTGCCAAATGATAGGTCACTAGTGCAACCTTCTCTCCATCCTCTATGCTAGCATACGCCAGCATGTCCTCCATAGTATGAACCCACTCCTCGGCTGAAGAGGGATCCGTAGACTGTCCGTTAAAGATAGGGGGCTGGAGCTTCTAAAATCTCTCCATCCCACGGTTACCAGAAGCAGCTGTCTCTCGAGCTCTAATGCCCTCTCGGTCTATCATGGTACCCAGCTGTTGAGACTGTCTCTCCATTTGCTGAGCCTGACACTCCATATGTTGAGACTGCTGGGCGATAAAATCCTTGAGAGTATCGATCGTGTCATCTCGGTCATCTCGGTCATTTCGTGGACGCACCATATTTATAAAATTCCTATACAAAAGTTAAAACAAATATTCTAAGAAACTAGAAACCAAATAAAGCTATAAACGTACTTACAGTTGATGAAGAATGTCCGCGTAGTGGCTGTGCAGTCGAGCAGTCTACAGAACCGATTTTAAAACCCGGTGGCTCTGATACCGTAAATTGTCCCGACCCTAACACTGTACCCAATTTTCGTACTATATTTTTTTTTATAAACTTTAAGCGAAAACTAAACCGAAATCAAAATCGGAATCGGAATTGAATTATAACTTTTTAAAACAAATTAAAACTTAAAACCATTTAATAAAAACTTAAATTAATTAAATTAAAACAATTTTAAAAATAAATACAATAGAGAGGCGATTATTCGCCCATAAATGGGGCGAATAATCGCCACTCCCTCTGGATTTTTTTCCAGAGGGAGGTGATTCAATCGCCAGGCTTAGCAACTATTCGCCAAGCCCTCTGCCCTGTTTCCTTTCCTTCATTCTTTCTTTCAATTTCTCCTACGCCAACTACACAATACAACTTATTCTTACACCCTAAACCATACAATAACATCACGACACAAACTCTCTCATATCCTCATTCTTTTCACACTTCACCGTTCACCCAATAAACGACTCGAAACACATTTTAAAACTAAGAACATTTTCATAAAAACGAACTGCATGGATACGTTTAAAACCTAAACAAATCCTCCTGTTTTCAATCACCACGCAGTTCCAAAATACATTCAATGAAAGACTTTTCAAACCATTATAAACAATTTCCAAAACATCAACATATACATATATACCTATCAACTATCCAGAATCAAACAACCTAAAAATATTTCTATGTAAACATCAGCCCAAAATGTCTCAAACCCTCAAAATCTATACATACTGTCCCCACGGGTCGGTAAGCCTCGACTGCGCCAGCACACCACCGCAGCCATCTCTCGTCAACTGGACTCATGCCTCAAGAGGAGGAATCTCATCCTCACCTGTATCCTCGTAATCACCTACACCATACAATACACTATGAGATAAAAATCTCAGCAAGCCCTCATAAATGCAACTATATGCTATGCGAGTGAGTTTAGAAATCATGCAGCATTTTCTTTACTCTGTGGGTGTCACCGAGATCTCAGCCTCCTAACCGGAGAGAGCACATCCAGCGGTCGGACTACTCTTTCCAGTTAGAAGAGGGGGGTACACGCTTACAACACGTACAGCCGTGCCTGAGCCCCATCTCGCGTGACCTATAACTGTATGAGTATGTGTTAAATGCGGTATTGTGACAGACCCCTTCGTGCCTACACAATAGATCAATAGCCCTCTCCAGGCCGCATTACCATTTTCTTAAAAACATCGTGTAGAAATTCATTTTCATGCTCTTTCTTTAAAACACGTGATGCATGAACAGTTTATAACAGAATTTAAACACTCAACATACATACCATCAAGACGGTAAAACATAAACTACAAAACAATTAAACCTAACTACCCAACCAAAGCAATATAAACTAGTGCGTCACCAAACTCCTCGAAACGACTTCGATGTACGCTGTAGGCCAATCGGCCAGAAAAGAATCACGAGAACTTACCTCGTGTCCAAAGCAGCTCAAGCTCCGTCCACGAGCGTTGTTTGTCTGAAGCAAAATACAATATCGACGTTAAAACTAATTCAAGCTATCGATCGTCCAATTTACAAAACCTTAACTAAGGAATTTCCTAACATTCCAACTTAACTTATCGAGGCATTAAATCCATTAATCTGCGTTCGATACCCCAAAATCCAATTTACGAGTTTTTCGAAAACCCGAAATTTACAAATTTGACATTTCTCCTAAATCATCCTAACTTCTTCCAATAACATTTAATACGTGCAATACGTTCGTAAACTATAACAATCTATCAATTTCGAGTCCTAAATCTCGATTTTTAACAAAACCTAAACGAAACCTAATTGTTTAAAACTCCATAAACATTGAAATAAAAGCTTCTAAGATTGTAGGTTCATACCTAGAACGTCGATTGGAGGAGAAAGCACGAAGAAAACAGAACGATCGGAGGTCGAACGGAGGTCGGAATGGGAATCGCCGTCGGAGAACAAAGGAAAAAGAGTTCTCTGGTTCGTGAACTCCAGAGAAGAAGAAAGAAAAAGTGAGGGAGAGAAGAGAGATTTGTTTATTTTATATAATTTGGTTTGAAAATTACTAAAATGCCCTTAGCACATATTTTCTATTTGTTTCGTCTTTCGTTTCGTTAATCGTCTCACTATTCGGGTTCTCCAAATTTCTTTATTTCACTAATATGTCTAACTTTTTATTTGGGATTTAATAAAGCTATCCGTTCGCAAAACGGACCTCGTTTACTATTTTTACTAAAACATCATTCATATTACGAGAAACTTAATTACTCGGAATATAGCATCAAAACTCCTAAAATTCCACAAAATTTCTTAAAATTCCTATTAATCGTTAGGATCGAAATAAAACTTTCCGTTTGCGAAACTGATTTGATTTGACATATCTACCAAAAATGCCACATATATATAAAATATACTATATCCAAAATCCGTACGAGCCGAGTATTACACAAGCAATCCCCTCATGCATGGTGTGAGAGGTTTGCAACGGTTGTCAAAGGGTACGGCTATTCGCAAGCTCAATCGAATCATACACTATTCTATAAACACACTACATGAGGTAAAATTGTTATTCTAATTGTGTATGCGGATGATATAGTTGTGACAGGAAACGATGAGATGAAGCTAGCATCATTGAAGAAGCTTTTAGCTCGTCAATTTGAACTTAAGGATTTGGGAAATCTCAAGTTCTTCCTAAGTATAGAATTAGCTAGGTCAAAGAATGGGATTGTTATATCCCAGAGGAAGTATGTGCTCGATCTTCTCAAAGAGACAGGTCTCCTCGAATGTAAGTCTGCCTCAACACCTATTGATCATAATCAGAAGCTTGGTTAAAGTAAGAATGAGGTGTCTGTGGACAAAGTTAGATATCAGAAATTGGTTGGAAAACTGATTTACTTAGCTCATACGAGGCCTGACATTGCATTTGTTGTTGGCTTAGTAAGCCAGTTCATGCATTGTCTAGCTGAAAATCACATCAAGGCTGTCTACAGAATTTTCCACTACTTTAAAGGAAGTCCAAGCCAAAGGCATTATGTTCAGGAAAAATACAAATAGACAGATTGAAGTGTTTACATATGCAGATTTGGGCAGGATCTAAAATTAACAGGAGGTCTGCATCAGCTTATTACACATTTGTGAGGGGCAACCTTGTGACATGGAGGAGCAAAAAATAAGATGTTGTAGCAATGAGCAGTGTTGAAGCTGAGTTCAGAGCAATGGCTCAAGGAGTTTGTGAAGTTATTTGGCTTAGAAGTATTCTAAAAGAACTAAAGATCGAGATTGATGAGCCAATGAAGATGTTTTGTGATAATAAGTCAGCCATCAGTATTGCTCATAATTCAATGCAACACGGTAGAACAAAACATGTAGAGATTAATCGTCATTTCATCAAAGAAAAACTCCAAATATGGGAGATTTGTATGTCATATGTTCCTACATCTAAACAACTAGTAGATGTCCTCACAAAAGGGCTCTACAAGCAGGTGTTTGAAGATTTTCTAATCAAGCTTTACATAATTGATATCTTTGCTCCAACTTGAGGGGAAATATTGAGATATGCTACTGACTAAGCTATGTGTAGATAACTTAGAGTTATTAGGTTCTTCTTATATATAAGGATTAGAATTGTATTTATATGTGTATTTATTTCCTACTTTAATTTATTCTTTTCTTACTATGTTCTATTCATGTGTATATATTCTTTATCAATGAGTAAGTAAGTGTAGCTCTAATAGTTTGAATTCCAAAATGATCATTATTAGATCTTGGGCTGTGTGTTTTATTACTTTTTGTGTAGTTTCTGTTATTTTTTTACCATGGTTGTCAATGAGAAGTAGAAGATAAAAAGTTGTACCTTTTTATATCAAATTTGATGCACTCATCAAATTTTCTTTGTTTTGTAAGCTTTGACGGTTTTTTTTTCTTTGATTTCATCTTATTTGTAGTTTTAAACATATGTATGCACGAAGCATAAGGTCTCGTGACAGAAAAATGGGGGAGTAAAATAGAACAAAATAAAATGGATGAAACTTGCAGCGGAGGATGTAGTAGAAATGCCTCAAAACAGAATGTGGGAAGAAAAGTGACAGAATGTAATGGAGGAGAAATAGAATGTGGAAAACCCTTGGCTGACCGAGAAGCTATCTTATGTTATGCTTCTCGGTGCATGCCTTCCCGTGGAAAGGCAACAACTGCTGGGCCCGGCTATCATCCTCAACCTTTTAAACTCTGATAACAGAGAGGGAGGGAAATTAAGAGATCACAGCCACCTTAAGACTGATGATCAATGTAGGCACACTCCTCACGGCAGAACCGTGGCTTACCTTGACGGCAACCAGAAATCCTTCTGGATTTTCAGAGAGAACAAAATAGGTTTATATTAATCAAAAGGAATGCGTACAAACACTAAAAGCGATGCTTAAATACCTAGGGTGGCTAGGTTTGAGAATGCCCAGAGGAGAATCTAGCCGTTGGGAGGACTTCTGCTAGGCGTTCACGAAGTAGAGCTCAATGCTGATGAGGCCGCTTGCTTGGAGCAGAGAAGGGCTTCGGTTGGTCAGCTAGTACAGGTGAGCAATCCGTGCGCTCGCAGAGTGCTCACCGTCGATCTCTGAATCCCGTGGTCGCTTGCTGAAGATCGCTTCTCTGTCGCCAAACTGCTTGGTGGGCTTCTTCGTGTAGTTGAGAAGTAGGCTGAAGTCGACTGAATGATTTATCAATTGGGCTAAGCTGCTTCATGTGAGGTTTGAGGAGTTAAGTGAGCTGAAGCTTTCATCGTGAAGCTTATGGGCCTTCTCTTTATAGACCAATATTCTCATGGGCTAACTGGATCATGTATGGTCCAGTCTCCTCTTTAATTATTCATGGGTTTACCAAACATCTATGCCACCAACTAATCCTAACCACACAATTTAACCCTAAATGCCTAATTATGCATGACTAAATATAGGGACAAAATGTTTGCCCAAATTACAAAAAGACCATTGTTTGCCAAATTAAAATTAAACTAAAATTATGCAATTAGCTTGGTTACACAATTGATGAAGAGAAGATAAATTCCCTCTTTAAAATTTCAAGCTTTAAGTAAACATTTTTCCTACAAAATTCACAAACCAATTAGTAAATAAAATAGTCAAAATACATACCTTGGTCACAATTCAGGATCAAAGGCACATCATCTCGAAGAATAGCAGATGATCCTGCTGTATTTTGCAAATTATTGGATAATTATGAGGCTCATTTGAGGTTTTTTTTTTTGTCTATTTAGATTTGCCGATTTCATAGAAATATACGGAGTTGTAATGTGTAGGAAAACACCCATCAATTTGGTCGGATCTACTGCGTTGAATAATGAATTTATACTCTTCCTGCTTTCCTGCTTTTACGTTTCTTGCTTTTATTAGTTTCTTATACTCTGTCAGTTTCTTGACTTTTTCCTGCTTTTATTGATATGAAGATTAAATTTTCTTCATCGTAGAATAACATTAAATTTTTTTACTTTGAAGGTTTTTTGGTTAATATGTTAAGAGTTTTCAATTTTCTTTTGCTCTCCGTTTTTGCTTCTGTTGTGAGAATGGATAATAGTGAAGGATAAACTCAACTATCTTTTCTCACAATCACGTTTACAGCGAGTTGATGGAAAAGAAAATACAGAAAGAAAAAACGGAATAAAAATGCAAAAGGAAAATGCAGACAATTCAACAACCTACTCCTCCCTCCTCTCTCTGATGTCTTTATGGATATTCCTTCATAACGGTTTAGACACGCCGGCATGCATGGATACGTCAGCAGTTGGTATCCCATGCATGTGGGCTTGGGCTCGCTTACGTGGGTTTTGGCTACGCCTCTTCTTGGTAGCCCAGCTTCTTAGCTTGTCATGGCAGGGACTGTCACGACAGGCCTCCGCCTCAAACTGACCTTGTCCCCAAGGTAGGAACTCTGGAAATTGTGTGGAAATAATCTCGGAATCAACCCACGTGGCGTCAGAAACAGGGCAGTTTTGCCATTGGATCAGCCACTAGGTAACGGGAAAATTCCCACGTTTGACGACACGAGTCTGAAGAAGGCAAGATGGGACGTCAGAAATGTTGTCGCTGTAGTAGTCTGGAGGAAGAATAGAAGAAGAGATCGCCCGACAGCCGATATGTTTCTTCAGCAAGGAAACATGAAAAACTGGATGGAGCCGGGCTCCGGCAGGTAAAGCCAGTTCATAAGCAACCTGGCCAACTCGGGCCAGAACTTGAAAAGGGCCAAAATACTTCGGGGCAAGTTTATGCGAAGGGCGCATGACCACTGATTGCTGTCGGTAAGGTTGGAGTTTGAGGTAAACCCAGTCAGCTGGCTGAAAGCTCCGTTCGGCGCGGTGGCGATCGGCATACTGTTTCATTCGACTTTGAGCGTGAGCAATATTCTCCTTGAGTAACGTATCCATTGCGTGGCGATCGCGAAGATAATCATCAGCGGCAGCGGAGGAGGATTGCAAGTAGGGGCCCAACGCCAGTCGAGGTGGAGGCAGCCCGTAAAGAGCTTCAAACGGAGTCATCTTGATGGCAGATTGAAACGTGGTATTGTACCACCATTCGGCCAAGGGAAGCCACTGCCGCTAGGCAGACGGCTTCCTGAAAGTCATGCAGCAAAGATACATCTCCAAGCATTGATTCAGACGTTCAGTCTGGCCATCAAATTCTGGGTGATAAGCGGTGGAAGTATCCAGAGAGGCACCCAGGGAAGAAAAAACAGACTGCCAGAAGGTAGAGAGAAAAATCGGGTCTCTGTCCGAGACCATGGATTGTGGAATGCCGTGTAATTTGAAGATATTATCCAGGAAAATGTTGGCGACCTGGACAGCAGTATAAGGATGTCGGAGGGCAAGAAAATGGGCATACTTGGTAAGACGATCCACTACGACCAGAATGCAGTTAGAATGAAGGGAGCTTGGGAGACCTTCGATGAAATCCATGGCGATGTGAGTCCACGGGTGTTGTGGAATGGGCAGAGGTTGGAGAAGACCGGGATAGTGGTCATGCTCGTGCTTGCATCGCTGGCACGTGTCACAATTTTGAACATGTTTCTGGACGTCGGTAGTGAGTCCTGGCCACCAGAATAAGGATTTTGCCCGGTGGAGTGTGGCCTGGATACCGGAGTGTCCCCCTTCTGTCGAGTCATGTAAAGTACGGAGAACCTGGGAGCGGATTTCGTTCCCTGTTCCCAGAACCAATTTTCCTTGGAAACGAATCAGCCCATTAGTAACAGAGAAAGAGGGGTCGTGTAAGGGGTCTACGGATAACTTCGTGAGGAGACCTTCAGCCCAAGTATCCCCTTCGTAACTAGAAAGAACCTCATGCATCCACCAAGGAGAGTTTAGAGAAATGGCGTGGCACTGAGAATAGATTGGAGGAGGGAGAGTAGGTGACCGTGAGAGGGCGTCGGCCACCACGTTGTGTCTCCCTTCCCTATATTCGATATGATAATCTAACCCCAAGAGCTTTGACAACCATTTTTGTTGCAACGCGGTGGTGATACGCTGCTCGAGGAGATACTTCAGTGATTGGTGGTCGGTTTGAACAATGAAAGAGTTGCCCTCTAGATAGTGTCGCCAAAGTTGAACAGCGGTCACCAAAGCCAGTAGCTCCTTCTCATAAATGGACAGTCCCAAATTTTTGGAGTTGAACGGCTTGCTCATGAAAGCAATGGCCTGCCGGTTTTGCATTAATACAGCCCCCATTCCCCCCTGGCAAGCATCGGTTTGGATGATAAATGGTTGGGTAAAATCTGGCAAGGTTAGAACTGGGGGTTCACTCATAGCTTTCTTGAGTGTCTGAAATGCATCCTTTGTCTCTCTATCCCAAAGGAACGCATTTTTCTTCAGTAGAGCTGTAAGGGGTTTGGCCATAATGCCGTAGTGGCGAATGAATTTTCTGTAGTACCCAGTGAGGCCCAGAAAACCCCTTAGCTGCTTAATATTGGTGGGGGAAGGCCAGTTTAACATAGCGGCAATTTTGGCCGGATCAGCTTTCACCCCCGTTTTGGAAATAACATGACCGAGGTAGCCGACTTCCGATTGACCAAAAGAACATTTAGCTTCTTTAGCTACCAGTTTATGATCCCTCAAAAGTCCAAGCACCGTGGTTAGATGAGCGCAATGAGATTCCACGGTCGGGCTGTACACCAAAATATAGTCAAAGAAAACCAGAACAAATTTTTGTAAATAGGGTTGAAAGACGGAGTTCATGAGAGCTTGAAAAGTGGCCGGGGCGTTTGTGAGGCCGAACGGCATTACCCGAAACTCGTAAAGCCCCTGATGAGTTTTGAAGGCTTTCTTATAGAAATCGTCTTCCTTCACCCGGATCTGGTGGTAACCAGCTCGCAAATCAATTTTAGAGAATACTGTTGAGCCGTGAAGTTCATCTAGCAACTCATCAATAATAGGCATTGGAAACTTATCTTTAATGGTAAGAGCATTCAGCTACTGGTAGTCGACGCAAAAATGCCACTGTCCATCCTTCTTTTTTACTAATAGTACCGGCGACGCGAAAGGGCTACTGCTCGGAGTAATGATGCCCTCTCGTAACATTTCTTGCACCAATCTCTCTATCTCTAATTTCTGGGAGAAAGTACATCGGTATGGTGCTATTCGGAAAGGTCTGGCATCGGGTTTAAGTGGAATATGGTGGTCGTGACTTCTCACCGGTGGTAAACCCGATCGATGGGCAAAAACATCGGAGAATTTTCGAACGATGGCTCTTATACAATCAGGGCCTTGCTGTTTGGGCCCTGTCTCTTGTAGACTAAGTTGGGCGATGAATCCACCGGCATGTTTCGCCCAGCAAGGTTTTATGGCTTTCGAGCTGGTTATCGTGCTAGTATCCCGTGGAATGGCGTAGGGAATGTCCACTGGCCTTCCCTCGTAATGGATCCGCAAATGGTTATTAGGTGGGTCGAAGGTCACTGGGCTGTGGGAAGAAATCCAGTCGATACCTAGAATTATATCACAACCTCCAAAACGCAGAGTGCATAATGGAAATGTGAAGGGAAGAGCTGACATGTTCCACGATACTGGGTCTGACAGTTCCCGGCTCACCAATTTTTCGCCGTTGGCCACAGTGACCTGGGCAGACCTTCCGGCCATGGTTGGCAGCCGAAAATGAGTCGCCAGCCGCTCGTCGATAAAACTGTTGGAGCTTCCACTGTCAATAAGAATGGATACAGGGTGTTGTCCCAATTGCCCAGAAATTCTCACTGTCGAATTGGTCGTTTGGCCAGTAAGGGCGTGTAATGAGACCTCTATTGGCATGTTTTCCTGAGTAGCTTCCGGTTGCTCATCCCCAGACCATGCTTCCATCACTTCTTCTATTGGATCCACAATGAGTACGTTCAACGCTCGATTCTTACAGACATGGCCGGCGACATATTTCTCATCGCATTTAAAACAGAGGCCCAATTTCCGCTTGAGTTGGAGTTCGGATTGAGGTATGCGTTGCATTCGGTACGGTGGTTTCGGATTATCCACTTCGCCGGGTATCATGGTTGTCGGGGTGCCCTTCGCAGTCTCAAGCCATTTAGCGTGTGTTGGATGTCGGATGGATTTACTCCCTCTGTGGATGACCCCGATAGCGGTTTCCTGAAGTAATGCTACTTCTATAGCTTGCGCCAAGGTTGATGATCTAGCGGTTTTAACCATAGCCCGTATGTCTTCTTTCAATCCGCTAGTGAATTCGGATACCCAATAAGATTCGGGCATTTCAGGTGAACGGGTTTGTGCTTGAGCCTTCAGTTCTTCAAACTTCTCTAAATAATCAACAACGTTTCCCGTCTGTGTAAGTTTGCTTAGCATCTCAAAAACATCTTCACCCGGATTGGTAGAAAAACGCTGGCATAGGTCAGTAGTAAATTGTCGCCAAATCACTCCGGGTCTCGTAACTATCCACCCATTGTACCATACGTCTGCTTTTTCTCGTAGGAAGAACTCGGCTAACTCCAACTTTTGATTTTCAACAGTCCGATAAAAATCGAAGTACCTGTCAGCTTTTCTAACCCATTCCTGAGGATTGTCTCCGGTGAAGAATGGAAGCTCAAGTTTCGGCAACCTCTGAAACTGATTGTCGAATCGCGGCTGTTCTACGGGTACCGTCGGAAAGAATGGTAACCGAGCTGGCGGCTGCGGCCATGTGCCCCACGAGTGATGCTGTTGAATCGGAGGAACTGTAGTGTTCTGATGGGGTGGTGGATACGCATCGTTCTGGATTGGGGTGCTGGAAGATGGTACAGGTGAGTCCTCTTTAATCGGTTGTTTCTGTTTCAAATCGGCGGCCCTTGGCTGTCTCGGCTCTCCCTCCGAGTTATCCACTGTGAGTTTGTTCATCATGGACATCAGAGCGTCGAGTTTTTCCGTGGTTTCTTTCATATAGGCCTTTAGAGTTTGATCTGCTCGTTCCTGTCTCGCCTGTAGTCCTTGAACGTTCTGCTCTGACATAGCGAGTTGGGCGTTGATGTCCGTATTTGTTTTCTGTTGCTCTTGATATCCTCCCGTGAGTTTCTTCACAGCTTCTTCAATGGTTTTTGCTCTGGTTTCTGCCATAAAATCTGAACGTAGTTTCTCTGATACCACTGTTGTGAGAATGGATAATAGTGAAGGATAAACTCAACTATCTTTTCTCACAATCACGTTTACAGCAAGTTGATGGAAAAGAAAATACGGAAAGAAAAAACGGAATAAAAATGCAAAAGGAAAATGCAGACAATTCAACAACCTACTCCTCCCTCCTCTCTCGGTTGTCTTTATGGATATATTCCTTCATAACGGTTTAGACACGCCGGTATGCATGGATACGTCAGCAGTTGGTATCCCATGCATGTGGGCTTGGGCTCGCTTACGTGGGTTTTGGCTACGCCTCTTCTTGGTAGCCCAGCTGCTTAGCTTGTCATGGCAGGGACTGTCACGACCAGTGCATTTGGATCTGGAATCTGCCTTTGGTTTATGATTGACTGATTTCTTTTTCTGTCAGTTGATTGAAATTGTCAATTTAAGAGAAAATGTACGCCTAATTTCAGGATTAGGAAACTCAAGAATAGGTGGACAGAAGGCCAAATTTGCACTGAGCGCTTTTTCTCGAGGAAGGAAGATTTGCTTTTTTTTTTTTTGGTAAAGCTTAGCGATGTGATAAAAGTTTCTTGAGTTTTTTACTGTCTTGCTGATTTTCACTTTTTGCGGTTTCAAATCTTTTCTCTTGCTACTTTTTTTTTTTTTCTTGATATATGAAAGTACTTGGTCTTTCTTCGGCCTTTATTTTCACTTTTTATCTTCTGTTTTTTTAACTCATTTTGCTTGGATTGCTATGTTCTCTCCTTGAATCGAATAATAATCTCGATTTCTGTTCTGAAAAGTACTTTGTAGTTCAACTTGAGTACAATCAGTATATGTCCTTATCTCAATGTTTTCTATATATGGATTCTTTATCTTCGGATATGCAACTATGCGCTTTTGTTTCCTTGTTTCTTTGTGCCTTTTGAGGGCCCAACAAGGCGTATAGTTGATTCATATATGCTTTCTTTCAACGATTACCTGGTTTGAACAAAAATACTTCAACTTGAGTCTCACTGTTGTTTGTTATGTGTACATCACTATTTGACTAGACATTTCGCTTATTATATCTATATATCCTCTAGGATGGCTTTTGGATTGTTTCCATGTTGGGTGTATTATTATCCCTTTCAAATTTTGTGCTAATAGCTGGAATATAATTTGAAATTGTTTTTCCAAGATTTTCAATTAACTTTACTTCCAAATATAGGCAACACGTGAACAATTGTGGATAGAGTTCACATTCTCTGTTTCTAGTATCATGTGCCTCTGTAGAGCTTGTTTCACGCTTGCTTTTTGTTGTGTTAACTATTTGTGTTAATTACGAGGCCCTGTCGATTGGCAGCAAAAGGCACAAAGGAAAATAAATCGTCCACTAGATCACAACAATAGAGACTTTCATGTAGAGTTAGAGCCGCTTAAAGAAAATAGTAATAGAAAATTAAAAGGGTAATCTTATCAAAGATATTTGTACCCTTAGAACTGATCATCTCTATCGAAGAAAAAGGGTCTCATAAAAAGTAGGACATTGTAATATGGATAATTATCAACTTTTATGTTTGTTCTGTCTTCCACATGTTTTTTGGGTAAAAAGAGAGAGAGAGAGATACAGAGAGAAATGATGAGAAGCCAGAACATTGGTGGGTTTTTATGGATGTGCTCTTAGAAAAGTAAGAGAGATGAATGGTGGGTTTTTTCAACGTTGATTTTGTTATTGATTTCCCTGATATTGCTACTGGATGGAGAGAGAATGCACTATGCAGAGCGTTGGTATGTTTGTTTGTTTGTGTTATACATCAATGGTGGGTTAGAAGAGAGAGAGAGGAAAAAGAGAGAGATGATGATGATGATGAGGAGGAGGAGGAGGAGGAGGGAGAACGTGGATTGTGTTCTTAAAAAAATAAGAAGCACTAATGGTGGGTCTGATAGAACCCGTATCTATTATTCAGGGATCTTCAAAGACATTACAGGAAGACATTACAGGAAAGGGTTCTTCGAGAGTCCCAGCCTCTCCTCCAAGCTTCTACTCAACTCTTGACTGAACTAACTACGCTCCCCTTTCCCTCTATATGTATTTTTATTCTAACTGTTTTACAACCGGTTTCATAAACCGTTTATTTCCTCTACTAAAACAATGTAATCTTTTATGCTTAATTCTATTTCTTATTTCTTCCTCCTAGAATATGTAAATCTAACAACAGGTGTATCATTACTCCCCCTCCAAAAAGAAACCTTGTCCTCAAGGTTAAAATCTGGAAAGCGATGTGAAATTTCTGCAAAATCCTCCCAAGTAGCTTCAAATGAAGGAGTATTTTTCCATTTAATCAACACTAAAATTGGCTGATTTGGACCCAGTGGTTGTTTGACTTCCAACAAAGCTTCTGGTTCACAACTTCGTGCTTCTGTTGTACTAAACTCGTCTGGTAGAGGAATCGGGTTCTCGCTATTTCCCTTCGCCGGCTTCAACAACGAAACATGGATAACAGGATGAATCCTGGCTGATTCCGGTAGAAGTAATTTATAAGCGACTTTGCCGATGCGTTGGATGATCTCGAACGGACCTGCAAACCGTGGTGCGAGTTTCCGATACTTATCAGATGCGATAGACCTCTGTCTGTAAGGTTGGATTTTCAACCAAACCATATCGCCGATCTCATACTGAACATCCCTTCTCTTCTTGTTCGCCGTCTGAACCATTAATTGTCGAGCTCTATTCAAATGGGATTTAAGAATATCTAAAACTGTATCTCTTTCCTTCATTTGTTCCTCGACCGCAGAAAGAACCGAAAATGTATTTTCAAGTCGCAAAAGTGTAGGCGGATCTCGTTTGTAAACAGCCCGGAATGGACTCATTCCAATTGCTGATTGATAGGAAGAATTATACCAATATTCCGCCCAGAACAGCCAACGACTCCACTCTTTCGGTTTGTCACCGGTGAAACATCGTAAATACGTTTCCAAAGTCCGATTGACTACCTCTGACTGCCCGTCGGTTTGGGGATGGTACGCCGAACTGAATTTCAATGTTGTACCCTGTAAACGCCACAATTCTTTCCAAAAAAGGCTAACAAACACCTTATCTCTATCAGAAACAATCGATTTTGGCATACCATGTAAACAGAAAATATTCTGTAGAAATTTCTCAGCCACCGTTTTAGCTGAAAAAGGATGACTGAGAGCCACAAAGTGACTAAACTTGCTCAATCGATCAACCACCACCATCACCGTATCTAAGCTATTAGATTTCGGTAATTTTTCAATAAAATCCATCGACACATCTTCCCAGATATCTACTGGAACTGGAAGTGCCTGAAGGAGTCCTGCAGGCGACAAGGTCTCGTATTTATTTTTTTGACAAACTGAACAATTTCTTACATATTCCTCCACGTCTTTTCGCATTCCGAACCAAAAGAGTTCTGCTGCAATTCTGCGATACGTTTTAGCTGTTCCTCCATGACCACCAATAGGACTATCATGAAACAGTGCCAAAACTTTCTGAATCACCGATGAAGTCCGAGAAAGAATTTTCCTATTTTTATAAAAAAGCTCGTCGCCATGCAAACTAAAACTGGAATTGCTAACAATTCCCTGTAACAACTTCTGTTTTAATTTCGTTAACTTCTCATCGTCTTGAATTCCTTCCTCCAACTCATTTCTGGAAATCACACTTTGAGTCATCACTGTTGTCACACTCTGTAATTCACACTCGGAGTCTCCCCGACGAGAAAGACTGTCAGCAGCATTATTTTGACACCCCGGTTTATACTGCACCTCGAAGTCATAGCCCAATATTTTCAGTAACCATTTTTGATGTTCTTGAGCTACTACTCTTTGTTCTAATAGAAATTTTAGACTCCTTTGGTCTGTACGTACGATAAAATGCCTACCCAGTACGTATGGTCTCCACCTTTGAATGGCTAAAACAATTGCCATCAATTCTCTTTCATATACCGATTTTAATTTGTTCTGTTTAGATAATTGTTGGCTGTAAAACGCTATGGGTTTGTTTTGCTGCATCAAAACAGCCCCTATCCCTGTTCCAGAAGCATCAGTCTCAATTACGAATACATCTTCAAAATTCGGAAGTGCTAGGACAGGAACTGAGGATAATGCTGTCTTCAAATCTTCAAATGCTGTATTAGCTTCCTCATTCCAACCAAAATTATCCTTTTTTAACAATTCTGTAAGTGGCCTCGCGATAGAACCATAACCAGAAACAAATCGCCTATAATAACCTGTTAAACCCAGAAAGCCTCGCAGCTGTTTCAACGATCTGGGTAATGGCCATTCTTTGATTGCAACCACCTTATTCTGATCGACCGATACTCCTTGCTCCGAAATGATATAACCCAAATATTCTAACTCTCTTTGGGCGAACATACATTTTTTTTCATTGACATATAACTTCTCACGGTGCAAAATCTCTAGAACCACCTCCAACTGGCTAAAGTGATCTTCCCATGACTTACTATATATCAATATATCGTCGAAGAAAACTAATACAAATTTTTGCAAATATTTATGGAAAACTTTATTCATCAGAGATTGAAACGTAGAAGGGGCATTGGTGAGGCCGAAAGGCATCACCAAAAATTCGTAATGCCCTTCATGAGTTCTAAACGCGGTCTTATGGATATCCTCTGTTTTTACCCTGATTTGGTGATATCCTGATTTCAAGTCGAGCTTAGTAAAGACAGTAGCACCATATAACTCATCCAGCAGCTCCTCAATAACAGGAATGGGAAATTTATCCTTTATGGTTTCCCTGTTCAGTGCTCTGTAATCCACACAGAATCTCCAACTTTTGTCTTTCTTTTTCACTAAAATGATTGGGCTAGAGAAAGGACTTGAACTGGGTTGAATTATGCCAGCTTCTAACATATCTTTCACCAATCTTTCGATTTCATCCTTTTGAATTACCGGGTATCTGTAAGGTCTTACGTTGATCGGAGTCGTTCCCTCCTTCAGTACTATTGGGTGCTCGTGTTGTCGCTTGGGTGGCAAACCAGCAGGCATAGATAACACTTCTCGGTATTTCTGTAATAACTCAGCTACCAATTTGTCTCCTTTATTCGGTTCATACTTGTCACTCTCCTGTAGTTTTGCAAATTGCACTAAAACAGCTTGTCCTTCCTTCCGTAAACATTTCATCATAACTTTCAATGAAACAAACTTCTTGTCTACGTTCAAATCCCCTCTTATTTCTACCAGTTTTGTGTCAGCTTTCCATTTCATAGTTTTTTTCTTCCAATCTATCTGCATGTCACCTATTGATTCCAACCACATCATCCCCAGTATCACATCTGTATTACCTAATTCAATAGGAAGAAACTCTTCCATAATACTCAGCTCTGGTAATCTTAGCAGAATATTTCTGCAAATACCAGTGCCTTCGATTGACCTCCCATTTCCCATTGAAATTTCATATGAACCCGTATTGTGGATAGGTAACTCCAGCTCCGATACTACTTTACTGGAAATAAAATTGTGTGTGGCTCCACTATCCACCATTACTATTACTTCTTTTTCTTTAATATGTCCCTTTAATCTCACAGTTCGCGGAGTCTTTAATCCCAAAATGGAATTCAAAGATAACTCCACGGTGTTATAATTTTCTTCGTTTTGATTTCCTTCTGTATACTCTTCAATGTCGCAACCACTATTTTCACCTTCATCTTCTCCCATAATTAGTACCTGCAGCATTTTTTTCTTGCATTGATGTCCAGGATTGTATTTTTCATCACATCGATAACACAACCCTTTTTCTCTTCTCATTTGCATTTCTGCTTCAGTTAGACGTCTCCTGAAAACATCTACCTTAAGCCCTCCTGCAGGTTTCCCAACCATTTCTGACTTATTCCTGACGTTATTATTCATGACCTCTGGATTTCGCTTATGAATATTCCTATAATCATTGGACGAAGACGAATGCCACCGTGCCTGTTTATTCTCTACCACTTGTGAGCACTGCATGAATTCTCTGAGTCCTACAGGTCTCATTAAGGTCACATCTCCTTTGATCTCATTCTTCAATCCATTAAAAAAAGCGCTGATTAAAACCTCTTCAGGAATTCCGATCAAACCAGAAATGATTGTCTCAAACTTGGTTCTATATTCTTCCACCGTTCCTTCCTGTTTCAACACAAATAATCTATCGCAACTGTATCCTTCTTGTAGCATTTTAAACCTTTCCAGCAACAGTTGCTTCAGCTCATTCCACGTTCGAAAAGGACGAGCTCTGTTCTCCCATTGGAACCAGGATAATGCCGGTCCTTCAAAACAAATGGCTGTTGCTTCTACCTTTTCCTCCTCCGATAACCGATTTACAGAAAAATAGCGTTCCGCTCTAAAGATCCAGCCTTCTATATCGTTTCCAAAAGAAATTGGAAGTTCCAGTTTTCTTGGAAAAGAATCTCTCGTCGCTACTGGTGGATCACTTGCGAATCGTCTAGGACTCTGATCACCTAACGATCCTATACACTCATCCGAACCTTGATTTCTTGTTCCCTCTGAGTGCGCAACCAACTTGGTTAGTTGATCCTGCATTACGAGCATTGCCTTTTCCAACTCCGAAATCTTTCCTATCTTCTGTAGCTCTTGTTTCATCTCCGTTAACTCTTTCTGCCAATCTCCCATCGCTTCTTTATGTGCCTCAGCCCTCGTTTGAGTCCCACGCATGCCGCAGGAAAGTGCTCTGATACCAAATTGATAGAACCCGTATCTATTATTCAGGGATCTTCAAAGACATTACAGGGAAGACATTACAGGAAAGGGTTCTTCGAGAGTCCCAGCCTCTCCTCCAAGCTTCTACTCAACTCTTGACTGAACGCTCCCCTTTCCCTCTATATGTATTTTTATTCTAACTGTTTTACAACCGGTTTCATAAACCGTTTATTTCCTCTACTAAAACAATGTAATCTTTTATGCTTAATTCTATTTCTTATTTCTTCCTCCTAGAATATGTAAATCTAACAACAGGTGTATCAGGGTCTTCCATTTCTCATTGTTTCTCTTTCTTCTCTCTCCCAACATCTCACTCTGTTTCTTTTCAACATTGAGACCAATATACTAAACTCTTCACTTTACAGTTCTGCTCACTTTCCTGTAATTTTTTGTACAATCGATGTTGTGATTATGTCTCTACAATATTGTCTAATGAATTGTTTTTTGTTGATGCAGCTAATTTTAAAACAATACGATGAAGTAGGTATCATTTTATTTAGGACTGAAGGTACCTTTTATCTCCTTAATCATTCACTGGTAGAGTTGGCATGACTGCCTTTTCTTCTTACCCATGCTTTTATAACTAAATACATCAACGTGCTATCGTCGTTTCTTTAAAGGGAGGGTTGAAATTGAAGAATTGTTGAATGATGGACTGGTGGTTATCTTTTGAACATGGATGAAAAAAAGGAAGTAGCGAAATGAATTTTTTCTTGTTCCCAAAGTGTATCGCTGGAGTTCAGCTTATATGGCAGAGAGGAGTTAAAGTAAATGCGTTTGATATTAGAGTCTTTCTAATTTCGTCATATTTGGTTTTGTAGTATTATAGATTCATTTCTTGAAGATTTTCCAACACAATCTATTGTAAAACTTCTTGATTGTCACCATAATATGTTTTGTAGAAATAAACAATGAGCTGACAGAGGAAGTGGAGGATATGAACATGTATCGAATTTTCAAAATATTAAAGTTGTTGATGGAGATCTTACTGATGTTTTAAAGAAACTTCCACCAGGAACTATCCTATCTCTGTATTGTTTTGGTCATGTATAAGCTTCTGTATTTTTATGATATTTGATTCCAAGGTGTTCCATCTTCCTTGCAAACTACAGTTTTCTGCATCTGCAAACAAAATGAAGATTACAGATTAGAGAAAAAATGTCTCCTTATTACAAATGCATTTTGTCCCATTAAACATCCATGCTAGGGAATTAAAGAAGATCAAGTTATGACTATTGCTGCTCAATTAACCAAATACTGCATGAAAATGGGAAGTGTGCTTGTTAGGGGAATGCTTAATAGTGATGCTAAATGGAGAATAATGAATGAGAATGATCATTAACAAATGCGAAGAGGGTGGATGTTGAGAGTTGAACATCTCTATTAGGCGCTATCGGAACTCGAAATATATCGTCTGTGATAGCTTTTAGGTGTGTTCAATATTGGTGAAGGAAAAATGAGGTGCAAATTTAAGTTCACTAATCTCATAAAAGACTCATCTTTTACAAGGATACATTTCTTGCGAAGATTTTCTTTTGAAAGAGCCATGACTGATAGAGCAAATGTATAATGAATTTGATTTAATCGCCAACATGACTGTTTTTGTTGAGAAAATTACTCGGTAATTGTTATAGAATATATGTTTGAAAAGTATATCATTTTCATATGTTTTTCCTCTGCTTAAATAATCAATTATACTTAAACTTTTGCATCAACGAAAAAGATGAACTTTTCATAGTAATATCATTGATCTAAATAAAATATTGAAAAGCTGCATTTGTCCTCTCATAGATCGACCTTTTAAAATGTCTTTTAAACCATGTACATGAGTTGCACGTGCCGAAGACTAGTATTTAATAAATAGTTGTATAGAATAAATAGCTAGGTAAATATACAATAAAGAAATTATACATATAAAGATATGATAATATAAAATGAAAATTCTTACTTAAAGTAGTCAGTACAATCAACACCCTAGACAAATTTTGTGAGTAAAGTGACATTTGAACTATATCATGTGAAATATATGAATTTTAATGTGAAAAGAACCTTTAAAGATAACTGCGAAGTTCACGTATCATTCTTTCAATTGCTAAATATGCACATTTTTCGAAGTTGGTAAAGACCGAGTCTTCTCCCGAATTTATTAATTTTCTAACTCAACGTCTAGTAGGATCTGGATGACCCTAGATCGATCCAAATCTTGACTCATTGAAGTCTAATAGATAATTATGTAGGTAGTGATGTTTGGATGAGAGCTGTCTAAGTTGGATGACCTTATTGCAAATTAATGTCTATATTTCTAAATCTTTACATACTTACTGGTTTTGTAAACGAGAATAAAAATATGATATATATATTAGTTATGAATTTTAAAAATTTGTTATTAAAACTAAGTACACATATCTAAATTTTATATTTAGGTATTTTTGCAAAATCTTCCAAAATAATTCCCACTTCTAGGTATTTTTTGAGTAATGTTTTACAAAATCTTCCTATATTTGAAAAAATAATTCACAGAAGTAATGCAATACCACTAATGTCTCCCTTTCAGAACTAACTACAAATGTGAGAAAGTAACTTTATTGCATAGGAAGATTATCTACTTTCTTTGATATTTTAAATTTATAATAGATTGCGTTGGAAGTTCTTCCTTTAATACTAACATAATAACTGATTTATTACATAATTTTTCTTTGTTTCACCCATAAATAATTTATTTAATTATCACGCTTAATCAATTTAATGTAAATTACTAAAAACTAGGGTGGGGATAAACTCAAACGATTGTGGTTCAAACCGTAATCAACGGTTCAGTTTGGTTCACACCTTTATAGGAACTAGACCAAGTTTTGATGGAGTGGAACCATGAATTACGGTTTCGTTTACAGAAGCTGCAAAAAATTGTACTGAAATGTAGGTTGAAAATTAAATAAATATGGTTTAAATATGACTTGAAATTTGAAAACAACGAATAATTCGACCAAAAACCTTAAAAACAACCCAAAATTAGCCAAAACATAAATATATTTTTTAATAATAATAATAATTGTAATTTCAGAACCAAACTTTTAAACCAATCCCTTTAAAAGATTGGAAATCATTGGTAACAATTGGGTTTGGTTTTGGTTGGTCTAGTTCTAGGGCGGGACTGGATCGAACCCGCTCATGCATAGGCCTACTAAGATCTCCAAGCAAGACATTACTCAAAAAGTAATTTTTTTTTTTTTTAAGTTCAATTTAACCCCAAACGTATGGGGTCAGTGATCATTTGGCCTCTAACGTTTATTTTTGACCCAATTAAACCCTATCGTATAAAACATTTGCAATTCAAACCCTCCCGTCAGTTTTTTTGTTAAATTTGACACGTGTCCTTTAAAATTTCCATAGTACCCCTTCTCTCTCTCTCTCTCTCTCTCTGAAGCAGATGTTTGGATCTTTCAAAGTGTAGAGATGACAGCTTCTCCTCCACCATTCTTCTACCCATCTCTTCACCTTCAATTGTTGTCTTTCCTCTCCCATTCCTATCTTCTCTTTCTTCCAACTTCCCCTCTCTCTTTTTTTCTCCGTTCTTCATCTTTGTTCTTGAAAATTGTAGGCACCGCAATATCGAAGCTGGTCATTGAAGTTGTGGAACGTGAGCGACCTCATGCCCAAAGACAGCCATGGCTCTGTAAGTCATTTCGTTGAAGTGAACTTCAACGACCAGCGACCTCCTCCATTGTTTATCTCTCTAAAATATTTTGCCATTAATGAAGCTTTCTCGAGCTCCGAATTTCTTCATCTTCCTGTTTCAACAACAGACGGAGTAGATAATAGCTTCTTTTTTTCTTTTCTTTTTTTCCTTTGATGGGTTTTTAGTTTCTGGCTCTGCTTGAGTCGTTTATGTTGGAATGAGGAAGAGAGATTTTAAGAGAAATGAAGTAGGAGGAGGAGAAATACAACTAGAGAGCAAACTAGATTGTAGAAATGACTTCTTGAAAAGACCTCATATATTTATTCTTTTAAAAAACTAGACTCACAACCTATTTATAGGACTATTTGGTACATGTATAAGGCGATACATGAACCACCTATTTAATTCAATACATGAACAAACACTTAAATAAAACACCTTAGTACATGGAACAATGTACTTAAACATACAGGAATCACAACTTTCTAGACATCCTTTCACAAGTTCATTGACTTAAATTAAGAGCATAATAAAAACATACATTAACCAATTATCTTATTTAAGCTTATTTTCAACATTCCCCCATAAGCTTAATTCAGCATTATCCTTGGTATGCTAAAAGATTTATTGACTCCGCCTTCAAGCGAGCCTTTGAAGAGTCCTTCAATTCTCTTCTTGATTTGATTTACCTTAAGAGAAAGCCCAGCTTCTCCTTCGATCTGATCTTACATCACAGATCGCATTGCTTCATTTTTCCGATGCACATCTCCTTGTTGCACCCATATTCTAGCCTGCTTACCTTTGGTTAGATTCACTCTTTTGAAATTAACTTTTGGACTGCGCCTCAAATGCAGCCTAGCATGCCCAACCAAGTGTCCATCGCACTTAGCTGATTTTAGCGCGCTATTGGAGAAGCCCTGCTTCTTCTTTATTGGGCCTTGGCCCAGGCTTTCATGCTTCATGAGAAATGGGGTGAGATAAACCACCCCCTCCATTTGAAATTGCTGACTTTGTCGATACCAAAGTAAGGTAGTCTTTGACTTGATTCTTAAATTGCCAAAGATTGACTTCTATCTCCCATGTAGCTTTGTCTTCGTGTTCCCATTGCACAAGAAATTCTCTTCGTTTTTTCTTTTTCTTGATTCTACGATGATTGAGAATTTTCACGATCTTCTTTGTGAACTCCACTCGTTTCCCATTTGGTGTATCTGCACATTACGCTATTTTTTTTTCAAAAAATGGTTTAAGAAAACTTACATGAATAATAGGATAGATTTTGAGCCATTCAGGAAGTTGCAATCGGTAAGCCATCGATCCAACCCTTTTTGTGACGATAAATGGCTCATCATATCTTGGAAATAATTCTCTTGGTAATCTTGGATCCTTATCTTTTCTCCAAAGAAATGGATTGAGCTCAAGGAGAACTTTATCTCATTTCTTGAATTCTTTAAACCAGTTAGATTTCGTGCTTCTCACGTGATGTCGTGCTCCTTCCTTTGGAACTACATCCATTTTTCTCTCAACTCCATAATCTATTCTTCGCCCTTTAGGTTTCACCGATCTCATTATTTTCCTTGGTACTTTGCACCCTTGGTCACTCTTGACCCTTCTTGAATAGGTTGCATCCATATCCTTTGGCACCTTGTTGATGCCGATAAGCACCTTGCCTATTCCCATAATAGTACCCGCTACACATTTTTCTATGATAAGATCTTTCTTCCCGTTGATCCAACTTCCTCCTTATCAACCGGAGTTCCGTGACTATAAGATTGTCCTCGGTCATTGTCGTTGATGCTCCCATGAAACTTTCAAGCCTTGAGATTCTTGTAAGAATCGTGTCCATCTGATTTTGTACGAGAGTCTCCATGAGTTAGAAATCCGTCGGTTGTTTCAAAATAATCGTAGCTCTGATACCAATTTGTTGGAATGAGGAAGAGAGATTTTAAGAGAAAGGAAGTAGGAGGAGGAGAAATACAACTAGAGAGCAAACTAGATTGTAGAAATGACTTCTTGAAAAGACCTCATATATTTATTCTTTTAAAAAACTAGACTCACAACCTATTTATAGGACTATTTGGTACATGTATAAGGCGATACATGAACCACCTATTTAATTCAATACATGAACAAACACTTAAATAAAACACCTAAGTACATGGAACAATGTACTTAAACATACAGGAATCACAACTTTCTAGACATCCTTTCACAAGTTCATTGACTTAAATTAAGAGCATAATAAAAACATACATTAACCAATTATCTTATTTAAGCTTATTTTCAACAGTTTACCTGCAATGGCTGACTCGTTCAACTCGTCTTCTTCGCCTGGACCCGACCCGAAGAAGGATAAGCGAGCGCGGGAAAGTAACGGCAAGCAACCTGTTGCGGGCTTGGGGAAAATGGGTATATGAAATCCGGGAACCGAGAAAGAAGAACCGAATTTTGCTCGGAACCTTCTCGACGCCGGAAATGGTGGCTCGAGCTCACGACGTTGCCACTTTAACAATCAAAGGCAAATCCGCTATTCTCAACTTCCCGGCACTTGCTGTAAAACCCACCAGCCAGTTTGGGGGAGAAACCGTAAGAGAAGTGGTGGAGAAGAAAGTAATTTTTCTTTTTACTCATTAAATTTCCACCTGTACCGTTTTTTTTTCTCTCTCCGTATTTTTTTCACCGCCATAGCCCTCTCTCTATAAATTTCTCCTCCTGTTAAAAATTTACTATAGAAAACCCTATTTGTTTCCTGAAGCTGCCGCTCGCGAAGGAGAGAGAAGAGGAAAACAAGGAAATTAACCTTTACAAAGTCTACCCTTGATTCTTCACAAAATTTGACAACATAGAAGAATCAAAGGTACTCACTTATTGAAAGGAATGTTTGGACTCTTGAAATTATTGAGCTTTGACCTACGATGCTATAGTATTCTCTGTCAAGTTCAATTTATCACCCATTTAATGTTTTCCTTTGGACATTTTGCATGACTGATTTGGATTTTCAATTTTATGTCAAGTTTTACAGCATAGTATTCTGAATCAGTGTTTGGGTGTGAAATCTTGGTCGACACTACTCTCGTAGAGTTATTGAAATATGATCAGAGAGAATGATACCAAGTTATTGAATTAAAGTGTGGATTCATTGATTTGGATTCTTGTACCATTTGTAAGTGCAAATCGAGGTAGGGGTTTATTTTATTTCCAGTTAAGTATTATTATTTTTAATTCATTAATTAAATTCATTTATTTGGCATAAAATGTTCATTTAATTTGGTATTATTATTCTTTCACACAATTATCAATTGCATTATTTTATCATTGATAAAAATTGTGTGGTTTTAACTAGAAGTAATAGGACAGCTAAAGAGCCGTGTCCTTGGGCGCGAAACCCTAAACCTGATCAGGGTAATTATGGCGTACAACCGCCTCATGTCGATGTTTTGGCCTATGGCCCAGTGTGCTCGGGGTCCGTGAGAGGCTCCATTTTCACCGATCATCTATTTAAATTGAAAACTGCATTTTTATTAAATTTTTGCATAATATTTTATAACTGCTGGAGATAAACTCTATCCCTATTGAGTTTAGTCGACTCACCCTAAACGACTACTATTTTTCAGGATTCAGTAAAGGAGAATTTGATTATCGGTACGGGAGCAATCACCTTGTAGAAATTTCCTATTTTAATAAATTTTTCTTGAGGATGTATCTTATATTTTTTAAAGTGAGCCACTATTGTGGATGTGTAAGCTTTGTTCTATTTAATTTACCATGTTATTTTATTGGACATACATTATTACATCATCTGGTGTCACTTGTTGGACCTGTTTATTTATCTGTCCAGACTCTGGCTTATATTAATTGGTTAATATTCCGCTGCGATTAGTGAAATTTAGTGTTGAGGGTCGGACGATCTAGTCCTTTTCGGGCCGGGTCGTTCCCCGTTCTGTTGCGGGTCCCCTTTGGGGCGTGACATTTGCTGGCTTGCTTCCCCAACCGGCTTAGAACTCTCCCCGCGACGTTCAAGCCGCTGCTGCTTTGGCCGCTTCAATGGATGTTCTTCCGGCGACTCCACCAGAATCCTCACCGCCTCCACCGTCTGAACAATCATCTTCTTCCTCCTTATTCGACATTCCTTCTCCGGAGGAACTCAGCGCAATCATAGAGCTTCCGAGCTTAGGAACAAGCTACGAATCGCCCGGGTCAGAATTCGTGTTTCTGGACTCGAAAGAGGTGAAGACGTTATTCTCCATCGGAACCGCCCCAGCTAATCCTTCTCCCCATCCTCATCTTTCATTGTTTTCCAGGGTTGAGAAAGCTTCTCAACCTGCCACGCAGACGAGAGGAGAGAGAGAGAAAGGAGGGAGGAAAAGGAAAAAAAAGATAGTTAAGGAATTTTAAAAAACATATGCAGAGTTGAAAAATTGACGGGAGAGTTTGAATTGCAAACATTTTATACGATAGGGTTTGATTAGGTAAAAAATAAACGTTAGGGGCTAAATGACCACTGACGCCATACGTTGGAGGCTAAATTGAACTTTTTTTTTTTTTTTTTCTCGGGTGGGACGAAGAATGTTTCTAATGTTAAAGACCAAAATCAAATAATCAATTAAGTGATAATGTTTTACTTTTGGGTTGTTGGTGAATGAGAAATGAGCATGGCTCTGAGCTTTTCCTGCAACGCTTCGCTTTTTCACTCTCAACATCAACTTCCCAACTTCAGTATCTTTTCCCCCCTTCATTCTCTTAATTTTTTCTTCATTCCTTTCTTCTTTCACTGATTCTTTATCCATTAATCTGATTTCTTATTGATTCAGTGTTACAGAATTTTAGTAGCAGGAAGGATCTTGACCTTGTTAGAAACCTTGTGAAATCAACTGGAATTAATTCATTTACATCTTCTCCGATTGAATCTCTTCGTTCAGGAAAATGGGTGAAGCTCATTTGCGGAGCAAGCTTCGAAGTAAAACCCTAAGACCCCATTTACTCGAGTATATACTCATAGAAATCAGTGTAGAATTGAAAGTTCAACGAATATTTTTCCTGTTTATTTTTTAGGATTTGGCTGATATTCGGAATCTCTCCTTGGTTTACACTCTTGCTGGAGGTAAACAAGTATTTCTTGAAAGGTTAATTTTAAATAAGTTTTCAATCCTTCACTTCAATTGTTGTTGGGAAAATTTTATTGTTCTCAAACTACATGGATTTACTAAAAGATTTAGAGTGAACTAGAGAATCTATCTATTTCATTAATTTTGTTATAACATATGTGATTTTAGATTTAAATTTTGCTGGAGCTAAATATGGATCTCAAAATCCTGTTATCAAATTTTTATTTTCATTTCTCGATGCTAGAACAACTGAAAACTTTCTATTTTTAAGGAAATAGATGGTGACTTTCATTGAACCATCCAACTATACAGATGTTTTTGTTGGTGCATACGACTAACTTTTATGGAATATAAGAAGTAAATTAGATGAAAAGGATATTAAGCAGTAATTTCCCACAATTTGATTAAATTCATGGCATACTTGCCTTGATCCAAAGATTGAGAATTACACAGATTTTGGAGTAAACAGTTTTTCATTAACCTGCAACTAGAAAATGACAACTCGTTCTGTTTCTCTCCAATTTTGTTTTGAACGCTTCCAAATAATTATTCCAAATTACAGAAATATAAGTTAGATTAATTCAAACACTGCGAACAGAGATGCAAAAGCACCATAGGAGTTCCTTCCTTGCCATGTTTAGAAACCAAAATTATGATAACCAAACTTTTTTTGTGATCGTACTATAATAAAACTAATAAAAGTCTACAGTCTGATTGGTCTGTCATGTTTCAAGGAATTTGGATTGTTTCTTGCAGTTGATTGCATTGATTGTGCTGCTGATGCTTCTGTTGTGAGTGCGGTGAATGAAGGCATCCAAGCCGCAAAAGGAATTATAAATGTTAATCGACCGTGGGTGATGATCAGCATCAATGATGATCAAGATCTTCATTTCCGTAAAGCTGGTTGGTATTAGGATTTCTTTTTTTAATTGTGAACAATGTTTACATACTTTCATTTCTTTGATGAAATCAGCTCTAAATTTATTAGCCTACTCCGGATCATAATTTCTGCCAATCAGTTTCTGGTTGTTTTTTAGTTCAAAATTCTTATTCTTCTTTCAAAATGAGATTAATTAAAAGTATACTTGGAAAAATAATCATATTCCTAGACTTCCAAATGCACTAACAATGACTACAGCTATCTTTAGGGGCGTGGGGGTTATTAGTGAACCATTATCTGATTGGAAATTCGAAAAAATCAATCTACTGCACGAACATGTACTTTTGGATATTCTTGAACTTTCTAAAAAGTGAAATAATCTTATTCAGAGTCAGGGAATATGCCAATATTTTAGATTGCAAGCAAAAGTTTACAATGTAAAATTGAATTATGGTTTTCGTTGTAGCATTTTTTGTTGACCTTTCTACCTTAACAGAGTTTGATCCAGAGGATTGTCCACTAGATTGTTCAAGGCCATGTGTTAATGTCTGTCCAGCAAATGCAATCAAAATAGTCGAAGAAAATTCAATTTCATATGATGCCTTTTCATCTGGGCTGTCAAAGGTTTGGTTGTTCTTATCTTCCTTTCAATTTCATTCCATGTAATTTCTTTTGTTTTTACTGTACTGCTGATATTCTGTGGTATTAATCATTAAGGGTCTTCATTTACGCTGAATTGTGAATGTGTTTGCTAAAGTATGGTGGAGTAATAACTGAGCGGTGTTATGGATGTGGACGCTGCTTTCCAGTTTGCCCATATGATAAGATCAGTGAGCAATTTTCCTTTTATTTCATGACTTTTCTTTTCGGATTTATTCTTCTTATCTGAGTTTCTTTAGCAGTTCTTGGTAATTTTTTACAATAAGCTTCAATTGATTTGAAAACTTGGTTAAAATCGGCACAGAACAAGTTACTTACATAAGAGATGCTGCCGACTCTGCTGAACTTCTGAAAAGAAAAGATGTTGATGCTGTAGAGATTCATACAAGTGGAAGGTATATTTCAGATTTATTTATAAAAAAATGTTGATGTTGAAGTTACACTCAAAAAAAGATTTTTTCGGAATTTTTATTTTATTTTGGCCTGCTTGGTAGTCTAAACTTGTTGGGTGTTGAAGTTAATTTTTTTTTTCTTTTCAAAAACTTTCTTCTTAGAACACCCAACAGTAGTTTCTTAAAGAAGTTCCGTGGGCATTCTTATGGTCATCTGTAGTTGTTGCTAACCATCATAGAAGATTATGAAATTACTCAAATCATTTGCAAATCATTGATCTTATAGTTGCTACAATTATATAAGCTTCCTAAATCTAACAACTTTTCTTGTAGGCAGACTGCAAATTTTAAACAACTTTGGGATGATTTAGGTGATTCAACTAGGTCTCTTAGACTCGTAGCAGTGAGTATAATCTACGTCTTAAACATGCTTCTTAATTTGTGGAATATAGATAGTTTATGAAGTTATATAGTTAAGCCACGTTCTAAACTTTTTTTTTATGGAACTTATGTTATATTTACATATTCAGATTAGCCTACCCAGTGCTGGAGATTCAACTCTATCAACAATGAAAGCCATGTACTCTATCATGGAACCACAGCTAAATTGTTTCAACCTATGGCAGGTATAGAAAGATCTTTTGGCATTAATGATTAAGTATTAGTTGAATTTATTTATAATGGTTTGCCTGCGTGATGTTTCAATGAACTTAAGCTCGATGGCCGTCCAATGAGTGGTGATATTGGTCGAGGGGCCACGAGGGAAGCAATTGCTTTTGCTCATCGTTTAACATCTGTTAAAGATTGTCCTCCTGGTAGTAATTGGATCAATACAATAAGTTTCTTACTAATAGTTTTTATTTAAATTCTAAGAATAATCTCTTTGTTTTTTTAATTATTCCTTTGCAGGTTTCCTTCAATTGGCCGGCGGCACAAATTTTCATACTGTTGAAGGCTTGAAGAAAGAGGGACTTTTTCAATCTATATCAATTTCAAGTAAACGCTTTAGTGCATTTTATTATCACTTGGTTCTTCTACTAATTTTTCCTTTCTCACGCAGAGATGTCAGAGGATGAAAAGTTTCCGGCCATTTCACCCGTGCAGTCAAATGCTTTGATTGGTGGTGTTGCCTATGGTGGCTATGCAAGGAAGGTATGCAATTAGTTGAAATGAAATATTATTCGCTTTTTATAAAATAAAGTTAGGAGACACAAATTTATTAAGTATTAGGTGACACCAGACAAATTGTGCATTACTTTGTTATTCAGAAATGTCTAAATTTGAACATCTTTGTATTTGCCTTCAGATTATTGGAAGGATCCTAAGTTCTATAGAGTTAAGTAGTGCAGTTGCTGGTATAGAGGACTATCCTAACCATCTCTTTGAAGCACTTAGAGAGGCCTTAGCTTTGGTGGGTACTGTGAAATGTTATGATAATTTCTAAGCAAAACAAACTGATTTCCTTTTTATGATATTCCAATTTAAATTTGAATAATGTTTAGTTTGATGATATTTGAATTAGATTTGATCTAATTAGCTTTATATTTGATTTATTTAGTTTTATCTCAATTTCAGTATTAGTTTGAGAGGATGATTGTTATCTAGACATCTTTCCCAGAAATCTTAGATCTCAAGTGTGAGATTCAAGGCTCCTATTTCAGTGACCTTTTTTAAAAACTTTAATAAGAAGTTTTAGATATAACACTAGAGTCCCGGCTTCACACCATGCGCTCAGCGTCGTGGTGTTATTGCTATAACGTCTGGCATTGAAGCCTGCATAACACCGAGGCGTTCAACTTCTAACTCCATGGCATCTGACCTTCAAAATTGCCGTGGCGTCCATTCACGAACTTCAGGGCGTTTACAAGAATTCTTGAGATTTTTCCAATAACATGCCACAGCTTCGAGCGATTTTTCAGCAATAACGTACCACCTTCAAACTCGACCAGATCTGTTTTCACTTTAAAACAAGTAATCCAACACGTACAGAAACAAATTTAGAGTAAGTCTACGGCAAAATTCACATATAAACAACCTCCAAAGCAAATTTACTCCATACATGTTTAAATCTTAGAAGTATAAATGTACTCGTGAAATTCAATGTTTCGATGTTGAAATTTTATACCAATACGTTCGTTTTGATGCTAAACACACTTATCGTGCTGAGACTTTTTTGTAAAAAAACATGACAGATATCTTTCATTCTCCGGTTTTCTCTCGCGTTTGAGAACTTCTCTCTCTACTTCTTTTTGGTGTTTTACCTTTAAACATGTAAATTTTCTTTTAATTTAACAATAATTTACATGAAAAACCATGAACTATGGGTCATTAACAAAATAAACTTTGAACTATTTTCGTTAACAAAACAAATATTAAACTATAAAAAATTTGACAAAACAAACCCTAGCGGGAGTCTGTTCTCGAGAACGAGCTCACGTACCCAAGCGCTCTTTTAAAAAGTGACGAGAGAATGAGAGCTCGTTCTGCAAGACTATAAATAAGAACGAGAATTTTTTTCCTCCCGTTCTCGTAGAAAACCCAAACTCCTCTCGGCCTTCTAGCTCTCGCCGACGATTTCGACCAAATCGACGACCATCCCCTTCTCATAATTGTGTTGTGCCTCTTCCCAATTGATTTGCTTTTGATTTTGCAAACCGTAAGGTAAGACCAACGTTATTCAATTTGGGTTGATGGATTCAAGGTAATTAATAGGTGATCATGAAGATTTAAATCCCAACATGGACGAGTATTCATGCTCCGGACCTATCTATGATGAAATTCATGCATTGATGACGAAGGTGTTGATCTGGAAGAAGACGTAGAAATAAAAGTGTGTTCGACCTCGGTAACTCTAGACGATGAGGTCCATTCTTTATGCACCTTAAATGATGACGAGTGTGAAAGTGTATAGGTACAAGAACCGTGTTCACTAGACCAACTTTTGGAAAAGAATGAAAGCCGTTAGAGAAAAAATAGTGGAGTAGTCCTTGAAGAATTGGTATGCCGTCATGTAACACTCGGTTCCATTAAATCAAATTATTTTATCAAATTTTGATGTACATTTTTAAGGATGAAATTGGGAGAAAAAGGTGATAAGGTTAATAAGTGTTTAGGCAGGGACATATATGTAATTGGATTATATAGTGGATAACATATTTAAAGAAAGGGTTTAATGAGGTTTAGCCGCTACTGTTTTTCACTTCCTTTTCGGTTCTCAGCTCAGCGGAGTGCTCTAAGAGATTCTCCCTCCGATTCCTCCAGCCTAGGTGAGTTTCCTTCGTTTACCTTGTGTTTTAGTGGCGAGATAACAGAGGGAGTACAATGTGTGTGTTTAAGAATAGGTTCGGGTTTTGGTGAAAAATCGGGAATCCACGATTAACAGAGTTCCAAACTAGTTTCCTTAGATTTCTGGTCGATTTAGGATTTAGTTTGGTGAAGATTTGATTAATGTTCTATTTATGACTTTAGGTGAGCAAACTTCTGAAGTAGCTTACAACTGTGCATTTTCAGGAAGTCAGGTAAGTAGAGTTTGTGTACGCCTTCGAGCTTACATCACAAAACAGTAGGATTTATGCATGTTTTGTATGTTTTCCAGTACGTCATGCATCATGTTTGTTTTGGAAGCTTACGAAAATGAATTTACATGTAATGGCATGGTAAGGCATGAACAGAATTAATCAGATCAGCTATTAAGGGAACTAATCTGCCCCTTAATCGAGTTAGAGGATGTATGACTTTGAAAAAATTGATCCACTTTCCAATGGACAGAAGGATCAGATCAGCTATTAAGGGAACTAATCCGCCCCTTAATCGAGTTAGAGGATGTATGACTTTGGGAAAAATTGATCCACTTCCCAATGGATAGAAGGATCAGATCAGCAGAGAACGAGTATGAATGCAACTGAGTTGTGAAAGTAGAAACTGCATGAATAGGATTTATGTTTCAACATTTTATTTCATTATTGCTCTACTTATTTAGCATCAGGCTAATAGATGATTTTTGTGATGTAGGTGCTGAGGTAACTACAGGTGAATTCTCTGAGTTTACTGATGAATAGGTGCAGTTGATGGAATGCATCCTTGCCACGACCTAGTGCACTGATGAGGCGGTTTGACTAGTGTCGTCATGTGAGGAATTTTTATGGATAAAGGTTTAGTTAATTGTGAGATTAGAATTCTGATAGCAGTGATAGTTTTAAATGTTTCGATATGCTTTTGAAATGATTCTGATGATAAAACATGGTTGATTTTAATGGGAGTTATTTTCTGGATTATGAGTAAGCTGTGGTTTTAAATTATTTTGAATGCTTGCTGTCAAAGTTTATAAATCCTCTTAGTAGTCAGGATTGTCTAATGTTGGGTGTATAATCAGTCAAATTATACTTTTGTCTTGAGGATAGTCGTCCAAAGTTGATAGGGAAAAACAGTAGTCTATTCCGTAGACGAGTGAGTTATGTAGTCTGCGTGGACGAATGAGGCAAAAGTAGTCTGCGTGGACGAGTGCGTTAAGTAGCCTATGTGGACTAGTGAGTTGAGTAAGTTGTGTGGACAATTAAGTTAAATAAGTCACGTGGGCGAACAATTAGGTCACGTGGCTTGTGGACGACAAATTTAAGTAAGTCTATGAACGTTGGGTCCGTGGACGATGAGTTCGTATAATCCGATGGTCGAAAAGGTCACGTGGACCATGGGCGGGAATTTAAATGAGTCACGTGGTCTGTGGAGAAAAACCCGTAGTCATTAAATCCCTATAGTCGTGGACGAGAACATCGTCCACAGTTGAGGTATGTTGTCATCTGAAACGCTGTCGTCTAAATTAAGGCTGTCTGTAGTGACATCATCCAAAGTCGTTTGTCCAGAGCTCGTCGTCCAGAGTCGTAGACAGACTCTGTGGTCGACAAACTTCTTAGTATTATCGAACTGTTTGCAGGTGTTGTAGGGAAGCTTTAAACGACGTTGAACCTGAAGTTTTGCTAGCCTGTATTCGTCGTGATTCTGTTTAAATAATATGATTTTCCGTTGCAAGTTTTTATGTTTTAAATAATGTCGTTTTTAACTGTTGAGTGAAGATTTAAAAAAAATATATATATATATTTCTTAGTCCTGTTCAGTGTTATGAGTAGCGAAATTGGTTATAAAAATTCGGGTCGTTACAGTATGGTATCAGAGACAATTAGTTAAACCGTTCAAAAGATTACTCATCAGTGCCGATTGTCGCATGGAAGTACTCCAACAATTGTAAGTGTTTATGTTAACCTTAGTTATTAGATATTTATGAGAGAAATTAACCTTGTCCAAGAATATAGCAAAATGGCTAGACGACCAGGAAGACCAAGAGTACCGAGAGAGATGCCATGTAACGACCCTAAAACCGTACCCATTTTACCCGTATAAATTTTTCATTTTATTTTACACTTTAAGCGGAAATTAAATCGGGATTGAATTCTACATTTTAAACCGCTTAAAATAAAACGAACCGTTTATAAACTTAAAACTTATTTAAAATAATTATTAAAACAATTAAAACACTTATAAATCGGTGGAGGGTAAAATCGGAAAGGACAGAGGAACAGAAGAGCAGCATCGCTTAGGCGCTGCACAAATGCAGCGCCTGATCGCTGCATGGTGCAGCGATCGGGCGCTGCACCAATGCAGCGCCTGATCGCTGCATGGTGCAGTGATCGGGCGCTGCAGATCGCTGCATTGTGCAGCGACCAGTACTCTCTGGAATCCGAGATTCCAGAGAGCTAACCCTTAATTTTCTTCCATACTTTTACATCTTTACACCCTGTTTAAACATTCTAAATTCACGTTAAACATTCATAAAAATGAACTGCATGGATATGTTTAAAAGTTGTCTAACCCTCCTGTTTCAAATTCCAAGCAGTTCCAGTAAAAACTATAAAAACACAGATTATAAACAGATTTCCACAGATTTCCAAAAACGTTTAAAACCTCAACATAAATCTAACTTCTAGCCAGATCCAAACATGTTCATCTATACATTTGTTAAATCCCCCAAAATACTTACGCAGACATCCCCACGGGTCAAAACGCGCACCGACTGCCCAGCACGCTCCCACGGGCCATCTTTCTTCAACCGATCATGTCTCGGGTGGAGGGATCTCATCCTCACTTGTGTAGAGGTCACCTACACCATAAACATAAGTCGTGAGCTTAAGGCTCAGTAAGTCTACGTGAATGGAATGCATGCTATGCGTGCCGTTCGTAAAAACATGCTTCCTACCTTTTCGCTATTCATTTCATTTCATTACATTACAGATACGTCACCGTGGCCTCACTCTCGCTAGATAGGAGCGGCACATCCCGCGATTGGATAGCCCCTCGTATCTAACCGGGGGAAAAACATGCTCCCCAAGCAGCCATGTCTGAACCACCGCCACCTCCTTGACCAGATTACATTTATTCATATCATTTCTTTAACCTTTTCCTTTTCATGAAAACATGCGTAGAAATTCATTTTTCGTGCTTTTCAGAAACATGATGCGTGAACATGAGCAATACTATAAACATAATTAAAACATGAACATATAAACCATCATACGTACCATCAAGACACTCAAGCATAACCTACAAAAGAACTAACCCTTACTACCCGACCAAAGCATTTAAACAAACAATTCTCCAATTTCCTCGAACAACAAAATATCGTATGGTGTAGGCCAATCGGCCAAACAAGTCGCGGAGACTTACCTGACGTCTGTTGAAATGCTTGCTCCGTCCATGAGCGAGGTGCACCTAAGACAATTCACAACAATTATTATTAAAATGCGATTGAACCGTTAACGTCCAAATTAATAAAATCCTTAACCAAAGGGGTTTCCTAAAATTCCAATTTAACTAATCGAGGCGTTTTATCGAACAATCTACGCTCGATATCACAAACCACCATTTACGAATTTTTCTCTAAAACAACCCTAAATCTCACCAATTTCGACTTTTCTCACAAATCGCTATAATTTCGTCCAATAACGTTCAATACATCCTTTATATCTATATTTACAGTTAATCTATCGATTACGGACCCTAATCGACATTTTTAACGAAATCCTAAACAAAACCCTAATCGTCATAAATCTTAGAAATCGAAACCTAATGTACCAAAGCTACAGAATCTTACCTATAGCGCTGAGTGGAGAAGAAAACGTGAAGATCTGCCGGAGATTGGAGGAGAATCCGTTGTCGATTGAGGGAGAAACGGCGAAGGGGAGTCGCGGCTAAAGAGAGAACTTCTCTCTCTGGAGAAGTTTCTTCACGAATGAAGAAACTGAATAGGGAAAGAAAAGTATTTAACATTTTAATAAATTTTAGATTGGCAATTACCTTTTTGCCCTCATTGCTTTATATTCTATTTCTTTCGTTGTTTCGTCTATCGATTCGGTTTCTCCAAACTTTCTTATTTCACCCATAATTCCAACTTATTATTAGAGTCCCAATAAAACTGTCCGTTTGCAAATCGGATCACATTTACTATTTTTACTAAAACGTCCTTTACGTTACGATTGAGGTAATTACTCGGAATATAGCATTATTACTCCGAAAATTCTCATAATTTCCTTAAAATTCCTATTAATAATTAGGATCCCAACGAAACCCTCTGTTTGCAAAACGGACTCGATTTGACATATTTACAAAAATGCCATTTATATTAAAATATTAATATCCCGAAAAGCCGGGTATTACATTCCACCCACCTTATTTAGAATTTTGTCCTCAAAATTTGTCCTAACTCATAACCCTTGGCGTTAACGTTTCATGTCACGCGGCCTTATGTTTCGATTATCATTTGTACTTACGATCATTCTTCGTGGTTCTTAACTAAAACTGTCCACTGTACCCTCCAATATCGGCCTTAAACTAGCATTCTCTGCCCACGATCTGATCGTACACTTCATTACTAGAGTATTGAGCTTAGTTAAATTCTTAAATCTCCAATAGATTTGCCCAAACCACATCGCAATTTCATCGGCTTCGTCTGTAGTCGAAACTCGTGTCGACCCAAATTGCTATATATATTCTTGGGTAACGATTCCCCGTAACTGTACCACTCATAGCATTTCCTGGTCACCTACTTTCTTGGGTAACCCCTTGACCTTTGGAGAATATTTCGGTGTGGGTTTCCTAATTAAGCTCTCATTGTTATGCTTTGCAACTAGACGACTATAACACTACTTGGTCTATGTGAGTCAAACTATGAGCTACAGTCAGTACTTACTTAGGATCCTATCTCTAGCAAAATTCAAACTTCCCCTTATTAACTCTGATCCCATCATCCCTAGGGTCAATCTCTATGATTCTAAACCAAAACCTCAACTATACCTTCCAACATTAGCCTTAAATTCAAAATCTCTACTCTCAATTGGACTGTATTTATCCTTACTTAAACTTTAAGTCTTACCAAATCCCCTAAGTCACATACCTTCCTGGACCACTTACTAATCCCGCCAGTTATTTCAGGGCGGATTTCACAACTAAGCTTACACTGCTATACTCCTCGAACTATGTCACCAGAATTTCCTTATAAACATCGCTTCCATTCTAAGTTTTGTCCTTAAATTCTACCACTATATTCTTAATTAAAGTTCTCACACTGCTTACATTACACTCCTTTGTTTATCTTAAACTCTATTTGCTCTAAGCACGGTCAAATCTCTAAATCTCCTCATTGATGCGCTCTAAACTAGTCATTCTAACCTAAACCATTCATGCACTACTTGGTTTCGACCTGTCACACACGAGTCGATCACTAGAAATTTACTAACTTAATCTCACTCTTCTTATTCTATGAATCGCAAAATTTCTCAATTTGTTATCCTTTAAACGCCAATTTAAGCTCTCATTTATTCCAACGATCTACTTTACCTTCACTAAATTCCTGAAGGCTACTTTGAGTTCATCGACTAATCTATTTTTGTTCACTCTTTCCAATCAGGTTCCAACTATTCTACTCGAAAGTCATTCTAAGTTTAACTCTTGAATTCTATCTACTCCTAACTTCATACGAATCCTCAATACACGATTTCTACGGTACTACTTCATCTATTTAAATACACTTCAAGTATTACAACAATCTAAGGTATCCCTTAATAGGTTCATATCTAAACCTTCATCTTTCGTGGTTAGTCGTATTCTAATACTCCAAGGGGGTTGCCAAATAAATCCAGTTTCTACCTATTTGAAAGCCATATCTCTTAGGGCGCATTCCTCTAATTGTTACTAAACTCTAGGTGTGCAAACTCCGTTGATTAAATTGAACTAATTCTACTAATGTATAACTATATTTCTATTTAGTCTTTATTGTCCTATATGTAGTCCATGGTTTTCTCTTCGAGGTTCAACTAATAATCCTTCTTACCCACGTTCTATTTTCTTACTTTTCTATTTTCAAGTCTATATAATTATTTATCATATGCATATTTGTCATACAGGTAATTAAAACAATACCTGCAATTGTAGAAGGCTGGGCTCCATCATCGACGTCACCAGGCTCAATCAATGCAAATACCCTCGGCACAATTTTTCTTTGACCTCTGTCCTGCTGATCTCTGCCTGGTTGATTTCGGTTCAACAACGGACAATTCATGATATAGTGACCAGCTTCCCCACACCGGTAACACCTATTGGTACGCGTCAGACAATCACCGTAGTGCTGCTTCTGGCACTGCGGACATAAAGGCTTCTGAGTAGCCCCATGAACCTGCTTTCCTTTTCCTTGGTCGTTCCTACCATCGTAGGGCCTCTTATTGCTCCTTTGTCGTTGTGGCTGCTGTTGCTCACTTGGTTGCCAGTCTCGGTCCCATGACTGAGGTTGGATCTCACGAAAGAAGCCCTTAGCTGACTCCTTCGGCCTAACACAAGTCGCCCTAGCAGCCTCAATGTCCAGAGCTCTGGCTGCGATGTCAGAGTATGGCACGTCAATAATACCTGATACAACAACGTGCATCCGAATCTCTGGATTAAGTCCCTCCATAAACTGATGCACCTTTTCTTCATTGTCGCTGACCAGACGCGGTGCAAACCGTGATAAAGCCTCGAACTTCCGTATATACTCTGCAACTGACCCGAGCTGCGTAAACTCGTTCCTCTTAGCCACCCTCACAGCGCGGCTGAAATACTTATCAAAGAATATGGCCTTGAATTGTTCCCAGGTCGTAACTGAGACATCCGTCATTGACTTAATCGAGTCCCACCAGAAACGGGCATCCAATGCCAAGTGAAAGGTAGCATAAGCCACCTTGCTTCCGTTCCCAACCTCGGCATAAGCCAACATATCCTCCATAACCCGGATCCATTCCTCGGCACGCGTCGGATCCGATGACTGGCCTTCGAATACTGGAGGCCGTAGGCTTTGAAACCTCTGCATACCCTGATTACTGGGGACTACCAGCTCCTGAGCTCTCTGATTCTTTCGCTGGTTCTCTCGATTCACTAAGTCTGTAATTTGTTGCGCTTGTCGGTCCATATGCCGAGATTGACGGTCCAATAAATCTGTAAGTCTTTCCAAGGCGTCGTCCCTCGCATCACGTCCTCGAACCATTTTCTAAATCCTATAAAAATTAAGACAAATAATCCTAAGAAATATGAAATCAAACAAAACAGTAAACGTACTTACAGTTGAGGAAGGATGTCCGCGTAGTGGCTGTGCAGTCGAGCAGTCTACAGAACCGATTTTAAAACCCGGGGGCTCTGATACCATAATTGTAACGACCCTAAAACTGTACCCATTTTACCCGTATAAATTTTTCATTTTATTTTACACTTTAAGCGGAAATTAAATCGGGATTGAATTCTACATTTTAAACCGCTTAAAATAAAACGAACCATTGATAAACTTAAAACTTATTTAAAATAATTATTAAAACAATTAAAACATTTATAAATCGGTGGAGGGTAAAATCGGAAAGGACAGAGGAACAGAAGAGCAGCATCGCTTAGGCGCTGCACAAATGCAGCGCCGGATCGCTGCATGGTGCAGCGATCGGGCGCTGCACAAATGCAGCGATCGGGCGCTGCACCAATGCAGCGCCTGATCGCTGCATGGTGCAGCGATCGGGCGCTGCACAACTGCAGCGCCTGATCGCTGCATTGTGCAGCGACCAGTACTCTCTGGAATCCGAGATTCCAGAGAGCTAACCCTTAATTTTCTTCCATACTTTTACATCTTTACACCCTGTTTAAACATTCTAAATTCACGTTAAACATTCATAAAAACGAACTGCATGGATATGTTTAAAAGTTGTCTAACCCTCCTGTTTCAAATTCCAAGCAGTTCCAGTAAAAACTATAAAAACACAGATTATAAACAGATTTCCACAGATTTCCAAAAACGTTTAAAACCTCAACATAAATCTAACTTCTAGCCAGATCCAAACATGTTCATCTATACATTTGTTAAATCCCCCAAAATACTTACGCAGACATTCCCACGGGTCAAAACGCGCACCGACTGCCCAGCACGCTCCCACGGGGCCATCTTTCTTCAACCGATCATGCCTCGGGTGGAGGGATCTCATCCTCACCTGTGTAGAGGTCACCTACACCATAAACATAAGTCGTGAGCTTAAGGCTCAGTAAGTCTACGTGAATGGAATGCATGCTATGCGTGCCGTTCGTAAAAACATGCTTCCTACCTTTTCGCTATTCATTTCATTTCATTACATTACAGATACGTCACCGTGGCCTCACTCTCGCTAGATAGGAGCGGCACATCCCGCGATTGGATAGCCCCTCGTATCTAACCGGGGGGAAAACATGCTCCCCAAGCAGCCATGTCTGAACCACCGCCACCTCCTTGACCAGATTACATTTATTCATATCATTTCTTTAACCTTTTCCTTTTCATGAAAACATGCGTAGAAATTCCTTTTTCGTGCTTTTCAGAAACATGATGCGTGAACATGAGCAATACTATAAACATAATTAAAACATGAACATATAAACCATCATACGTACCATCAAGACACTCAAGCATAACCTACAAAAGAACTAACCCTTACTACCCGACCAAAGCATTTAAACAAACAATTCTCCAATTTCCTCGAACAACAAAATATCGTATGGTGTAGGCCAATCGGCCAAACAAGTCGCGGAGACTTACTTGACGTCTGTTGAAATGCTTGCTCCGTCCATGAGCGAGGTGCACCTAAGGCAATTCACAACAATTATTATTAAAATGCGATTGAACCGTTAACGTCCAAATTAATAAAATCCTTAACCAAAGGGGTTTCCTAAAATTCCAATTTAACTAATCGAGGCGTTTTATCGAACAATCTACGCTCGATATCACAAACCACCATTTACGAATTTTTCTCTTAAACAACCCTAAATCTCACCAATTTCGACTTTTCTCACAAATCGCTATAATTTCGTCCAATAACGTTCAATACATCCTTTATATCTATAATTACAGTTAATCTATCGATTACGGAACCTAATCGACATTTTTAACGAAATCCTAAACAAAACCCTAATCGTCATAAATCTTAGAAATCGAAACCTAATGTACCAAAGCTACGGAATCTTACCTATAGCGCTGAGTGGAGAAGAAAACGTGAAGATCTGCCGGAGATTGGAGGAGAATCCGTTGTCGATTGAGGGAGAAACGGCGAAGGGGAGTCGCGGCTAAAGAGAGAACTTCTCTCTCTGGAGAAGTTTCTTCACGAATGAAGAAACTGAATAGGGAAAGAAAAGTATTTAACATTTTAATAAATTTTAGATTGGCAATTACCTTTTTGCCCTCATTGCTTTATATTCTATTTCTTTCATTGTTTCGTCTATCGATTCGGTTTCTCCAAACTTTCTTATTTCACCCATAAGTCCAACTTATTATTAGAGTCCCAATAAAACTTTCCGTTTGCAAATCGGACCACATTTACTATTTTTACTAAAACGTCCTTTACGTTACGATTGAGGTAATTACTCGGAATATAGCATTATTACTCCGAAAATTCTCATAATTTCATTAAAATTCCTATTAATAATTAGGATCCCAATGAAACCCTCTGTTCGCAAAACGGGCTCGATTTGACATATTTACAAAAATGCCATTTATATTAAAATATTAATATCCCGAAAAGCCGGGTATTACATGCCAGATTTGAGAAGTGAGGAGGATCCTAGTGTGATTAGGGAGTTGACAGCTTTGGTACGTCAACAGTTTGAAAAATTGGGACTGCTTCTGAACCGAGATGTGCAAGGGAGTGTCAACTCGTGTTCCAACAATGAGCAATCAGGGCACAGATTTCGGAGACTACAGCCGCCCACGTTTGATGGAAAGTCATCCGATCCGGTTGTTACTGAGGGATGTCTTATGAAGATTGAGAGTATGTTCAGATGTGCCTACATTGGAGAAGGAGACAAAGTCACGTTAACAACGTTCCATTTGACTGGTGAAGCTCTACTTTGGTGGGAAACAATGGAGACCACCACTAATATTCTGGCTATGTCTTGGTCACAATTCAAGGAAATTTTCTATGAGGAATACTTTAACAGCACCGTCCAGACCGCAAAGAAGGTGGAGTTTCTGAACTTGAAGCAGACGGGGTCCGTGTCTGTAACAACCCCAGCGGGGCCGTGAAATAATCATAAACATCCTTCGGTTATTTGCTAGTTAGTTCTCTGTTTCATCTTGTCCTCTTGTTATTATTATATATTTTTTTGTTTCTTTCCTTAAATAGAACTCAGAGACATTACAACGTCAGACGAAACTGAACTCTTCATAAACTCGACTTCTCTATTACACTTTTGTCTTACTATATCACAGAATTGAGCGACAATGCTCGGACATCAATCACATAACAAAATCGGGCAGAAAAGACATGCTCTCAGATCACTCGACTCCATCGTTCCCGGGCTGCATGGACATGCAGACGTTTAACGATAGGGGACACATCGCCCGATTGTCATGTGCACTTCGCGTGACTCATTAGTCGTCGCCCGGTAGAAGACACCTACCGATGGGCATGTGCAATGCACGTGGTTCTTAGACATTGCCCAAAATACAAGACGACGAACCTTATACTTACTTCCACCGATAGCTAAACGACAACGTTTAAACCACACCTGTCGATGACGTTAGCCGGATGATTTACTCATCCGATCAAAACAACACTACTCACATCATCCGATAGACTTTACCCTAAAGACAGGAAACCTTAACTTATTAAACGACTCCTACTGACAGAAAACATCCATCGGTGGGCAAACACCTTTGACATTTACCCATAGAGGACATCCAAATTTTCACACACTCTCATCATGACAATATAATCCTGCTCTGACTTAAACATAAACTCAATCTGAGTATACATAGCGGAAGATTTCATTAAAACAGACCATCACACATATATATAAATTCTCAAAATCATTCTCGAGCTCAGAAGCTAAACAGGTAATATCTAAAAAAATGACGCTCTTAAGAGAAACCCCATCCTACTTAGAAATTGTATAAGTCATATTCTAGTATCTACTGACATGAGAAAACCCATCCTACTTTAACCTCAGTTTTCGTAATCCTTACTGACATTACATGAGCAGTAACCAAGGGTCATAATCGCCTTTTCCAGCCACGCACTGTCACCCTGAGCACCATCCAGCAACCAGCCTTAGACATCCTCATTGAATTTGGAATCCTCACCTGTTAATTCTTCACCTACATCATAAGGTTTAAACTATAAGCCTAATGCTTAGTAAGGAATGCAATGCTAACACATATGCATGAATGCACAGTTTAAAGAAACGCATGCTCATGAATCTTTTCTTGTTCTTGTTCATATTCATGTTCATATTCATCATTCATATTCATCATTTACATTGTATGGGTTAAGAGAGGATTTGTGCCAGTAAAGGGGGTTCGACAGTGAAAGTGTACATAGTCCCTTGCGGGTCATATTCTTGGTCCCTCTTTTGGACAGTGACATACGCCAAACCGCCCCCAACCCTCTCATAATCCATGTTGCATAGGTTTCATATTCATATCTTGTTCATGAGAGAAAACATGCACTTAGAACACTTTCATATGCTTGAGAAATATTCGTGATGCATGAGCAGAGATACTCTTGGTTCATCATTCTACTGAACAGGTCATACATCTAGCAAGAATCATTCTTTCAGTTCAAGTATCGTAACTAACAGACAGAAGCTCAGATAATCTTTAAACATCTAAAAACAGTTTCTAACTAGTACCCCTGTGATGTAGGGCCCTAATGGCCGGGCAATCCTACACGTTCACTTACCTGGTTTCCTTAGCAAATGGAGCACTTCTCTGCAATCTTCTTCACCTAGAACATTTCACATTACAGAGTAAAACAAAATCCTAAAAGTCCTAACTAACAGTTATCCTAGAATCTAACACATTTGTACTTCTAGGTTCTCTAGTCTACACCTTGTGTGCGTGGATTCAGTTCCCGGATCCTAAATAATCAGATTTCGACCTAGCAGTTGTACACAGTCGATTATCTTAATGTCCAGATTCGAATCAGAAATGCCATTACTAAATGCGGATTAAAATGTCACTAAAATAACTCTGCCATTTATGAATCCGAAACTACAGAGCTTAGCTGAAAAAACAGAGCTCAAAATGGTTAACCAGCAACTACATTGTCGAGGAGACTGAAGAATCGGTCACCGAAAGGAGCTGTAGCTAGCTGAGAGAGGGAGCTCTGGAGAAGAGAGAAATCGCCGAGAGTGAATGTGTCGGCTACAGTGAGGTTTTAGTGAGGTTTAAGGTTTCCATTTTCTATTTATACCAATTGCAATCCCTCATAATTACAATTCTGCTACCACACAATTAGCAATCAAATAAGCCTTGACATTAAATTCAAATCAAAGGACCAAAAATAAAGGTGACAGTTAATTCAGTTAAGAAGATCACCTGACCGGGATTGTCGGGTGTTACATCTTCCCCTCCTTAAACAAAATTTTCGTCCTCGAAAATTGCTCAAACAAAGAGCTCTGGATACCTATCCAGCGTATCCTGCTGCCGCTCCCAGGTAGCTTCTTCAATACCTTGATTCATCCACAAGACTTTTACCAGTGGGATCTTTTTGTTCTGCAGAGTCTTAGTTGCAGATTCCATAATCCTTACAGGTTTCTCTTCATACATTAGCATCAACTCGATATCGATTTCAGTTGGTTCAACAACATGTGTCGGATCATGTATACATTTCCTTAACATTGACACATGAAAGACATTATGAACCTTATCCAATGTTGGAGGTAATTGTAATCTATAAGCTGTACTGCCAATTCTGGCCAGGACAGGGAATGGTCCAATGAACCGTGGATTAAGCTTTCCCTTCTTGCCAAATCTTAAAACTCCCTTAAACGGTGAAATTCTTAGAAACACTTCATCTCCGACGGCAAACTCAAGATCTCTTCTTCTTTGGTCTGCATAACTCTTCTGTTGACTTTGAGCAATCATCATCCTCTTCCTAATTGTGGCAATCTTGTCTGAAATTTGCTATAAAATTTCAGGACCTAGGAGTTGTGCTTCACCAACTTCGTCCCAATATAAAGGTGATCTACATTTTCTGCCATACAGTGCTTCATACAGTGTCATACCGATGGTGGACTGGTAATTGTTGTTGTAGGAGAATTCAACCAAGGGCAGATGTCGGCTCCAAGATGTCTGGAAATCTAACACACATGCTCTCAACATATCCTCGAGTATCTGAATAGTCCTCTCAGATTGACCATCAGTCTGCGGGTGAAAAGTAGTGCTAAAAGATAACTTTGTACCTAGCGTGCCTTGTAAACTTTTCCAAAAATGTGAGGTGAACCTGAGATCACGATCGGAGACAATAGACACTAGAATACCATGTAATCTGATGATTTCCTGAACATATAGATTAGCTAGCTGGTCCATCGCGTAGGTTGTCCTTACTGGTAGGAAATGAGCTGACTTCGTCATTCTGTCAATTACAACCCAAATGCTATCATGACCTTTAGTTGTCTTAGGCAGTCCCACAACAAAATCCATGGCGATGTGTTCCCACTTCCACTCGGGGATCGGTAAGAGTTGAAGGGTACCCGCTAGACGTTGATGCTCTGCCTTAACTTGTTGGCAAACCAAACATGATTCCACATATTTGGCAACATCCCTATTCAAGTTGGCCACCAGTAAACTAACTTCAAGTCTCGATACATCTTGGTGCTACTAGGATGTACAGAAAATGAGGACGAGTGTGCCTCGACCAAAATCATCTTATGTAATTCCTCATCACTCGGAATGTACCATCGATTTCTAAATCTTAGAATACCATCCTTGGAGAGACTAAACTCAGAGGAGGCATCCTTCAACTTACTCATCATGCTGTTATTTTCCTTTGAATTCTTTTGCTGTGCCTCTTTGATTCTATCCATGATAGTTGGTCTAATAGTAACATTAGCAAGTAAGGTTGACAACTCCGAAACCATCTCCAACTCGAACTTCTGAACTTCTGCCCTCAAAGGCATAGACATGGTTGACATTGCTGGCTGCATTGTCATCGACATCCTACTCAATGCGTCAGCTATAGCATTAGCCTTACCCGAGTGATACTTGATCTCAAAGTCATAATCCTTAACAAACTCCAACCAACGTCTTTGCCTCATATTCAATTCCTTTTGAGTGAAAATGTACTTCAGGCTTTTATGGTCAGAAAACACTTTACACTGTTGACCATACAAATAATGTCTCAAAATCTTCAAAGCAAAAACAACTGCGGCTAATTCCAGATCATGAGTGGGGTAATTCTGCTCATAACTCTTTAGCTGTCTGATGGCATACGCCACAACCTTGCCTTCTTGCATCAAAACACACCCCAGACCAACTTTGGATGCATCACAGTAAACACTAAACTTCCATTCTTCTGTTGGGAGAGTCAATAGTGGGGCTGTCGTCAACTTCAGCTTAAGTGTCTGGAAGCTATCTTCACAAGTTTCAGTCCAAGAGTATTTGGTGTCCTTCTTTGTTAAATTAGTTAAAGGCTTAGCTATCATAGAGAATCCCTTAATGAACTTTCTATAATAACCTGCCAGACCAAGGAAACTACGAACTTCACTGACATTCCTTGGCTGTGGCCAATCCTTAACAGCCTGAATCTTGGTTGGGTTTACTGATATGCCCTCAGTAGAAATGACATGGCCTAAGAAATTAACCTTATTCAACCAGAACTCACATTTGGACAACTTGGCATAGAGTTGCTACTGTCTTAATGTCGTCAAAACCACTCTTAAATGCTCTGCATGGTCAGTTTCAGTCCGTGAGTAAATTAAGATATCGTCTATGAACACAATTACAAACCTGTCCAAGTACTCTCGGAACACCCGATTAATCAAATCCATAAAAGCTGCAGGTGCATTCGTCAATCCAAACGACATTACAAGAAATTCATAGTGTCCATAGCGGGTTCTGAAGGCTGTCTTTGGTATATCTCCCTCTTTAACCATCAGTTGGTAATAACCCAAACGTAAGTCAATCTTTGAAAATATCAGCTCCTTGTAGTTGGTCAAACAGATCATCAATTCGGGGTAAAGGGTATTTATTTTTAATTGTCAACTTATTTAGCTCTCTGTAGTCTATGCACATTCTAAGAGAACCATCTTTCTTCTTAACGAATAAAGCAGGTGCACCTCAGGGAGAACTACTAGGGCGTATAAATCCCTTGTCTACTATTTCCTGTAGTTGGACTTTTAATTCTTTCAACTCAACAGGTGCAAAGACACAGCTAATGCCTCGGGGTATGTATCAATTACAAACTCAATTTCTCTATCCGGTGGCAACCCGGGCAAGTCATCCAAGAATGCCTCTGGAAACTCTCGGACTATAGGAATATCTTGCAGTTCTATCCTACTTTTCACCCGATCATCAATTACACTAGCTAGAAAACTCTCTCAACCTTCATTCAACAACCGCTGGGTTTCTAGTGAGGATACAATCGGCATTTTACTTATCTTGGGAATAGCTTGGAAGAAATACCGATCACCATTCGGGGGTCGGAACTAAACTAATCCAGACTTACAACTTATCGTGGCATGATGTCTGAATAACCAATCCATTCCTAGTATAACTTCATACCCCTTCATGTCAATTACGATCAATTCTACATACAACTTCTTATCTCCTAGGGTCCCAATATCACCTTTTACTACCTGTTCTGAATGTAAAGACTTTCCTGATGGTAACATAACACTAAATGACCTCTCGGCTGACAAGTGTTCTAAATTATGCTTACGTACAAACAAGGTTGCCACAAACGAGTGAGTGGCTCCCGTATCTATAAGTGTGTAAGCAGAAATACCATAGATCGTAATCGTACCTGTTATGAATGTATGTGGCACTGCATCCTCATCTTCCATCAAGGCATAGACTCTAGGTGCCACCCTCGCTCTATTCGGGTCCGGTGGCATGGGGCAGTCCCTGACAATGTGTCCAACCTTATCACATCTATAGCAGCGGCCAGAATGTAACTTGCATTCGCCGGGGTGATTCTTCTGACAGGTGGGGCATAGGGGAGCCAGTGGTCGTTTCCCTTTTCCCTGGTCATCGTTCTGATTGAAAGGTCTCTTAACACCTTTCTGTTGTTGCTGAGGCCCCCTATTCTGCTGTGGCTGCCAACCCTTGTTCTGTCGTGGTGGTGGTTGAGCCTCTCTGGTAAACTTCTTCGACTGCTTACGTTGTTCTTGTAATGTTACCTCAACCTCTTCCAGTTCTAAGGCCTTAGCCGCCACCTCAGAAAACAACACATTGTGAATTCTCGCAGTCTTTACTCCTCTATACAAGCCTGGTTTTAGTCCATGAACAAATTGGTGGATCTTGTCTTCCTCATCTTCTATCATACCGGGGGGGGGGGGGTGCAAACCGAGATAACGCCTCAAACTTACATATATAATCGGACACAGAACCGGTTTGACGCAGCTGCATAAATTCCATCTTCTTGCTAGTCCGAACAGCTCGGCTGAAGTACTTGTCGTAGAAGGCAGTCTTAAACATTTCTCAGGTCATAGCTTCTATATTCACGGTGCTCTGGATTGAGTCCCACCAATGCCTCGCATCCAGTTCCAAGAGGAAGACAGCACACATGACCTTATCTCCTTCATCCACCTTTGCATACTTGAACATGTCCTCCATCTTCCATACCCATTCCTCAGCATAAATAGGATCCGAAACTTGACCATTAAACGTCGGACGTCGAAGTCGATGGAAACGCTTGTCACCATGATCTCGAGCTGCATTAGTGCTAGAATTTCCTTGTTCCTCCCTAGTGGCTACAAGTTGCTCAATCTGTCGGGATTGGCGAATGACCAACTCTGTTAGTTGGGCGATAGTATTGCTATCCACATTGTCATCTCTCTGTTGGCCTCTTACCATCTTGGGATTCCTAAACAATTAGTCATAAATACATCTTAACTTAAAGACATTGCTAAAATCATAAACACTTACAGTTGTTGGAATGTGCTCATGTGACGGTCTGTGCTGGAAGGCAGTCTACAGAATCGATTTTAGACCTCGGTTTTGCTTTGATACCATAATTGTAACAACCCCAGCTGGGCCGTGACATAATCATAAACATCCTTCGGTTATTTGCTAGTTAGTTCTCTGTTTCATCTTGTCCTCTTGTTATTATTATATTATTTTTTTTTCTTTCCTTAAATAGAACTCAGAGACATTACAACGTCAGACGAAACTGAACCCTTCATAAACTAGACTTCTCCATTACACTTTTGTCTTACTATATCACAGAATTGAGCGACAATACTCGGACATCAGTCACATAACAAAATCTGTAACACCCGACATTTTCAGCCAGGTGATTTTCTTAACGGAATCAACGGTCACCTCTTTACTCGACCTTTTATTTAGTTAATTTTTAATGCCAAAGCTTATTGGATTCTATTTGTGTGATGGCAGTGTGGTAATTAATGAGGAACTTAGTTGATATAAATTTGAAATGGAAACCTTGAACCTCACTGTAGCCGACATTCTCCCTTCAGCGACTTTTCTCTCCCGAGCTCTCGCTCTCTGCCTGCCAGTCATCCTTCCTCCGACGACCGGTTCCTTTGCCTTTTCTCAGCTACTCTACGCTCAAGGTATGGGTTAGACAATGTAGTTGTCAGTTATTTATTAGGCTCTGTTTCCAGCTTGGTGTTGGAGTTTGGTTCTCCAATGGCCGAGTAACATTAGTACCATTTATATTCTGGATTTAGCAATGTCATTCCGAATTGATTCTAGACATTTATCACACCGACTTAGATTAATCGTTAGTTGAACCTAGCTGTTTCGGTTTTAGGATTTCAGACTGCACACAGAGAACTAGACTAAGGGATTCGGGAATGACTTTAACTACAGATTCTAGGATAACATTTAGTTAGGATTGTTCTAGCTTTGATTTAAGAATATTTAGGATCTATATTGACTTTGAGAGTGAAATGATATCAGGTGAAGAGGTTTGAAGTGTAGTGCACGACTTTGCTAAGGAAGCCAGGTAAGTGAATGTATTAAGATTCCCGGCCATTAGGGCCCTACATCTTAAGGGTACTAAATTAGTTATGTGTTTGATGTTTGTTTTAAGTTAGTAAGATGGTTTGTACTTGGATGATTTACGGATGTTTGAGAACCATATTATGTGATGTTCTGATAGAGTCTATGAAGTCAACTGTCTAGTATGATATTTCCATAGTCTGATGATTTAAGAACACTCATGTCATGCATCATGATTTATTTCTCAAGCATATGAAAATGATTTATGAGCATGTATTTCCCATGAACAAGATATGAGAATGAAAATGAAACTTATGCAACCGGATTAAGCGAGGGTTGGGGGTGGATTGACGCAAGCCACAGTCCAAAGAGGGACCATGAAAACGACCCGAATGGGAATATGATCAAAATCACTGTCAATCCCTCTTTCACGGCACAAATCCTCCCTTAATCCATATGATGAAAGTGATGAACAAGAATACGAATAAGGAACAAGAAAAGAGCATGAAAAGAATACGATTATGATTTTCTCTCAACTGTGCATTCACGAATACATGTTAGTTGCATTTCTTACTAAGCATTAGGCTTATAGTTTAAATCTTATGATGTAGGTGACGAGATATCAGGTGAGGATTCCAAAGTTAATGAGGATGTCGAGTTTGGTTGTTGAAAGGTGTTCAGGGTGCAATCCTGTGGCTGGATGGCGATTATGACCCGTGAATATGTTCATTTTATGTCAGTAAGACTTATGAGAAAAATGATGCCTAAGTAGGATAGGACCATATTTTAATTTGGACCTGAAATTGTCTGATTCAACTTCTGAGTTTGAGGATGATTGTAAGAACCTATGATATTCTGTTTTATATGAGTCTTCCGCTTACGTATCCTGAACAAGTCTATGACATTTATTCGTTTAAGGTTTATGTCTATCAAGTTGAAATTTGTGAGAGTCGAGACATTCCCTGTTGGCTGTAGCTGTTTGATAATTATTGTGTTTTACTGCTGAATGATAAGAGCTGGATGAGTGTATCATCCGGCTGACGTCACCGGATGATGTCGAGTATTTTACTCACCGGATGATGTAAACGTCATTTTGTCGTCTAGTGACCGGTAGATGTAGTGTATTTGAGTCACTGGATGATGTAAATGTTATTTTGTTGTCTAGTGACTGGTAGATGTAGTGTATTTGAGTCACCGGATGATGTAAACGTTATTTTGTCGTCTAGCGACCTGTTGATGTAGTGTATTTCTAATGTCGTGTGATGTTTAATGAGTCACGCGAAGTGCACGTGATAGATAGGATGATGTGTACCCTATCAGCCGTTGCATGCAAACCCATGCAGCTCGAGCAGAATCACGTCGAGTGATCTGAGGGCATTTCTTCTCTGCCCGATTATGTCATGGATCTGATAATCGAGCATAGTCGCTTGATTCTGTGAACTAACGAGTTGTTAGATTAGTGAAAGAGTGGAGTTTTGGATGGTTTAGTTTGGTCAGACGATCTGTGGTCTGCGAGTTAAGTTTTAAGTTCTAAGTATAAAAAAAAATAATACTAATAATGGACAATGTGCAGAAAGTAAGAATTAACTGATTAAGAAAGTCATGAATTACGTGACGACTCCAATTGGGATCGTTACAAAATCGGGCAGAAAAGACATGCCCTCAGATCACTCGACTCCATCGTTCCCGAGCTACATGGACATGCAGGCGTTTAACGATAGGGGACACATCGCCCGATTGTCACGTGCACTTCGCGTGACTCATTAGTCGTCGCCCGGTAGAAGACACCTACCGATGGGCATGTGCAATGCACGTGGTTCTTAGACATTGCCCAAAACACAAGATGACGAACATTATACTTACTTCCACCGATAGCTAAACGACAACGTTTAAACCACACCTGCCGATGACGTCAGCCGGATGATTTACTCATCCGATCAAAACAGCACTACTCACATCATCCGATATACTTTACCTTAAAGACAGGAAACCTTAACTTATTAAACGACTCCTACTGACAAAAAACATCCATCGGTGGGCAAACACCTTTGACATTTACCCATAGAGGACATGCAAATTTTCACACACTCTCATCATGACAATATAATCCTGCTTTGACTTAAACATAAACTCAATCTGAGTATACATAGCGGAAGGCTTCATTAAAACAGACCATCACACATATATATAAATTCTCAAAATCATTCTCGAGCTTAGAAGCTAAACAGGTAATATCTAAAAAAATGACGCTCTTAAGAGAAACCCTATCCTACTTAGAAATTGTATCAATCATATTCTAGTATCTACTGACATGAGAAAACCCATCCTACTTTAACCTTAGTTTTCCTAATCCTTATTGACATCACATGAGCAGTAACCACGGGTCATAATCGCCTTTTCCAGCCACGCACTGTCACCCTGAGCACCATCCAGCAACCAGCCTTAGACTTCTTCATTGAATTTGGAATCCTCACCTGTTAATTCTTAACCTATATCATAAGATTTAAACTATAAGCCTAATGCTTAGTAAGGAATGCAATGCTAACACATATGCATGAATGCACAGTTTAAAGAAACGCATGCTCATGAATCTTTTCTTGTTCTTGTTCATATTCATGTTCATATTCATCATTCATATTCATCATTTATATTGTATGGGTTAAGAGAGGATTTGTGCTGGTAAAGGGGGTTCCACAGTGAAAGTGTACATAGTCCCTTGCGGGTCGTATTCTTGGTCCCTCTTTTGGACAGTGACATACGCCAAACCGCCCCCAACCCTCTTAAAATCCTAAAAGTCCTAACCAATAGTTATCCTAGAATCTAACACATTTAAAATCCTAAAAGTCCTAACCAATAGTTATCCTAGAATCTAACACATTTAAAATCCTAAAAGTCCTAACCAATAGTTATCCTAGAATCTAACACATTTAAAATCCTAAAAGTCCTAACCAATAGTTATCCTAGAATCTAACACATTTAAAATCCTAAAAGTCCTAACCAATAGTTATCCTAGAATCTAACACATTTAAAATCCTAAAAGTCCTAACCAATAGTTATCCTAGAATCTAACACATTTAAAATCCTAAAAGTCCTAACCAATAGTTATCCTAGAATCTAACACATTTAAAATCCTAAAAGTCCTAACCAATAGTTATCCTAGAATCTAACACATTTAAAATCCTAAAAGTCCTAACCAATAGTTATCCTAGAATCTAACACATTTAAAATCCTAAAAGTCCTAACCAATAGTTATCCTAGAATCTAACACATTTAAAATCCTAAAAGTCCTAACCAATAGTTATCCTAGAATCTAACACATTTAAAATCCTAAAAGTCCTAACCAATAGTTATCCTAGAATCTAACACATTTAAAATCCTAAAAGTCCTAACCAATAGTTATCCTAGAATCTAACACATTTAAAATCCTAAAAGTCCTAACCAATAGTTATCCTAGAATCTAACACATTTAAAATCCTAAAAGTCCTAACCAATAGTTATCCTAGAATCTAACACATTTAAAATCCTAAAAGTCCTAACCAATAGTTATCCTAGAATCTAACACATTTAAAATCCTAAAAGTCCTAACCAATAGTTATCCTAGAATCTAACACATTTAAAATCCTAAAAGTCCTAACCAATAGTTATCCTAGAATCTAACACATTTAAAATCCTAAAAGTCCTAACCAATAGTTATCCTAGAATCTAACACATTTAAAATCCTAAAAGTCCTAACCAATAGTTATCCTAGAATCTAACACATTTAAAATCCTAAAAGTCCTAACCAATAGTTATCCTAGAATCTAACACATTTAAAATCCTAAAAGTCCTAACCAATAGTTATCCTAGAATCTAACACATTTGTACTTCTAGGTTCTCTAGTCAACACCTTGTGTGCGTAGATTCAGTTCTCGGATCCTAAATAATCAGATTTCAACCTAGCAGCTGTACACAGTCGATTATCTTAATGTCCAGATTCGAATCGGAAATGCCATTACTAAATGCGGATTAAAATATCACTAAAATAACTCTGCCATTGATGAATCCGAAACTACATAGCTTAGCTGAAAAAACAGAGCTCAAAATGGTTAACCAGCAACTACATTGTCGAGTTATACCTAGGGTGTGAATTCGTCGGGGTGGAGACTGAAGAATCGATCGCCGAAAGGAGCTGTAGCTGGCTGAGAGAGGGAGCTCTGGAAAAGAGAGAAATTGCCGAGAGTGAATGTGTCGGCTGCAGTGAGGTTTTAGTGAGGTTTAAGGTTTTCATTTTCTATTTATACGAATTGCAATCCCTCATAATTACAATTCTGCCACCACACAATTAGCAATCAAATAAGCCTTGGCATTAAATTCAAATCAAAGGACCAAAAATAAAGCTGACAGTTAATTCGGTTAAGAAGATCACCTGACCGGGATTGTCGGGTGTTACAGTGTCTGAGTACAATAGACAGTTTGAGTCCCTGTCCAGGTTTGCTGGACATCTTGTTCATAGAAATGAGGATAAGTTGTTTCAATTTATGCATGGACTGAAACCGGAGATTTACAAAGGGGTCAAGTTTTCGGGTATTAAAGGTTTGTCTTATGGTGAAGTCGTGTCCACGGCGTTGGAAGTGGAAGAAGAAGAAATGAAGTGTACTGGAGCACGAGAAGCCTCACAAAAGTTTATTCAGCCACACCAACAGAGCGGGATGAAGAGGCCCAGTGAAGGCCAAGGTAGTCATGGAGTAGGAAAGAAAGTACAGAATGCTAGGAAGTTTCCCTAGTGCCCGAAATGTTTGAAGAGTCACCCGGGCGAGTGCAGATTTGGGACGGAAAAGTATTTCAACTGTGAAGAAGTTGAACACACATTCAAGGATTGCCCAAAACCCAGAGTCATTCGATGCTACAACTGTAACAAAGTTGGCCATATTAACAAAGACTGCCCAGCTTTAAAGAATGGCCCTACTAAGTTGAAGCCGAGGATATTCTCCATGATAGAGTCGGGTGATGAAGATCAGCCCACTGTTGTGTCAGGTACCATATTGATCAATTCTATACCTGTTTTTACTTTAATAGATTCTGGTGCAATACATTCATTTATAGCATCTGCGTTTGCTGTCAAGTTAGATGTACAGTTTACCCCTACTGAGCACATGTTTAACGTCGCGTTACCCTCTAGTGAACGCATGCACTCTAACCAAGTGATGCTTGATAGTGTTGTGTTAGTGGGAAACATGAATCTACCTGTTGATCTCATTATTATGGATATAATGAGATTTGATGTAATCCTAGGAATGGATTGGTTGTTCAAGCATTATGCTACAATCGATTGTAGGACTGGAATTGTTAGTTTTCAACACCCTGGTGGTTTGAGCTACACCTTTCAAGCTTTGAAAAATAGTAGGGAGATGTCTGTTATGACTCCTATCAGTTGTAGACCCTCTCCATGCAGAGAGTATTTATGCTTTTTGGCCAGCGTTATAGACACACAGTTTGTAGGAAAAACAAGTCCCCAAAATGTTTTAGTTGTCCGAGACTTCCCAGAAATATTTCTTGATGACCTTCGTAGTTTGCCACCTGATAGAGAAATTGAGTTTGTTATAGACAATTACCTAGGCGCCGAGCCTGTATCTAAGAATCCCTATAGATTAGCACCAACGGAGCTTAGAGAGTTAAAGAAACAGTTGGAAGATCTGTTAGAGAAAGGGTTCATACGCCCTAGTTTTTCACCATGGGGTGCACCTGTTCTTTTTGTCAAAAAGAAGGATGGAACATTACGTATGTGCATTGATTATCGAGAATTAAATAAGCTAACCGTCAAGAATAAGTATCCATTACCAAGGATTGATGATTTATTCGACCAACTACATGGTGCACAGGTCTTCTCTAAGATTGACCTAAGGTCATGTTACTATCAACTAAAAGTTAAATCTGAAGATATTCCAAAGACTGCCTTTCGCACGAGGTATGGACATTATGAGTTCTTAGTAATGTCTTTTGGATTAACAAATGCACCAGCAGCCTTCATGGACCTTATGAATAGAGTGTTCCACGATTATTTAAATAAATTTGTCATAGTGTTTATTGATGATATCTTAATCTATTCACGTACTAAAGATGAGCATGCAAGGCACCTGACCTTGGTATTGGGAGTACTAAGGCAACAACAACTTTATGCCAAGTTTTCCAAGTGTGAGTTTTGGTTGGACAGAGTTCACTTTCTTGGTCACGTGATCTCAGGAGATGGAATATCTGTCGATCCAGCCAAGGTTCAAGCAGTTAAGGAGTGGCCCTAACTGAAGAATGCTACAGATATTCAAAGTTTTCTTGGATTACAGGATATTACAGGAAATTTATTGAAGGATTCTCGAAGATTGCAACACCCCTCACTCGGTTAACAAGGAAAAACATGAAGTATGTGTGGACTGATGAATGTGAGTATAGTTTTCAGACTTTGAAACAGAGATTGACCAATGCTCCAACATTGACACTTCCTGATGAGAATGAAAAGTTCAGCATTTATTGTGATGCTTCCAAGGTTGGTCTTGGCTGTGTGTTGATGCAAGATGGAAGGGTAATAGCTTATGCCTTTAGACAGTTGAAAATACATGAGAAGAATTACCTTACCCACGACTTAGAATTAGCTGGAGTAGTTTTTGCATTAAAAATTTGGAGACATTACTTGTATGGACAATCTTGTGAAATATTCTCGGGCCATAAAAGTTTGAAATATATTTTCACACAGAAATAATTAAATATGAGGCAACGTCGATGGTTGGAATTTGTTAAGGATTATGATTTTGAGATTAAATACCACCCCGGCAAGGCGAATGTAGTGGCTGATGCTTTGAGCAGAATGACAACATCAGTCTCGGCAATAATTATTGACATGTCGCTAGCCTTAGAATCAGAATTCCATAGATTCAATCTGGAAGCAGTGTCAAGCGTGTCAGTCATGCTTTCTGCTATATCCTTGAAGCCTACAATTTTGGATAGAATAAAGGAAGTTCAAGCGAATGATGTTGAATGTGATAAGTATAAGTCATGCATGGATTCTACAGATAAGTCGGATTTCAATTATTATAAAGATGGAATTCTTAAGTTTCGGAATAGATGGTTTGTCCCGCCTAATGATGAACTTCGAAAGGAGATCCTTTTTGAGGCACATTCTTCTAAACTCTCTGTCCATCCTGGAAGTACAAAAATGTACAGAGACCTTAGACAATATTATTGGTGGCCAAATATTAAAAGAAGTGTGGCAGAGTACGTAGGATCGTGTTTAGTTTGCCAACAGATTAAAGCTGAACATCAGAGGCCTGTTGGAACATTGCAACCGTTACCAGTTCCCGAATGAAAATGGGAGCAAATAACGATGGATTTTGTTGTAGGATTGCCTAGGACAGCAAGGGGACATGATACAATTTGGGTGATAGTTGATCATTTAACCAAATCTGCTCACTTCCTGCCAATAAAGATGACATACTCGATGGATCAGCTCGCTGAATTGTATGTGCATGAGATTGTACGATTGCATGGAGTTCCAGTCACAATAGTTTCAGAACGAGATTCTAGATTTACATCTAAGTTTTGAAAGAATTTGCATAAGGCTATGGGTACGCAGCTCAATTTTAGTACAGTTTTTCACCCTCAAACTGATGGACAATCAGAAAAGACTATTCAAACATTGGAGGATATGCTTCGAGCATGCACATTAGATTTTCAGGGTTCTTGGAGTAAGTACTTATCATTGGTGGAATTTTCTTATAATAATAGTTTTCAGGCAACAATAGGTATGACACCGTATGAAGCATTGTATGGATGAAAATGCAGATCTCCTTTGTATTGGGATGAGGTTGGTGAAGCACGTTTGCTTGGTCCTGATGTTGTGCAGCAAATAGTGGAGAAGATTACCCTCATCCGACAAAAAATCTTGACAGCTCAGAGCCGACATAAAAGTTATGCTGATTGTAGACGTAGAGAATTGGAGTTTGAAGTAGGTGATAGAGTTTTTCTTAAGGTATCACAATTCAAAGGAGTTGTGAGATTTGGAAAGATAGGCAAGTTGAACCCCAGATATATTGGACCATTCACAATCTTGAAGAGGATTGGGAAGACAGCTTACCAATTACAGTTACCAACCTCTATGGAAGGAATTCATAATGTGTTCAATGTTTCCATGTTGAAGAAGTGTATGAGGGATCCATCTCAGGTTGTCGAACAACAGAATATTGAGGTTCATCCTACTCTTACCTACGAGGAGAAACCTGTGAAGATCCTAGACTATGCCGTAAAAGTGTTGCGCAACAAAGAGGTCACACTGGTGAAAGTCTTATGGCATAACCAGAATGTTGAGGAGGCAACTTGGGAACACCAGCAGGACATGATGGACCAACATCCAAAATTATTAAGGTATTGAATTTTGAGGACAAAATTCTTTTAAGGAGGGTAGATTGTAATACCCGGTTCCATTAAATCAAATTATTTTATCAAATTTTGATGTACATTTTTAAGGATGAAATTGGGAGAAAAAGGTGATTAGGTTAATAAGTGTTTAGGCAGGGACATATGTAATTGAATTATATAGTGGATAACATATTTAAGGAAAGAGTTTAATGAGATTTAGCCGCCACTGTTTTTTACTTCCTTTTCGGTTCTCAGCTCAGCGGAGTGCTCTAAGAGATTCTCCCTCTGATTCCTCCAGCCTAGGTGAGTTTCCTTCGTTTACCTTGTATTTTAGTGGCGAGATAACAGAGGGAGTACAATGTGTGTGTTTGAGAATAAGTTCGGGTTTTGGTGAAAAATAAGGAATCCACGATTAACAGAGTTCCAAACTAGTTTCCTTAGATTTCTGGTCGATTTAAGATTTAGTTTAGTGAAGATTTGATTAATGTTCTGTTTATAACTTTAGGTGAGCAAACTTCTAAAGTAGCTTACAATTGTGCATTTTCAGGAAGCCAGGCAAGTAGAGTTTGTGTGCGCCTTCAGGCCTCCATCACAAAACAGTAGGATTTATGCATGTTTTGTATGTTTTCCAGTACGTCATGCATCATGTTTGTTTTGGAAGCTTATGAAAATGAATTTACACGTGGTAAGGCATGAATAGAATTAATCCGATCAGCTATTAAGGAAACTAATCCGCCCCTTAATCGAGTTAGAGGATGAATGACTTTGGGAAAATTGATCCACTTCCCAATGGACAGAAGGATCAGATCAGCTATTAAGGGAACTAATCTGCCCCTTAATTGAGTTAGAGGATGTATGACTTTGAAAAAAATTGAGACACTTCCCAATGGACAGAAGGATCAGATCAGCAGAGAACGAGTACGAATTCAACTGAGTTGTGAAAGTAGAAACTGCATGAATAGAATTTATGTTGCAGCATTTCATTTCATTATTGCTCTACTTATTTAGCATTAGGCTAATAGATGAGTTTTGTGATGTAGGTGCTGAGGCAACTACAGGTGAATTCTCTGAGTTTACTGATGAATAGGCGCAGTTGATGGAATGCATCCTTGCCACGACCTGGTGCACTGATAAGGCGGTTTGACTAGTGTCGTCGTGTGAGGAATTTTTTTGGATAAAGGTTTAGTTAATTGTGAGATTAGAATTCTGATAGCAGTGATAGTTTTAAATATTTCGATATGCTTTTGAAATGATTCTGATGATAAAACATGGTTGATTTTGATAGGAGTTATTTTCTGGATTTTGAGTAAGTTGTGGTTTTAAATTGTTTTGAATGCTTGCTGTCAAAGTTTATAAGTCCTCTTAGTAGTCAGGATTGTCTATGTTGGGTGTATAATCGGCCAAATTATACTTTTGTCTTGAGGATAGTCGTCCAAAGTTGATAGGGAAAAACAGTAGTTTATTCCGTAGACGAGTGAGTTATGTAGTCTGCGTGGACGAATAAAGCAAAAGTAGTCTGCGTGGACTAGTGCGTTAAGTAGCCTATGTGGACTAGTGAGTTGAGTAAGTTGTGTGGACGATTAAGTTAAATAAGTCATGTGGGCGAACGATTAGGTCACGTGGCTTGTGGACGATAAATTTAAGTAAGTCTATGGACGTTCGGTCCGTGGATGATGAGTTCGTATAATCCGGTGGTCGAAAAGGTCACGTGGACCATGGGCGACAATTTAAATGAGTCACGTGGTCTGTGGACAAAAACCCGTAGTCGTTAAATCCCTATAGTCGTGGACAAGAACATCGTCCACAGTTGAGGTATGTTGTCATCTGAAACGTTGTCGTCTAAATTAAGGCTGTTTGTAGTGACATCATCCAAAGTCGCTCGTCCAGAGCTCGTCGTCCAGAGTATTGTCGAACTGTTTGCAGGTGGTGTAGGGAAGCTTTAAACGACGTTGAACCTGAAGTTTTGCTAGCCTGTATTCGTCGTGATTCTGTTTAAATAATATGATTTTCCACTGCAAGTTTTTATGTTTTAAATAATGTCATTTTTGACTTTTGAGTGAAGATTTAAAAAAAAAAATATATATTTCTTAGTCCTGTTCAGTGTTATGAGTAGCGAACCGGGTTATAAAAATTTGGGTCATTACACGTCAAATTCATTAAAAGTGAATCCCATCGACTGATGGCGGTGTGTGATGTAGGATGCAATTGGCGAATGCACGCTTCAAAGATGGAATCCGAAGTAACATTCCAAATAAAGAGTTTCAACAATGTGCACATCTGTGCACGTAAGACGAAAAGCCGACATGTTTCGGCTAAATGGGTAGCAAATCTGTATTTGGATAGGTTTTAAAGCCATTTTGCATGAAATTTTTTTTCCATTATTGAGACCGTCATGAAAGACTTTTATATGAACATTACACCAAGCCTTGCAAGAAGGGCAAGAAATGAAGTCTGAAAACTCAACGAAGGCATGAGGACGAACAACACAAACTATTGTGGTTGCATGAAAAAGAAATCCATATATCAAATCTAGGGAGCACATTGGTCGTTAGCCTAGAAACAAATGATTCTACGTCGAATCCTATTTTAAAAGAATGTACGTGTATGGTTGCATACAAGAGAGTTTTGCTCCAATGTGGTAGACCTATCATTTGTTTGAATGACTGTCGTCTGAAGGGCTCGTATGCAGGGCAATTACTTACAGCCGTCAACATTGATGGTAACGATGACATTTATCTCGTTGCTATTGTAGTGGTTGAAGCAGAATGTAAAGACTTATGGTCATAGTCTCTAGAAGTATTAAAAAGAGACCGAGGCGAGAGGTGGATGCACATTTATTTCGAGTATGTTATGCATGTTTACATTTTGCACAATAGTTTTTTTATGATGAATTTGCTAAATTTCTTGGGGTTGCTTCCCACTGTGGCTTAGTGGTTAAAGTTGATTGACCATCGTTTTTGCCTTAGACATCTATTCGCAAACTTCAAGAAAGAGTTTCGTGGGAAGTTGTACAGAGACGCTATGTGAAATGCAACAAGAGCAACTACATCTACATACTTTGAGAAAGAAATGAAGAATTTATTCTCGATCAACCATGCAACACACGAATTTCTTCAACACCTTAATCCGAGTTTTTGGTCGCAACAACCATATTCTTCAATCCCGAAGTGCGACTTAGGATTGAACAATTTGAGTGAGTCTTTCAACGCACTCATTATACCTGGGAGAGACAAACCTATTCTGACCATGTTCGAGATGATAAGAAATGGTATGGTGTCTTGGATTTTCAAAAAACATGAAAGGATGGTTGCGTCAACAGAATTCCTATGCCCCCAGGAATAGAGGAGTATTCTAAGAATTGTGAAGCTAAAATGTGCGACTCATAATTGTGAGTCCAACTTGTGTAGGAGGTGCTCGGTTTAAGGTTAGCAACTAAAACGAACAATACATCGTCGATTTGAATAGAGATGTATGCAACTATTACAAGTGAGAGTTTACTGGAGTTCCGTGCGTCCATTCAATCCCGTGTATGAATTTCATGAGACGGTCACCTGAACAAGACGATCATCATTGTTATCACCAAGAAACGTACGTCAACATGTACTCTCAGAGCTCATCGCTTTTCAGTTTTTCCACCTCCATCAACACCTATAACTGCTTCTTCCCACCTCCTCTTTTCCTCCCAATTGTCGAATTTTTTTAAAAAACAATCTAGTTTTTTGTTTTTTTTTTTTTTAATTTTTGTTTTTACGTTACTGCCATTGTTATCTGCATTGAAGTTTGACTAGTTTAATAACCACAGCAAGAGACATTTCTCCACGCTCTCAATTTATTGTTTTCACTTCTTTCACACCCTTTCAACTTCCAATTATTATATAATGCCTCCAAAAATCCTATTTCGCGAATATGTAAAACGGAATGTAGATTGAATTACAGAAATCTAGAAAGAAAACGCCATTAAAGAACCAAGTCTAGAGCTTTTCATCATGGATTTGCGTAGTTTCAACGGATTTTTTTATGTTTTTCTTCCTAGTTTTTGGGAGAATTCAAGTTAGTTTGGCAGAATGTATTGTTTATAGAGAATATAAGTTGGGATGATCTTAAGGTGGATAAGATGCAGATAATGAGTTATTTCGGTGATGAAAATCATAAAAGTCGAATTATTGTCATCGATAAAAATGGCGGAGGAAATTTATCTGAAATAATATCTCTATACTTCGTTGTTTCTTCATTCATCTCAGATGAGTCAGATTGATGCGGGGACGATGATTGTGAAGCATTCGACCCAATAATAATGAGGCTAAAAGCTTTATCCGTTAAGTATATTAGAATGCTTCCCACCATTATCTGCTCCAGTCTGTGAGTTTTTCTACATAAATCTCTAGAAGAAAGAAAGTCAGACGAAGATGCAATAGGGCTTGAACACGACTTCGCCATATTCTTCACGCGATCAGTTTCTACATAAGACAAAGATTCGACCACCTCTGGGGCGAGAGATATTCAGTAAAAAGGACAGACAGAGGTGCAACAATGGCGACGAGATTGAATAGATTGTGAATCTTGAATTGGAAGCCATTAGAATTAGAAACGAAAGGTCGGAGCAGTGAGCAGTCAATGGTGGGTGCATTTTGGGAAGTAAAAATAGACACGTGAAAAAAATGTGATATTTTAACGGAAAATAGAACGGTAGGGGGTAAATTGCCCATTATAAATACATTAAAGTTGTTTTTGTCCATTATCCGAGTTTACGGTACAACTTGCCCTTTTTTACCTAGTTATAGGGGCCAAATTGCACTTTATCCTTTTTTTTAATCTCGTTGAATATTATGCTGGTGGGGACATCTTAGATTAAGAGGAAACCATAAAGTAATTGGTTTCTCATTTTCCCTCATTTTCTTCCTTTTGAATCATTACTTATTTTGTGAGAGTTATGAGTGGAAACCTTAATTCTCTTGGAAGCATTATTTATACCCTTTTTAAGGCTTGTAATATGCAGCACATTTTGAATAAAAAATCGAAGTTCATATTCTTCAAAATCTTGAAACTTCCAAGCAACAAGTCGCCACCTCTCCTCGGTGAGTTATATCTGAGTGTATGTGTGTGTTTTGGTTTCCACATTTGTGACTGTAGTGAAATCCTTTTATTGCATTCATTCTCTGCCTCTTCTCTGAAGGTATAACAATCAACAAGGGTGCACAAAACTCTCATCATAGCAAGTTTGAGTGCTCTTCCTCAAGGAGAGCCAAAGACCTGAGAAGGTGCCTCTTTATCAACTTTCAACCAATTAACACCACTTCACTTATATCTTTTCATTCCCATCCATTCAACCCCTCATTTTTTTAGAAACAATCACCCCTACACATACAAATTTAATCTGCCACAAGAATCACATCCATTCGGTTTCACACGAGAGAGTTATGCCTCTCCGAAATTGATGCATTGTTCTCGGCAAGAACAGTAATCAAAGCTCCGACAGCCTCCAACATTTTAATCATAACTTTTGTTCCAAATCGACTTAGGTTGTGATATTTTTAGGGAGCATTCCCAACATCCAGGGCTAAAAGATGTCAAAAATTTAGTCCCAAAATCCAAGTACAGCTCGAGTTGTTGCTGTTCAAAGTTGCTGTCCATTCTAGCAAAACAACAAGTCTGGTTTTCTTGTGCTTTGAGTTTCACCTAGTTTGAGGCACATAATTTATTCTTCCTGTAAATTGATGCATTGTTCTCGGCAAGAACAGTAATCAAAGCTCCGATGGCCTCCAACATTTTAATCATAACTTTTGTTCCAAATCGACTTAGGTTGTGATATTTTTAGGGAGCATTCCCAACATCCAGAGCTAAAAGCTGTCAAAAATTTAGTCCCAAAATCCAAGTACAGCTCGAGTTGTTGCTGTTCAAAGTTGCTGTCCATTTCTAGCAAAACAACAAGTCTAGTTTTCTTGTGCTTCGAGTTTCACCTAGTTTGAGGCACATAATTTATTCTTCATGTAAACAACCAATCCCAGATAGTATATCATACATAAGCCAAAAAAACCATTTATCATCCAAATAACCAGAAAAAAAACTCAAAATGAAAAAATACCAAAAAAAAAAAAACATCCAAACATAAAAATCATCCACTAAGGTTTACAATTACAACAAAATTAAAAAAAAAAAAACTAAATATCAAGGGCCAGAGGAGCAGTATCATAGGCCAAAAGAGCAACATCGAGGGCCGGTGGAGAAACATCGGGGGTCAGAGGAGCAACTACAGAGGCTGGAGGTGCCCCATAATGAACCCTGGAACTGCGAGACTCTTCTTCTTCTTCTTCTACACCATAATTTTCTCACAGATCATGAATAACTTCAAGGCTCTCGAGTATCACTACTTGGGTCGTAACAATATCTTGAATTTGTCAACTCATATCTTCAATAGTCAACATAAGACTATTCTACTTCTCCTCTGATATGGTTAAATAACCCAATGCAGTAGCCGGAGGAGGAGCTGGCTTGGAAGATGCGGGAGCCGAAAGAGGAGCCGACTCAGTATATGCAATAGCCGAAAGAGGAGCTGAAGAGGTGGAGGCTTGCTATTGAACTTGTATACCCATTGCCCTTGTACTTCAACAATTCTCATTCGACCTAATGTGGTGTTATCAAATACAACTACTGGCTTTTCTTTCCTCACCAGCTCATCAGGCGACATAACAACCCCAAAATGTTCAACGATCTTCTAAATCAACGTGTTGTGGGACAAATTTTTGTTGCAGGTAACACTAACCTAACCCATGTGACTCAGAATCATGTACCCCAGATTGAATCTTTTGCCACTAAAAAGCTTCTCTATTACGTACAGATCCATGCAGCTCATAAGATCTCTGTATCCATCACTTAGTAAAATCATGTGAGAAATCAAATGGTGGACAACCTGACCCTTCACATTTAAATCTTTGGCCTTTGGTTTGTAAAATCCAACAATGTCTGGATTGTGATAAATCCTCTTCAGCAAATCCCCCCCTCCTCCCCAATTTTAATAAAATCGACATCCCGTGAAGCATAGTAATATTCTTCTTTAGGCTCTCCCATGTCAAAACTGATCAACTCATTCACAATGCTCGAAGTTAACTTTATTTCTTTACCAAACACGTGAGAAGTCACTGTAAGAGGTTGCATGGTCCAATCCATATTGGCATATAATAACCTAATTATCCTCTCACAACTTGTCTGCACAATTCACAAATTCCAAGCTATGCAATTCGGTTGAACAATTATTTCCCTCTCATTGATTCAAAAGTCACCCATAGTATTCTCCTAGAGTAAATGATAGACCAAAACAAAACATTTGCTAGATGCCTGTATCGACTTTTCAGCCATATGAAATCTCTCTCCTAGACTTGTGTCAGAATTGATTGTCGATCGATGTGTGCTGGAGGCCGTTGTGTCGAAGAACCACTTTGCCAAGGAACACTTTCCAAAAGACCACCCTTTGGTTTCATAGGGAGCTTAATCTTTGGAGCCATTTGGTGGCAAAAATTAACGGAAATTTGAGCGAAAATTTGCAAAGGAGAGGGTTAGGGTTCGCAAGTTTGCGAAATCGACAGATGAGAGAGTTAAGGTTGGGGCTCTCGAAATTGGCATTTTTTAGGGTTGTGGCTCGCGAAATTAGTGGCAGAGAGATGAGGGTCAGCAAAATCGATGGCGAGCTTTAGAGGAGTTAGGGTTTTATTCAAGAATGGAAGAAAAAAAAACTCCCTTTCTTATTTATAATCATGAAGAAGGGGAGTTCTGTTGTTTGTTTCGTCAGCTTTTTGATAGTTTAAGATTTATTTTGTTAACTAAAATAGTTCACGATTTATTTTGTTAATGATCTTATAGTTGATGACTCTTATTTTAGAGTCATTTTATGCTAATTTTACATAAGAAAACTTATATGAATTGAGTGATTGCAATAATAATTTACTGCAATTGCTGTGTAATACTGCAGCATTAACACTTTGATTGAATTTAATTTATTTCATGCAGATTCTCTATTAAAAGCACAATTTTTCTCTTCAATTTAAATTTTATATTTTTATATTTGAATGTAATTTTATTAGAGGGAAAGTCAAATTCAAAAGTTGAAGATTATGGAGAGAGAGGAATCAAATCAAGAAAAATCGAAAAATTTGTTGCTTTGAATATGGAACATAATAAATGGGTATTATTTGGCTGCAGAATTAATAAGGAAAAGTGTAGAGACAAACGCAGCGGTAGATGCACTAAACGACAAAAACAAGCGGAAGATGTGAAGAAAATAAAGAAAAGCTGGGTAGCAGATGTTTTAAAAAAGCTGGGCAGCGGATGATTTAAAGAAAGGGCAATAAAAGTTGGGCAGCGGAAGAAGCTGAAAGAAATAAAAAAATAGGGCAGCAGAAAAAGACAAAATCCGGCGGTAGATGCTGAAAGAAGAAAACAGAAGATGGTCATTGGGCAGCAGAAGACGTGATGAAGGGGCAGCACTAAAAGACAAAACTAGGGAAAATGCTGAAAGAAAAGAAATAAAAAGGGCAACGGAAGAAGGCTAAATAAAGGCAGCACTAAAAAACGAAACAACAAGGAGAGAGAGAAAAGTCATCCTGGAAAAGGAAAATGAGGTGGAGCAATTAAATAAAAAATAGATTGGAGAGAGAAAGAGAGGATTGCATGCAGAAAAAGAAGGGATACTTTTCAAAAAAATAAATATACTACGAGGAAGGCAGAGAGCGTACTGCTTGCTGGAGTAGGAGCTCTGAACAGAGGAGGAGAATAACGACCTTGCTGAATTTTCTTCTTCTTCTTCTTTATTACTATTTTTATGTTATTGAAAACTTTATTTTTATTTAGTATTGTTATCATGATTTTAGGCTAAATTTTATTAACTTGGTTAGGACGATAGTACTCGTTACAGTTTTTGCTACAATCTTGGTTTTGTTATGCAGTTGTTTTTTGAACAATTATTTGTGAAATTCCTTGCTAAGTCAGATCATATTGATAGATTGGTTGACGATTCATGTTAATATTGTATCGATAGATAGATATAAATTCTTAGATGCATAAATAATTAATTGGATTAAATTGTTACAACGTGGTTAGCATTAATTCGATTGGCTATAAGAATAGAACGTATGAGAAATTCAATATTAGTTACATTCATTCAAAGTCGAAGGAAATTCTAATTTGAATTTGTCTAGGCAATTCGAAAGAATCCTAGAATTATTTAATTCTTGCTGTTCATAGACAATGCTGCAGAGCATTACCAGAACATCAGTGGTAAAATTATCGTAACGAAGAAATCGATCCTAGCCAAGGCCTTCTTTTATCGTTTTTACCTCGTTTATTCTTATTTACTTTGTTTCATCGTCATTCTGATTTTATTTCTAATTAATTTTATTTATCATTTTAATATTTTTATAAGATTTTTATAACAATTTACATACAATTAAAAATATCCTCGTGGGATCGATACTTTACTTACTTATTACTTCGTTAGCGACACGTGCACTTGCGTGTAAGTGTGTAAAACCACTAACAAGTTTTTGGCGACATTGCCAGGGATATTGTTTAGTTGTGATTATTTTGCTATAATCATTTTATTTTATTTTACGTTATTTTATTTTAGTTTGTTTATCTATTTTCAGATATTATCGATTTATGTCGGACGAGGAAGACGCACAGGATCTTGTACCCATAGATCCAGAAATTGAAAAAACATTCAAAGCTAGAAGAAGACAACAGCAGCATCAGTTTCTTGAAGGAGAAAACATGGTGAACGTAGAGAGAGAAAGAGACAATGATGAGAGAATTATTGATGATAGAGATATACTTATACAGGATTTTGCAAAACCTATACTAAATGATCTAAATCTTGGAATAGTCAGACCTGATCTTCGTGCCATAAGATTTGAGCTGAAACCAGTAATGTTCCAAATGCTCCAAACAGTTGGACAATTTACTGGAACAATCACAGATAATCCTCATCGCCATTTGAAAGTTTTTGGAGAAGTTAGTGACTCATTTAACTTCCCTAGAGTATCTGCAGAAGCTTTGAGATTAAAACTTTTTCCATATTCCTTGAGAGATCGCGCCAGGGATTGGTTAAATAGCATTCCTTCAGACACATCACCACTTGGGGGGATCTGGCGAAGAAATTCATTATGAAATATCATCCACCGGTAAGAAACGCAAGGATGTGGAATGAAATCACAAGTTTCCAGCAAAGAGATGGAGAATCACTCTACGAAGCGTGGGATAGATTCAAAGAGTTGCCGAGACAGTGTCCAAATCATGGGATCCCTCACTAGATTCAACTGGAAACATTTTACAACAGATTGAATGGACAGACCCAATCGATTATTGATGCAGCTGCTAATGGAACACTGCTGTCAAAATCTTTCAACGAAGCATATGACTTACTGGAAAGAATGGCGGTGAACAGTTATCAATGGCCATCAGACAGAAGTACAACAACAAGAAGAGCTCCTGAAGTTTATGAAGTGGATGAAGTAGCTGCTCTTAATGCAAAGATAGCTTCATTGGAAAATGCCATTAAAGCCATGAACAAACAGCAGCAGCCACAATTACGGGAGCTTTCATGCATTTTATGTGGAGAGAACCATGATGATAGTTCCTGCCCGACAAATCTCGAATCAGCAAATTATTGTGGGGTATAACCAAAACAATAATCCATACTCACAGACGTACAACCCTGGATGGAGGCAGCATCCGAACTTCCAATGGAACTCGCAGCAATAGAACAATGCAATGCCTGCAAGATCTGCTGATAACTATGCTCAGAACTACACCTAGCAAGCTCAGAAACCTGCAGCTCAAGAAAAACCAGATAATTTTGCAAGGGAATATGCTTCAAAGACAGACATAATATTGTAGAATTTAGCAGCTTCAATAAAGAACATTGAAACCCAGTCGGGGCAACTAGCACAATCTGCAAATTCGAGAAGCAGTGGACAATTACCCAGCAACATTGAAATTCCACAAAGACCGGGAAAGGAACACTGCAAGGCTATTATATTAAGGAATGTAATAGAAGTAGAGATTCCAGAGAAGCCACAGAGGGTGGAGAAACAAAAGAAAAATAGCCAAGAAAAAGAAGCAGAACAGCCACTCAATACTGAGAGTTTTAAGGAACCAGAAGTGATGATAGAGAAAGAGAGTACTGAGGAGGTTGAAGAGAATAATTCTGAATCTGGAGAAATTAATATCAATGCTGCAATTCCGCCCGCAGCATCGCAACAGCATCGACCTGCAGAAATGCAATTCCAGAAACCACCTCCACCATTTCACAGAGACTTCAAAAACACAACCAGGAAAAACAGTTTAAAATTTTTTTGGACGTTTTGAAGCAACTCCATATCAATGTACCTCTGGTGGAAGCTCTTGAACAGATGCCAAATTACACTAAATTCATGAAATACATTTTATCCAAAAAGAGGAGATTGGGAGAATATGAGATGGTGGCTATGATTGAGAAAACCAGCTACATTTTGCAAAATAAGATCCCACCAAAGTTGAAGGACCCTGGTAGCTTCACTATTCCTTGTACAATCGGCAACAATTATTTCGGAAAAGCTCTATGTGATCTTGGAGCTAGCATAAATTTAATGCCCATGTCAATCTTTAAGAAGCTGGGAATTGGAGAAGCTCGGCCAACAACAGTAACCCTGCAGCTTACTGACCGATCACTAACCCACCCTCAAGGAAAGATTGAAGATGTACTAGTAAAGGTGGACAAGTTCATATTTCCTGCAGATTTCATTATACTTGACTATGAAGCCGATCGAGAGGTGCCAATAATTTTAGGAAGACCATTTTTGGCTACTGGCAGAACTCTGATTGATGTTCAGAGAGGAGAACTGACGATGAGAGTTAATGACCAACAAGTTACCTTTAATGTTCTAAAGGCCATGAAATATTCCTATGACGAAGAAGAGTGCTTCAATATTTCTGAAGAAATTAAAACAGCAGAAATAAAACAAGTATCAGGAGGGTATAGAAGGCAGTTCGAGGCATTAATTCGAGCAGAAGATGGCAAAGAAGATTGACAACATTCCAGCGAAGAAGCACCCGCAGTGGAACTCAAACAATTGCCACCTCACCTGAAGTATGTATTTCTTGGACTCAAAGAGACATTTCCTACTATTATTTCTGCCACTTTATCTAACATGCAGGAGCACAAGTTAATAGATGTGCTGAAAAGATACAAGCAAGCTTTAGCATGGACAGTGAAAGACATAAAAGGGATAAGCCCAAGCATTCGTATGCATAAGATCAGATTGGAAGAAGGAGCTACTGCAACAATAGATCAGCAGAGAAGACTGAATCCCATTATGAAAGACGTTGTGAAGAAAGAGATACTCAAATGGTTGGATGAAGGAATAATTTACCCTATTTCAGACAGCTCTTGTGTAGCAACCCTATTATTGTACCCAATTTCCCGTACATATTTTTTTTTATCCTTATACTTTAAATAAACTCTAGGCGAAATCGGAATTGAAATCTATATTTTAAACCATTTAAAACACAACCGTTAATAACTTAAAACAACTTAAAACAATTAACAAATAAAGTAAAAACTATTAAAACAAAATAAATAAAACAGGGAGGGCAAAAATGTCAAGGCCGTGACAAACAAGGAGGGGCGATCGTTCTCCAAATTCAGGAGATCGATCGCCGAGTTGCTAAATAGGAGAGGCGATCGATCTCCAAAAATGTAGGAGATCGATCGCCAATGTGTAACCAAGTGAGGGGCGATCGATCTCCAAAAATGCAGGAGATCGATCGCCGAACACAAGGCATGGAGGGGCGATTGGTCGCCCCTCACAATGGCGATCAGTCGCCTTCCACATTCTTTCCTTCTTTTCTCTCAACTTTTCTTTCTTCTCTCTTTTTTTTTTACAAGTGCTCTCTGGAATCGAAATTTCAGAGAGCAGAACACCAACTTACTTTCCATCCCTGCACCCTAATTAAACGATCTAAACCCACCGTTAAACTTTCATAAAAACGAACTGCATGGATACGTTTAAAAATTGACAAAATCCTCATGTTTTAGATTCCAAGCAGTTCCAATGAAACATTATAAAAACACAGTTTATAAAATAGGTTTTCAAATCGTTTAAAACATCAAAACATGAACCTAACATCTAGCCAGATCCAACATCCTAATATGTTCTACTTTATACACATATTTTGTCCAAAAATAACCCAGTACACTCAAAACACGTACATACATCCCCACGGGTCAAAACGCACCGACTGCTCAGCACACTCCCACGGGCCATTCTCCATCAACTGCATCATACATCAGGAGGAGGAACGTCATCCTCACCTGGCTCAATGTCACCTAAAACATCACCTACACCATACAGACACACTATGAGCTAAAGGCTCAGTAAATTCTACGTAAATGCAAATGCGTGCAGTGCATATGGAGGAACGTCATCCTCACCTGGCTCAATGTCACCTAAAACATCACCTACACCATACAGACACACTATGAGCTAAAGGCTCAGTAAATTCTACGTAAATGCAAATGCGTGCAGTGCATATGGAGTTCAGAAATCATGCATAACATACAGATCATGGCAGACAGAATATTACCGAGATCTCATCCCCCTAATCGGAGAGAGCCCATCCAGCGGTCTGACTACTCTTTCCAGCTAGAGGAGGGGGGTACACGCTTACAACACGTACAGCCGTGCCTGAGCCCCACCTCGCGTGACCAGATAACAGATTTCGTATTTTATTACATTACATGAGATGTGGTATTGGTCAGACCCTTAATCGGTCCACACAATAGATCGATAGCCCCCTTTCGGGCCACATTGGTTTTCTAAAAACATCGTGCGGAAATTCATTTTCATGCTTAGTTAAAATACGTGATGCATGAACAGTTATAAGCATAAAATAAACAACCAACGTGCATACCATCAAGACGAATAAAAACATAACCTAATAAACGATTAACCTAGCTACCCAACAAAAGCAATTTAAACACACAATACTCTAAGATCCGCGACGCGACATCGAAGTACGGTGTAGGCCAATCGGCCAGAGTAAGTCACGAGAACTTACCTTGTGCGCGCTGGACTTTGAGCTCTGTCCACGAGAGTCGTTCGCCTGAGGCAAAACACGACATTTGTCATTAAAACAAGTTTAAGCTACTAAACGTCCAAATTTAACAAAACCTTAACTAAAGAAATTTCCTAAAGTAATCTCGAAATTTCTCGAATTTTAACATTTTCCACAAATTAATCTAGTTTCATCCAATAACGCTCAATAAGTTCTATACGTTCATAAACTACGATAACCTATTGATTTTTAAACCCGAAATCGCATTTTTAACCTAAAACCTGACGAAACCCTAACGTTAAATCGGCCTGAAAATTGAAAACTAACGCTCTAGAATCATAGATTCATACCTAAGGCGTCGATTGGAGGAGAAAACGTGAAGAACGAAGGACGAATCGGAGGTCGGAATGGAGGAGATCGTCGGATGGTAGAGAGCTTCGCTCTCTGGTTTTTCACGCGGCAGAGGAGAAATGAAGAAGAAGAAAAGGATTTAGGTTGGATTTAGGTTATTTTATAATTTGGTTTATCAAATTACCGTTTTGCCCTTCATTTGATTTTCTATTTGTTTCGTCCTTCGTTTCATTAATCGGCTAACTATTCGGTTTCTCCAAATCTCCTTATTTCACCAATAAGTCCAACTTATTATTTGAGATTTATTAAAACTGTTCGCTCGCAAATCGGACCTCGTTTACTATTTTTACTACAACGTCCATTACATTTCGAGAAACGTAATTACTCGGAATTAAGCATTACTACTCCAAAAAATCTCATAATTTCCTTAAAATTCTTACTAATCGTTAGGATTCTAATAACGCATTCTTTTTGTAAAACGGACATGATTTGACATATTTACAAAAATGCCATCATATAATATAATATTAATATCCCGTAAAGCCGGATATTACATCTTGGATTAGTCCAGTCCATTGAGTAACAGGATGGCGGATTTGCATGGACTACAGGAAGCTGAATAAAGCTACCCGAAAGGACCATTTTCCTCTTCCCTTCATAGATCAAATGCTGGACAGATTAGCTGGTAAAGAGTTTTATTGCTTTTTAGACGGCTATTCGGGGTACAATAAGATTACAATAGCCCCAGAGGATCAGGAGAAAACAACTTTCACCTGCCCATATGGAACTTTTGCTTTTAGAAGGATGCCTTTTGGGCTATGTAATGCTCCTGCCACATTCCAGCGCTGCATGATGGCAAAATTAGTGGCAGAGAGATGAGGGTCAGCAAAATCGATGGCGAGCTTTAGAGGAGTTAGGGTTTTATTCAAGAATGGAAGAAAAAAAAACTCCCTTTCTTATTTATAATCATGAAGAAGGGGAGTTCTGTTGTTTGTTTCGTCAGCTTTTTGATAGTTTAAGATTTATTTTGTTAACTAAAATAGTTCACGATTTATTTTGTTAATGATCTTATAGTTGATGACTCTTATTTTAGAGTCATTTTATGCTAATTTTACATAAGAAAACTTATATGAATTGAGTGATTGCAATAATAATTTACTGCAATTGCTGTGTAATACTGCAGCATTAACACTTTGATTGAATTTAATTTATTTCATGCAGATTCTCTATTAAAAGCACAATTTTTCTCTTCAATTTAAATTTTATATTTTTATATTTGAATGTAATTTTATTAGAGGGAAAGTCAAATTCAAAAGTTGAAGATTATGGAGAGAGAGGAATCAAATCAAGAAAAATCGAAAAATTTGTTGCTTTGAATATGGAACATAATAAATGGGTATTATTTGGCTGCAGAATTAATAAGGAAAAGTGTAGAGACAAACGCAGCGGTAGATGCACTAAACGACAAAAACAAGCGGAAGATGTGAAGAAAATAAAGAAAAGCTGGGTAGCAGATGTTTTAAAAAAGCTGGGCAGCGGATGATTTAAAGAAAGGGCAATAAAAGTTGGGCAGCGGAAGAAGCTGAAAGAAATAAAAAAATAGGGCAGCAGAAAAAGACAAAATCCGGCGGTAGATGCTGAAAGAAGAAAACAGAAGATGGTCATTGGGCAGCAGAAGACGTGATGAAGGGGCAGCACTAAAAGACAAAACTAGGGAAAATGCTGAAAGAAAAGAAATAAAAAGGGCAACGGAAGAAGGCTAAATAAAGGCAGCACTAAAAAACGAAACAACAAGGAGAGAGAGAAAAGTCATCCTGGAAAAGGAAAATGAGGTGGAGCAATTAAATAAAAAATAGATTGGAGAGAGAAAGAGAGGATTGCATGCAGAAAAAGAAGGGATACTTTTCAAAAAAATAAATATACTACGAGGAAGGCAGAGAGCGTACTGCTTGCTGGAGAAGGAGCTCTGAACAGAGGAGGAGAATAACGACCTTGCTGAATTTTCTTCTTCTTCTTCTTTATTACTATTTTTATGTTATTGAAAACTTTATTTTTATTTAGTATTGTTATCATGATTTTAGGCTAAATTTTATTAACTTGGTTAGGACGATAGTACTCGTTACAGTTTTTGCTACAATCTTGGTTTTGTTATGCAGTTGTTTTTTGAACAATTATTTGTGAAATTCCTTGCTAAGTCAGATCATATTGATAGATTGGTTGACGATTCATGTTAATATTGTATCGATAGATAGATATAAATTCTTAGATGCATAAATAATTAATTGGATTAAATTGTTACAACGTGGTTAGCATTAATTCGATTGGCTATAAGAATAGAACGTATGAGAAATTCAATATTAGTTACATTCATTCAAAGTCGAAGGAAATTCTAATTTGAATTTGTCTAGGCAATTCGAAAGAATCCTAGAATTATTTAATTCTTGCTGTTCATAGACAATGCTGCAGAGCATTACCAGAACATCAGTGGTAAAATTATCGTAACGAAGAAATCGATCCTAGCCAAGGCCTTCTTTTATCGTTTTTACCTCGTTTATTCTTATTTACTTTGTTCCATCGTCATTCTGATTTTATTTCTAATTAATTTTATTTATCATTTTAATATTTTTATAAGATTTTTATAACAATTTACATACAATTAAAAATATCCTCGTGGGATCAATACTTTACTTACTTATTACTTCGTTAGCGACACGTGCACTTGCGTGTAAGTGTGTAAAACCACTAACAAGTTTTTGGCGACATTGCCAGGGATATTGTTTAGTTGTGATTATTTTGCTATAATCATTTTATTTTATTTTACGTTATTTTATTTTAGTTTGTTTATCTATTTTCAGATATTATCGATTTATGTCGGACGAGGAAGACGCACAGGATCTTGTACCCATAGATCCAGAAATTGAAAAAACATTCAAAGCTAGAAGAAGACAACAGCAGCATCAGTTTCTTGAAGGAGAAAACATGGTGAACGTAGAGAGAGAAAGAGACAATGATGAGAGAATTATTGATGATAGAGATATACTTATACAGGATTTTGCAAAACCTATACTAAATGATCTAAATCTTGGAATAGTCAGACCTGATCTTCGTGCCATAAGATTTGAGCTGAAACCAGTAATGTTCCAAATGCTCCAAACAGTTGGACAATTTACTGGAACAATCACAGATAATCCTCATCGCCATTTGAAAGTTTTTGGAGAAGTTAGTGACTCATTTAACTTCCCTAGAGTATCTGCAGAAGCTTTGAGATTAAAACTTTTTCCATATTCCTTGAGAGATCGCGCCAGGGATTGGTTAAATAGCATTCCTTCAGACACATCACCACTTGGGGGGATCTGGCGAAGAAATTCATTATGAAATATCATCCACCGGTAAGAAACGCAAGGATGTGGAATGAAATCACAAGTTTCCAGCAAAGAGATGGAGAATCACTCTACGAAGCGTGGGATAGATTCAAAGAGTTGCCGAGACAGTGTCCAAATCATGGGATCCCTCACTAGATTCAACTGGAAACATTTTACAACAGATTGAATGGACAGACCCAATCGATTATTGATGCAGCTGCTAATGGAACACTGCTGTCAAAATCTTTCAACGAAGCATATGACTTACTGGAAAGAATGGCGGTGAACAGTTATCAATGGCCATCAGACAGAAGTACAACAACAAGAAGAGCTCCTGAAGTTTATGAAGTGGATGAAGTAGCTGCTCTTAATGCAAAGATAGCTTCATTGGAAAATGCCATTAAAGCCATGAACAAACAGCAGCAGCCACAATTACGGGAGCTTTCATGCATTTTATGTGGAGAGAACCATGATGATAGTTCCTGCCCGACAAATCTCGAATCAGCAAATTATTGTGGGGTATAACCAAAACAATAATCCATACTCACAGACGTACAACCCTGGATGGAGGCAGCATCCGAACTTCCAATGGAACTCGCAGCAATAGAACAATGCAATGCCTGCAAGATCTGCTGATAACTATGCTCAGAACTACACCTAGCAAGCTCAGAAACCTGCAGCTCAAGAAAAACCAGATAATTTTGCAAGGGAATATGCTTCAAAGACAGACATAATATTGTAGAATTTAGCAGCTTCAATAAAGAACATTGAAACCCAGTCGGGGCAACTAGCACAATCTGCAAATTCGAGAAGCAGTGGACAATTACCCAGCAACATTGAAATTCCACAAAGACCGGGAAAGGAACACTGCAAGGCTATTATATTAAGGAATGTAATAGAAGTAGAGATTCCAGAGAAGCCACAGAGGGTGGAGAAACAAAAGAAAAATAGCCAAGAAAAAGAAGCAGAACAGCCACTCAATACTGAGAGTTTTAAGGAACCAGAAGTGATGATAGAGAAAGAGAGTACTGAGGAGGTTGAAGAGAATAATTCTGAATCTGGAGAAATTAATATCAATGCTGCAATTCCGCCCGCAGCATCGCAACAGCATCGACCTGCAGAAATGCAATTCCAGAAACCACCTCCACCATTTCACAGAGACTTCAAAAACACAACCAGGAAAAACAGTTTAAAATTTTTTTGGACGTTTTGAAGCAACTCCATATCAATGTACCTCTGGTGGAAGCTCTTGAACAGATGCCAAATTACACTAAATTCATGAAATACATTTTATCCAAAAAGAGGAGATTGGGAGAATATGAGATGGTGGCTATGATTGAGAAAACCAGCTACATTTTGCAAAATAAGATCCCACCAAAGTTGAAGGACCCTGGTAGCTTCACTATTCCTTGTACAATCGGCAACAATTATTTCGGAAAAGCTCTATGTGATCTTGGAGCTAGCATAAATTTAATGCCCATGTCAATCTTTAAGAAGCTGGGAATTGGAGAAGCTCGGCCAACAACAGTAACCCTGCAGCTTACTGACCGATCACTAACCCACCCTCAAGGAAAGATTGAAGATGTACTAGTAAAGGTGGACAAGTTCATATTTCCTGCAGATTTCATTATACTTGACTATGAAGCCGATCGAGAGGTGCCAATAATTTTAGGAAGACCATTTTTGGCTACTGGCAGAACTCTGATTGATGTTCAGAGAGGAGAATTGACGATGAGAGTTAATGACCAACAAGTTACCTTTAATGTTCTAAAGGCCATGAAATATTCCTATGACGAAGAAGAGTGCTTCAATATTTCTGAAGAAATTAAAACAGCAGAAATAAAACAAGTATCAGGAGGGTATAGAAGGCAGTTCGAGGCATTAATTCGAGCAGAAGATGGCAAAGAAGATTGACAACATTCCAGCGAAGAAGCACCCGCAGTGGAACTCAAACAATTGCCACCTCACCTGAAGTATGTATTTCTTGGACTCAAAGAGACATTTCCTACTATTATTTCTGCCACTTTATCTAACATGCAGGAGCACAAGTTAATAGATGTGCTGAAAAGATACAAGCAAGCTTTAGCATGGACAGTGAAAGACATAAAAGGGATAAGCCCAAGCATTCGTATGCATAAGATCAGATTGGAAGAAGGAGCTACTGCAACAATAGATCAGCAGAGAAGACTGAATCCCATTATGAAAGACGTTGTGAAGAAAGAGATACTCAAATGGTTGGATGAAGGAATAATTTACCCTATTTCAGACAGCTCTTGTGTAGCAACCCTATTATTGTACCCAATTTCCCGTACATATTTTTTTTTATCCTTATACTTTAAATAAACTCTAGGCGAAATCGGAATTGAAATCTATATTTTAAACCATTTAAAACACAACCGTTAATAACTTAAAACAACTTAAAACAATTAACAAATAAAGTAAAAACTATTAAAACAAAATAAATAAAACAGGGAGGGCAAAAATGTCAAGGCCGTGACAAACAAGGAGGGGCGATCGTTCTCCAAATTCAGGAGATCGATCGCCGAGTTGCTAAATAGGAGAGGCGATCGATCTCCAAAAATGTAGGAGATCGATCGCCAATGTGTAACCAAGTGAGGGGCGATCGATCTCCAAAAATGCAGGAGATCGATCGCCGAACACAAGGCATGGAGGGGCGATTGGTCGCCCCTCACAATGGCGATCAGTCGCCTTCCACATTCTTTCCTTCTTTTCTCTCAACTTTTCTTTCTTCTCTCTTTTTTTTTTTACAAGTGCTCTCTGGAATCGAAATTTCAGAGAGCAGAACACCAACTTACTTTCCATCCCTGCACCCTAATTAAACGATCTAAACCCACCGTTAAACTTTCATAAAAACGAACTGCATGGATACGTTTAAAAATTGACAAAATCCTCATGTTTTAGATTCCAAGCAGTTCCAATGAAACATTATAAAAACACAGTTTATAAAATAGGTTTTCAAATCGTTTAAAACATCAAAACATGAACCTAACATCTAGCCAGATCCAACATCCTAATATGTTCTACTTTATACACATATTTTGTCCAAAAATAACCCAGTACACTCAAAACACGTACATACATCCCCACGGGTCAAAACGCACCGACTGCTCAGCACACTCCCACGGGCCATTCTCCATCAACTGCATCATACATCAGGAGGAGGAACGTCATCCTCACCTGGCTCAATGTCACCTAAAACATCACCTACACCATACAGACACACTATGAGCTAAAGGCTCAGTAAATTCTACGTAAATGCAAATGCGTGCAGTGCATATGGAGTTCAGAAATCATGCATAACATACAGATCATGGCAGACAGAATATTACCGAGATCTCATCCCCCTAATCGGAGAGAGCCCATCCAGCGGTCTGACTACTCTTTCCAGCTAGAGGAGGGGGGTACACGCTTACAACACGTACAGCCGTGCCTGAGCCCCACCTCGCGTGACCAGATAACAGATTTCGTATTTTATTACATTACATGAGATGTGGTATTGGTCAGACCCTTAATCGGTCCACACAATAGATCGATAGCCCCCTTTCGGGCCACATTGGTTTTCTAAAAACATCGTGCGGAAATTCATTTTCATGCTTAGTTAAAATACGTGATGCATGAACAGTTATAAGCATAAAATAAACAACCAACGTGCATACCATCAAGACGAATAAAAACATAACCTAATAAACGATTAACCTAGCTACCCAACAAAAGCAATTTAAACACACAATACTCTAAGATCCGCGACGCGACATCGAAGTACGGTGTAGGCCAATCGGCCAGAGTAAGTCACGAGAACTTACCTTGTGCGCGCTGGACTTTGAGCTCTGTCCACGAGAGTCGTTCGCCTGAGGCAAAACACGACATTTGTCATTAAAACAAGTTTAAGCTACTAAACGTCCAAATTTAACAAAACCTTAACTAAAGAAATTTCCTAAAGTAATCTCGAAATTTCTCGAATTTTAATATTTTCCACAAATTAATCTAGTTTCATCCAATAACGCTCAATAAGTTCTATACGTTCATAAACTACGATAACCTATTGATTTTTAAACCCGAAATCGCATTTTTAACCTAAAACCTGACGAAACCCTAACGTTAAATCGGCCTGAAAATTGAAAACTAACGCTCTAGAATCATAGATTCATACCTAAGGCGTCGATTGGAGGAGAAAACGTGAAGAACGAAGGACGAATCGGAGGTCGGAATGGAGGAGATCGTCGGATGGTAGAGAGCTTCGCTCTCTGGTTTTTCACGCGGCAGAGGAGAAATGAAGAAGAAGAAAAGGATTTAGGTTGGATTTAGGTTATTTTATAATTTGGTTTATCAAATTACCGTTTTGCCCTTCATTTGATTTTCTATTTGTTTCGTCCTTCGTTTCATTAATCGGCTAACTATTCGGTTTCTCCAAATCTCCTTATTTCACCAATAAGTCCAACTTATTATTTGAGATTTATTAAAACTGTTCGCTCGCAAATCGGACCTCGTTTACTATTTTTACTACAACGTCCATTACATTTCGAGAAACGTAATTACTCGGAATTAAGCATTACTACTCCAAAAAATCTCATAATTTCCTTAAAATTCTTACTAATCGTTAGGATTCTAATAACGCATTCTTTTTGTAAAACGGACATGATTTGACATATTTACAAAAATGCCATCATATAATATAATATTAATATCCCGTAAAGCCGGATATTACATCTTGGATTAGTCCAGTCCATTGAGTAACAGGATGGCGGATTTGCATGGACTACAGGAAGCTGAATAAAGCTACCCGAAAGGACCATTTTCCTCTTCCCTTCATAGATCAAATGCTGGACAGATTAGCTGGTAAAGAGTTTTATTGCTTTTTAGACGGCTATTCGGGGTACAATAAGATTACAATAGCCCCAGAGGATCAGGAGAAAACAACTTTCACCTGCCCATATGGAACTTTTGCTTTTAGAAGGATGCCTTTTGGGCTATGTAATGCTCCTGCCACATTCCAGCGCTGCATGATGGCAATTTTTTCAGACATGATTGAAGAAGGTTTGGAAATTTTTATGGATGATTTCTCCATTGTTGGAGACTCTTTCGAGAATTGTCTGGAAAATTTAGAGAAAGTACTGAGGAGAGAAACTAACATAGTTTTAAACTGGGAAAAGTGTCATTTCATGGTTCCAGAACGAATAGTTTTGGGGCATAGAATTTTAGCAAAAGGTTTAGAGGTGGATAAAGCTAAAATTGAAGTTATTGAGAAACTACCACCACCGAAAATAGTGAAAGGAATCAGAAGCTTCCTGGGGCATGCAGGGTTCTATAGGCGCTTCATTAAGGATTTTTCTAAAATATCGAAGCCCCTATGCAGTTTACTGGAGCAGAATACCTTATTCAACTTTGACAAAAACTGTCTTGAAGCTTTTAACCTGCTGAAGGAAAAGTTGATTACTGCACCTGTGATAGTTGCACCTGACTGGAACTCGCCTTTTATTTTAATGTGTGATGCAAGCGACTATGCAGTAGGAGTGGTTCTTGGGCAGAAGAAAGAGAAAATTTTTCACTCTATTTACTACGCCAGCAAAACCTTGAATGAAGCTCAAAAGAACTACACAACAAAAGAGAAAGAGCTACTAGCCGTGGTGTTTGCATTTGACAAATTCAGAGCATATTTAATTGGTGCAAAGGTTATCGTTTACACTGACCATGCAGCAATAAAATATTTGGTTGCAAAGAAGGCTGCTAAACCAAGGCTTATTCGATGGGTGCTGTTACTTCAAGAATTTGATGTGGAGATTCGAGACAGAAAGGGGCGCAAAAACCAAGTGGCTGATCATTTATCTCGTCTGGAGAATATGGGTAAAAAGCAAGATGAAGGGATTATAAGAGAATCCTTCCCTGATGAACAGATACAGAAGCTGGAAGTTTCTTCAGCTCCCTGGTACGCGGATTTTGTTAATTTTATTGTAAGTGAAATAATTCCTGTCGATTTAGATTATCAACGGAGAAGGAAGTTTCTGAAAGATGTTAAACAATATTTCTGGGACGAGCCGTTTCTCTTTAAGCAATGCGCTGATCAGCTGTTGAGGAGGTGTGTTCCAGAGGAGGAAATGCAATCAGTGTTGCGTCAATGCCACGCAGCACCATATAGCGGTCATTATGGTGGAACACGTACAGCAGCAAAAGTTTTACAATCAGGTTTGTACTGGCCTACACTCTTTAAAGATGCTAACAATTTTGTCAAAACTGTGACAAATGTCAAAGAACAGGGAACATATCAAGAAAACATGAGTTGCCCCTGACCAACATATTAGAGATTGAAGTCTTTGACGTTTGGGGAATTGACTTCATGGGACCTTTCCCAGCATCTAATGGAAACCAATACATACTGTTAGCAGTTGATTATGTTTCTAAATGGGTAGAAGCTGCAGCATTGCCAAATAGTGAAGGAAAAAGTGTTATGAACTTTTTACAGAAAAATATTTTCACAAGGTTTGGCACTCTCAGAGCAATTATCAGTGATGGGGGATCTCATTTCTGTAACAAAGCCTTCACTGCGTTACTCAGTAAATATGGAGTCAGACATAAGGTGTAACGACACCTTATCCCAGCAAGATATTGTCCGCTCTGGGAATTAGGCCGTAGCCCAATATCCTCCCCTCACGGCTTTGTTTGGCGAGAACTTCCCGGAAGGTCACCCAACCTGGAATTGTTCTCGCCGAAGCACTTTTAACTTCGGAGTTCTTATGGGATCCGTTGCCAATCGTGCTCCAAAATGCGTCTTACTATGTTGGAAAGGTCTCTTTACATATGTTTCATTTCCACATACTTCCCCAAGCGATGTGGGATTGTCACGACCCCCTCTTTACGACCTGTCACCTTCCGGTTCGCCCGCGCGGACGTACTGCCATCCAGGTTCCGGTTCGTGCAGCCATCGTACACATACTTGCACATTCGGGTCGTCACAATCACCCCCCCTCGGAGGCCCAACGTCCTCGTTGGCCACATTTCCGGTTGGGTACAGGCTCTGATACCATTTGTAACGACCCCTTATCCCAGCAAGATATTGTCTGCTCTGGGGATTGGGCTGCAGCCCAATGTCCTCCCCTGACGGCTTTGTTTGGCGAGAACTTCTCGGAAGGTCACCCAACCTGGAATTGCTCTCGCCGAAGCACTTTTAACTTCGGAGTTCTTATGGGATCCGTTGCCAATCGTGCTCCAAAACGCGTCTTGCTATGTTGGGAGGGTCTCTTTACATATGTTTCATTTCCACATACTTCCCCAAGCGATGTGGGATTGTGACGACCCCCTCTTTACGACCTGTCACCTTCCGGTTCGCCCGCGCGGATGTACCGCCATCCAGGTTCCGGTTCGTGCAGCCATCGTACACATACTTGCACATTCGGGTCGTCACAATCCCGAATATGCACGTATGGGTACGATGGCTGCACGAACCGGAACCCGGATGGCAGTACTTCCACGCGGGCGAGCCGGAAGGTGACAGGTCGTAAAAAGGGGGTTGTCACAATTCCACATCGCTTGGGGAAGTATATGGAAATGAAACATATGTAAAGAGACCCTTCCAACATAGCAAGACGCGTTTTGGAGCACAATTGACAACGGATCCCATAAGAACTCCGAAATTAAAAGTGCTTTGGCGAGAGCAATTCCAGGTTGGGTGACCTTCCGGGAAGTTCTCGCCAAACAAAGCCGTGAGGGGAGGATATTGGGCTACGGCCCAATCCACAGAGCGTACAATATCTTGCTGGGAAACGGGGTCGTTACAAATGGTATCAGAGCCTGTACCCAACCGAAAATGTGGCCAACGAGGACGTTGGGCCCCCGGGGGGGGTGATTGTGATGACCCGAATATGCACGTATGGGTACGATGGCTGACACGAACCAGAACCCGGATGACGGTACGTCTGCGCGGGCGAGCCGAAAGGTGACAGGTCGTAAAAAGGGGGTCGTCACAATTCCACATCGCTTGGGGAAGTATATGGAAATGAAACATATGTAAAGAGACCATTCCAACATAGCAAGACGCGTTTTGGAGCACAATTGACAACGGATCCCATAAGAACTCCGAAATTAAAAGTGCTTGGCGAGAGCAATTCCAGGTTGGGTGACCTTCCGGGAGTCTCAGCCAAACAAAGCCGTGAGGGGAGGGATCTTTGGGCTACTTCCCAATCCACATAGCGTATATATCTGCTCGGAAACGGGTCTTTAAACAAATGGTATCAGAGCTGTACCCAACGAAAATGTGGCAACGAGGACGTTGGGCCCCGGGGGGGGTGATTGTGATGACCCGAATATGCACGTATGGGTACGATGGCTGACACGAACCAGAACCCGGATGACGGTACGGTTGCGCTGGGCGAGCCGAAAGGTGACAGGTCGTAAAAAGGGGGTCGTCACAATTCCACATCGCTTGGGGAAGTATATGGAAATGAAACATATGTAAAGAGACCATTCCAACATAGCAAGACGCGTTTTGGAGTACAATTGACAACGGATCCCATAAGAACTCCGAAGTTAAAAGTGCTTCGGCGAGAGCAATTCCAGGTTGGGTGACCTTCTGGAAAGTTATCGCCAAACAAAGCCGTGAGGGGAGGATATTGGGCGACGGCCCAATCCCCAGAGCGGACAATATCTTGCTGGGAAACAGAGTCGTTACATAAGGTGATGACAGCATACCACCCTCAGAGTAATGGACAAGCAGAAGTCTCTAACAGGGAAGTGAAACGAATTCTGGAGAAGGTGGTGAATCCGAACAGAAAAGACTGATCACTAAAATTAGACGATGCATTATGGGCATACAGAACAGCATTTAAGACACCTCTGGGCACCACTCCGTTCAACATGATTTATGGAAAAGCTTGCCATTTACCAGTAAAACTTGAGCATAAAGCATATTGGGCAATCAAAACCTTAAATTTGGATTTACAAGGAGCAGGGAAACTTAGGTTTTTGCAGTTACAGGAGTTGGAAGAGTTAAGATTAAGAGCGTATGAAAATGCAAAAATTGTAACGACCCTCATACTATTCCTAATTTCCCGTACGAAATTTTTCTTTTTAAGCCTCTAAATCAATTAAAAATATCCTCGAAAACCTTTAAAGAAAATTCATTTATCATACAAAAACAGTTTACATAAAACCACTCAACCTTCTATCATTCCTCAATTTATCAACTTATCACTTCTTCACAATATCATTTCTATCTCCATTTCAATTATACATTTTACATAAACTTTCCAAATATTCATACGTTCTCGTAACTCTGTCCAAAACCGACTCTAAACACGATTAAAATGAAGTACATTTTCATGAAAACGAACTGCATGGTTCCGTTTAAAAGTGTGACATATCCTTCCTGTTTCAAAAGAAAATACCAAGCAGTTCCATTAAACTTTAGATAAAAACCTTAACAAAACGTTTTATAAAACAAGTCTATCAAAACATCAAAACCTATTTTATCCACTAACCCGAATCAAACCATCTAAACATCAATCAATCAACTAAACAGATTCCAATGAAAATTTTACTAAAACAGTTTGTGAAAACAGGTTTCCAAAACGTTTAAAACCTCAACAGTAAACCTATCAACTACCAGAACCAAGCATCCTAAAATGTCTATACAACTCTCAGTCCAAAACATCTCAATAACCCCAAAATCTATACATACGTCCCCACGGGTCGGTTGAGCATCGACTGCGCCAGCACACTGCCGCGAGCATCATCCATCAACTGCCTCAGACATCAGAAGGAAGAACGTCATCCTCACCTGGATCTACGTCACCTATAATGTCACCTACACCATACAGACATCTATGAGATAATTAAATCTCAGTAAGCTTCGTAAATGCAGATGCATGCGTGCGTATGTCATTCAGAAAACATGCTCAGATTCAGATACAGAAACAGATACAGATTCAGATTACAGATTCATTTTCATTACGTCGCAGACAGATTGTTAACGAGATATCAGCCCTCTAAATGGAAAGGATACATTCCGCGGTCGAACTACCACTTTCCACCTAGAGGAGGGGGGTACATGCTCACAAACCCTACAGCCATGCCTGAGCCCCACCTCGCGTAACCAGATACAGATACAGATTACGTAGATTAATTACAGAGGTTCATTTCATTTTCTTAAAACACGTGCGGAAATTCATTTTCATGACTTTTGAAATACGTGATGCATGAACAGTTAATAGACATAAAGTAAACAACCAACATGCATACCATCAAGACCGAATAGCATAACCTAAAACAAATATAAACCTATCTACCCAACCAAAGCAATAAAACACACATTGCACCAAATATCCTCAACAACCAAAATCGACGTATGGTGTAGGCCAATCGGCCAGAGTAAGTCACGAGAACTTACCTGTCGTCCGTAGTTCGCTGGTTTTGGCACATCTCGTCGCCTATGGCTCGACCTATGACAAACATTCACACTTCATTAAATCAAGCTTACATTCACCAATTTACTCTAAAACTACTATTTCTAATATAATCCAACTAAAACCTAATTAAACGGGCCACAAATTCGAGTTTGATAAAACCGACCCGAAACTTCAAACGCGCGTAACTTTTGCGTCGGTTATCGGAATCGAACGATTCCAGCGGCCACGTACTCCTCTAATAACCTATTTTAATCTGCCAAAAGGAATTTTAAAACAAATGAACGGAGCTAGGTCAATTTATCAAAAACCCGAAACTGCCCTTTACCCGAAAAATCCCCCTTTTTGATTTTTCATCAAATTCCATCAATTTCTTCACCAATCAATCACATATACACTCAATTAACAATATCTAATCAAAAATCGAAGCTACACTAAGCAAAACCCGAAATGCACAACACACCTCACGGTTTTCTCCCTGAAAACCGAGATACCATAGCCCACCGGCGAACACTCGCCTCACATCCCTAATTCCCCAACATTTCCGTCACAAATCGACCAAAGAAATGACCCAACTCGTGGACCACTCCACGGCCGAGAAAAAGAGCGAAAAACAGGGAGGAACTACCTGTTTCGGTCGGGTCTGGCGCGAAGAGAGCTGAACCGAGCTCTGGCTTCAGCTCGCCGGAGTTCGCTCGCCTGAACGGTGGTCGGAAACGCCAGGTCGCCGTCGAAGGGAGGCCGGCGCTCGCGCTCTTCCTTTCTCTCTTCGGCGTCGGGCTCGGCAGGGGAATGGCTTCCTCATGAAGCCATTCCTTTGTTTTATAAAACTTATAAATAAAATTATAATTTTATTTACTTACCAAATTACTCAAATGCCCCTCCATCAATTTTATGCTTAACTCTTTAATTAGTCTATCAATTCGGTTTCTCTGCAATTTCCTTATTTCTCCAAATATTCCAATTAAATCTTAGAGTTCTAACAAAATTCACCGTTTCCAAAACGGACTTATTCTGCTATTTTTACAAATTAATATGCTAAAAGGGTAAAACGGGAACTTTAGCATTACTCTTTTCGATTTGGGTTTCTAAAATTCCACTTATTCCTCTAAAAATTCCCATAAATTTCTAGGGTTCTAAGGAAACATCCCTCTCAAGAAAATACTTTAATTTGCTATTTACGAAAATAACCTAAGAAATTAGAAAATCCTAAGATCCAAAAATCCGGGCGTTACAAAAATTTACAAGGAAAAAGTGAAGAAATGGCATGATAAAAAGTTGCAGGCCAGAACATTTTTGAAAGGTGAAAAAGTCTTGCTTTTTAATTCCATGATAAAGCTTTTTCCAGGGAAGCTCAAATCAAGGTGGTCTGGCCCCTTTCTCATAGTAGAGGTGTTCCCATATGGAACAGTGGAGTTGCATGACGAAAAAAGTGGAAGAAATTTTAAAGTGAATGGTCAACGGATAAAATATTATTTTGGAGAGAAATTGACAAAAATTATGTCAATTTCTCTACAAAATCTTGAAGAATGATGAGCAACATGGAAGTCTGGTTGAAGACTTATACAAAAACGCAGCGCTATTAGGGAGGCAACCCTAAAATAATATCCTTTAATTTTTTTATTTTATTTTATTTTCATTATTTTTGAATTTTAAAAGAGTTATTTTGAATTTAATTTTTACTTCTCTGTTTATCCTCACCGTTTTCTCTCAAGGCATTTGCTAGGTTTTTTTTACCGCTTGCGATTTGCCGCCGACATCAGTGCACTTTTTGACACTTTCCGCTTTCTGTCGCTCCGATAAACGCTCAAGCATTCACTCAATCTACATTTTTCAGCACCAGTTTTTACGAAGATGAGTCCAAAGCAAAAAGGGAAGAAGAATGTTAAGAGCGTACACAGAATGGAGTTCATCTCAGAGGCAGCAAAGTTGCGATATGAGCAAAGCTTACTACAACGGTCTTTTGCTTAGGAAAAAGGGTTCCTAGTCGAAGCCGAACAATTACAAGGGTATCCGAGTTATGTAAACAATATTATTCAAGCAAGAGGTTGGGAAAAACTTTGTGCTGTTCCTGAACCAGCAGTGAAAAATTTAGTGCGCGAATTTTATGCAAACTTCGAAGGGGATTTGTCCGAAAAGATTCAGGTTCGAACAATCAATGTGAGAATAGGACCATCTGAAATCAACGAGTTTTATATTTATGAAGATAATTTATCACCGGGCTTTCTGAATACGGCTTTGAAGGAAATAGTCGTACCAGGCACTGAATGGGTGCGCTCTAAAACTTGTTTTCTTTCCATTCCTAGGCTTGCCCTGCTTCCCAAAGCCAAGGTATGGTATCATTTCTTGAAACTTCGGATATTCCCTTTGTCCCATGGTCAGCATGTAACCAGAGACCGCGCTATTTTACTTTACTGCATTTTAACAAACAAGAAGATAAATATTGGTTTGGTTATCTATCGGAATCTATGTGCAAATGCTCTAAAGCCGAAAGGGCAACTATTGTTTCCTTCTTTAGTCACTGGGTTATGTGAGCTGGCGTTTAATTGTTTATGAAGCCGATGAAGAATTCCTTTCCTCCGGTCCAGCGCTGATACCATCTATTATAAGGAAAATTGATTCAGACAGTTTGGGAATAGGGGAACCAGAATCTAAGGAGAATGCTGCAAGTGGAGCTGCAGCATCATCCAACAACAGCAACATCCAACAGCAAATACTTGACAGTCTGGTGTCAGTGCGTAATAGGCTCGATTGGATTAAAAGTGACCTTTCAACTTTGAAGACGAAATTTAAACTTCAAGAAAATCTCCAATACCAGATGAGAAAGGCCATGAAGAGCTCAAAGCGTAAAAATAGAATATTCTGGCAGTACACCAAACTACGGGATTCGACATTGGCAGCCAGCTTAGCTAAAAAGCCGGAGGATCCAACTCCTATTTTCCCACATTTCCCAACAACACTTTTAAGAGACTCGGATGATGAATCCAATAATGAAGCATGAGTCCAGGGAAGTTCTAAATATTCAGTTTTCTTTTCTTTGAACTTAATTCTCTTTGAGTTTGTCGTTGAATTTAATATTGTTTGGCAGTGGGAACACTGCCAATTTTAAGTTTGGGGGTAGCATGCATGTAGTGTCCTTGTTTAATTTGGATTTCTGGAAGTGGATTGTTTAACTTGGATGTTTTGTTTTTGTTTAATTTGTGTGTTTGAAAACTGTTTAGAATAGTTATTCTGTTTAGTTTTGTGCCTAAGGTTGTTTAGTGCGTTGCCTTATTTTCTTTGTTCTGATGATTTGTGTTATTTGCTCTGTTTGGTTATTAGTGTTCTGTTTGATCTATAGACTATTCATGATAAAAAATTTTGAAAATAAAGAAAAGTGAATTTTCCTAATATCCTTTAATTTAGTGAGTTATTGAATAATATCATTATCACACATTATTAGAAATTAATTAAGATTTGTTCCCATAAGCTTAGTTGTTCCTAACACACAAACTCCTTATTGGTTGCTTAGGAATATCATCCTTTCTAGACATTGCAATTATATTTAAGTGTCAATAATTTAGTGTTTGATGAAAGAAATTAGCAATGAAAGACTACTTCTAAAAAATAATAATAATAATAATAATAATAATAATATATAATAAATAATAAGTTTGGGGGTTATTATTATAGAAAAAAAAATTGCAACTTCCTAATCTACTTTCAATTTCGAGTGAGCCTTTTGGATACTGGATGGGTAGAAATAAATTGGAGGAACTTTGGGAGGAACTCCGTTGCATAATTTTTTTGGCTATACTCCTCTATTTTATATATGAGTATATATCTTGAGATGACATTACTAAGTAACCGGAGGACTTCATTACCAATGTTGTCAATCGCGTAAAAAGGTAGTGTGACTTAAAGATAAAGTCAATGCTAAAAATCATCATTGTGTAACCCCTTTACTTATTTACAAAAAAAAAAAAGAGAAGAAAAAATCTTTGAAAGCTAATGGATTTAGGAAAAGCGTTAAAGAGTTGACACTCTATGATATGTATTGTGATTTCTAGTTTTGATTATTGAACTTAGCAATTCAAATGAAGTTTGAACACACACACACACCTTGAAAATTAGTTTATTGGGAATTAAATCTATATTGATTGCTTTTAATTGTGATAATGAAATTTTTCAATAATTTACGAGTTACGAGATATTTCAGAAATTACATCAATTTTAAATGTTACTTTGGGAACTTATTTTTGTTTTGCATCACTCGAGGACGAGTAATGATTTAAGTTTGGGGGTATTTGATGACTCTTAATTTAGAGTCATTTTATGCTAATTTTACATAAGAAAACTTATATGAATTGAGTGATTGCAATAATAAATTAGTATGAATTTACTGCAATTGCTATGTAATGCTGCAGCATTAGTGTTTTGATTGAATTTAATTTATTTCATGTAGATTCTCTATTAAAAGCACAATTTTTCTCTTCAATTTAAATTTTATATTTTTATATTTGAATGTAATTTTATTAGAGGGAAAGTCAAATTCAAAAGTTGAAGATTATGGAGAGAGAGGAATCAAATCAAGAAAAATCAGGAAATTTGTTGCTTTGAATATGGAACATAATAAATGGGTATTATTTGGCTGCAGAATTAATAAGGAAAAGTGTAGAGACAAACGCAGCGGTAGATGCACTAAACGACAAAAACAAGCAGAAGATGTGAAGAAAATAAACAAAAGCTAGGCAGCGGATGATTTAAAAAAGCTGGGCAGCGGATGATTTAAAGAAAGGGCAGTAAAAGTTGGGCAGCGGAAGAAGCTGAAAGAAATAAAAAAACAGGGCAGCAGAAAAAGACAAAATCCGGCGGTAGATGCTGAAAGAAGAAAATAGAAGATGGTCACTGGGCAGCGGAAGACGTGATGAGGGGGCAGCACTAAAAGACAAAACTAGGGAAAATGATGAAAGAAAAGAAATAAAAAGGGCAACGGAAGAAGGCTAAATAAAGGCAGCACTAAAAGACGAAACAACAAGGAGAGAGAGAAAAGTCATCATGGAAAAGGAAAATGAGGCGGAGCAATTAAATAAAAAATAGATTGAAGAGAGAAAGAGAGGATTGTATGTAGAAAAAGAAGGGATACTTTTCAAAAAAATAAATATACTACGAGGAAGGAAGAGAGCGTACTGTTTGCTGGAGAAGGAGCTCTGAACAGAGGAGAAGAATAACGACCTTGCTGAATTTTCTTCTTCTTTATTACTATTTTTACGTTATTGAAAACTTTATTTTTATTTAGTATTGTTATGTAATGCCCCGAGTTTTCTGAACCCGGTTCGTTACTCATAGCTAGAACATAATTAGACAACTTTGGACTAAATTTAAAACTTCGCTCAAAAGTCAAAATTTGACATTTTCTAAAACCTCAAACGTAAAAAAAACTTGCAGCGGAAATCATTTGAGTAAAAATAGAGTTAAATAAAACTATAGAACAATGCTTGAATAATCAGTTGGGATGTTAAGGAATAATCGGCCAAAAGAGATAAAGGTTTAAATCGCAAAATACTTCATAAGTTTCAAAAGTCAAACGCGTCTGCCGCTGTACAAAGTCAACGGAAGAGACTAAAATAGATAGTGGGAGACCTCTTCCGGTGACAAAACGACAAAACATATTACTCACATCTACCGATGGTTAGAATACTCGACATCATCCGATAGGTTTATCAAACGACATCCACCGGTGACTAAACGACAAACTTCTTCTACATCATCCGATGGATTTTACACACGTCGTCCACCGGTCACTAAACGACAAAAGACTTTCTACATCATCCGATGGATTTAACACACTACATCCACCGGTGACTAAACAACAAACTTCTTCCACATCATCCGATGGATTTTACACACGTTGTCCACCGGTCACTAAATGATAAAAGACTTTCTACATCATCCGATGGACTTAACACACTACATCCACCGGTGAACTTCATTAACCGATGGTGAAATTTGCAATCTTTACTCAAAACATTCAAAACCACCTAACCCTAAATAACTTCATAAAATCCAATAGAAAACAGAACAACATTTTAACTACCCAAATTCTATACGATAACAGCTCTAAGTACGAAAACCTGTTTAATTCACTAAAACCATTCAGTAACAATTCAACTCCTTTCACTACTCGAAATCCAGTAAAAACAAATATTAAAACCAATAGAGTACTAATAATAGAGAAGTCTCAAAAATGCTTTTAGACCTTAAAATCATTTCTGTCATTAGAGGAAAACTCGACATACTTAAATGAAACCATGGTTCACTAAACCTCCTTATCTACAGACACCAGTTAAACCGCCCCATCAGTCCACCAAGTCGAGGCATGAATGTGCTCCTCCAACTAGCCTATTCTTTAGCAAACTCAGAGAATTCACCTGCAGTATCCTCAACACCTACATCACAAAACTCATCTATTAGCCTAATGCTAAGTAAGTAAAGCAGTAATGAAATGAAATGCTGAAACATAAATTCCTAAACATGTAATTTCTACTTTCTCATCTCAATTGCATTCACATTCGTTCATAAGCTGATCTAATCCCTCGGTTCCCTAGGGAAGTGGATCAATTTTTCCAAGGTTATACATCCTCTACTCGATTAAGGGGCGGATAAATTCCCTTAATAGCTGATCTGATCCCTCTGTTCCCTTGGGAGTGGGATCAATTCTCCCAATGTCATAAATCCCTTCATAAGTTAAGGGGTGGATTAGTTCCCTTAATAGTTTGTCTGTCACATTCAGTTCATGCCTTACCATCCCCATTTCGTAATCTTTCAAAAACATGATGCATGACATACAAAATCATTCACAAGATATATAACCCTACTGTTTTGTGATGTAGTCCCAAAGGCACATGCATACTTTACTTACCTTGCTTCTGGAAATTGTCTGGTCACTAGCTACTTCGGGAATCTACTCACCTAAGTTCATAACAGAATATAAATCAAAACTTCACTAAACCTCACCACGAATCAAACGGTGGTTCGAGGAATCTAGTTAGAAACTCTACTACCCGAGCATTCCCCCCTTATCACTAAAACCCGAATCTACACTCAATCTTAGCATCCTCAAAATCCTCACATTGAACTCCTTCAAATATTTAACCAGTATATTATAAGAGAAATGAGGAAAACTTACCTAAGTCGAAGGAGAATCGAGCGAGGAAAATCGCCTAGAGAGCTCGGCTACTTGAGCTGAAAACCCGAAGAGAAAAGTATGAAAGGGTGGCGGCTACAGTGCATTAAACCCAATCCCTCTTTCCTTAAATACGTTATCCACTTTTAAAAATGTAATTTACTCTAATGCCTTTGTCCAGTCTAGTCATTCAATAACCCTACTTAAATTATTGACTAATAAAGTGTATACCATTAATAATAAAAGAGCTTGTTCGATAGAACCGGGTATTACAATCTACCCTCCTTAAAAGAATTTTTTTTCTTAAAATTCAGTACCTGAATAACTCTGGATGTTGGTCCATCATGTCTTGCTGGCGTTCCCAAGTTGTTTCCTCAATATTCTGGTTGTGCCACAAGACTTTCACTAGTGGAACCTCTTTGTTGCGCAATACCTTCACTGCATGATCTAAGATCTTTACTGGTTTCTTTTCATAGGCAAGGGTAGGATGAATCTCAAGGTCTTGCTATTCCACGATTTGATATGGATCCCTTATGCATTTCTTCAACATAGAAACATGGAACACACTGTGTATCCCATCCATAGACGCCGGTAGCTGCAACTGACAGGCTGCTCTCTCAACTCTCTTCAGAATAGTGAATGGTTCAATAAATCTGGGGTTCAACTTTCCTCTCTTTCCAAATCTCACCACTCCTTTGAAAGGTGACACCTTAAGGAAAACTTCATTACCTACTTCAAATTCCAGTTCTCTTCGCCTTTTCTCTGCATAGCTTTTCTGCCGGCTTTGAGCCGTCAAGATTCTTTGTCGAATAAGAGCAATTTTCTCCACTGTTTGCTATACAATGTCAGGACCAATCAATTGTGCTTCTCCAACTTCATCCCAATACAATAGAGATCTGCACTTTCATCCATACAATGCTTCATACGGTGCCATTCCTATTGTTGCCTGAAAATTGTTGTTATAAGAAAATTCAACCAAGGGCAAGTATTTGCTCCACGAACCTTGAAAGTCTAAGACACATGCACGGAGCATATCTTCTAATGTTTGAATGGTTCTTTCGGATTGTCCATCTATTTGAGGGTGGAAAGTTGTGCTAAAACTAAGCTGTGTTCCCATAGCCTTGTGCAAACTTTTCCAAAACTTAGATGTAAATCTAGAGTCTCGGTCTAAAACTGTAGTGCTCGGAAATCCATGCAGTCTAACAACTTCGTGCACATACAACTCAGCCAGTTGATCCATCGAGTATGTTATCTTCATTGGTAGAAAGTGAGCAGATTTGGTTAAACGATCAACTATTACCCAAATTGCATCGTAACCCTTTGCTGTTCTAGGTAATCCTATAACAAAATCCTTCGTTATTTGTTCCCATTTCCATTCAGGAACTGGTAAGGGTTGTAATGTTCCAGCAGGCCTCTGGTGTTCAGCTTTGACTTGCTGGCAGATCAGGCAGGACTCCACATACTCCGCCACACTTCTTTTCTTACTTGGCCACCAATAATGTTGCTTGAGATCTCTGTACATTTTCGTACTCCCGGGATGAACAGAGAGTCTAGAAGAATGTGCCTCGGATAGGATTCCCTTTCTAAGTTTAGTATCAGCCGGAACAAACCAACTATTTCGAAACTTGAGAATTCCATCAACTAAGCAGTTTAAATCCGACTTGTCAGTAGAATCCATGCACAACTTATACTTATTGCATTCAGTGTCATTCATTTGAACCTCCTTTATTCTCCCCAAAATAGTAGGCCTCAAAGATATGGCCGAAAGCATGGCTGTTATACTAGACACAGCTTCCAGGTTGAATCTTTGGAATTCTTTCTCTAAAGCTATCGGTATGTCTATAGTCAATGTAGAGACCGAAGGAGTCACTCTACACTAGGCATCAGCCACAACATTCGCCTTGCCAGGGTGGTACTTAATCTCAAAATCATAATCTTTGACAAACTCCAACCACCTACGTTGCCTCATATTCAGTTCCTTTTGCACGAAAATGTATTTCAGACTCTTATGATCCGAAAATATCTCACAAGTTTGTCTGTACAGATAGTGCGTCCAAATCTTTAATGTGAAGACCACATCAGCTAATTCTAAGTCATGTGTAGGGTAATTCTTTTCATGTACTTTTAACTGCCTAGAAGCATAAGCTATAACCTTTCCATCTTGCATCAACACACAACCTAGTCCAATTTTGGAAGCATCACAATAAATACTAAATTTACCATCTTCAACTGGAAAGTTTAAGATTGGAGCATTGGTCAGTTTCTGTTTCAAGGTCTGAAAGCTATGTTCACATTCTTCAGTCCACATATACTTCACATTTTTCCTTGTTAACCTAGTAAGGAGTATTGCAATCTTTGAAAATCCCTCAATAAATTTTCTATAATACCCTGCTAATCCAAGGAAACTTCGAATATCAGTAGCATTCCTTAGTTGGGGCCACTCCTTGACTGCTTGAACCTTGGCTGGATCGACAGATATTCCATCTCCAGAAATCACGTGACCAAGAGTGTGAACTCTGTCCAACCAAAACTCACACTTGGAAAACTTAGCATACAGTTGGTGCTGCCTTAGTAATCCTAACACCAAACCCAAATGCCTTGCATGCTCATCCTTAGTTCTAGAATAGATTAGAATGTCATCTATGAATACAATGACAAACTTGTCCAAATACTCATGAAACACTCTATTCATGAGATCCATAAAGGCTGCTGGTTCATTTGTCAAACCAAAGGACATAACCAAAAACTCATAATGTCCATATCTCGTACGAAAGGCAGTCTTTGGGATATCTTCAGATTTGACCTTCAGCTGGTAATAACCGAATCTAAGGTCAATCTTAGAGAAAACTCTTACACCCTTAAGCTGGTCAAATAAGTCATCAATCCTCGGCAAAGGGTACTTGTTCTTGACAGTTAACTTATTCAATTCTCTATAATCAATGCATATACGCATTGATCTATCTTTCTTTTTGACAAAAAGGACATGTGCACCCCACGGTGAAAAGCTAGGGCGTATGAACCCTTTCTCCAATCAATCCTCTAACTGCTTCTTCAATTCCTTAAGTTCTGTTGGTGCTAATCTATATGGATTCTTAGATACAAGCTCGGCGCCGGGGTGAACATCTACCACAAATTCAATTTCCCTATCTGGTGGCAAGCCAGGAAGGTCATCTAGAAATACTTCCGGAAAATCTTGGGCAACTAAAACATTTTCGGGGCTCGCTTTTTCTACTAGTTGTGTGTCTAAAACACTGGCCAAAAAGCACAAATATTCCCTGCACAGGGAGGGTCTATAATAAACAGAAGTCATCACAGTCATTTCCTTACTCTTCTTCAGAGCTTGGAAGGTATGGTTTAAACCACCAGGGGGTTGAAAACTAACAACTCCAGTCCTACAATCTATTGTGGCATAATGTTTAAATAACCAATCCATTCCTAGAATTATATCAAATCCCATTATGTCCATAACAATGAGATCGGCAGGCAAATTCATGTTCCCTACTAATACAACACTATCAAGCATCATTTGGTTAGAGTGCATGCGTTCACCAGAGGGTAATGCTACGTTAAACACATGCTCCGAAGAAGTAAACCGTACGTCTAACTTTTCAGCAAATGTAGAGGCTATAAAAGAATGTGTTGCACCCGAATCTATCAAAGTAAAAGCAGGTATAGAGTTAATCAATATAGTACCTGACACTACAGTAGGCTGGTCCTCATCACTTGACTCCATCATGGAGAATATTCTTGGCTTAATCTTGACAGGGCCACCCTTCAAAGCTGGGCAGTCTCTGTTGACATGGCCAACCTTGTTGCAATGGAAACATCGAATGACCCGGGGCTTTGGATAATCCTTGTACAAGTGTCCAACCTCTTCACAGTTGAAGCACTTACCCGATCCAAATCTACACTCCCCCAAGTGATTCTTCGAACATTTCAGGCACTGAGGGAACTTCTGGGTATTCGGTACCTTTTTCCCAGATCCTTGGCCACTCTGGCCCTCAATAGGCCTCTTCATTCCCCTCTGATGGTGTGGCTGGATAAACTTTTGTGGAACCTCCTTTGGTCCAGCACACTTCTTTTCAGCTTCTTCCACTTCCAGAGCAGTGGACACAACTTCACTAAATGTCAAGCCTTTAATGCCACAGAATTTGACTCCTCGGTAAATCTCTGGCTTCAGTCCATGCACAAGTTTGAACACCTTATCCTCGTCCTTATGAGCAAAATGTCCGGCAAACCTGGACAGGGACTCGAATTGCCTACTGTAATCAGCCACAGACCCTGTCTGCTTCAAGTTCAGAAACTCTAACTTCTTCGCGGTCTGGACAGTGCTGTTAAAATACTTCCCATAGAAAAGGTCCTTGAATTGTAACCAAGGCATCACTAAAACATCTGTGGTGGTCTCTATTGTTTCCCACCAGAGTTGAGCTTCACCAGCTAAATGAAATGTTGCCAACGTGACCTTGTCTCCTTCTCCTATGTTGGCACACCTAAACATACTCTCAATCTTTCTAAGCCATCCTTCCGCAATAACTAGATCAGATGACTGTCCATCAAACGTGGGTGGTCTTAGTCTCCGGAATCTATCTCCAGAATGTTCACCGCTAGAACCCGAGTTGGCACTTCCTTGTGTCTCTCGGTTTAACAGTACTCCTAGTTGGTCAGACTGTTGGCGCACTAAATCAGTTTGCTGACGCACTAAATCTGTCAGCAGCCTAATCACACTAGGCTCCTCTTCACCTCTCACATTTGGCATTTCTCTTGGCAATCTAGGTCTTCCTGGGCGTCTGGCCATTGTACTAAGTTCCTGTACAGGGTTAATTACACTCTTAAATATCTATTAACTAAGGTTAACATAAACACTTACAGTTGTTGAAGTACTTCCATGCAACGATTGGCACTGATGAGTAATCTTTTGAACGGTTTAACTGAATGTCTCTGATACCATACGTAACGCCCCGAGTTTTCTAAACCCGGTTCGTTACTCATATCTCGAACATAAATAGACAACTTTGGACTAAATTTAAAACTTCGCTCGAAAGTCAAAATTTGATATTTTCTAAAACCTCAAACGTAAAAAAAAACTTGCAGCGGAAATCATTTGAGTAAAAATAGAGTTAAATAAAACTATAGAACAATGCTTGAATAATCAGTTGGGATATTAAGGAATAATCGGCCAAAAGAGATAAAGGTTTAAATCGCAAAATACTTCATAAGTTTCAAAAATCAAACGCGTCTGCCGCTGTACAAAGTCAACGGAAGAGACTAAAATAGATAGTGGGAGACCTCTTCCGGTGACAAAACGACAAAACATATTACTCACATCCACCGATGGTTAGAATACTCGACATCATCCGATAGGTTTATCAAACGACATCCACCAGTGACTAAACGACAAACTTCTTCTACATCATCTGATGGATTTTACACACGTCGTCCACTGGTCACTAAACGACAAAAGACTTAACACACTACATCCACCGGTGACTAAACGACAAACTTCTTCCACATCATCCGATGGATTTTACACACGTCGTCCACTGGTCACTAAATGACAAAAGACTTTCTACATCATCCGATAGATTTAACACACTACATCCACCGGTGAACTTCATTCACCGATAGTGAAATTTGCAATCTTTACTCAAAACATTCAAAACCACCTGACCCTAAATAACTTCATAAATTCCAACAGAAAACAGAACAACATTTCAACTACCCAAATTCTATACGATAACAGCTCTAAGTACGAAAACCTGTTTAATTCACTAAAACCATTCAGTAACAATTCAACTCCTTTCACTACTCGAAATCCAGTAAAAAAAAAATATTAAAACCAATAGAGTACTAATATTAGAGAAGTCTCAAAAATGCTTTTAAACCTTAAAATCATTTCTGTCATTAGAGGAAAACTCGACATACTTAAATGAAACCATGGTTCACTAAACCTCCTTATCTACAGACACCAGTTAAACCGCCCCATCAGTCCACCAAGTCGAGGCATGAATGTGCTCCTCCAACCAGCCTATTCTTTAGCAAACTCAGAGAATTCACCTGCAGTATCCTCAACACCTACATCACAAAACTCATCTATTAGCCTAATGCTAAGTTGGGAAGTGGATCAATTTTCTCAAGGTTATACATCCTTTACTCGATTAAGGGGCGGATGAATTCCCTTAATAGCTGATCTGATCCCTCTGTTCCCTTGGGAGTGGGATCAATTCTCCCAATGTCATAAATCCCTTCATAAGTTACGGGGTGGATTAGTTCCCTTAATAGTTTGTCTGTCACATTTAGTTCATGCCTTACCATCCCTACATGGAAGTTCATTTTCGTAATCTTTCAAAAACATGATGCATGACATACAAAATCATTCACAAGATACATAACCCTACTGTTTTGTGATGTAGGCCTAAAGGCACATGCATACTTTACTTACCTGGCTTCTGGAAATTGTCTGGTCGCTAGCTACTTCGGGAATCTGCTCACCTAAGTTCATAACATAATATAAATCAAAACTTCACAAAACCTCACCACGAATCAAACGGTGGTTCGAGGAATCCAGTTAGAAACTCTACTACCCGAGCATTCCCCCTTATCACTAAAACCCGAATCTACACTCAATCTTAGCATCCTCAAAATCCTTACATTGAACTCCTTCAGGTATTTAACCACTATATCATAAGAGAAATGAGGAAAACTTATCTAAGTCGAAGGAGAATTGGGCGAGAAATATCGCCTAGAGAGCTCGGCTACTTGAGTTGAAAACCCGAAGAGAAAAGTATGAAAGGGTGGCGGCTACAGTGCATTAAACCCAATCCCTCTTTCCTTAAATACGTTATCCACTTTTAAAAATGTAATTTACTCTAATGCCCTTGTCCAGTCTAGTCATTCAATAAACCTACTTAAATTATTGACTAATAAAGTGTATACCATTAATAATAAAAGAGCTGGTTCGATAGAACCGGGTGTTACATGTTATCATGATTTTAGGCTAAATTTTATTAACTTGGTTAGGACGATAGTACTCGTTACAGTTTTTGCTACGATCTTGGTTTTGTTATGCAGTTGTTTCTTGAACAATTATTTGTGAAATTCCTTGCTAAGTCAGATCATATCGATAGATAGGTTGACGATTCATGTTTATATCGTATCGATAGATAGATATAAATTCTTAGATGCATAAATAATTAATTGGATTAAATTGTTACAACGTGGTTAGCATTAATTCGATTGGCTATAAGAATAGAGCGTATGAGAAATTCAATATTAGTTACATTCATTCAAAGTCGAAGGAGATTCTAATTTGAATTTATCTAGGCAATTCGAAAGAATCCTAGAATTATTTAATTCTTGCTGTTCATAGACAATGCTGCAAAGCATTACCAGAACATCAGTGGTAAAATTATCGTAACGAAGAAATCGATCCTAGCCAAGGCCTTCTTTTATCGTTTTTACCTCGTTTATTATGATTTACTTTGTTTCATCGTCATTCTGATTTTATTTCTAATTAATTTTATTTATCATTTTAATATTTTTATAAGAATTTTATAGCAATTTACATACAATTAAAAATATCCTTGTGGGATCGATACTTTACTTACTTATTACTTCGTTAGCGACACGTGCACTTGCGTGTAAGTGTGTAAAACCACTAACAATAGTTCAGAGTTTTTCATGTAAATTACCCTTAATTTAAATATAAATTGTGTCAGCTACAATTCTATCTAATTTATCCCTTGAAAATTATTGATTTTCGCTTTCTTAAAATTACGAAATTAACTAGTTTACTTAAAAATAAAAAATAGTTAGTTAACTACAATTATTCTTTAAGTTAATTACTTGAATTAATTAATTAATCATGATTAATTAGTATTAATCACACTTAATTGTGTTTTAGCCAATACACATTGCACCATCACACTTGGTCGAAAATATTCTTTGCACGAGTCATTTTGTGTTGTTTCATAGTACTCAATTACTAGTCTAGCATCCACTTTAGGTTTATCCTTAATCAATGTATTAATTTTACTTTTACATAACTTTTTTATTATAAACCAAATAAACTTGATTTTACGGTTATTGTGTAACACCCAACAATTTTGCCATGTAAATATTCCTTGAATTATTAAACGGGATTAATGGGAATATGTAACACCCGGCATTTTTGCCATGTAATTATTCCTTAAACTGTTGAAATGGAATTTATTGGCCATTAATAAAATGTGTATTTTATTTGAAGTTTTATGATACCTTACAGAAAAGTGGGTTTTTGGAGAAAACGGATTGAAGAAATTAAGTAACGATTCAATTGGAAAACCAAACTATATTCAACCAAAACAAAACACTAAGTTTAAAATGCATAGAAGGGTAAATTGGAGAGAAATTAAGGTTGGTGGGAAATAGCCAATGGATAGTTGACACTTGGCAACTTGTTGGGGAAGTTAAGTCCTTCCTCCTACGTGAAATTTTCATTTTTCACTTCTCTGCTTCTTCCCTTCCCTCTTTGCTTTCTCTCCTCCAGGCGATTGAAACAAAGTACCAAACCTTGTTTCTCCTGCATTCTTTTGTTTCCTTCAGCAAAAAGGTAAGCATCTACTCACGCTAACAAGTTTGGACAAGTTTAATGTGGGTTTTTACCGAAGTTTAGGGTTATGGTATTTAGAGAAAACTCACTGTCTTTGGATGAAAACACGTTGGTGTGTTTTCTAAAGATTTCAAACGTGTTGCTGCTGATTCTTCTAACTTATTTGTTAGCATCTGCAGCATTGTTTATTTCTCTTCGTGCTTGTTACAAATCTGTGCTTTTCCGAGACTTTCCAGCCAATTGCATAGAGGATAACAGGTAAGTTCATACCCGTAGGTTGGCCCTTACGGCCCTACATCTCAGAGGTACTAGGTTATACTGCTGTCGGGTTGTTTTGGGTAGAAAAGTTAGAGTTATGTCCTGAGATGTCTGTATTTCCGTTGTTTATTGTCTCATTTCTGTCATCTGCCAGTTTAAGTTCAGACACCGTTCTTGCATACACGTTTTCCCGAAAGTTCATGCAAAACTGTTTTTCCGAAAGTTCATGCAAAACTGTTTTTTGTACACTGTTTGAAACTAAACAAGATAAAATCTGACTGAAATGTATCGGTTAAGTGTGGGACGGGGACTGACCCTCTGTTTCTGTATATATATTGTATTACTGTATGTGCCTATTGTGCACCCTCTGCTTGTCAGTTCCCCTATAAGCCCCACTTATACCCCTCTGCCACTGAAACGTAATGTTCTGTACTGTCACTATATTTCTGAAAGTTCATGCATAGCATATGCATCACTGCATTATTTTATATGTTCTTACTGAGTTTTAGACTCATAGATGAACTCCCTGATGTAGGTACTGAATCCGAAAATGAGGACTTTGTACCTCAGTCTGATGAATAGGTGGCTAGTGGTTCGAGCTCTCGGGTTGGTTGTGGCTGTCAGACAAATTCCTGACTGAGAGAGTGAAATTCTAAACTATGTTCTGTTTATGTATTTAAAACTTCTGTGTTGGATATTCTGCAAATATATGTTAGGTTCTGTACTGATCCTCAGATTTTAAAACAATGCACAGATTTTGATGTCTAAGTCTCAAAAACTACTGTATTTGACAGTTTAATTCATGTTCTGGAAATTGTTGGGGATATTTTCTGTTAGTTTGTGCATGGATGATTTCTGGTTTTAGAACTATCCATGCAGTCTGTTTCTTTGAATCTGTCAATTGTAAAGTATGTCCTACAACCTTGTTTAGAATCGGGTATTGAAGGTCTACAACTTTCATGCCTTCTGTTTGTGCTGTATTTGACAGTTGGATTAAGTTCTGAAGTATTCTGAAATGGTTTGGAATATTTTCTGTATCCTTAAGTTTCTGTTATACCTTTTGTTGTGCACGAGAACCATGTTTTGAAGTGGTTTGAGAATCTGAAACTTTTATTGCCCTCTGTTCGTATGTCTTCCTGTTAAAATTGTCAAGCCCTGCCTTAAAAACTGCATCTTCCGATCACGTTCATTGCGGTTTTAAGTGTACATCCACCGATAGTCACTGTTCACATTTTGTCTTATTCGCATCCACCGCCAAGCAGTGGTTTAGTCATAGGTTTTTCCTTCTGCCGATTACGTTTAAGGTCTGCATTTTCCGGTTGACGTCATCCATCTTCCGGCTGACGTCATCTGTTTTGTCTTATTCACATGTACCGGTGAACTTACAATTTCATCTGCTGTCTGCATCTTCCGGTTGACGTCATCCGTCTTCCGGCTGACGTCACCACTTCTTCCGCCCAGTTTACTCAGCCTCTTCCACTGAACACTGTTCGTCTTTTGTCGTATCTGAGTCCACCGATAGCTTTAATCTTCTGCCTGACGTCACCCTTACTTCTGTCTTTGCAAATGCATCTTCCGCTTGACGTCAGCTCACATCTTCCGCCCAATAGTATTTTGCTTTTGAAAACTAAGTCTTCCGCCTATGTCTTCCGACTTTATTTTCCTGTTTTCTGCTGTTATTTATAACTGTTACTCAGAATCTTTTTACGTTCTTTCCTGCACTCTTCAGATTTCTCCTTGCCTGATATTCTAAATGTCCAAACTTTAGTTTACTTCTGTCTCCCTGTTTCTCCAGCCTGTTATTTTCTTTGGTTCAAAAACTAACATGTCTTCTGATTTTGTTTTAAGTATTCTGAATTCTTTCTGCCATGCATACTGCAATCTGATTCCGATAGGTTTCTGCCTTCTGTTTCCTGTTTTCACGTCTTTCAGTCTTCAGTTTCTGCTCTAATCTATTTTTCTTCATTTTAGTCGCCATTTCTGTATCTGTTCTCCCCTAGATCCCTCTGTCACTCACTGTAGTTTCTCCCCCTCTGTAAAGTTACGTTTTTTTAGGGTTTGCATCGACAGTGCATGTTTTCTGTCATTCGATTCTGTTTTCTGTTAAAGTTTTAAAAGTTCAGTCAGTTTTTCATAAGTTGTCCAAGCATTGGTAGATGCTTTTTTGCCTTTTAGTTTTCTGTAATTCTGTCTGTCTGTTTCAAAAATAATAATAATATAGTCCCCGTTTTCTGTAAATGTCCCGGGCTGACGGTTGTGCACTCGGATCTCGATCGGGGTCCAGACTCGAGCCATCACAGAATATTTATACAATGCGTGTTTTTATGAATTTGTCGATGTTTTCAATTGAATATGTGTGATTCGTAAAACCGATTTATGGAACTAAATAGTAATTTAGTTAAAAACCAATGGAATGGGTAAAATAGGGAGCCAATTAAGGTTGGTGGGAGGAAGCCAATGGTTGAGTGACACCTGGCAACTTGTTGAGGAAGCCATGTTTTTTTCTCTTCTCTCCGACGTGAAACCCACATTTCTCATCTGCTTCTTTCCACTCCCCTCTGTTTTCTCCCTTTCAGGCGACAAACACCGAAGCTCCTTCGATCTCCTCAGTTTTCTTCTGTTTCTCTGCCTAAGGTAAACATCTGCTAAAGCTAACGAGTTTGAATAAGTTAACATGTGAGTTTTGTTGGAGTTTGAGGTTACGATAATTTGGAGTGAACTCACTGTTTTTGGAATAAAAACACGTTAGTTTGTTTTCTAAAGGTTTGAATGGAGTTTACTGCATATTCTACTAAGTTATTAGTTAGCATTTGTAGCTCTGTTTATTTTCACTACGTGCATGTTTTAGGTCCGTGCATAACTGAGACGTTCAAGACTTGCAACTCTACAACAAAGTTAAGTTCATACGTATAAGTTTGGCCGTTAAGGCCCTACAATACGGAGGTACTAGGTTTTATGTTGTCAGAATTTCTGTTGGGTAGTTAAACCATAGGTTATGTTTTAGGTTAAGTCTGTTCTGTTTTATTTCCTGCTTTCTATTCTGTCGCCTGTCTATGAATGTTCATGCATACACGTTTTCTCTGTGAAAGTCATGAAAATATTTTCTGCACACGGTTTGAAGTTAAGTAAGACAAAACCTGTAATGAAATGTATGGTTAAGTGTGGACGAGGACTGACATCCTGTCATGTACTCCTGTTAAGTACTATTGTGGTATGTACTCCTGTTGCGCCAGCTCTTCCTCCCACTTATACCTTCCTGTCCAGTGAAATGTAATGTAATGTTCATGAACTTAAAAATGTTCATGCATAGCACATGCATCACTTTGCATTGTATGTTCTTACTGAGCTCTAGGCTCATAGTTGAACTCCCTGTTGTAGGTATGGATCCTCCAGATGAGGACATTGTGTCTCAAGATGATGAGCTGATGTAGTTGGCGGGAGGAGCTCATGGGGTGGTTGCTGCAGTCAGACAAATGTATTTCCTGTGAGAATATTATTCCTGTATAGCTTTTGAAATTTTAAAACCGATGTGTAGACTTTGTGTTGGTGTTTTAAAACTTCTGTTCTGATGGATTCTCGAAATGTATGTCAAGTTCTGTACAGTTTTTGAGATTCCAAAACGATGTACAGACTTAGTTTTGATGTATTTGAAATCTCTATTTAACAGTTGAGTGTATGTTTTGAAATATTCTGGAACTGCCTTAAGTTCTCTCTATTGGTCTGTGCATGGATGGTCTCTGGTTTTAGAGTTATTCATACAGTTTGATTTCTTAAACTCCTGTCATGTTTTCTGTTATGTCCGAAAATCATGTTCTGAATCGTTCTTTTTAGAATTTGAAACATTTATGCCATCTTTTTTTATGCTCCCTGTTCGTATGTCTTCCTGTGAAAAGTTGTCAAATTTCTGTCTGAAGTTCACATCCACCGGTGAACTCATTTTTGTTAGTAGTTCACATCCACCGGTGAACTCATTTCTGTTTGTAGTTCACATCCACCGGTGAACTCATTTCTGTTTGTAGTTCACATCCACCGGTGAACTCATTTCTGTTTGTAGTTCACATCCACCGGTGAACTCATTTCTGCCTGCATCCACCGCTGCCCTTAAAATTACATCTTCTGCCTGACATCATTTGATTTGTCTATAGTTCACCTCTATCGGTGAACAGTAATCTTTTGCCTATAGTTCACCTCTATCGGTGAACAGTAATCTTTTGCCTATAGTTCACCTCTATCGGTGAACAGTAATCTTTTGCCTATAGTTCACCTCTATCGGTGAACAGTAATCTTTTGCCTATAGTTCACCTCTATCGGTGAACAGTAATCTTTTGCCTATAGTTCACCTCTATCGGTGAACAGTAATCTTTTGCCTATAGTTCACCTCTATCGGTGAACAGTAATCTTTTGCCTATAGTTCACCTCTATCGGTGAACAGTAATCTTTTGCCTATAGTTCACCTCTATCGGTGAACAGTAATCTTTTGCCTATAGTTCACCTCTATCGGTGAACAGTAATCTTTTGCCTATAGTTCACCTCTATCGGTGAACAGTAATCTTTTGCCTATAGTTCACCTCTATCGGTGAACAGTAATCTTTTGCCTATAGTTCACCTCTATCGGTGAACAGTAATCTTTTGCCTATAGTAATCTTTTGCCTATAGTTCACCTCTATCGGTGAACAGTAATCTTTTGCCTGTAGTTCACATCTGTCGGTGAACAGTCCACTTCTGCTTGTAAATTACGTCTTCCGCCCAGTTTATTTACTTCTTTTGCCCTACATCACCCGACCTCGTCATTCACTGTAGCCTTTGTTCCGGCATAACTTCCAGTTTTGTTTTCCATTTTTATTAGGTTTTCCACTGCATGTCAAGTCGTTCATTTCTGACTGTTTATTTTCATCGTTCAATTTCTGGAGTTCCAATCCTCTCGTTGTCTGCCAGAACCCTGTTTAAGTCGAAATCAAGTCTTAGTGAGAATTCCAGAACTGTTTTCATTTCTCCCTGCTTCCAGCCTTTCTGTTTTTCTTCTGTCATTCATTCTGCATTCTGATTTTTGCTTTTTCCCATTTTACTTTCAAATCCAGAGAATGTTTTCTTTCTCTGTAAAGTTTTCAAAGGTTTGTTTTTAAAAGTCCAGTCTGTTTTGTGTAAAAAATAATAATAATATGTTCAGTTTTCGGTTAAATGTCCGGAGTGATGGCTCCTCCGCCCTGATCGGGTTTGGGGCTGTCACATTTCTGGTATCAGAGCAAAATCAGGTTTTAAAAGCGATTCTGTAAACTGTCTGACTGCACAACCCGCCACGTGATATCGCTCCACCAACTGTAAGTGTTTAAGTTCATGTAAAAGTTTCTGTTTATTAAATTTAGTTATTCTATTTATAGGAGTTTCTTAGAAATGGTGAGAGGACCACAGGATGAAGCAAGTGAAAGTTCTCACGCCATTGACAGATTAACTGAGTTGGTGGGTGTACAGTCCCGCATGGTGGAACGTATGATGGCCCGAGAAGACAACGGGAATAATAATAATAATCATGGGAATGCTTAACGCGACACCAGTGAAGATAGGTTCAAGCGACTCTAGCTGCCTACATTTGATGGACTATCTACTGACACAACTCACGCTGAGGAATGGGTCCGGAAGATAGAGAGAATGTTTAGATGCGCAGAGGTGGAGGAAAATAATAAGGTTCTATGTGCCACATATCAGCTCACCAATAATGCAGGATTTTGGTGGGACACCGTCCAGGCAACAACGGTGGCGTTAAGCTGGGAGGGATTTAAACGAATATTCTATGAGAAGTATTTTGACAGAAGTGCGAAGAAGGAAAAGATGATCGAATCTGCTCGACTCCAAAAATTTAGAACAGTGGCTGAGTATGTTCAAAGGTTCGAGTCGCTATCCCGCTATGCACTACATTTGGTGGCCACTGACGAAAACAAGGTGCACCAATTTATTCAGGGTTTGAAGCTGGATCTCTTACGGGGGATTACATACGGGTGATTTGACGAGGCCCCGTATACGAAGGTAGTGGCCAAGGCTTATCAGTTGGAAGCCTTGGAGGCGAAGTCTCAGAGATATAGAGATACGTCAAAGAGAATCTTACGTGATGTCCCTCAACAGCAACAACAAAGGGGTCAGGTTGGACAACCACAACTGCAGCAGAACAGAGGTGTTAACAGACCTAATGAAAATGCCATTTATCAGGACAAGGGGAAAAGACCTATGGGAGCTCCTCAGCTTCCCGTACGCCCACGTTGCCAGAGAAATCATATGGGGGAGTGTAGGCTCTTTACTGGCCGATGCTTCTGATGTGACAAGGAGGGCCACAAAGTCTGGGATTATCCGGTGCCTGACACTAGGCCGAATCGTGCCGTTCCAAGAGTATTTGCCATGATAAAGGATGATGATGAAGCTGCCTAGCACACAGCCATTACAGGTACAATTTCGATATGTGATGTACCTGCTTATACTTTGTGGGAATAAGGTGCCACACATTCGTTTGTGGCAATGGACTTTGTGGGTAGGCAGAGATTTTGTTGTACGCAGTCAGATCAGCCCTACAGCATTATGCTACCGTCCGGAGAGTTTATGCACTCCGAGCAGGTTGTACGGGATGATATAGTGTCAGTGGGAGACCAGAAGTTGTATGCCAATCTTATCGTTATCGGTATGAGAGGATACGATGTGATTCTGGGGATGGACGGGTTGTTTAGACATTACGCCACCATCAACTGCAGGTCCGGGCTAGTGTCGTTTAAGCGCCCGAACGAGGTAGAGTTCTCTTATCAGGCAATACCAAAGAAACACAGTATGCCTGCTATATCTTCCTTAAAAGCTCGACAGCTGATAAGGTCAGGATGCGTCGGATTTTTGGCCCACGTAGTAGATGTTCAAAGGCAAGGTGAGGTGGAACTTCAAAATATTCTGGTAGTTCGAGACTTCTCAGAGGTTTTCTTAGATGACTTACCGGGATTGCCACCTGATCGTGAAATCGAGTTTGAAATTGACGTATATCTTGGTCCTGAACAGGTATCGAAGAATCCGTACCGTATGGCGCCAATAGAGCTGAGGGAGTTGAAGGCTCAGCTAAAGGAATTGGTGGACAAGGGATTTGTGTGCCTTAGCTTCTCTCCGTGGGGTGCTCCAGTCCTATTTGTTAAGAAGAAGGATGGGTCCCTACGCATGTGCATTGATTACTAGGAGCTGAACAAGTTGACCATCAAGAATAAGTACCCGTTGCCGAGGATCGACGATCTATTCGACCAGCTGCAAGGGGCTCGGGTATTCTCAAAGATTGATTTGCACTCCGGGTATTACAAATTGAAAGACAAGGCTGATGATATTCCAAAGTCCGCCTTCAGGACCCGGTACGGACACTACGACTTCTTGGTAATGTCTTTTGGATTGACTAATGCTCGGCGACATTTATGGACTTGATGAACAGGATATTCCAGGACTTCTTGGATAAATTTGTAATCGTCTTCATCGATAACATCCTGGTTTACTCCAGAAGTGAGGCCGAGCATGAGGAGCACTTGGAAATTGTGCTATCGACTCTGAAACAACACCAATTGTACGCCAAGTTGTCGAAGTGTGAATTCTGGTTGAGTAGGATTAACTTCCTAGGCCATGTGGTGTCGACAGAAGGAGTGTCTGTGGATCCAGCCAAGATTCTGGCAGTGAAAGAATGGCCGAGACCGAGAAATGCCAGTGAGGTACGGAGTTTTATCGAGTTAACTGGTTATTACAGAAAGTTTATCAAGGGATTTTCTATAATAGCGAAGCCTATGACCAGCTTAATGAGGAAGGACATCAAGTTCAAGTGGTCTGAAGCTTGTGAGGTGAGTTTTCAGACACTTAAGCAGAAATTAACCACTGCTCCTCTGTTAGTATTGCCAGTTGAAGACGGCAAATTCAGCGTATACTGTGATGCGTCCAAGGTTGGCTTGGGATGTGTATTAATGCAAGAAGGGAAAGTGGTAGCATACGCATCCAGACAATTAAAGAACCATGAGCAAAACTACCCTACATATGACCTCGAGTTAGCGGCAGTGGTGTTTGCACTGAAAGTATGGAGACACCACTTGTACGAACAATCATGTGAGGTGTTTTCTGATCATAAGAGCCTGAAGTACATATTTACCCAAAAAGAGCTAAACATGAGACAAAGACGGTGGTTAGAATTTGTGAAAGATTACGATGTTGAGATTCAATACCACCCAGGTAAAGCTAATGTGGTAGCTGATGCACTGAGTAGGATGCCAGCTACTATGCAACCGACTATGTCGGTCGTGTCAAAGCCTTTGAGGACAGAGATACAGAAGTTCGATATGGAGATAGTTTCTGGGCTATCGGCCATACTAGCAGACTTGACACTACGGCCCACCGTCCTGGACCAAATTAAGGAAGCCCAGAAGACCAATTCAAAGAAGATGGTCGATATTGTGAGCAAGTTACCTATGGCCTCTTCCGATTTCAGTTATTCGGGAGACGGTATTCTGAAGTTTAAAGACAGGTGGTATGTTTCGAGAGACGAAGAGCTACGAAAGAACATCTTGTCGAAAGCCCAATCATCTTCTTTCTCTGTGCATCCTGGAAGCACGAAGATGTATCAAGACTTGAAACTTCATTTCTGGTGGCCGAATATGAAGAATGAAGTGGCCAAATTTGTGGAGTCTTGCATGATATGTCAACAAGTCAAAGCTGAGCATCAACGACCAGGTGGAACGCTTAAGCCTCTCCCGATCCCCGAATGGAAGTGGAAGAACATAACGATGGATTTTGTTGTCGGCCTTCCAAGGACAGCTAAGGGCCATAATAGCATTTGGGTTATAGTGAACATATTGACGAAGTCAGCCCATTTTCTACCTGTGAAGACGACGTACTCCATGGATCAGTACGCAGAGCTGTATATTCATAAGATTATTAAGCTGCATGGCATTCCGGTGTCAATCGTCTCAGACTGGGATCCTAGATTCACCTCTAGGTTTTGGAAAAGCTTGCAAAGCTCCTTGGGCAAAAAGTTAGATTTCAGCATGACATTTCACCCACAGACGGACAGAAAATCCGAGAGGACGATTCAAATACTGGAAGATATGTTAAGGTCGTGCGTGTTGGAATTCCATGCTCCTTGGAGTAGATACTTGCCGTTAGTGGAGTTCGCTTATAATAATAGCTACCAGGCTACGATTGGCATGGCTCCATATGAATCTCTTTATGGCAAGAAGTGTAGATCCCCATTGTGTTGGGATGAAGACGGGGAAGCCAAGCTTATCGGCCTTAAGATATTACAGCAGATGTCCGAGGTGATAGCTGCTATCAAACAACGAATAAAAATTACTCAGAGTCGACAGAAGAGCTATGCGGACCATAGAAGAAGAGACTTAGAGTTCGCTGAGGGCGATGAAGTATTCTTGAAAGTGTCGCCTTTCAAGGGCATAATGAGATTTGGTAAGAAAAGGAAGCTCAGCCCACGGTTCATTGGACCTTTTCCCATCTTGAACCGTGTGGGAAGTATGGCTTACAGACTGCGGTTGCCAGCGTTAATGGATGGAGTTCACAACGTCTTTCATGTTTCGATGCTGAGAAAGTGTGTTCGAGATCCAACCCAAATCGTGCAACATGTGGACTTTGATATCATGCTGACGCTGATATATGAAGAAAGGGCCATACAGATATTGGATACCTCACTCAAGGTGTTACGCAATAAGGTGGTCCCATTGGTGAAGGTGTTGTGGCGCAATCATAATGTAGAGGAAGCCACATGGGAAAGACAAGAGGATGTTAGAGCCCAATATCTAGCATTATTCGCTTAAACAAATTTTGAGGACAAAATTTTTGTTAAGGTGGGTGGAATGTAACACCCGGCAATTTTTCCATGTAAATATTCCTTTAATTATAAAACGGGATTAATGGGAATATTTATACAATGCGTGTTTTTATGAATTTACCGATGTTTTAAATTGAATATGTGTGATTCGTAAAACCGATTTGTGGAACTAAATAGTAATTTAGTTAAAAACCAATGGAAGGGCAAAATAGGGAGCCAATTAAGGTTGGTGGGAGGAAGGCAATGGTTGAGTGACACCTGGCAACTTGTTGAGGAAGCCATGTTCTTTTCTCTTCCCTCCTACTTGAAACCCTCATTTCTCATCTGCTTATTTCCAATCCCCTCTGTTTTCTCCCTTCCAGGCGACAAACACCCTTTGAAGCTCCTTCGATCTCCTCAGTTTTCTTCTGTTTCTCTGCCTAAGGTAAACATCTGCTAAAGCTAACGAGTTTGAATAAGTTAACATGTGAGTTTTATTGGAGTTTGAGGTTACGATAATTTGGAGTGAACTCACTGTTTTTGGAATGAAAACACGTTAGTTTGTTTTCTAAAGGTTTGAATGGAGTTTGCTGCATATTCTACTAAGTTATTAGTTAGCATTTGCAGCTCTGTTTATTTTGACTACGTGTATGTTTTAGGTCCGTGCATAACCGAGATGTTCAAGACTTGCAACTCTATAGCAACAGGTAAGTTCATACGTATAAGTTTGGCCCTTAAGGCCCTACAATACGGAGGTACAAGATTTTATGTTGTCGGGATTTATGTTGGGTAGTTAAACCATAGGTTATGTTTTAGGTTAAGTCTGTTCTGTTTTATTTCCTGCTTGCTATTCTGTCGCCTGTCTATGAATGTTCATGCATACACATTTTCTCTGTGAAAATCATGTATGGTTAAGTATGGATGAGGACTGGCATCCTGTCATGAACTCCTGTTGAGTACTATTGTGGCATGTACTCTTGTTGCGCCAGCTCTTCCTCCCACTTATACCTTCCTGTCCAGTGAAATGTAATGTAATGTTCATGTACTTAAAAATGTTCATGCATCACTTTGCATTGTATGTTCTTACTGAGCTCTAGGCTCATAGTTGAACTCCTTGTTGTAGGTATGGATCTTCCAGATGAGGACATTGTGTCTCAAGAAGATGAGTTGATGTAGTTGGCGAGAGGAGCTCATGGGGTGGTTGCTGCAGTCAGACAAATGTATTTCCCGTGAGAATATTATTCCTGTATAGCTTTTGAAATTTTAAAACCGATGTGTAGACTTTGTGTTGGTGTTTTAAAACTTCTGTTCTGATGGATTCTCGAAATGTATGCCAAGTTCTGTACAGTTTTTGAGATTCCAAAACGATGTACAGACTTAGTTTTGATGTATTTGAAATCTCTGTTTAACAGTTGAGTGTATGTTTTGAAATATTCTGGAACTGCCTTGAGTTCTCTCTATTGGTCTGTGCATGGATAGTCTCTAGTTTTAGAGTTATTCATGCAGTTTGATTTCTTAAACTCCTGTCATGTTTTCTGTTATGTTCGAAAATCATGTTCTGAATCGTTCTTTTTAGAATTTGAAACTTTTATGCCATCTGTTTTTATGCTCCCTGTTCGTATGTCTTCCTGTTAAAAGTTGTCAAATTTCTTTTTGAAGTTCACATCCACTGGTGAACTCATTTTTGTTTGTAATTCACATCCACCAGTGAACTCATTTCTGTTTGTAGTTCACATCCACTGGTGAACTCATTTCTGCCTGCATCCACCGCTGCCCTTAAAATTACATCTTCCGCCTGACGTCATCTGATTTGTCTTATTCACATCCACCGCTAGTCTATATCGCCCACCCAGTTTACTTGTATTTTCTGCCTACATCTTCCGTCTGACGTCAGCTACATCTTCCACCTAACGTCATCTGCTCTCATCTTCCGTCTGACGTCAGCTACATCTTCCACCTGACGTCATCTGCCCCCATCTTCCGCCCAGTTCACCTCTATCGGTGAACAGTAATCTTCTGCCTGTAGTTCACCTCTACCGGTGAACAGTAATCTTCTACCTGTAATTCACATCTGCCGGTGAACAATTCACTTCTGCTTGTAAATTACGTCTTCTGCCCAGTTTATTTACTTCTTTTGCCCTACATCACCCGACCCCGTCATTCACTGTAGCCTTTGTTCTGGCATAACTTCCAGTTTTGTTTTCCATTTTTATTAGGTTTTCCACTGCATGTCAAGTCGTTCATTTCTGTTTGTTTATTTTCATCATTCAATTTCTGGAGTTCCAATCCTCTCGTTGTCTGCCAGAACCCTGTTTAAGTCGAAATCAAGTCTTAGTGAGAATTCCAGAACTATTTTCATTTCTCCCTGCTTCCAGCCTTCCTGTTTTTCTTCTATCATTCATTCTGCATTCCGATTTTTACTGTTTACCATTTTACTTTCAAATCCAGAGAATGTTTTCTTTCTCTGTAAAGTTTTCAAGGGTTTGTTTTTAAAAGTCCAATCTGTTTTCTGTGTAAACAAAAAAAATACTAATATGTCCAGTTTTCGGTTAAATGTCCGGAGTGATGGCTCCTCGGCCTTGATCTGGTTTGGGGCTGTCACACATTGAGTATCTTGTAACACCACACCCACTTTCATAACTTCCAACTGAAAATTTGAGTATGATAACACCAAAATATCAAACAAGTCAATCAATATATATATAATTCCAAACAAGTCCATACTCAATATAATTACATTCCAAAACATGCTCACAATGTAATTAAAAGTTTATGTCATTACTAATTTCAAACCCCATATGTTCTTTTCCCGTTCAATTAGTTTTCTCTAACTATCATAAAGATATTTGGTGATATTCAATTATAAAGAAAATATATAGCCCATGTGAGAGGTTATTGAAAATAATTTGACAATTATGTATTAGACTTATATATTTACGTAGCTATCATAAAGTCAAGTTCATAAAAGTGGTCAAATAGTCTAAGGATATTGAGCTTTGAGCATAGAACAAAACTTTAGTCTGTGAAGACTTGTTGTTTAGACTTTAATTTGATTATGTGTCAAATTAAAGTCTAACTCATAAGTTATATATTGAGGGTTATCGGTCCAAAACGATAAGTTTCATAAACTATAATTTAAGTTGATTTTATAGTATTCAAGTATATCTTGATACATAACAACTATGGGATTATGAAGAATAAATTACAAATTTTTTTCAAAATTATAGGAAAATAATGTGTTAACTAGAGAAATAAGATATCAACTAATCAAATAGTTTTTTTTTTTTTTTTTTTTTTTTTGTTCATTGCACACTATACAGATGAAAAATAGAATTTGCATAAACCGATTATTCTTTTATTATGGTTCAATCTTCATAACCCTCAACGTATTAGAAAACTTATTTTTTAAATGAATTAAAAAAATTAGACTAATGTATATAAAATTTGTTGTTTGACTTGACAAAATGTCTATAATAATAACACCACCGTAAAGTTCTTGATCTTTGGTGATTTTGTTTATAAAATATCAAACTATTTTAATTTATTCATTTAAAAAAATTAGAAATATAAACCACAAGATTAATTATTCTCAAGGAAGATATGAACTGTGTGTATATATATATATGAACTTGTTAGATTCGGTGTGACTTGAAATCTAATTAAGCCACACCGATTCGACCTAAGTTAGGAATCTCATTTCGATTAGGATAAAGATTTAGTTTTAATGTATAATCATATGCTTGAGTCGAAAAACTAATTACACTTTGATTTTTGATTAGTGAATTTCTTCTATAACCTGTGATTTTTTCGAAAGAGTATTCTAAGTAAATCTTGTTGTCTCTTTTTTCCGCTCTTCTTTTTTTTCCAGTTACAATTCTATTTTCAACAATTGGTATTAGAGCAACGTTGAAGGTTTTCAAAAGCAGTTGTTGATTTATCGGAGGTGTCAAACAAATTTTTGGATTTACAATTTGGTGAAAAATTGCAGTTGAGAAAAAGAAGAATTAAAAAAAGGAGAGAATTTTTGCCTCTCTCTGCTCGTCTTTCTTCTTCGAAAAGAAGAAGAAGAAATCCTGTCAAAAGAGAGTGTCTCTATCTGTCACTGAGGAAGAGAAATCGCAAGTCGTGCCCACTGTTGGGCTGACCCTCGGCCATCAACTGAACTATCGAGCACGTTTAGAGGCTGCTAACAGTGAAGAATCTGTGCCTCAATCTGCTGCAACTCTAGTCACCGTTCCCTTGCAGACCAACAACAGAGGTCTCCGATTGAGGAGTCTCATGATACTCCCAGTACAATATTATCTGCTTTGTGCCGGATCCCGTAAAGATTTGTTCTTGAGGTTAGCCCAAAACACATTATACTAGATAGAAAAGGGAACTCTACTTATAAAGTACTCAATTTTTACTCTCCCAAATGATGTGAGATTGTGTACCACCACTGGTATGAGTTGGGCCCTCACAATCAAAGAATCTTATGTTGTCCTTGCCTACATAGGGTGGGCTGCTTCAATTTTTTTCACTTGGAGGCCTATCATCCCCGTCTATCATACTTCCGGTTATGAATTGGCTCTGATACCATTTGTGGAGTCTCCGATGCTCCCAATTCAATATTATCCGCTTTGGGTAAAAGTCTGCACAAATTTGTTTTTAGGATTAGCCCAAAAATTATTGTACTAGGTAGGAAAGGAAATTCTATTTATAAAGCACTCAATTCCCACTTTCTCAGGCGATGTGGGATTGCACCCACACTGGTATGGGCTGGGCTCTTACAATCAATAGAATCTTAGGTTGTTCTTGCCTTCACAAGGGAAAATGGCACACCGATAGTCAAGGTCACTCAACCGTACCTTCAACAAGCTCCTATTGTCAATTGTCTGTTCTTATCAGTTTTGTCGTTGTCTGACAAACAAGTCGTTGTGGTCTTTCACCCGTTGATCTGTTTTGGGTAGATTTGATTCTAAAAAATTCTGTTTTTTTTTTAGAATTGATTTTGGGCTAGAGTTTTAGTGCTTTTGATCATATCTGCTGGATTTTCAATTTATTTTTGGGCGAATTTATTCTAATATTTTTAGGAGCTAATGTTGTTATTGTTTAGGATATTGTTGGGGTTCAAATATTTGGAGTTGGATATTCTAGAATTGAATATTCTGTTCAAGTTGCTATTTTTAGCAATGAGCTTGTTCAACTTTGATATCTCGTTATTGGATTGAAAGACGAGGTTCTTTTATAGTTAGTGAAGATGTGAGATGTACTCACTCAGATGAATTTAGTCGACGAGTTATTAAGACTAGATAAATTGCCTTTATCCTGGAGTGAAGAAGACAAATTTCTAAAGAATAAAAAAACTCTATCTTTGATACATCTGCATTTGGCAAATAAGATTTTGCAAAACATCCTGAAAGTGAAAATTACCGTTGATTTATTGCTAAGGCTAGAGCAGTTTAGTATGAAAAAAACCCTAAGGAGCAAGCTGCATTTGAATAAGCGTTTATATACTCATCAGTTGATGGAAGGTAGTTCTGTTGAAAAACACTTGATCGCATTCAAGGAATTACTTTAAAAATTTGAAACTATGGGATGCAAGTACGATGAGAAAGATTTTAGGTTGATACTACTATGTTCATTGTTTGCTTTATATGGTGGTTTCAGAGAGACTATTTTGTATAGTCAGGATACTTTAACTCTAGAAGAAGATTATGGTGTCTTGTTATCAAATGAGAAGATGAAGCAGATTATTGTTGGATCTGAGTTTCGAGAAGAGGGACACGTCATTCAAAATAGAACAAGAGAGTCAAACAACAAGGCCATTGATGATGTTCAGGGTTTGAAGAACAAATACTTTAAATATCCTCTATTAACAAGTCAATTTTTTTTGTCAGTTTAGCCAACACAGTGGACGCCCACTTTGAGTCGTGGAAGCCCACTCATAGGAGAATATTCGACTCAATGCAGGTGCTTGCGCAAGCATGCAGGCGTCCATCACGAGGGCACTTACTCAAATAGTGGACGCCCACTTCCAAGAGGTGTTGGACTTAATGTAAGTGTAGGCTCCCACACTGAAACTGTAGGAGCCCTTGAAGTTGCCCATACATAGGTCAACTTGCCCTCACAGATTCCACGCGTGACCTAGATACCCTCCGACGACTCAAACAACGATATCTATTTGTTCAATTGGTGATCTCTTCGTGTTGTCCCATTGTTAGCCTCATATTCTTAGCCCTAACTGGATTTCATGCATCTCTGCATTGATTTCTTCACGAACTATGCCCTAAATCCATTCCCTAACTTTAGTCGATTTCTTCTCTCGGGTTCTCCTCAATTTCTCTACAATTTCGTGATCAACAGCCATTCTAATGGCATCAAAGGCTTCCAAACTCATCTTGAACGGAGGAATGATCAAACTACGAATGAACCATCCCAGGTTTGACGTTCTCAAATCGAGTATTATTCTATTGAATTTAGAGGGGATAAAGATATGATCCATTTTGAGCTTGATATTAGAGTCACTCCATTATTTTCTCTAGGAGAGTACTCTTCTCTAGTTTTAAGTCATTGGGAATTGGATAAATATTTGGGTAAACCAGATTATTTGATTTGTGTGACATTAGTTGTGATACTCATGAAAAACTTATTCGTCTATTTTATACTAACATGGTTTGTACGACGCAACCACTTATGGCGAAGACATATAATCTTGGTCGAGAAATCACGTTAATCCCAAGAATTGTCAATGAACTAATTGGTTTTTGATGGATGAGCTGAGTGAACAATACTTTCATACCTCTCGAGAACCCCAAATTTATTGAGCAAAGGAAAGAGCTTGAATTCCTTAGGCAAGTTCATTGAAATCTTGACATTGGCAGTTTCTACAAACCCAAAGCGAAGAACCTAAATGTCAAAGCACTGGTTATCCATCACTTGATCTCTCATATCATTTTACCACTTGATTAACACCAAGACCATGTGAGTTACATAGATCTCTATCTCATGGAAAAAATCTACCATGGAAAACAGTTCAACTCGGGATATGTGATTCTGAGTCACATGGCTAATATGCATATGAATTGTAGGAAGAGTCTACCCATTGAGAAAATCTTTAAACCTTTTGAAGTTGCAATACACTTAGATAAGCCTAAGAGAAGGGAAAAGGCAGTGAATGGGTATTCAAGACATATCATCAAGGCTCCGCCTCATCAAATCCTCCTTGCATCTACCTCTCATATGGAGGATGTTCCTATGGAGGATGCTCCATCCCAGCCTCACTCCTCTTGTCCTATTTCCCCATTTGATGAGAGTTTGCATGTTCTCTTAATCAATCTATCTAGTATTACTTCGACTATTGAAGGAATGACTCGACAAATTCAGGAGATTGCTTGGACTCAAGCAGTTATAGTTGCTAAACTTGCAACAATTGAAAAACTCTATAGAAATCACCTACACTATCGAGCCTAGGCTGAAGGCTGCTTTTCATGCTCCTCCACTCTCAGATGTCAGACCTTCATCTAATGTTTAGATTGTAGTTTTTTTTTCTTTTGTTGTACTCATGTACTTGCATTAGTAAATTTTGAACATGAGTTGCTTATGATTACTTCTTGGATTGAACTATCTTTTTCTTTGATTATTCATCATTTGAATTTTCTCTATTAATGAAAATCTAGATATATAGACTTGTTTATTATTATTTGTATTGCTCTTGATAATGACTGTAGGGGAGGAGAGGAGAGAGAATAAACAAGAGAAACTCTATCCATATTTTTATAAAATTCAAACGTAAGAAGAAAATTTATACTCTCTAACAATACCAAATCTAAATTTAGACTCTTTAAACATCTAAAAGCTCAATTTACAACAAAACATAAAAAGAAACAATTATGAAGTAGGCGTAGAATACTTCTGAATTACATCAATGATGACTTAAAGCTGGCACAGAAGACTATGCATAACAAACGTGAATCATAAGTTAAAAGAAGCATTAATAGTTGAATCATATATGAAATGATAAATGAAATATGGGCTTACCTGTGTCCCAAAAATAAAAATAAAACCCGTAAATGGGTCATGTGAGCTTACTCTTTTGCTTCTTCTTTGCCACTAGAATTAGCAGTTGTAGAATTGATTTCCTGAGAAGTGTGGGTGTTGTGGCCAACTAGGTTTTGAAGCTAATCACATCCCTCACTCTTTTTTTCCTAGGCACTTTGTCTGGCTCTTTATTGCTGGTGGCATAATTTTATCAATATCTATCTCAGGCCATATGTTTTGGCCAGTAACAGGCAAAATAAAGAGTAAATTGACGTGCTTAAAATGGGGGTGAGCTTTTGGACACAAAATTTGCCTCAACTATGCATTGTTTTGACCGAAAATAGCACAACTTCCCACAAAGTACAATAGAATCAATACTTGAACTTTGGCCCTAAAATTTGTACAACTTCAACCTTTGGCAGTGGATGATACATCTTCCAACTTTTGCAGCTAAAAGCTTTGTGAATCAGAACATATGATGATAAAAGTTGGCGGTGTTGGAAATAAAGGATCACCAATCTGGTCGAGAAACTAAGTCTCCATGAGGAAGGTATAACTTGCTTGATTGATGTCTTCTTGATGTGATTTTTGGTTAACTTCTAACTCTATATGTGAGTGTGACATCCTCCAAAAATCATGAGATGAAACATTGAGGATAAAAAGTTATGATCGGAGTGCAAGTTGGTCGAATAGGTGCAATGGATGCACCTATTGATCTCTTCGACTTTTTTGGAAGGAAACCCTCCAATCTTGCTTCAATGGGTGTTTCTTACACCCTTTATGAAGATTCCACCTCAAAGGTAAGAGAATGGATAAGGATGTAGCATAATTGGAATCTTATTACACTAATAAAAAATAGAACCCAAAACACACACACCGATAAGATACTACTCACCGATTGGAGACGGCAACTTGAAGAAAACTCCAAGACTGAAGAAGACAACTTCAACACAAATTTTGATTCAACATTTGCTATCTAGTACAACCCTTAAAGATGATATAATACTACCTCCAAGAAAATTAGGGTTTTCACCCAAAAAGAGATAATCACATGACTTGTAAACAAAAAGGAAAGGAGGTACTTGGCTAGGTCATATAGCTGAGTACCTATGACTACTACTTTGGGAAATTTGACTTCCCAATACCAAAATATGTCCTTTCTAGGACCTATTACAACAAGACTTTAATAGTCACTGCTTTTTAGGACCTCACAAGATTGTCTTCTTCACCACTAGCCTTGGACAATTTGAATTGGCTAGTGAACACTTCTGCATGTCTGGGGAAGTTGTGGTCACAAGAAAAGGGCTTGGTGGCTGAGTTGTTTGCCCACAAAATTCAAATGCTTTGACCTTCCTTTATCCCTTTGACGTAGCATTGAATTGAGGGTTGACTTTTTTCACTTGTCTTCAATGGATTGAGGCTTCAAGCCATCAAAGAGAGAGTGACTCAAGTTGATCTCATGTTGGGTGTGGCATGTTAGGAAGATGTTTGGATCGAATTCCATGCTTATGCTCCAATAACCTTATTGCTTTGACTCCTCATTGTGTATTGAAATGTTATTCTCCTCAAAGCTAACTAGAAGAGAGAGTCTTACATAATGAACAAAGGGGTTAGAAAAATTCTTGGTTTGTGGTCTCGTGAGGAGTTCCGTGACACATCATCCTCCCTGGGTGATTGAGAATTTGAATTCAAATCCAGATTGTACTCCAATTGAAACACTGTCTTCCTTCCTTAAAACTGATTATGCAACCACCCTAGAAGCTTTTTCTCCAATTAATTTGTATAAGTCTAAAACAGATCCAAGTGCAACTTGTCCCTAAAGATGCTCAAAAGACCTCCAGCATTACCAATTCCAATCTCCATTTTAAAAGATGTATGCCAATGATCAAAACTTCCAAAGTAAGTCCACAACCTTCAAATTGAGTCACAAGGTAATTAACTACCATAGGAAATAAAAAGTAGCTCTTCAAAATAACATAAAGTTGCAATCCACTTAACCACTAACAATGCCTTTGAGAATAATAGAAATATTGAATCGGAAAGTTAACATCAATCAAAAGGATGATTTGGTTTGGGATTAAAGGCTTCTCCTTGTATTAAACCATCATATAAATCCATGGTTTCATAAGGCATGTATGGAAGTTTAAAGTGAAAAATCCACGGCTAACAAAGTTGTACATTCCTTTAATCGGGTTAGAAAATAACCATGCTTGAAACCTACCAAGAAAAAGATGGATGCTTCAATATAGTTGACTTATTTGGAATCACTCCATGGCACCAAGCTTTGGGGATTTAACATGTCTTGGCAAATGAGATGTATGATTACACAACCCTCATGGCGGCCAAGAGCTTCATTAGATGCCATTAGTTAAGTTTTATAGATAATCCTGCCAATGGCAAACCCTTGTTCTTAAAATTGGTAACTTCAACCACAACATTAAGTCATTCTTTCCAATATTCTAAAACAATATCTGTAAAAACTTGTATTTTTAATTGATTAAAATTTCACGTGTTGGCTTTTATTTTATTAAATTGTGATGTGTCAAGGGTTGACTCATTGTTGTTTTGCGACCCACGTTAGATTTTGTGGTCAATTGATTAAATTCGGTTATTTGAAAAATTACTGTGTGGTTAAATTTGAGAAAATTTACAATGGGTAATTGGAATTTTACCTTAAAGAAGTGTTTGAAATGTTAAAGGATGAGAAATAAATGAGTTTTATTTAATATAAGTTATTTATATTAAATAAAATTAAAAGGAATTAAAAAAAAAAGAAAAAAAGAATTTTCTTTTAATAAGGGGTAAAGAAACCCTTATTCCCCTGTCATTTGGGGTGCACTGTGGTTAAGAGGAAGAGAGGGAGAGGTGTTTCGGGCAAATGATTTGTCGAGCTTGGAGGCTATGATTGTGTTCGAGAGACTTTGAGCTTTAATATTGGTAAAACCGTTTCGAAGATAACCTCCTCTCCTCTCTATTATTAGAAGTACAAAGGTTTAGTTAGGTTGGGGATACATTCGAGCAATGGAGTTCAATTCTATCCAATTTTCTGGGTTGTATTGATATATTTAAAGTCTACATAGGTTGTTGGGCTGGTTGGAAGTGAAAAATAGTGAAAACGATGAATTTATTGCAAAACTCATCGTCGAAACGACGTTTCTATGTAAACTTTGTAGAAAGTGGACTTCAGCAGTGAAGTCCCACTTTGCAAAGCAGAGTTCCATAGTGCAAAGCCGAGTCTCGTGAGGTGACCTGCGGAATCTCGCTGGTAACCTGCAGAGGACCATGGGTTGACCTACAAACTCTTGTGGGTTGACAGCAGACTCTGTCAGTTTGACCTAGACTCCCGCAGGTTGACCAGTAGGCTTTCACAGGTTGACTTGGACTCCCACAGTTTTATCTGGTCTCCCACAAAATGTATTTTAATTGGAAATTTTACCATTTCTTAGTCGTTCGCTTTCAATTTGGGTTCCTAGCCCGGTATAGGACTCACCCATATTTTTCTAATAGTCAAAAAAAGTATGTATGGTTCTTATTTCTTTTAGGCTAGGATGATTTTGTCGATTTCTCGTCGGTATTAGAGGTTGCTGCTCTTGTACAGAAGAGGAGTAGTCATCGTCAAGTTAGAGATTTTATGTTTTCTGTATTACATAGAATGGTTTTTTAAAAACTTATATTTTTATGGGTTCCCACGTGTAAAAGTATGACGGGGCCTGGTCACCAGCAAATCAGCTTTTATACGTATATGTATGTATGATTTTTTCACGTTTAACTTTTAGCATCATATGATTTTAGTTTTGATGTGATATGTTAAGAGGATCAACCCTCTTGATAATTTGAGCAGTTTTATCGTCAAAGTATGCTAAGGCTATCCCGCTACATCTTTTATTTCGTGAAGGTGGTATTGTATGTACGTACAAAATACTAGCAGTAGAGCAGTAACGACACATCCTTTGGGTTTTGAATCCCTAAAACTGATCAGGGTGTTGATTATTTAAGTTGATGTCGTGGCTGACTATCGATCGCCGATCAATTGGGTGATGAGCTAGATCTTTAGATCGCTATCACAGTTTCCTCTAGTCTCATGAGACGTTATTGGGTCTTTAGATCACCGTCTTTCTGTGGTTTGTGTCAGAGGGTTCCTTGCGTGATCTTTCTTTTTTAATGAGGACGTTTTCTGTAGAAAATGGTGAAGGTTATTTTCAAAGTATAGTCACTATGTGCGTGGTAGGTTTTTATAACTACCTCACTGAGTGCTCATGGAGTCGTTTTTGATAAAAAGAAGGAAAGAAGTTTCCTTGATAGTTTTATAAACTCATGTATAGTTTTGAAATGTAAACACATTTTGAAAGAAAGATAAAAATTCATTTTGAAATCCAGATGCATTAGGTATAATGTTTCTACTGAGTTAGTCACTCACTACAACGACCTCATCTCAATTCAGCTAAAGAGAAGAGCAGTTAGCTTCGGTGGAGATCTAGGAGAGACTATGAGCTATTTAATTTCTTTTAAAACTGCTTGTTTTCCTTGATAAGGATTGATTTGTTTAATATGGATATGGAAACTTAACTCGTGGATTTGGATTTTTTTACTTTTCTGCATGGTTGGATATTGTTAAGTATTATTTTATATCTGCTCAGGATTTCATTATGTGGGCTTGGTGGTGTAATCGTTTTAGCCTTGGACTTGGTGATCAGATTCCTTTCCCAAGAATCGGGTCACTCGACCCGACATTTCTGCTTTGGTCTATTCTCGAGTCATGACAATATCAATACTAAAAGAATCTTAAATCTAACCAATCCTAAAAAATTGAGAAATCAAATTATTTGATGGTACATACCTTACCAAATACCTTTTTTGTCACTTCATTCTTATAGTTCAACCGGAGAGAATTAGGATACTTCAAGGTTCACAAGATTCTCTTCTTAACCATATCCAATGAAAATATGTTAGTCGAATATTCTTCACCCAAGATAAAAGAATGGACTTTGTCCTTGCTCAAGCAATGGTCGTAAAAATCTTGCTTCCCTTGAAATTCCACTTCTCAGCTCATGATAGTTAAGAGGCCTTTAAATTGTCAAGAGAAAAGGATCCTCTTGAGTATAAGCTATCTCCTCATACTCACTTTGTTCTTCATTAGTATTAGCGGTCAATAATGTGTTGTCACCCTTTACAAAGTCATCTTCGTCCACTTGTATGATAGTGCAAATTGTCTCATTCGATTTAGATTCCAATTTGACTAATGGACCTTCATGAGCAAAGATGATTTATTCAAAAAATTCCTCCTCAATGGTAGCTACCAAGGAGATGTCTTTACTATCCACTTCTTGAAGAGGTCATCTGAAATGTTCAAAAACAACAAAATCTTCATGAAAGCCGATTGGGGTAGGAAACTCTCCAAAAACTGGCCTTGTTCTTCACACCTAAATTGGACTGTTCAAAAACTAATGGCTCCTCAAGGAAAAGGATGATCTCCTCTTTCATTAATCTATCTTCATATAATAGTTCTTTAAAAACTCAACTTGAGCTTGAGCTTGCAAGGATGGAAGCTTGAAAACAATCAGTGAGTTTAACAAAAATCGAGAACCATGATCTTGGTTTTGTGGACTTAGCACAAACTTTTTTTTCGTTAGGTTTTTCATCGTCTTCCAAGTATGAATTTCATCCTCACCATTTTTTCTTCTTTTTGCCAAAAGATTATCCCACCAATAACTAGCATAATAATTGACTTTCTTAGAGGCTAGTTTGATTTTTCTCTTATCCGAATAATCACCACATTCGAAATACGCCTCAACCATTTCCAACCAATCGAAATATTCATGACTATCATTAGACCTTTTAAAAGGAGGGATGTATACATTCTCATGCTGATTCTTTGACTCTAACACTCGCTGTTGAAAAATGAAAAATATATTCCTAAGTTCATCCATGTGTTCTTGCACACTAGAGTCTTTTTCCTTAAAAAATTATGGTGTGTGCACTTGCATGTTTGTGTCTCGATTTTCGGAACCATTGGCTACTCTTCTTGCCATCATCACGAAGGGAAAATAACATCAAATCCATGAGGATAAAAGTAGAGCAAAGCTTTGATACCAAATGACGTGCTTCAAAATGGGTGAGCTTTTGGACACAAAAGTTGCCTCAACTATTCACGTTTTTGTCTGAAACAACAACAACTTCCTATAAGCACAAAATATTCAATACTTGGAATTTGGGGCTAACATTTGGAATGCTTCTAGATCTTGAAGCAAAGGCAACTTCCTTCAAATTTGGCGACTAAAAGCTTTGGGAATCAGAAGAAATGGTGAAAAGAGTGTGTGGTGTTGGAAATAAAAGATTACCAATCTGGTCAAGAAAATTAGCTTCATTGAGGAAGGTATAACTCGCTTGCTTGACATATTCTTGATGTGAATTTTAGAAGGCTTTTTACTCTATATATGAGGATGACGGCCTCCAAAAATTAGAGCAAAAACGTTTGGAATGAAAAGTTATGCTCGTCGGAGTGCAAGTTGGTTGAATAGGTGCTACGACTGTATCAATTCTCTTCGACTTATTTATAAGGAAGCTCTCCAATCTTGCTTACATGAGAGTTTCTTACACCTTTGCTAAAGATTCCACCTCAAGGATGTAGCATTAATGGAATCCACTTACATTCAAAAAAAGTGGAACCCAGAACATACATACACCGATTAGATATTACTCACCGATTGAATGCAGCAACTTGAAGAAAACTCCAAGCTTGAAGAAGACAACTTCAACACAATTTTTGATTCAATGTCTTCTTCATATTACAACTCTTAAGGAGGGTATAAACAATACATCCAAGAAAATTAGGGTTTTCACCCAAAAAGAAACAATTATATAATTTTGTAAGCAAAAAGGAAACGAGGTACTTGGCGAGGCCATATAGCAATTCCAAAATTGCTATGAGTACTACTATGAGAAATTGACTTCCCAATTCCAAAATATGTCATTTCTAGGACCTATTACAACAAAACTACAATTGTGGCATCCCCTAACACTATTCCTAATTTTCTCGTATTATTTTTTTTTATCCTTATAAACTTTAAGTTTAACGTTCAAGCAGAAAACCATTTGAAAACATTTTAATAATACGTATTTAAAGTAAAGAAAACTAAGAAAACAATTAAATTAGAACTTAATATAATATAACAATCGGTGGAGGGCAAAAGTGTAATACCCGGCTTGTACGGATTTCGGATTTAATATATTATATTGATATAATATATTATATGAGGCATTTTTATTAAATATGTCAAATCAAGTCAGTTTCGCAAACGGAAAGCGTCGTTAGAGTCCTAACGATTAATAGGAATTTTAAGGAATTTACGGGATTTTTCGGAGCTTAAACGCTATATTTCGAATAAATACGCTTTTCAAAATATAAATGACGTTTAGTAAAAATAGTAAATGAGGTCCGAATTACGAACGGACAGTTTTAATAAGTCTCAAATAATAGGTTTGACTTATGGGTGAAGTCGGGACGTTTGGAGAAGTCGAATGGCAGGACGATTAACGAACCGAAGAACGAAATCTATATAGAAATCAAAGAAGGGCGTTTTGGTAATTTACAAATCAATTTTATTAAATATCACAAATTCCCTCTCTCTCCTCATTCTTCTTCTTCTCCTCTGCCTGCGCACGAAACAGAGAGCAAGCTCTCCCTTTTGGCCGCCGGCGATTTCCTCCTCCGAGCTTCGATTCGAGCTCCGTTCGTTTCGTTTTCTTCACGGTTCCTCCTCCTCTCGCTATCCTAGGTATGTATCTACGTTCTTAGAGCTTTAAATTCGGTTTTCGGATCGATTTAGCGTTAGGGTTCCGATTAGGGTTTCGATTAAATCTCGTCAAAAACGCGAATTAGGGTTCGTAATTAATAGGTTAGCCTTGATTAAGTATGTATTGAACGTATTTAACGTTATTGGACGAAGAAAAGTCAATTTGCGAAAAAGTTAAAATTGGTTAATTTTCCGAGTTTTTGAGAAAAACTCGTTAATTGGAATTTCGAATTATCGAACGTTAATTAACGTTATAAACGCTTCGATTGGCTAAATAAAGAATTTGGGAGAGATTCTCTAGTTAAGTTTTTAGAATTGGACGTTATTAGTTCAAATCAATTTTAACGGTAAATATCGTGTTTTTCTCAGACACGCGACTCCCGTGGACGAAGCTTGCGATTCAGTGCGCTCCAGGTAAGTTTTCGTGACTTACTTTGACCCAAAGGTCTGCACCATACTCCGTCGTCGTCTCGAGAATACTCGAGGAACTGTTTGTTTTATGTTATTCTGGTTGGGTAGTTAGGTTAGTTGTTTATAGGTTCTGCTTTACTGTCATGAATGTATGCACGTTGGTTGTTTACTTTCTGCTTATATGAACTGTTCATGCATCACGATTTTAAAGCACGCATAGAAAATGAATTTCCGCACAATGTTTTAAAGTAAATGCAAAGTAAAGATGACCCTTCGGTATATAGTTCAAATGACCCTTCGGTATATAGTTCAAATGACCCTTCGGTATATAGTTCAAATGACCCTTCGGTATATAGTTCAAATGACCCTTCGGTATATAGTTCAAATGACCCATCGGTATATAGTTCATGTGACCCTTCGGTATACAGTTCATAGGTCACGCGAGATGGGGCTCAGGCACGGCTGTACGTTTTGTAAGCGTGTACCCCCCTCCATTAACCGGAAAGAGTGGTCCGCCCGCTGGACGTGCTCTCCCCGGTTATTGGGCTGAGATCTCGGTGACACCTTCATAGCACAGCAAGGTAAAGCAAAGTAAAGTAAAGTAAAGAAAACGATGCATGATTTCTGAACTCACACGCATAGCATAGCATGTAGTTGCATTTACGTAGCTTACTGAGATTTCAATATCTCATATGTGTCTGTATGGTGTAGGTGACCTCTACACAGGTGAGGATGAGATCCCTCCACCCGAGGCGTGAGCAGTTGAGGGAGAATGGCCCGTGGGAGTGCGCTGAGCAGTCGAGGCGCGTATGACCTGAGGGGTAGTTATGTATGTATTTTGGGGGGAATTAATGGTTAATATGAATGTATAGTATATTTAGGTTGTTTGGATCTGGATAGGGATTAGATAATGTTTTGATAATTGTATGTAAAATGTTTTGGTTTTAAATGTTACTGAATGTTTTGAAAACGTTTTGAATGGTTTTAGGTTGATACGGTTATGTTCGATGTTTAGATACATCCACGCAGTTGGACTTCGTAAAGTCTGCCATAAGTCGGTTGAGTTAGCGCATAAGTCGATTTGGTTTAAAGATTAAAGATGTAAAAATGGTAGGAATGTGAAGTTGGTGCAGGAAAAATAGAAGTTGATGGTCTCTGGAATCGGATTCCAGAGACTTGAAGATTTTATTTTTGCTCTCTGGAGAATTCCAGAGAGCAAGTGTTTGATCGCTGCACAGAGTGTGCAGCGATCGATCTCTGCAGCATGCAGAGATCGATCGCTGCATGCTGCAGGATCGCTGCACTAAGTGCAGCGATCGGTCTCTGCTCTGCAGCAGAGACCGATCGCTGCTGGCTATTCTAGCTGCAGCGATCGATCTCTGCTGCAGCGCAGAGATCGATCGCTGCCTCAGTGCAGCGATCTCTGCTACTTTTGAGGGCAGAATTCCGATTCTGCCCTCCCTTCTTTTAATTGATTTTAAATGTTTTTAATTAAATGTTTTTAAGTTTTATTTAAATAGTTTTAGTTTATGTTTTAAATGATTTACTAAACGGACTTCGATTTCGATTCCGGTTTCGGTTTCGATTTCATTTCTGGTTAACGTCAAGTTTTAAAGTTTATAAAATGTAAAGATAAAAAAAAAAATAATAAAAAAAAAATAATATGGGAAATACGGGTACAGTATAAGGGTCGTTACAAAAAGGGACAATTGTCCCACAAATGCATGGGGCGATCTCATACACCCTAAGTAATTCGACATAAGATCATAACTTTACTCATTTATCATTTCATCAATCACTAACTAATCGACCAAAAACATATCTTTGAACGTATTTAAAAACGTAATAAAATTTCGTAAAAACGAACTGCATGGATACATTTAAAAACTAAACAATTCCCTGTTTTAAATCACCGAGCAGTTCCAGTAAGTTTCCAATAAAATACTTCCCAAAAAGGTTTATAAAATATGTTCCCAAAACGTTAAAATATAAACTTATCAACTAACCAGATTCCAAACATCTTAATATGTTCAACTACACAATCTGATCTACTATCACGTCCCCAAAATACCTACAGACATCCCCACGGGTCAAAAGCACACCGACTGCACCAGTACACTCCCACGGGCCATCGTTCTTCAACTGATCATTCCTCGGGTGGAGGGATCTCGTCCTCACCCGTATCTAGATCACCTACACCATACAGACAACTATGAGCTAAAGGCTCAGCAAGTTTCGTAAATGCAAATGCATGCTGTGTGTCACGGTCCTACTTTCAAGGGGCGTATCGAGACCGTGCGGCACCCAATATCTCACTAGTACTGGGTCAGCCAACGAGCGTGCCAACGGCACCGAGTGCCCACTTCGTTAGAGCGAGCTTGTGTCTAACGAGTAAGCAACGAGCGAGCGAGATTAACCGAGAGGAGCATCATTTGAGTATAAAGTTTGTATAAAGAGTGTGTGTAAAAAGCCTTGATTGAATAGCAGCAAATTACAACGTTGGGTAGGGGGGTCTACGTGCAGTCATGCCTCTCCCCCTAAAGAGCAATCCGGACCATCTCCACTATAGCAGGAGTAGACATGCTATGTGGGCGAGGAGTCACTTGCCAAAAATGGAAAGAAAAAAAAGTACAACAGAATTACTTAAAAGGGAAATAAATCTACCTAGCAGCATGGGCGGCCATAGGCAACATGCCTTGGACAAGCCCGGACCTTGACATTCTCCCCTATTTGAGCTGTTGACGACCTCGTCAACTTTGCTTCTGCTTGAATTCTTTGATCACCCTTGCTGAGTCTTGCAAATCTTCTTGCTTCTCCCAAGATACCTCGTCGTCTCCAAGTCCCTTCCATCTGATCAGATATTCCTGGTACTGTCGTCGCCCGATGTTGACGTTCCGCTCCGCAAGGACTTCTTCAACTTCTTTGTTCTTGTTGTTGCTGGTAGAGATATTTGGCCTGGTGATGTCGTTCCTCTCTTCATCTTCGTCGTCTGCATGATAGGGCCTCAAATTGTTGACATGGATGACAGGGTGAATTTTGAGCCACGCTGGAAGATTAAGTCTGTAGGAGACTTTTCCGACTTTCTCTATGACTTCAATGGGGCCTTCGTATTTTCTAACAAGTCGCCTGTCCTTCTTTCCTCTGAACCGAAGCTGTTCAGGTAACAGCTTAACCAGCACAAAGTCTCCAGCCATGAACTCCATTGGTCGCCGCTTCTTATCCGCCCACTTCTTCATATGTTTAGAGGCACGTTCTAAGTAAGCACGAGCTATTTCCGTATTCTGCTTCCATTCTTTGGAGAAGTTGTACGCTTTTGGACTCTTCCCCAAATATGGTTGTTCCAACGTGTGGGGCATGATGGGTTGTCTCCCACAGACTATTTCAAATGGACTCATCCCCGTTGAAGAACTCTTCTGACAGTTAAAGCAGAATTGTGCTACATCGAGTAAACTGGGCCAATTCTTTTGATTTGTATTGATGAAGTGACGTAGATATTCCTCCAGTAAGCTGTTGAAGCGTTCTGTTTGGCCGTCTGTTTGAGGATGGTAACTGGAAGATATGTTGAGACTTGACCCAAGCAAATTGAACAATTCGATCCAAAAAGACCCTGTGAATCGAGGGTCCCTGTCACTGACGATGCTTTGAGGAATTCCCCACAACTTTACAATGTGTTTGAAGAAGAGTTGGGCAGTCGTTTCTGCGGGGCAGTGCTTCGGAGCTGCAATGAACGTGGCATACTTGGAAAATCTGTCGACAATCACCAGTATCGCTTCAAAGTCATTGACAGACGGCAAATTGGTGATGAAATCCAGAGAAACACTTTCCCAAGGCATTTTTGGTACGGGCAGTGGCTCTAGTAATCCAGCAACCTTGTTTCTTTCAACTTTATCTTGTTGGCACACAAGACAAGTTTTGGTGTACTGCATAACGTCAACCTTCATTTGCGGCCAATAGTATCCTTTTTTCAAGAGAGCATAGGTACGTTGCCATCCAGCATGACCGGCCCACAGGGTATCATGGCATTCTCGCAGAAGGACACGCCGCAAATTATTGCTTCGGGGCACATATAAACGGTTTCCCTTGGTGAAGAGTAAGTCATCTTCGATCCAAAATTGCCTAGTCTTTCCTTCCTTCACAAGTTGTATGACAGCTTGAGCTCCAGGGTCATTTTGAAGATTATCTCGAATACAATCTTTCAATGATCCGTTAACTTTACTTGCTTGAAGCTGAGATAGATAGCATAGACTCGCGCATTCGGCCTTTCGACTTAATGCATCAGCCACTCGATTACTCTGGCCTGACTTGTGTTCAAAGCTAAAATCAAACTCTGAAATCAGTTCGTGCCAACGTGCTTGCTTGGCCGAGAGCTTTGGTTGTTCAAAGAAGTGACAGATTGAGCTGTTGTCTGTTTTCACAACAAACTTCGACCCAAGTAGATACTGCCTCCACATGCGTAGACAATGCACTACTGCTAGCATTTCTTTCTCGGAAGCAATGTACTTCCTCTCTGCTTCCTTTAACTTTCGACTTTCGAAGGCAACAGGATGACCATTCTGCATAAGGACTCCTCCTAAAGCAAAATCTGAGGCATCGGTTTCCACTTCAAATGGCTGAGTGACATCTGCTAATGCGAGTACAGGCTCTTGTATCATAGCTGCTTTCAAGTCAGCAAAAGATTTTTGACATTCGGAGTTCCACTCCCAAGGTACTCCTTTCTTTAAGAGTTCCGTTAGAGGTGCAGCTCTCTTCGAAAATCCTTCCACAAAGCGTCTGTAATAATTAGCAAGCCCGAGGAAGGAACGCAGTTCAGTGACAGACGCCGGGGTCTTCCAACTTTTGACAGCACTTATCTTTCCTGGGTCCATGCGAAGACGACCTTGCTCAACAATATGGCCGAGGAATTCGATGCTCTCCTGAGCAAAAGAGCATTTTTCCTTCTTCACATACAGTTGGTTTTCTCTTAGCCTTTCGAAAACCAAACGAAGGTGTGCCTTGTGCTCTTCCAGCGTCTCGCTGTATACCACAATGTCGTCGAGGTACACTACCACGAACTTGTCAAGGTACTCATGAAATACTTGATTCATGAGTGTGCAGAAAGTTGCAGGAGCGTTTGTGAGTCCGAAGGGCATCACTAAGAACTCAAAGGCCCCATACCTTGTTACACACGTCGTCTTGGGTTCATCTCCTTCTGCAATTCTCACTTGATAGTAACCTGATCGTAGATCAAGTTTAGTGAAGTACTTGGCTTTATATAATTGATCAAAAAGGTCAGTGATAAGCGGAATGGGATACTTGTTGCGCACTGTGACTTTGTTGAGTGCCCGATAATCTATGCACATTCGTAGACTTCCATCTTTTTTCTTTTGAAACAAAACTGGTGCTCCAAAAGGTGCTTTAGCGGGTCTGATAAATCCGGCCTCGAGTAGCTCATCTAATTGCTTCCTCAATTCTGCTAGTTCTGGCGGAGCCATTCTATATGGGGCTTTTGCAGGAGGTTTAGAGCCAGGATTCAGTTCGATTTGATGATCAATGTCCCTTCTTGGAGGCAATGTCTTGGGTAAGCACTCGGGCATGGTACTCCTGAACTCTTCTAGGACTCTTGAGATTTCAGGATGTATTACTTCTTCCTTCTTTGTACTTACCTCCAAGGGAACAACCATGTAAGTTGGGTCGTCGCGTTTCAGCCCTTTCTTGAATTGCATAGCAGAGAGCATCTTTGTGTTGATGACATTTGGTTGTTTCAGTATCGCAGGAACAACTGTTGGGTTGTTACTAGTGATTATTAAACATTTTGCTGAAGGCATTGGGATGACTTTATGTTCCATCAAGAACTCCATACCCAAAATAGCATCAAAGTCATCCAACCGAGCTACAACAAAGTCGACGGGTCCTGTCCACGAACTGAGTTTCAACTGGACTCTCCTTACAACCCCGAGCACCGGCATTGCTTTTCCATTCACTGTTTTCATTTTACCATCATTCTTTTCTAACTTCAAACCGAGACGATGAGCTTCTTTCTCTGTAATGAAGTTATGAGTAGCCCCCGAATCTATCATCGTACTTTTAGTAGATTTGTTGTTGACGAATGATTCCACATACATGAGACCTTTATCGGGGATTTTCCTCAGTTCTTCCATCTGTTGCTGCACAGCTGATAAGAACGTCATGGTCCCAACTTCAGCAATCTCTGTGGTTTCTTCTTCAATAACTTCCTTAACTGCGTTGTCATCTTGAATTGACGCTTGTAAGGCAGTTAAGGCGGATCTATGCGGGCATTCGGCTACTCGATGTGGTCCCTTACACAGGAAGCATGACATAGGCCTATTAGGCGGGCGTTGGTTGTTAGCATTTCTTGGTGCTTCATGGCCTTCTCTTGGGACAAAGGGTTTTCTTTCAACATTTCCGGCGTTCGATTTCTGGGACTTGATGGTGTTCGAGTTACTAGGAGCATTCTTCTTTGCCCCAGGGTTCTCAATATTATAATCAAACAGTCGCTCAGCAGCTGCGAGTGCACTTGAAAGACTTTGCACTCTCTGTTCATACAGTTTTGTTCTGGCCCATGGTTTAAGACCTTCGATGAAAGTGAAGATCTTGTCTTTTTCTGACATATCTCTAATGTTCAGCATGAGACCCGAAAATTGTTTGACATATTCACGAATACTTGCAGTCTGCTTTAGGTCTCGAAGAAGTCTACGAGCGTTGAACTCAACATTTTCTGGAAAGAATTGGTCCTTCAACTGTCTTTTTAGTTCCTCCCATGTATCAATCGTACATTCGCCAACACTGATTTCATGATATTTGGATCTCCACCAAAGTTTTGCATCACCAGTAAGATGCATTGTGGCCAGTGTCACTTTCGAATCATCATCTGTTTTAGTGGCCTTGAAATACTGTTCCATATCGAAAATGAAATTCTCTATTTCTTTAGCATCCCGGGCTCCCCCAAAGGGTTTTGGCTCAGGGATCTTCACTCGACTAAATTCAGCAGCAGTAGTAGCCTGGGTCTGACTCCCCATGGCTCTCATAGTCAGGTTCAGCTTAATGTTGATCTCGGCAATCTCAGCCTTGAGAGAATCAAACATTGCTTTGAAGTCTTCGGTCACTTGAGACACAGTTTCAGACAATCGGGTATGAGCTAGATCGATCTCATCGACGCGCTCCAGGACCCCGATTATCGTACCTGTGGAACTTTCTCCCGTGTCGACTCCCTTTCCCTTTTCTTGTCGGGATTCAAGAGTCTCCACCCGATTCAGCAGCTCTGGAATCGGTATGGCGTCTATCCTATTGTGAATAGCCGCAATCTCAGTAGGAAATTCAGACATTTCCTTCATTCGTCCTTCTATGAATCGAATGTTATCCGGTATGTCTTGTAGATACCGTATTTCTTCTTCCAACTCGACGAGGCGCTCGAGTTGATCTGATGGTGCACTAGGTCTTTCCATCGTACTCTTCTTCGGCATGATTTCTCACGATTTTTGAGCCAACCAGGCTCTGATACCAACTGTCACGGTCCTACTTTCAAGGGGCGTATCGAGACCGTGCGGCACCCAATATCTCACTAGTACTGGGTCAGCCAACGAGCGTGCCAACGGCACCGAGTGCCCACTTCGTTAGAGCGAGCTTGTGTCTAACGAGTAAGCAACGAGCGAGCGAGATTAACCGAGAGGAGCATCATTTGAGTATAAAGTTTGTATAAAGAGTGTGTGTAAAAAGCCTTGATTGAATAGCAGCAAATTACAACGTTGGGTAGGGGGGTCTACGTGCAGTCATGCCTCTCCCCCTAAAGAGCAATCCGGACCATCTCCACTATAGCAGGAGTAGACATGCTATGTGGGCGAGGAGTCACTTGCCAAAAATGGAAAGAAAAAAAAGTACAACAGAATTACTTAAAAGGGAAATAAATCTACCTAGCAGCATGGGCGGCCATAGGCAACATGCCTTGGACAAGCCCGGACCTTGACACTGTGCATATGAAGTTCAAAAATCATGCAACATTTTCTTATCATTACGTCGCAGACAGAATGTCATCGAGATCTCAGCCCGCTAAATGGAGAGGGCACATCCGGCGGTCGGACAACCCTTTCTACCTAGCGAGGGGGATGGGGGTACACGCTTACATCCACATATAGCCGTGCCTGAGCCTCACCTCGCATGACCATATAACAGATTACGTAGATTCATTTCGTTATAGGCGATGTGGTATTGTGACAAGCCCCTTTTCCACTTTCACAATAGATCAATAGCCCCCTTTCGAGCCACATCTCTTTTCATAAAAACGTAGTGCGGAAATTCATTTTCTATGCATAATTAAAAACCATGATGCATGAACAATTAAGTGCTTAAAGTAAACATACATCGTGCATACCATTGAGACAATAAAAGCATATCCTATAAAAGAACTAATCCTAACTACCCAACCAAAACATTTAAACAAGCAATTCTGTAACACCCGAGAATTTCTCATTACGTGCGTAGCTTAGATTAACCGGTTAAGAGAGTTTAAGGTTATTGTTAAGCGATTAAGAGTATGGGTATAATGTAAAGCCAAGAGAAAAGAGAAGAGAAAATAAAGTGGTTTGACAATTCAAACCAAAGGGTTTGAAAAGTCAAACAACCAATAGGATTGTTTTAAGCATTAATGGTATGAAAAATGATGAAATAAAATAATGGAGAGAAGTGTGGCATATAACGTTGGAAGACAATGATAAAAAGGGAGGGGTGGATTTTTAATTATAGGAAGTTTGGTGGAAAGAAACAAAAAGTGAAGGAAAAGTTAGGATTTAAAAGTGAATGTTTTGTTTTTCCCCTTCACCCTCCCACGTTTTTCCTTTCCTCCATGGCGGCATCTCCTCTCCTTCTCCACACCTAGGGTTTGCAAGATTTCAAGGTAAAAATTTATGGGTTTTAGTTTGTATGCTATTAGTTGAAGCTTTTGAGTGTTTTTGGGGTGTTTAGAGTGATTTTGGTGAGGGTTTGAAAACCCTAATTCTTGGAGTCCGAAATTTGGTTTTAATTAGTTGATTTCTTTCCAAATTGGTTGGTTTGGGTGTTGAATGACTTGGGTTAGGTGATCTAAGGAGTTAGATTGTGATTTGGAAAGAGTTTGGGAAAAACCGGTTGTGAACACCCAATGGCCGAATCTGTCCTTGGTATTTTCGGGTTGGTCAAGGTGTTTGTTTGGTGGATTTAAGCATTTCAATAGATAGTAGACGTGTAGAGGTTTCCGGATTGGGGTGGCACGTCAAAATCCGTTGAAAAACGAGAGAGTTATGACCGTTTGAAGTTAGACGGTCAATTTTGAGGTGAAAACCGAATGCTGTGTTTTGGGGCTGAATTGTGTTGTAAATTTTAGTTAGTTTAGGTTAAGAATTTCTTTAGTTTAGTTAGTTGATTTCCATAGAATCTTTTAGTTTGTTATTAAGTAAGTTTTCGTTATTTTAGGTGACCGAACGTGTGAGTTGATCGGACGAAGTGAACGGGAACGTATCGAGCAACCAGGTAAGTAGTGGAGTGAGTGTTTGTTGCCTTCGGGCCTACACCACAGAACGGTAGGGATTGTTTGATTGTTGCTATGTTTTGCTTTGTGTCATGCATCGTGTGTCACGCATCATGGTTTTCTAAACTACGAAATTACGTGTTTTGCATCCTTGAGCGGTAAGAATGAAATGAAAGATAAGAAAAGATTTGCAACGTGGTCGTGAGTATGAATTCCTCGACCTATTCGTGCTTGAAGTGCACAATAGGGTTGTGCTTGAAGTGCACTCGTGCTTGAAGTGCACGACGGGGATTCTACGATCGATTGGGGGATTCTAATGTACGTAATGAGTCGTGAGTATGAATTTCTTGACCTCAACCTGTTCGTGCTTGAAGTGCACAATAGGGGTTGGTGCTTGAAGTGCACCCGTGCTTGAAGTGCACAATGAGGTTCGTGCTTGAAGTGCACTCGTGCTTGAAGTGCGCGATGAGGATTCTACGATCGATTGGAGGGGATTCGGTTGGCCGTCTTGGACTGTGTTGGGACGTGTGCCTCCGGTCTAGCTCCGTGGGTCAAGGCGTGGCCGTCCTGGACGGTGTGGGGGCGTGTGCCTACTTGATTCACCTGAAAGTGAAAGATAAATGCAATTGAAACGAAACGAAAACAACAGAGTGTGTAGAGACTTCATGTTAAGACTGAGTCGAGCATTTAGCGTGTCGTTGTGCATTATTTCCCTACTTGCTAAGCGTTAGGCTTACCTTTTTGTGTTCTGTGGTGTAGGTGACGCGTTTTATACAGGTGAGGTTGATGAGACAGCTCAGGATTAGGCCGCAGTCGGAGGAGTACGGAGTCCGCCGGTGCGGGTCATTGTCGGGGCGTCTGGACCACTTTTCCTCGGGTAGTGTGGGAGGTGAACATTTTGATAGATGCTTGTTTAGTGTTTGTAATGTTTTGAATGTTGGGAGTAAGATAGAACCAAGGGTGAACGGGTTGTTATAACTGTTTTAGTACCGGTTGTACGGTTTCGATGTAAATGATTTTGTTTTGTGTGTCGTTTTGGTTGAAACTATTTTCGTAATGGTTGTTAGGGTTTGGGGATTGAAATGGTATATTTTTGGGTTAAATTTTCAGGTTTTGGGTATTTAAAGTTTTAGGCGTTATATTGCCCGTTTTGATTTTAAAATAACTAACGTCGGGTTGTGTTCGCTATTTTTGTATTTATTCGTTTTAAGTAGGTTTTCCGAGATTTTTACGGGACTCGAAGATTTAGGTGTCGGGAAGGTATGTTTAAATTTTCAGAATTTTTGGAGGTGTTGGGGATGTAGAAAAGTGTTAAAATGTGTAGGGAGGTGGAAAAAAGTTAAAAAGGGCATTTTAGGGTGTTTTTGGTGATGAAAAACCCGAGCGGGCCCGATCGGTCGGGCCCGGGGCACGACCGGTCGCGGTCGGGGAGTTTCTGGGTGAAGAAAACCCGAGGAGGCCCGACCGATCGGGCATTTAGCCACGATCGGTCGTGGCAATGTAGGGTGGGGCGCGCTAGTGCGCCCCAGCGCGCGGACGCGCGCACGCCGCGCAGCCTGGGCGCGCCCAGCCCCCTTTTTAGTGCAAATTTTCGTTTTTTTTTAAATTTCTCCCGATTTCCAACATGTTTTGACCCGACATTTTTCCAACGTATTTTAATGTATTTTAGACACGTGTTCCAAGAAAAATTGACGGTGTAGGCCAATCGGCCATAGTAAATCACGAGAACTTACCTCGCGTCCGTTGCAAATTCTAGCTCCGTCCACGAGCGTTGTTCACCTAAGGCAAATTCACAACAATCGTCGTTAAATCGCGTTTAAACCATTAAACATCCAAACTAACGAAACTCTTAACTAAAGAAATTTCCTAAAACTTTAATTTAACTTATTGAGGCATTTTATCGAGCAATCCACGCTCGACACCTCAAAACCTCCATTAACGGAGTTTTTCCAAAACCTCAAAAATCCACAACCCTAATATTCCACAACGAATAGATAAATCTTCGTCCAATAACATCCAATACATCCATTATATTCATAAATACAGTAAACCTATCGATTTCAAATTCTAAATCACATTTTTACCTAGAGCGTTGATTGGAGAAGAAAACGTGAAGAACGGAGGTTGATCGAAGAAAAGCTGAAAGAATCGGCTTGGAGAATCGTCGAGCGATGGAAAATCGCCAGAGGAGGAGGAAGAGGCTTTCTGGAGAAATCGTGGAATGAAGAAGAAAAGAGGAATTTTTTGACTTTTAATAAATTTGGCTTGGAAAAAGACAAGTTGGCCTCTCCTTTAATTTTCTATTTGTTTCGTCATTTGTTTCGTTATTTAGCTGACGACTAGGTTTTCTCCAAATTTTCTTATTTCGCCAATAACTCCAACTTATTATCAGTGCTTTATTAAAACTGTCCGTATGCAAAACGGACCTCGTTTACTATTTTTACCAAAATATCCTTTATATTACGAGAAACGTAATTCTCGTAATTTAGCGTTACAACTCCTAAAATTCCCAAAATTTTCTTAAAATCCATATTAATTATTAGGATTGTGATAACGCTTTCTGTTCGCGAAACGGACATAATTTGACATATTTACAAAAATACCATTATATTCTGGAATTACAAAAATCCCGTAAAGAACCGGGTGTTACAATAATAGTCACTACTTTTTAGGGCTTAACAAGATTGTCTTCTTCTCCACTAGCCTTGGACAATTTAATCGGCTAGTGTGCACTTCTGCATGTGTGGGGAATCAAAGGAAAAGAGCTCAGTAGCCGAGTTGTTTGCCCACAAAATTCACATGCTTTGACCTTTCTTTATCCATAGAACATAGCATTGCAATGAGGGTTAATTTGCTTGACTTATCTTTAATGCGTTTGGGCTTCAAGCCATCAAAGAGAGAGTGACCCAAGTTGATCTCATGGGGGGAAGATGTTTGGGTCGAATTCCATGTCTATGCTCCAATATCCCGAATGCTTTGACTCCTCATTATGTATTGAAAACTTATTGGTTTACAAAATGAACAAAGGGGTTAAAAAACTTGTTGATTTGGGTCTTGTGAGGAGTCTTCGTGGCACATCACAAATACTTTTTCATGTATATTTCTTGAAAATAGTATTGATGAACATAATCTTCAACTGGTTTCCTCATTAAAAAAAAAGACACATAACTGCATGCACATACAAATGTCAGTAAACTCCCACTTGTAAATATTACACACATTCTTTTGAGCTAAAAAAGCAATGGGTGAGAATTGAGAAAAGATGGAGAAAGAAAAAGATGGAGAGAATGAAGAGAATAGATGGAAAAAGAAATGAAAATTGCAAAATTGAAAGTTAAGGAGTGAGAATTGATCATTGATCCTTCAAGAAGAATTGTTCCTCTCATCAAGAGGAATGTTTTAAGTTAAAAAACTTAAGAGGTGAATTTGAAGAAATAAGGACTTCTTGAGAAAAGATGGAGAAAGAAAAAGATGGAGAGAATGAAGAGAATAGATGGAAAAAGAAAAGAAAATTGCAAAATTGAAAGTTACGGAGTGAGAATTGATCATTGATCCTTCAAGAAGAATTGTTCCTCTCATCAAGAGGAATGTTTTAAGTTAAAAAAACTTAAGAGGTGAAGTTGAAGAAATAAGGACTTCAAGAGGTAAGAGTTTCTAATCATGGTATTTTCTAAACTATGTTGAAATTGCATAGTTTAGGTCAAGAAAATGATGATTTGGGGAATTAAAATTGAAATTAATGAAATTTTATATTGATAATTCTTCATGATATTTGGTGGATTGGGTTTAAATGATTGAAAGATGATGATATTGAAGTGATTTTTGAAGAAGGGAATTACAATCTCCATGTTGTTAAACTTGGTTAAAATGGATTATATTAGTTTGTTGTGACTTGAAGTTTGAGTTTAGAGGTTAAATATTTGCATGAAGTTGACATGCTTCAGGGTTAATAATTAAATATATAAAGATCCTAAACTAAAAAAAATATTGAAAACTTTAATGAAAAATCTTGAGTCCAATGTTATGTCGAGGACGTGTTATATGAAACATATAATTTTAATGGTTAATGGAAAGCTGAAAGTGATTCATATTGGTAAAATGAGTGTTGAATTAATGATAAATCAATTATGCATAAATATTGCATAGAATTAGCATGAATGAATTATAATACTTTGTCTTGGTTTAAAATAGACTAAGGATGTCTATTGAAGGATTATAAATCATGATTGAAGTTTTAGAGAAGTTTTGACATAGGTTTGAAAAGAAATATAAATTTAAATTGAGAGAAAATATGTTAAATATTATAGGGAGAGCGGGATCCCAGAATTTAGAGCACACTTCCATGGAAGAAATAGAGAGAAAAAGCTCTCGGGACCTGAAGTTTGGGTTTCGGGAGCAGACTCTCACGGAACCACTTTTGTGTTGGAATTGCCTAGAGCGAAACTCTGTAGTAGGAAGTGAGACTCTACACACTGTTCAAAGTGCAGAATGTTTTCGTACATCGAGATTCCACAATAGGAAGTGGGACTCTGCACCCTACTCAAAGTGTAGAATTCTGCCTAGAGCAGGACTCTCCAGTATGAAGTGGGGCTCTGCATCCTGTTAAATTACAACCTTTTTATTACACTTTCAAATCAATTCCACCCATTCTTTGGGCATAATTTGAGACATGTTTAGTGGTTGTCTAGAAAAAAATAAAAACATCATTCATGCATAAATAATTTATCATATTACTTGTTATTTAACAAAAATTAGCATGTTCATACTTCATGCATTATTAGTATGCAAACATATGTTTAGTGTATGGACTTGATCAAGGAAAACAAGAAATTTATTCTAGATATTTAGCCCCTTATTAGTTTAATGTTTTCGCGCCTTGATCATCAATAGGTAAGATAACAACTAGCTTGACACTAGTTTCAAACTGAATGAGATAATAAATAGACTTACATGGCCAAAATAGTTGGTTATGCCAAGAAATTTTCTAATTTCTGGATCTAATCATAACTATGTTGTCTTCTAGTTCCAAAAAAAAGAAGTGAGTCAATTTCTCTCATGTTTTTCCTTAGTCAACAACCAACCACAGCTCCCTATAGTTCTTCACTACTTGTACAGGCTTACCTATTCATATTAGGTGTTAACCGGAGGGAATTTTTTTTCTCAATCAAATATGGGTTGAACCTTGAACCACGAACTATGGAATTTCTCAACAAAATCCATATTCTGGAAATTGAAGTTTCGAACTATATATCTAATCTCACGTATGAAACTAGTAATTCGGCTAGTCGTGCTCATTCCAATAGTTCCGCCTGATTTTGGTAATTAGAAGAGAACTTCGTATTTTGGTAATTTCTTCCCTAAAGGAGAAAGGTGCTTGGATTCTAGTAGATCTTTTTTTGGTTGTATATTTACTTTCAATGGGGGAGTGGTGAGTTGGAAAACATGTTTACAAAAGGTTGTTGCTTTATCAAGCACGAAAACTTACTACAGCTACTAAAGGACTCAAAGAAGCATCATAGCTACAAGGCTCGACACATGAATTAGAAATAGACAGTGGAGACTTAACTATATATTGTGATAACTAAAGTGCTCTTCATCTCATGAAAAATCAAACTTTCCATGAGAGGAAAAAAATACATAGAGATAAAAAAAACAGTTTATCAGTGAAATAGTTGATCAAGGACCGGCACAAGACGATTAGAACAACAGACAATCCAACAAATATAATTACAAAAGTCTTACCAATAACCATGTTTGAACATTGTTTTAACTTGGTTGTAGGTAAGAAGACTTAGGACCAGTTAAGGGTCACAATAGTGCAATAAGAACCTAGGTAGAGTATTGTGGAGGTTGATGATTTTTCCACATCAACTTCCACGGGAGAAATATAACCTCTTATTGGCTGTTAGTTGAGTAACTGCTAGGTTAACAATAAAAGGTGGAGTTGAGAAGAGAGTGCTTTTATCAGTTTCCCGTGTGAGGTGAAAAGTACAAGGTAGATTTGTGAGAGCTTTTCCGTTCTTTGTTCACTTGCTGAATATCAGCTTGTTTTGCCTTGTAGTCTGATGAATAATAAAGTTTGAGTGTTGCATCTGTGAACGTAGGACATCTGTCCGAACCATGTTAAATTGATTTTCTTGATTGTCTTTCACTTAATTATTTTATGCACAACATCATTTGATTAAGAATGGTATAATAATTATTTATTTTGCATGTTCATCTATTGACTATGGTATGTGATAAGCCTCCATCTGCTTGGGCTTGGGGCAAAAAAAAGGACTAGGAGAGAGAGAATAGGCCTGAGGTAAGTATAACATGCATTGTTAGTATGAGAATTACAAATTACAAAGAGGGAACAAAATGTTTTCTATGCATAGGAGAATATAGATACTAATTACATATTTATAAGAATGTTGGGAGGCAAGAAATTAGGAGAAAATCAATCCTTTTGAATTTATCATTATTTATATATGTATGTATATTTTGAATTTTAAAATAAATGAATAGATTATAAAAATTAAAAAAAATGATTAAAAAAATGGCAAACAACTAAAACAATACATTCATCACATCATCTATTCATCCATAATCAAATAAATCAAAAAATACATTCATTATCAACTAGAATGAACTAAATATATTTCATAGGATATTCAATAATATAATATCAAAATACTTTAAAAATTAATCATTCAAAGTTCTAAACATCGCAACACCAAAATATTGTTTAAATCAATTCCAAATCGTAATTCGAAATCATAATTTGAAACCACAAGTCCAAACCATAATTCCACAATCTACAAAATTAAAAATATTGAAAACAGTAATCACTAAAGATAAAACATGTATAGTAAATAATAATTTTGAAAAAAATAGAATTAATAGGTACAATCTCCAAACCTTCATCAATACTTGTGATAGTACTATCTAGGTCATCATCAATTTGTAGAAAAATATTGAAAATATTGAAAAGATTTAATGATTTGAGCAAACTTTGGGTACATATAAGAGCTTCAACAGTTTTGAGAGATAGAGAACTGTGAAACACATCAAATACACGACCATCCTAGCTAAAAACAGATTCTGACTAAATAATAGAAATTGGAATGATCAATATAATTCTCTCTATTTCACTCAAAACTTAACACTTATTTGAGTTCATCTTTTACCGAGATAATATGTCAAAATTCTCTGAAAAATTCTTTAATTTCTTAGAAAAATATTGATATATTATGACATATTACTTTCACTATTTACCTCACAAGTATTGTTAGGCTCATAAACATAGAGTATCTTGCGCTAGAACGAGCTTGTCTCAAAGCACTCTTTGGCTTTGGTGGCTTTTGTAGAATATCACTGCTACTTAGAGTTTGATCTTCATTAGTTGTTACACTATGAATACAACTTTTCTATTACATTATCTACTTATTTTGAGTAATCAACAACTCTTTCACTATCAAATAATATGATTATACAATGTTTCAAAAATTTCACTTTGCAAGTTGGATCAAGAAAAATAGCCATATATGCAACTATGTTTATTTTCTCAAAATATTCTTAATATTTATCAAACTTGTTTTGCATTCACATGGTCATTCGTTTCAATATCTTATTATCATCGTTAGCATATGTATCAATAACGATATTCAAATTACAGACTTCAGCTACATCCATATTTGATGTAATATGCAAAGAAGCAGAAAAATTAAGAGTCATAGTATGAAATGTCTCTAAAAACTTTATATATTATCGAATGCATGATCAATCTTTAGTTATGGGTGGGTCTTCCCCTCCTATTTCATGTAAGAAAGAATTATCTTTCTTTGCTAATTTTTCAAACATTGTTTCATATTTCTTAATGCTTGCCAACATAAAATACATTAAGTTCCATCAAGTAAGAACGTCTTTCATCACGTAAGAACATCGGAGAAAAATTACTTTTATAAGTAATTTAATTCATCAATACAAAACTTGTGTTGTTGCAATCTTTCCGGGGAGGACCTGACAATCTAAACAATTTTTCGTACCTTCACTATGGACCCGTGATGTTATTTTAAACCATAAAAAACTATCAAATTTAGAACATGAACAAAATATCTCACATGCATGTGATCACCATTTAAAATCACCCATTTCCAATTTGTCACCGTCTTGGTCAAATACAAATAGAAATGTCATTTAAAGACACATTGTCCTCCGTAAAAATCATAACATTTTCAGTCTCCCACTTACGCAAAAATTTTTCTAGTTCTTTACCAGATTTACTTTTATGATTTAGAATCAAACAAAAATTCAAAATCTTCTCTTGAACATTCCAATTTTTATCAATATAATGACATGTTAGTATATATAGTTCAAATTTTAAATAGAGGTCCATATAACAGTGGTCTCTTTGTGATGTTGTAGAAAAATACTCTTTCAATTTACTATACTCTTTCTCAAATATCTTGCAAATATCTCTTGCAGTTATTCTTCTAAAAGGCATAGCGAACATAAAATTGATATACAAAAAGTTCTAAAACTAATTCTTACAACCAATTTAATTGACAAGTCATCTAAAATAATAATCTTTGCAAGGAATTCTTTAGCACCCACTATATCAAATTTGGGAACGTTAGAACCTTTGCTCTCATTAGATCTGAAAAATCAAAGTCTTTTATTCATTATCCACATTTCTTGCAAACGTCTTGCATACTTTTATAGGCTTTATCAAATTTGAAGTTATATTTTTCGACGAATAAGTTGCGTAAGTTTGTCAACAATAATTATATCTAGTTTTATCAATGTTTGATATTCTACTGTAGTGATTCCAAACCAGAGACTAAATTTTCATCATCTGAACAATTCATCCTATAATAACATAATAAGAATAACATCACCACTAATAGATAATTCAAATTAAATAAAAATTGTACCAATCAAAAGTCATATATATCCAATGCATAAACAACAAATTATATCAATCCAAAGCCAATATATCCAATCCAAAGCCAGTATATCCAATCATAAACAACAAACTATACTAATAAAAGTTAGTATATGCAAATCAAAACAAAACACTCCAATAATTAACCCTCTAAAATGAACTGCGTTAATGCGAGTTGGCAACTAATCGATGCAAATTTCAACGTACACAATGAGCTTCAAAATCAACATAAGAAAATTCATAAATTAAAACTTAATTATGTGAACTGTGAAGTTCGTAGTTCCCCCTCTATTCTATACACGAAAAATCTGTGCAAACAACCTGTGAGTTTGAGTGGAGGATAACAACAAGCTCAGAACTCTCTTCTGTACACTGTTAAATTGACCAACGTGTTCTTAGTCTTTTGACTTATACTAACGAACTTGTGCGGCGAGTGGAGGACGACAACAAGCTCGAAGTTGCGCTAAAAAGGGGACATGCGAGTGTGAGTGCATGCGATCGAAAAAAGTAGAGAGGCGAAGTAGAGTGCAAGTGCGGTCGTCAGTTGATGGAGGATTGACGATTCGACACTGCTCTAGCTTAGCGTCACGAAATCGAATGTCGAACTCTGGTCTCTGGACTGGATTCCAATTTTTGACTATGAATGTCGATTACTAATCGATGTTTAGGGTTCGAGTTCGATAGACGCTAGAGGCTTGGGACAGGTAGATTAGGAGTGGGTTGGGCCGAGTATTGAGTGATTCAGGCTATGTGAAACTGATATTTTCGGGTTGACCCACGATTTGATTTTTCCATGGTTAGACCAACTTTGAACCTCCAAAACCATGAACCAAACCGTGGTCTGGGTTAGAGATGGGCGGCAGTCCATCCTCTAAGGGACATGCTAAAGCTAGCTCCTTGGCTTCTGAATCTTCAACAAGTGCAGAATGGAAAAATTAGGATTAGGGTTTGCGTAGGGCTACATAAGGGAGAAGATCAGCTTGTCGAACCCCAATATGGCCTCATTACCCCACAAGTATAATTTTAGTTTTGGCAGAAGAGCCCTGGCCTGGCATAATTAGTCAACCAACAAAATCCTCCTTTGAACCAATTATCATACATGAAGAATCCTAATTTGGTCCACTTAATAAACCAATAAGAGGTGTTTAATTAATTGATGGAAAGGCATGCTGGACTTTGATACTTCTTGGAATTAGATTCAAGATCAAATTCTATTTTTCACCTCGAAGACAAGGTGACTTGTTTAGGGAAGTATTGATGAGCTCCCAATCCGCTTGAATTGATGGTAGAAGTGAAATTAAGACTAGGAGAAAGAGTGCCAAAGATATTGGGGAGTGTCATTAAAGTTGCTGTTAGCCAAATAATTATGTTGCTGTGAGATAAAAATAGTAAAAATTTACTATTCTAAAAAGTTGTAAAGACTTTATGAGTCTATGAAGATCAATAGAGAATTCATCAGGTCTTAGCTTAACTTTAAGTGTTTTTTTTTTTATAAAATAAGATTATATAATTGTTATGGATCTTTGTATGAAGCTGATTAGAATCAACGAAGGATGTGATGCCTCGTTAAAGCTTTTCCTCCTGATTTTGCCATCGACATGTTCAAAAGTTGGTACGGAAGAGCAAACATGTGTAGGAAGATTCTAATGCTCAAGGACGGCAAAGTTCAGTGCATCAGAAGAGAGTGAAAGATGCTATCTCTTGATTATTAATATTATTGATCTTCCAACTAGTCAAAAAGTGTTGTTTTGACCCAACATTCTCAAAACTCTAATGGAAGAGGCATATCTCATGTGCCACTTACACGTAAATGAATGCCGAGTTCATAACAAGGCACTTCTGCCTTATGAACAAAGGGGAGATGAGACGAAGACTGAATTTTCACGTTTACGAGCTGATAAATGTCCAATTTCTACTCATCAAAATTAGTGCAATAAGTGAATGCCACATGATACTGTCAAGAATGTTAGCTGCCACAAACGTTAATGTCTAAAGGACAAATATTTGAGGATGAAAATTATGTATTTTTAGGACTGTCTTCCATACTCATCAATGAGAGTTAAATTGTAAATTATTTTCCTACTTTATTCTTCTTCCTTCTATTACATAATTTCTCTTTAATCCTTCCTAAGAGGAGAATAATCTTTGAAAGCAACTTATTTGTTTTTATTAGGGCTAAAGGAGATGGTTTCTTACTTGCAATAGTTAGTGGATATTGAACCAAACCGTACAGTTCTTTGGTGCACCTAGCACTAAAAGCCATGCCACTATGAGCCAAATATTAGAACCCTCATCGCAGGCCTCCAAGCCATGAGTAAGGGTAATGAGAAGAACACTAAAAAATAATGGTGTTGCTTGTGGACATAATTCTGAAAGTTATGTCTCCATGACCAGAATTTGGTGGTCTCAATAAAGAAAAGGTTGACAAAGTAAAATCTCTCATTATCAATCCTGAAAAGGGTTCAGATCTTGTTCATTGACGTACTCCTGTGAGTTTTCACTCTCATTTGGTTGAATGATTCAGATAAAGATTGTACGAATATCATGGCCTTAGATTATGGTGCCACTCATCCTATGACTTTTTTATCGTTGGCACCGTTTCCAAACACTAAGAAAGAATCCATAATACCTGGAATGGCTGATGTAAAAAAAGGTTGTCATTTAGCTTAGAAAATATTTTTCACATTCCTCTTTCATTTGCATTTCCATTCATAAATTAACAAAAGATTTAATATTCATTGCAATTTTCACACTAGTTTACCGTGTATTTCACGTAAGGAACTGAGGAAGATAATTGGACATGCTAGAGAACATAACAGACTACTTTCTAAACTTCAAATCATCTCACGTGTCACTTAACCTTATTCGCAAATTTAGTTTCAATTAGCTTCGTTTTCGAAAACTTAGAAGAAAAAAAATCCTTTCTTTCAAGTCATTGAATTTATATTTCCTTCCTTGTTTACCAGTCACATTACTGCTAGTTTTCATTGTGAGAATTCGCTAAACACAGGCTTGTTTTCATATGATAAACCATATAGCATATATAATTTCCAGCTCATTATTTGTATAATATTTTAATTGTATATTCTGTCAAATTACGGTTATTTAGATTTCTTCTCTGCTAGATATATATTATTGTACAATTGTTGTAATTGAAAGAGCAGAAAATATCATTGAAATCTCCAAAAAGCTTTTCTCTCCATATTCGTTCTCTACATATTCTACCATCGTCTACCTTGTTGCTCGTCTTTACCGTTTTGTACTCCTTGTCAGCCAGCAAAAAATCATCGTTTACCATTTTCTTTATCGACCTCCCGTGCGTCGTTTCCATTTGCTTTGATAAACACAAATGTATGGGGTCCTTCCCCTATACTTGTTTTAACTGGTGTACGCTATTTCTTGTTGTTCATCGATGACTTTAGTCACTTTTCTTGGATTTATTTCTTAAAAACTAAAGATGAAGTGCTCCCCACATTCTCGCAAGTCTATTCTCTGATCAAAACTCTATTTAATACCACATCAAAACGGTTCAATCTGATTAGGATGGGGAGTTTTGCTTCCCATCCAATGTTTTAAAAAATCATGGAATTCATCACCATGTGTCTTGTCCTTACACTCTGGCACAAAATAACCTTGTTGAACGGAAAAATCAACATATTGTTGAAGTTGGGTTGGCACTTCTTTATTCCTCGAGCACACCGCTCCCATTTTGGCCTTATGCATTTCACACAGCTGTCTACTTAATAAACTGCCTCCCTACACCTCTTCTCAATCACATTTCTTCATATCATCTTTTATATTCACATCCATCCTCTTATACTCGTCTTTGTAATTTTGGCAGCTCATGTCTACGTCCATAAAATAAACATAAACTTGAGCCTCAATCTCTCCAATGTATTTTTCTCGTATAAGTTCTAATCATAAAAGGTATATATGTTTTCATCGACCATCTAGTCGCATTTATGTGTGTTTAACGAGTCGTCTTTTCCCTTTTCCTCCACAGCCTCAATTCGTGAACCACCACATTCTATTCTCACTGAAGTTTTGTTTAATCCTCCCCATGTTCCCTTCACTTCAATAAATTCTTCCTCATGTCCCTCTACCAAATCTATTTCCTCCCCTGTCATTCCTAATCATTGTTCTTCCTCCACATCTCCCTTCCCTATGATATTAGTGTTTCTCCTCGATCTGATATTATTAATACAAATTGTCCTACTAAGACAACCTATGGTGGTTCGTTCAGAGGTGGGTATATTCAAACCAAAGGCTTTTATGATTTTGTCTGTTGATTCTCCATTCGAAACACTCTTTTTTAAACATGCATCTATAGATCCATACTCGCGAGATGCTATGCAAGAGGAAATTAATACTTTACATCAGAATCAGACTTGGTCCCTGCTTTTTCCACCACCTGGCACTAAAATAATCGGATGCAAGTGGGTATATAAACTTGAGGTAAATGCTGATGGATCATTTAATCGACATAAAGCTCAACTCGTGGCCAAGGGATTTCATCAGATTGAAGGAGTCGATTATTTCAAAACTTTTGTCCTGGTTGTGAAGCCTACTACTATATAATTAGTCTTATCACTTGTTGTTTCTCTTAGTTGGAGCATTCTCCAACTTCTTATTAGCAATGCATTTTTACATGGGGATCTCAAAGAGTAAGTTTATATGGCGCAACCACCTGGTTTTATCTTTAATGCAGCGATGGTTTGCAAACTACACAAGGCTTTAAGGCCTTGAGCAATCATCACGAGTGTGGTACAAAAAATTAAAAGTTGTTCTTCTTAATTAGGGGTTCCGTGTTTCAAAAGCTGATAATTCGATGTTTATTTATCAATTAGCTTCCATTCAGATTGTCATGTTCATCTACGTAGACGATATTATGCTTACTGGTAATTCTATTGATGTTATTCAACAACTTTTACTACATCTCGGCAAAAGCTTTTCCTTAAAAGACCATGGTGGTCTCACTTACTTTCTAGGTGATGAATTGGTTCACTCTTATTCTAGTATTTTTCTTCACCAACCGAAATATATCACTGATTTACTTAGGTGCAAGAATATGTTGAATTGCAAGGCAAAACATACTCCAATGGTTTCAAGTCCTATGACTGCTCTTGTTATCGGATGGTTCTCTTGTCATAACGTTGTTGGCGCTTTACAATACTATTTGCTAACTCGCCCAGACATCTCTTTTTCTATAAATAAAGTATGTCAATTTATACATGTTCCCACATACTTACATCGGAAAGCTGTCAAATGACTCCTGGTGTATTTAAAAAGATCCATTTACTTAGCATTTGTTTTACGAAGCAACTCTCCTTTCCTTTAACATGCTATATTGATGCCAACTGGGCATCGTGTCCCGATGATGGGAAAAGCACAAGTGCTTATTGCTTATTTCATGGCAAAAATCTTATCTCTTGGTACTCTCAAACAACGAGTTGTCTAAAGATCGAACTCTAAATATGCATATAGGAGCATCACAAATAGTGCGTCAAAAGTTGCTTGGGTTGTTTCATTACTTATTGAGTTGGATTTTTCACCATCTTCAATACAAACTCTTGAGCGTGAATAAAATAGGTGCAACATATCTTACATTAAATCATGTTCTTCATTCACATGCTAGCATGTAGAAATTGACTACCATTTTGTTTAGGACAAAGTCGCAAATAAGGAGCTAGTTGTGGAGTTCACCGCTTCTTAGAATCAATTGTATGAGCGAAATAACCCAAGGGGAGATGAGTGAATTAGGTTATTAAAAATTTTTGTGATAAAAATCAATATTAGTTTGCACGTATAAAATAATTTATACTTCTTAATTAATAAGGTGATTCTAAAATAAAAAATTATCGCAAGCACAAGGTTAAGAGAGAAGAGTAAGAGAGTGCAAACAAATTTGTTAACATTGTTCAGTCAACCTTTCCTACGTCTGCACTTACACATGACTCTTTCTCAAAATGTCACTATTTACTAGTTCTCTAAGTGAACAAAATCTCAAACTAATGTAGGAGGAGAGTGGTGTAAGCTAAAACTCCGATTCTCAAGTGAATTCAGTAGCACTTCGGGACGATTTTCAAGTTCGGTGGTTTGCACATGGCGGCTCTCCTCTATTTATAGAAGTTTTTAGAAAAATAGTGTGTCGGCAACATCTTCACCTAATAGGTCAACACTTGTCTGACCTTTGCTTGCTTGTTGAGGTTTTTACAACTCGGTCGACACTTTGTCAGATTAGTCAACACTTTGAGCTCTCTGGAATTTCTTCAATGTTTGTACAGTCGACACTTTGTTTGAGGGGTCGAAACTGTGAGCGCTCTATAATTTCTTCAATATTTGTGTGGTCGACACTTTGATAGTCTGGTTGACACTTTGAGCTCTCTAAAATTTCTTCAATACTAGATCAATTGATACTTTGATGATCCAGTTGACACTTTGAGCTCTCGGGTTTGAGACGACTTCTTCACTCAAATGCTATACATAACTCTTTTACTTTCATTGTTCAAATTCTATGAAATTTAGCCATTATTGAAAGGACTTAAACAAATACATTAGAACAACTAAATACCACTTATCAAGGGTATTTACAAACAAGATAAAAATATATCTTATATATATAATCAATAAACCAATTTTGGAACTAATTAACAAATTAAGCATACTCATCATCAAAACAAAAACTATGCTTAATTATCTTTAAGCTAACAATCTCTCTCTTTTTTATGATGGCAAACATATGTTATTCTAACTTGTTTAGAATAGCACTCCCTCTTAACATATGCTATCATTCGAGTTTATTTACTTTGATACAAAAAGAATGAGAGCATATATGCTAGATAGTTGTTCCTCCTCCTTGATATACAATTTCAATACTCATTCCTCTCATATGCATATAGGTGCATCACAAATGGTGCGTCAGAAGTTACTTGGGTTGTTTTGTTACTTACTGAGTTGGATTTTTCACTATCTTCATTTCAAACTCTCAAGCATGGATAAAATAGGTGAAACATATCATACATTAAATCATGTTCTTCATTCACGTACTAGCATGTAGAAATCGACTACCATTTTGTTTAAGACAAAGTCGCGAATAAGGAGCTAGTTGTGGAGTTCAATGCCTCTTAGATTCAATTGTATGATCGAAATAACCTAAGGGGAGATGAGTGAATTAAGTTATTAAAAATTTTTGTGATAAAAGTCAATATTAGTTTGCACGTATAAAATAATTTATACTTCTTAGTTAATTAGGCAATTCTAAAATAAAAAATTATCTCAAGCACAAGGTTAAAAGAGTGCAAACAAATTTGTTAACGTTGTTCAGTCAACCTTTCCTACGTCTGCGCTTACACATGACTCTTCTCAAGATGTCACCATTTACTAGTTCTCTCAGTGAACAAAATCTCAAACTAATGTAGGAGAAGAGTGGTGTGAGCTAAAAACTCCAATTCTCAAGTGAATTTAGTGGCACTTTGGGACGATTTTCTAGATTGGTGGTTTGCACATGGCGGCTCTCCTCTATTTATAGAAGTTTTCAGAAAAATAGTGTGTCAGAAACATCTTCACCAAATAGGTCAACACTTGTCTAACCTTTGCTTGCTTGTTGAGTTTATTTACTTTGAGCTCTCTGGAATTTCTTCAATGTTTGTACAGTCGACACTTTGTTCGAGGGTCGAAACTTTGAGCGCTATGTAATTTTTTCAATATTTGTGTGGTCGACACTTTGAGCTCTCTGAAATTTCTTCAATACTAGATCAATGGATACTTTGATGATCCAGTCGACACTTTGAGCTCTCGAGTTTAAGACAAATTCACTCAAATGCTATACATAACTCTTTTACTTTCATCGTTCAAGTTCTATGAAATTTAGCCATTATTCAAAGGACTTAAACAAACATGTTAGAGCAACTAAATACCACTTATCAATGGTATTTATAAACAAGATAAAATATAGCTTTTATGTATATATAATCAATAAATCATTTTTGGAACTAATTAACAAATTAAGCATACTCATCATCAAAACAAAAACTAATCTTAATTATCTTTAAGCTAACAATCGCTTTTTTTTTTTTTTTTATGGTGGCAAAAATATGTTGTTCTAACTTGATTATAATAGCCCTCCCTCTTTACATATGCAATCATTCGAGTTTATTTACTTTGATACAAAAGGAATAAGAGCATATATGCTAGATAGTTCTTCCTCCCCTTTAATATACAGTTTCAATACTCACTCTTCTCATATTTCTATATCTTCATTCACGTACTAGCATGTAGAAATCGACTACCATTTTGTTTAGGACAAAGTCACGAATAAGGAGCTAGTTGTTGAGTTACTGCCTCTTAGAATCAGTTGTATGATCGAAATAACCTAAGGGGAGATGAGTGAATTAGGTTATTAAAAATTTTTGTAATAAAAATCAATATTAGTTTGCACGTATAAAATAATTTATACTTCTCAATTAATTAGGTGATTCTAAAATAAAAAATTATCTCAAGCACAATGTTAAGAGAGAAGAGTAAGAGAGTGCAAATAAATTTGTTAACGTTGTTCAGTCAACCTTTCCTACGTATGCGCTTACACATGACTCTTTCTCAAAATGTCACTATTTACTAGTTCTCTCAGTGAACAAAATGTAAAACTAATGTAGGAGGAGAGTGGTGTAAGCTAAAAACTCCGATTCTCAAGTGAATTTAGTGGCACTTTGGGACGATTTTCTAGATTGGTGGTTTGCACATGGCGGCTCTCCTCTATTTATAGAAGTTTTCAGAAAAATAGTGTGTCAGAAACATCTTCACCAAATAGGTCAACACTTGTCTAACCTTTGCTTGCTTGTTGAGTTTATTTACTTTGAGCTCTCTGGAATTTCTTCAATGTTTGTACAGTCGACACTTTGTTCGAGGGTCGAAACTTTGAGCGCTATGTAATTTTTTCAATATTTGTGTGGTCGACACTTTGAGCTCTCTGAAATTTCTTCAATACTAGATCAATGGATACTTTGATGATCCAGTCGACACTTTGAGCTCTCGAGTTTAAGACAAATTCACTCAAATGCTATACATAACTCTTTTACTTTCATCGTTCAAGTTCTATGAAATTTAGCCATTATTCAAAGGACTTAAACAAACATGTTAGAGCAACTAAATACCACTTATCAATGGTATTTATAAACAAGATAAAAATATAGCTTTTATGTATATATAATCAATAAATCATTTTTGGAACTAATTAACAAATTAAGCATACTCATCATCAAAACAAAAACTAATCTTAATTATCTTTAAGCTAACAATCGCTTTTTTTTTTTTTTTTTTATGGTGGCAAAAATATGTTGTTCTAACTTGATTATAATAGCCCTCCCTCTTTACATATGCAATCATTCGAGTTTATTTACTTTGATACAAAAGGAATAAGAGCATATATGCTAGATAGTTCTTCCTCCCCTTTAATATACAGTTTCAATACTCACTCTTCTCATATTTCTATATCTTCATTCACGTACTAGCATGTAGAAATCGACTACCATTTTGTTTAGGACAAAGTCACGAATAAGGAGCTAGTTGTTGAGTTCACTGCCTCTTAGAATCAGTTGTATGATCGAAATAACCTAAGGGGAGATGAGTGAATTAGGTTATTAAAAATTTTTGTAATAAAAATCAATATTAGTTTGCACGTATAAAATAATTTATACTTCTCAATTAATTAGGTGATTCTAAAATAAAAAATTATCTCAAGCACAATGTTAAGAGAGAAGAGTAAGAGAGTGCAAATAAATTTGTTAACGTTGTTCAGTCAACCTTTCCTACGTATGCGCTTACACATGACTCTTTCTCAAAATGTCACTATTTACTAGTTCTCTCAGTGAACAAAATGTAAAACTAATGTAGGAGGAGAGTGGTGTAAGCTAAAAACTCCGATTCTCAAGTGAATTCAGTAGCACTTTGGGACGATTTTCAAGTTCGATGGTTTTGCACATGTCGGCTCTCCTCTATTTATAGAAGTTTTCAGAAAAATAGTGTGTCGGCAACATCTACGCCTAATATTGTAGCAACTCTAATTCTTTACCCTTAATTTCTCGTATAAATTTTTCATTTTCAACATTGGTTAAAGTCTAAATTGTTGGAAATCGTTTTAAAAACTTTGAAAATCATTGAAGAAAATATATAAACACTTAGGAAAATTCGTTGAACAACCAGCAGAGGGCAAAAAGGGCAACTACCCAAAATTTTGCATGGCCGATCGATCGGCTATTTCAGCCGATCGATCGGCTATTACCAAAATAAGGGGCGATCGATCGCCCCCAGCGATCGATCACCAGGCGATCGATCGCCCCTCGCGATCGATCACCAGCCGATCGATCGCCCTTACCAGCCGATCGATCGGCACACGCTCTGGAATTTCTTGCAGAGCGTGACCAAAGAGGGCCGATCGATCGCCCTCCCTGGCAATCGATCGGCAAGCTCTCTGGATTTTTATAAATCCAGAGAGCTGCCTCCCTTCACTTTTTCTTTCTCCCTTCGAAAACCCTGCACGCACACACTTCATCAATTCTACTCCACACCTTTAACACTTCTTCTAAATACATTTCATAACACCACTTCAACATAACAACACTACTATCTACATACAATCCACACTCCACCAATCACCCAAAAACCTACTCAAAACATATTTAAAACGTAACCAAATTTCGTAAAAACGAACCGCGTGGATCCGTTTAAAAACTGAACATTTCCCTCTGTTTGAAATTATCAAAAATGCAACGAAATACTATACATTATCTATATAGACACCAAACATCCTAATATGGTTCCACTAGACAATTTTCCTACGTTTCTATCTATCAAAATCCCCAAAATATTTACTTACATCCCCACGGGTCGAAATTCGCACCGACTGCCAGTGCACTCCCACGGTCCATCCTTCTTCAACCTGCTCATACTTCAGGTGGAGGAATGTTGTCCTCACCTGTCTCGAAATCACCTACACTATAGAATTAAACTATGAGCTAAAGGGCTCAGTAAACTTACGTAAATGTAGTTGAATGCTATGCGTATGCAATGCTTAAAATCATACAGTCATCCTACCTTTTCGCTATTCATTTCATTTAAGACGTCACCAGGGCTTCGCTCTCAGTAGATAGAAGCGGCACATCAGGCGATTTGATAGCCCCTTGTATCTACCCGGGGGAAGACATGCTTTATCTGACAGCCATGTCTAAACCACCACCCCGACGTGACCGTTATTACATATATTTATACCTTTTCGTTATCCTTTTTTATGAAAAACATACTTGAAAATTCATTTTGCATGCTTGTTCAGAAAACATGATGCATGGACGTGCATAATACAATAATGGAAACAAACATAAAACAAACAATGAACGTTAAACATTCTATAGATTAAAGTAACCTAACTACTCAATCTAATTACTCGAAACACGCTACAACTCCAATTCCTCAATTTCGCATACTTTCTTATGGTCTAGACCAAACCGGCCAAACAAATCATGAAGACTTACCTCGCGTCCGTTGCAATTTAAGCTCCATCCACGAGCGTTGTTCACCTAAGGCAATTCACAACGATCGTCATTTAAAACCGAGTTTAAACCATCGGGTTTCGAAAACTACAAACTCCTAGCTAAAAGAAATTTCCTAAAACTCTAATTTAATTCGTTGAGGCATTTTATCGAGCAATTCATGCTCGTGAATTTCTAAAATTTCATTAATGGGGTTTTTAAAACCTCCAACCACCCAAAACCTCAACATCATTAATTCAACTAACTCATACCAATGACCATAAATACGTCCTTTAGAGCCATAATCACTGTAAACCTATCTATTTTAAACCTTATTTCACGTTTTTAACAAAATTCTAAACGAATCCTAATCGTTTAAACTTTAGAAAACCGAACTCCAACGTTCGAAAACTATAGAATCTTACCTAGAACGTTGATCAGAGAAGAAATCGTGAAGAGTCAGAGTCGATCGGAAGAACGTTGGTCGCCGGAAGTGAGGAATCGCCACGGGAAGAGAAAAGAATCGCCGAGAGGGGAAGAGAAAAAGAAAATCGTGAAGTGTTCTGGAGAAGAAGAAAGGGCTTTTGCCCTTTTTATAAAATTGACTTGTCAAATGACCGTTTTGCCCCTCCATTGATTTTGTATTAGTTTCGTTATTTAGCTAACCATTCGGTTTCTCCAAAATTTTCTTATTTCACCATAAATTCTAATTTATTATTGTAACGACCCCAACGGAATCGCCACACAAATTCATTACTTGATCTCTTAATCATTTGATTCTTACTTCCATACACTTTATTCATCATAGTGTTAGTATTATTCCCCCTTTATTTTCTCTTTTCTCTTTTCTCTTTTCTTTTTTTTTTAAACATATCTTGATCTGCATCCACTGATAGAGTTATAGACTCACATCGACCGATAGTCACGTGTCCGCCACGCGACACATCTGATCTCAACCAGTAATAGACATCTGCCGATGGTCACGGGCAATGCACGTGCCTAATTAAAGACATCGCCCGGTCCCGAACATTCTCCACTAGATGTTCATATTTACCCTATATCGACCGGTAGTCATGTGTGCTTCACGTGACCGATTTAAAACATTTCCTGACATTAAACGATAAGACAATACTCACGTCATCCGGTCACTAGACGACAATTTAACATCTACATCATCCGGTGAAGAATTACACTTCATCCACCGAACACTAGACGACAAAATAACATTTACATCATCCGGCGAAGGAATACACTTCATCCACCGAACGCTAGACGACAAAATAACATTCCCAACATCCGATGAATAAATACACTTCATCCACCGAACGCTAGACGACAAATTAACATTTCCAGCATCCGGTGAATAAATACACTTCATCCACCGAACGCTAGACGACAAATGAACATTTCCAGCATCCGGTGAAGAAATACACTTCATTCACCGAACGCTAGATGACAAATTAACATTTACATCATCGGCGAGGAAACATACTACGTCTTCTGGTGACGTCATCCGGAAGACTCAATCATTCATCTTCCATCATTTGACATCCGCCGATGACGTCAGCCGGATGATTGCCTCATCCAGCCTCCATCATACGACAGTAGAACACTATAATCATCAAACATCTTCATCCGATAGAACATATCACAACTCACCCGATTCTTAACATAGTAACTATAAACCTCAAAGAGTATGGATCATAAACTCATTCAAAATACGCATAGCGGAGGACTTAAGCAAAACAAACCATTCGATAACCCTTAAGATCGTATTCAGACTCTAAAGACAAACCCTTCAAATCCAAATTTCATTGTTATAAGAAATCCTGTTCTACTTAGTCATTTGTTTATCATAAACTATTCTGACTTACTATGAGCATAACCAGGGAACTTAATCGCCTATCCAGCCTTGCACTGTCACACTGAGCATCCTCCAGCAACCGAGCTTAGACATCCTCATTAACCTTGAGTTCCTCACCTGAAAACTCGTCACCTACATCATAAGGTTTAAACTATAAGCCTAATGCTTAGTAAGGAATGCAACACTAACATGGATGCATGAATGCATAATTTGAGAAAATCACATGCTCATAAGTCTTTTCTTGTTCATGTCTTTGCTCGTAATCATCATTCATAGTCATGGATCATATTCATCATTCATAGTCATTGATCATATTCATCATTCATAGTCATTGATCATATTCATCATTCATAGTCATTGATCATAATCTTTGTTTAGGTTGTGTGGATCAAGAGAGGATTTGTGCCGGTAAAGGGGGTTCGACAGTGAGTTTGATCTTGTTCCCTACCGCGGGTCGTATTCATATGTCCTTCTTTGGACTGTGACATACGCCGAACCGCCCCCAACCCTCACTTAATCCATGTTGCATAAATTTTATATATATACATATATATATACATATCTTGTTCATGGAAAACATGCGTTAAAACATTTTCTTGTGCTTGAGAAACATTCATGATGCATGAACATGAGAACTTTTAACTCATCAAAGTATGACAAGGATCATACCAGAGCAGACAACTTCACATTCACTAGCAGGTCATCAAATAGTATAACTCGCAACATACATAAATCCTTCAATTGTAGACAAGCTCATTTTCATAAGGTAAACATTAGACATCTCAACCTAGTACTCCCACGATGTAGGGCTCTATTAGTCGGAAATCTTAATACATTCACTTAGATGGTCTCCTTAGCACTTGAGCTTCTTTCTCTTCAAACTTCTTCACCTAAAACATTTACATTGCAGTAGTTAAAACAAAATCCTAATAGTTCTAATCTTCAAGTTATCCTAAGATTTAATAGCTAAAGTTATTCCCGAATCCTTAGTCTAATACCCTGTGCAGTTTGAAATCCAAATCCCAGAACAGACAGATTCTATTATCGATAACTCAGGGGTGGTTGTTCTAAATGTCCAGAATCGATTTGATAAAAGCATTCCCACACCCAGATTCCAAATGTTCTTATTATTAGTCGGCCATTGGAAAATCCAAAATTCCAATGCCGAGTAGAAAACAGGGCTAACAAGCTAACAGATAGCTACATTGACTATTGCATACCTCGGGCACAGAGTAGTCGAGTAGTGGCAGAGTAACCGATCGTCAAAGAGGGTATGTTGGAAGCAGAGAGTAAGAGCTTGGGAGAGAAGAAATCACCGAAAAGGAAGGTGTCGAAAACATTTCCTTTTCCTTTATATATTGGTCATCACCCTCCATTATTACAACTTTGCCACCCAACCTAGTTTAAATCCACATGAAATTAATTATTCTTTGTATAAGTCCTATACTGTAAAGATTAAATATTCATGACCGTTAATACATTTAGGAAAATCACCTAGCCGTTAACTCGGGTGTTACATCCACCCCTCCTTAAACAAAATTTTCGTCCCCGAAAATTGATCAAACAAATAACTCTGGATACTTGTCTAACATGTCCTGTCGTCGCTCCCAAGTGGCTTCTTCAATGCCATGATTCTTCCATAAGACCTTGACCAACGGAATCTCTTTGTTCCTCAGAGTCTTAACTGCGGATTCCAATATCTGCAATGGCTTCTCTTCATATGTTAGCGTCGACTCAATCTCAAAATCCACTGGTTTAACAACTTGTGTAGGGTCCCGTATACATTTTCTTAACATTGACACATGGAAAACATTATGAACTTTATCCAATGATGGAGGTAACTGCAGTCTGTAAGCTGTGCTACCGATTCTAGCTAAAACAGGGAATGGTCCAATAAATCGTGGATTAAGTTTTCCCCTCCTGCCAAATCTTAGTACTCCTTTAAATGGTGAAACCTTCAGGAAAACTTCATCACCAACAGCAAATTCCAGATCTCTCCTCCTTTGGTCTGCATAACTTTTCTGTCGGCTTTGTGCAGTAATCATCCTCCTCTTAATAGTGGCAATCTTGTCTGACATCTGCTGCAACATCTCGGGACCTATGAGTTTTGCTTCACCAACTTCATCCCAATACAGAGGTGATCTACATTTCCTACCATACAACGCCTCATAAGGTGCCATACCTATGGTGGACTGGTAACTATTGTTGTAAGAGAACTCAACCAAGGGTAGGTATCGGCTCCAAGATGTCTGGAACTCTAGCACACAAGCCCTCAACATATCTTCAAGTATTTGGATAGTCCTTTCTGATTGACCATCTGTCTGCGGGTGAAAGGCAGTGCTGAAGGATAACCTCGTGCCAAGTGTGCCTTGTAGACCTTTCCAAAACCGGGAGGTGAACCTAGGGTCACGATCAGAGACAATAGATGCAGGAATTCCATGCAACCTAATAACTTCCTGTACATAAAGATCAGCAAGCTGGTCCATCAAGTAGGTTGTCCTTACTGGTAAGAAATGGGCTGATTTCGTCAGTCTATCAATCACAACCCAAATACTATCATGTCCCTTAGTTGTCTTAGGTAATCCTACAACGAAATCCATAGCTATGTGTTCCCACTTCCACTCGGGAATAGGTAGAGGCTGAAGGGTACCTCCTGGACGTTGGTGCTCAGCTTTAACTTGTTGGCAAACCAAACATGACTCTACATATTTAGCAACATCTCTCTTTAAGTTTGGCCACCAATAGAGTAACTTCAGGTCTCGATACATCTTGGTGCTTCCAAGATGCACAGAAAAGGGAGACGAATGCGCCTCAGCCAAGATTAGCTTACGTAATCCTTCATCATTAGGGACATACCATCTATTTCTAAACTTCAGAATCCCATCTTTGGAAAGACTAAACTCGGAGGTGGTGTCCTTCACCTTGTTCATCATACTGTTATTCTCCTCTGAGTCCTTCTGTTGTGCTTCTTTGATCTTTTCCAGAACCGTCGGTTGAATGGTCGAATTTGCGAGCAAAGCTAACAACTCTGGAACTATCTCCAACTCCAATTTCTGAACTTCTATCCTCAAAGGTATAGACATGGTTGACACGACGGATTGCATAGTTGTTGACATCCTGCTCAATGCGTCAGCTACAGAGTTAGCCTTGCCCGGGTGATACTTGATCTCAAAGTCGTAATCCTTAACAAATTCCAACCAACGCCTCTGCCTCATGTTCAATTCCTTTTGTGTAAAGAGGTACTTCAGACTTTTATGGTCAGAAAACACCTCACACTGCTGTCCATATAAATAGTGTCTCCATATCTTCAAAGCAAAAATAACAGCGGCTAATTCTAAATCATGGGTGGGGTAGTTCTGTTCATAACTATTTAACTGCCTAGAGGCATACGCAACAACTTTGCCTTCTTGCATCAAAACACAGCCTAAACCAACTTTTGATGCATCACAAAATACGCTAAACTTTCCTTCTTCGGTTGGAAGGGTCAATACTGGGGCTGTTGTTAACTTCACCTTCAATGGCTGGAAGCTATCCTCACAAGCTTCGGTCTAGTAATACTTATTGTCCTTCTTTGTCAAATTCGTCAGGGGCTTAGCTATCATAGAAAATCCTTTGATGAACTTTCTGTAATAGCCTACCAATCTAAGGAAACTGCGGACTTCACTGGCATTCTTTGGTTGTGGCCAATCCTTTACTGCCTGAATTTTGGTCGGGTCCACTGATATGCCATTAGCGGAAACTACATGACTAAGAAAATTAACCTTGTCCAACCAAAATTCACACTTGGACAATTTGGCATAGAGCTGGTGCTCCTTCAATGTTGTCAAAGCTATTCTTAAATGCTCTGCATGGTCAGCTTCAGTCCGTGAGTATATCAGGATATCATCTATGAACACAATTACAAATTTGTCCAAATACTCCTGAAACACACGATTCATTAAGTCCATAAGGCTGCAGGTGCATTGGTCAATCCAAATGACATGACCAAGAATTCGTAGTGTCCATAACGGGTTCTGAAGGCTGTCTTTGGTATATCTCCTTCCTTAACTTTCAGTTGGTAATAACCCGAACGTAAATCTATTTTTGAAAACACCTTTGCTCCTTGCATTGGTCAATCCAAATGACATGACCAAGAATTCGTAGTGTCCATAACGGGTTCTGAAGGCTGTCTTTGGTATATCTCCTTCCTTAACTTTCAGTTGGTAATAACCCGAACGTAAATCTATTTTTGAAAACAACTTTGCCTTCTTGCATCAAAACACAGCCTAAACCAACTTTTGATGCATCACAAAATACGCTAAACTTTCCTTCTTCGGTTGGAAGGGTCAATACTGGGGCTGTTGTTAACTTCACCTTCAATGGCTGGAAGCTATCCTCACAAGCTTCGGTCTAGTAATACTTATTGTCCTTCTTTGTCAAATTCGTCAGGGGCTTAGCTATCATAGAAAATCCTTTGATGAACTTTCTGTAATAGCCTGCCAATCTAAGGAAACTGCGGACTTCACTGGCATTCTTTGGTTGTGGCCAATCCTTTACTGCCTGAATTTTGGTCGGGTCCACTGATATGCCATTAGCGGAAACTACATGACTAAGAAAATTAACCTTGTCCAACCAAAATTCACACTTGGACAATTTGGCATAGAGCTGGTGCTCCTTCAATGTTGTCAAAGCTATTCTTAAATGCTCTGCATGGTCAGCTTCAGTCCGTGAGTATATCAGGATATCATCTATGAACACAATTACAAATTTGTCCAAATACTCCTGAAACACACGATTCATTAAGTCCATAAAGGCTGCAGGTGCATTGGTCAATCCAAATGACATGACCAAGAATTCGTAGTGTCCATAACGGGTTCTGAAGGCTGTCTTTGGTATATCTCCTTCCTTAACTTTCAGTTGGTAATAACCCGAACGTAAATCTATTTTTGAAAACACCTTTGCTCCTTGCAATTGGTCAAACAAATCATCAATCCGAGGTAAGGGGTACTTATTCTTGATTGTCAACTTATTTAGTTCTTTGTAGTCTATGCACATTCTAAGGGAACCATCTTTCTTCTTGACAAATAAGACAGGTGCACCCCAAGGGGAACTGCTAGGGCGTATAAATCCTTTGTCTACTAATTCCTGTAGTTGGACTTTTAACTCCTTTAACTCAACAGGTGCCATCCTATAAGGATTCTTGGATACCGGTAAGGCCTCAGTGTACGTATCTATTACAAACTCTATTTCTCTATCCGGTGGTAATCCTGGCAAATCATCTAAGAACGCCTCAGGGAACTCTCTGACTATGGAGATATCTTGTAACTCTATCTTATTCTTCACCCGAACATCCATTATGCTAGCTAAGTAACTCTCACAACCATTTTTCAATAACCGGTAAATTTCTAGTGAGGATATAATCGGTATTTTGCTTATCTTAGGAATAGCTTGGAAGGAATAATGATCACCATTTGGGGGTCGAAAATCAACCATCCCAGATCTACAACTTATCGTGGCATAATGCCTAAATAACCAATCCATTCCTAATATCACCTCATACCCTTTCATGTCAATTACAATCAGTTCTACATATAGTTTCTTACTTCCTAAGGACACAACATCACCTTTAACAATCTGTTCAGAATGTAGGGACTTCCCTGATGGTAGCATAACATCATATAGCCTTTCGGCTGGTAAAAGTTCTAAGTTGTGTTGGCATACAAACAAAGTTGATATAAACGAGTGCGTGGCTCCCGTATCTATAAGTGTGTAAGCAGCAAAACCACCGATCATTATGGTACCTGTTATGACTGTATGATGCACGGCTTCCTCATCCTCCATCATTGCATAGACTCTAGGTGCTACCCTTGCACGGTTCGGATCTGGCGGCATGGGGTAGTCTCTGACTATATGTCCAACCTTATCACATCTGAAACAGCGGCCAGAACGCAACTTGCATTCGCCGGGGTGGTTCTTCTGACAGGTGGGGCATAAGGGTGCCAGAGGCCTCTTCCCTCTTCCTTGGTCATCATTCTGGTTGAGGGGTTTATTCCTTGTTGTTGTTGCTGTTGTCTACTGTTCTGTTGCGGCTGCCAACCTTTGTTCTGACGTGGTGGCAGCTGAGTGTCCTTCGTGAGTTTTCTTGGCTGCTCGCGCTGTGCATATGCTGTCATTTCTGCCTCTTCCAGCTCCAGGGCCTTAGCCGTCACTTCACCATAAGGTACATTGTGTATCTCAGCAATCTTCACTTTCATGTACAGACTCGGCTTCAGTCCATGAACAAATTGGTAAATCTTGTCCTCGTCATCCTCAATCATACGGGGAGCAAACCGTGATAAAGCATCAAATTTGCATATGTAATCCGTCACAGAGCCAGTTTGTCGCAGATTCATGAACTCCTTCTTTTTGTTGGCCCGAACAGTCCTATTGAAGTACTTGTCAAAGAAAGCAGTCTTGAACATCTCCCAGGTCATAGCTTTGGCATTAGCGGTGTTCTGGATCGAGTCCCACCAATGCCTTGCACTTAATTCCAAATGAAAGACAGCATAGGTGACCTTATCTCCTTCATCAACCTTTGCATACTTAAACAGGTCTTCTATCTTTCGAACCCACTCCTCAGCATAAATAGGATCTGAAACATGTCCATTAAACACCGGGGGTTGAAGCCGGTGGAAACGCTCACCCCCATGATCATGAGTTGCATTAGTACTGGAGTTGCCTTGTTCCTCTCTAGCAATCATCAGTCGTTCTATCTGGTGAGATTGGCGCATGACCAACTCAGCCAACTGAGCAATAGCATTGCTATCCTCATTGGTCTCTCTCTGCTGACCTCTAACCATTTTGGGATTCCTACACAAATCATTACAGATATATCTTAACTTAATGACATATACTGAAATCATAAATACTTACAGTTGCTGAAGTGTGCTCATGTGACAGTAAGTGCTGGAAGACAGTCTGCAGAATCGGTTTTAGAACCCGGTTTTGCTCTGATACCATAATTGTAATGACCCCAACGGAATCGCCACACAAATTCATTACTTGATCTCTTAATCATTTGATTCTTGCTTCCATACACTTTATTCATCATAGTGTTAGTATTATTCCCCCTTTATTTTCTCTTTTCTCTTTTTTTTTTTTTTTTTTTAAACATCTCTTGATCTGCATCCACCGATAGAGTTATAGACTCACATCGACCGATAGTCACGTGTCCGCCACGCGACACATCTGATCTCAACCAGTAATAGACATCCGCCGATGGTCACGGGCAATGTACGTGCCTAATTAAAGACATCGCCCGGTCCCGAACATTCTCCACTAGATGTTCATATTTATCCTATATCGACCGGTAGTCATGTGTGCTTCACGTGACCGATTTAAAACATTTCCTGACATTAAACGATAAGACAATACTCACGTCATCCGGTCACTAGACGACAATTTAACATCTACATCATCCGGTGAAGAATTACACTTCATCCACCGAACACTAGACGACAAAATAACATTTACATCATCCGGCGAAGGAATACGCTTCATCCACCGAACCCGAACATTCTCCACTAGATGTTCATATTTATCCTATATCGACCGGTAGTCATGTGTGCTTCACGTGACCGATTTAAAACATTTCCTGACATTAAACGATAAGACAATACTCACGTCATCCGGTCACTAGACGACAATTTAACATCTACATCATCCGGTGAAGAATTACACTTCATCCACCGAACACTAGACGACAAAATAACATTTACATCATCCGGCGAAGGAATACGCTTCATCCACCGAACGCTAGACGACAACATAACATTCCCAGCATCCGGTGAATAAATACACTTCATCCACCGAACGCTAGACGACAAATTAACATTTCCAGCATCCGGTGAATAAATACACTTCATCCACCGAACGCTAGACGACAAATTAACATTTACATCATCGGCGAGGAAACATACTACGTCTTCTGGTGATGTCATCCGGAAGACTTAATCATTCATCTTCCATCATTTGACATCCGCCGATGACGTCAGCCGGATGATTGCCTCATCCAGCCTCCATCATACGGCAGTAGAACACTATAATCATCAAACATCTTCATCCGATAGAACATATCACAACTCACCCGATTCTTAACATAGTAACTATAAACCTCAAAGAGTATGGATCATAAATTCATTCAAAATACGCATAGCGGAGGACTTAAGCAAAACAAACCACTCGATAACCCTTAAGATCGTATTCAGACTCTAAAGACAAACCCTTCAAATCCAAATCTCATTGTTATAAGAAATCCTGTTCTACTTAGTCATTTGTTTATCATAAACTATTATGACTTACTATGAGCATAACCAGGGAACTTAATCGCCTATCCAGCCTTGCACTTTCGCACTGAGCATCCTCCAGCAACCGAGCTTAGACATCCTCATTAACCTTGAGTTCCTCACCTGAAAACTCGTCACCTACATCATAAGGTTTAAACTATAAGCCTAATTCTTAGTAAGGAATGCAACACTAACATGGATGCATGAATGCATAATTTGGGAAAATCACATGCTCATAAGTCTTTTCTTGTTCATGTCTTTGCTTGTAATCATCATTCATAGTCATGGATCATATTCATCATTCATAGTCATTGATCATATTCATCATTCATAGTCATTGATCATATTCATCATTCATAGTCATTGATCATAATCTTTGTTTAGGTTGTGTGGATCAAGAGAGGATTTGTGCCGGTAAAGGGGGTTCGACAGTGAGTTTGATCTTGTTCCCTACTGCGGGTCGTATTCATATGTCCTTCTTTGGACTGTGACATACGCCGAACCGCCCCCAACCCTCACTTAATCCACGTTGCATAAATTTTATATATATACATATATATATACATATCTTGTTCATGGAAAACATGCGTTAAAACATTTTCTTGTGCTTGAGAAACATTCATGATGCATGAACATGAGAACTTTTAACTCATCAAAGTATGACAAGGATCATACCAGAGCAGACAACTTCACATTCACTAGCAGGTCATCAAATAGTATAACTCGCAACATACATAAATCCTTCAATTGTAGACAAGCTCATTTTCATAAGGTAAACATTAGACATCTCAACCTAGTACTCCCACGATGTAGGGCTCTATTAGCCGGAAATCTTAATACATTCACTTAGATGGTCTCCTTAGCACTTGAGCTTCTTTCTCTTCAAACTTCTTCACCTAAAACATTTACATTACAGTAGTTAAAACAAAATCCTAATAGTTCTAATCTTCAAGTTATCCTAAGATTTAATAGCTAAAGTTATTCCCGAATCCTTAGTCTAATACCCTGTGCAGTTTGAAATCCAAATCCCAGAACAGACAGATTCTATTATCGATAACTCAGGGGTGGTTGTTCTAAATGTCCAGAATCGATTTGATAAAAGCATTCTCACACCCAGATTCCAAATGTTCTTATTATTAGTCGGCCATTGGAAAATCCAAAACTCCAATGCCGAGTAGAAAACAGGGCTAACAAGCTAACAGATAGCTACATTGACAATTGCATACCTCGGGCACAAAGTAGTCAAGTAGTGGCAGAGAAACCGATCGTCGAAGAGGGTATACTGGAAGCAGAGAGTAAGATTTTGGGAGAGAAGAAATCGCCGAAAAGGAAGGTGTCGGCTACAGTGGTTCAAGTGAGGTTTAAAACATTTCCTTTTCCTTTATATATTGGTCATCACCCTCCATTATTACAACTTTGCCACCCAACCTAGTTTAAATCCACATGAAATTAATTATTCTTGGTATAAGTCCTATACTGTAAAGATTAAATATTCATGACCGTTAATACAGTTAGGAAAATCACCTGGCCGTTAACTCGGGTGTTACAATTATTAAGGCTCCATTAAAATTTTTCGTTCGCAAAACGGACTTAATTTGACATATTTAAAAAAATGCCATTATTTATTGGAATAATAAAATCCCGTAAAACCGGGTGTTACATTCCATCCACCTTAATTAAAATTTTGTCCTCAAAATTTGACTATACAAACAGTTCAAGATACTTCGATATCATATCCTGCTGCCTCTCTCAAGTTGCTTCCTCTACATCGTGATTCCGCCATAGGACCTTTACCAGCGGGATCTCCTTATTGCGCAACACCTTGATAGAGGACTCTAGAATTCGTACCGGCCTCTCCACATAGGTTAGAGTTGGTTGCACCTCGATCTCTCTTGTCTCAATGACGTGGGATGGATCACGCACACATTTTCTGAGCATGGACACGTGAAACACATCGTGAATACCTTCCATGGATGCCGGAAGCTGTAACCTGTCTGCCATAGTCCCGATCCTTTTCAAAATAGGAAAGGGCCCCACATAACGAGTGTTCAACTTGCTTCTTCTTCTGAACTGCATAACGCCTTTAAATCGAGAAATCTTCAAATATACCTCATCACCCTTATCGAACTCCAAGTTCCTCCTTCTAGTGTCTGCATAGCTCTTTTGACGGCTCTGTGCTACCTCGATACGTTGTCTAATAACAGCGATCTTCTCCGCTGTTTGCTGCAAAATATCTGGGTCGATTATACTAGCTTCGCCAACCTCGTCCTAGTATAGCGGAGACCTACACTTTCGACCATACAATGTCTCATACGGAGCCATGCCAATCGTAGCCTGGAAGCTGTTGTTGTACTCAATCAAGGGCAATTATCGGCTCCACGAGCCCTAAAACTCCAGCACGCAAGCTCTAAGCATATCCTCAAGAATCTGATTCGTTCTTTCTGTCTGTTCGTCAGTCTGAGGATGAAACGCCGTGTTAAAATTCAACTGAGTTCCCATGGCCTTATGTAAACTCTTCCAGAATTTTGAAGTAAACCTGGCATCTCTATCAGAGACAATCGAAATAGGCATTCCGTGTAATCTGATAATCTCCTGCACATATAGCTCGGCAAGCTGATCCATAGAATAGGTCATCTTCACTGATAAAAAGTGGGCCGTCTTTGTCAAACGGTCCACAATCACCCAGATGTCATCGTGCCCTTTCGTCATTCTCGGGAGTCCAACAATGAAATCCATAGAGATTTGCTCCCATTTCCACTCCGGAATCGGCAATGGCTGTAAGGTTTCGGCTGGCCTTTGGTGTTCTGCCTTAACCTGTTGACAAACCAGGCATGTTTCCACATACCTGGCAATCTCTCTCTTCATGTTCGGCCACCAGAAGTGTTGTCTCAGGTCCTTATACATTTTTGTGCTCCCCGGATGCACTAAGTATGCCGAGGAGTGTGCCTCGGTTAAGATCTCTCTCTTCAGCTCCTCATTGTTAGGCACGTACCACCTATGCCTGAATCTCAATACGCCATTATCCGACAAGCTGAAATCGGACGGATCCTTAGATGTCATGCTAAATAGATATCTCTCACACTCCAAGTCTTCCTTCTGAGCTTCTCAGAGTTTGTCAATTATTGTTGGCCTAAGAGAAATGTTCGTGAGCATAGTGGATAACTCGGCCACAATCTCCACATCAAACCTCTCAATCTCTGACCTTAACATTACCGACATCGATGCAAGCAAAGGTTGACTAGTAGAGGGCATCCTGCTCAATGTGTATGCGACTTTATTTGCCTTCCCTAGGTGGTATTTAATTTCAAAATCACAATCTCTAACGAACTCCAACCACCTTCGCTGTCGCATATTAAGTTCTTTCTGTGTAAACAAATATTTTAAGCTCCTATGATCTGAGAACACCTCACACTGCTGCCCATACAGATAGTGTCTCTAGATTTTTAACGCAAAAACAACCGCTGCAACCTCAAGATCGTGTGTCGGATAATTTTTCTCATACGGCTTCAACTGCCTAGAAGCATAATCAATGACTCTACCTTCCTGCATCAATACGCACCCAAGTCCGATCTTTGAAGCATCACAATAAATACTAAACTTATCGCCTTCAACTGGCAATGTTAACAGTGGTGCTGTTGACAACTTTCGTTTCAGCTTATTAAAGCTCTTTTCACATGCAATAGACCATACAAACTTTTCATTCTTCTTGGTCAAACGCAAAAGAGGGACTGCGATCTTTGAAAATCCCTCGATGAACTTCCTGTAATATCCAGCAAATCAGAGAAACCCACGCACCTCATGCACGTTCTTCGGTTGTGGCCAATCCCTGACAACTTCGATCTTAGCTGGATCCACTGAGATTCCCTCCTGAGATATGATATGGCTGAGAAAGTTTATTCTGTCCATCCAAAACTCGCACTTAGAGAACTTCATATACAATTGGTGCTGACATAAAATCTTAAGAACAATCCGCAAATGCTCCTTGTGCTCTTCCTTTGTCTTCGAATAGATCAAGATGTCATCAATGAAGACGACGACAAACTTGTCTAAATACTCCTTAAAAACACGGTTCATCAAATCCATAAATGCTGCAGGAGTATTCGTAAGTCCAAAAGACGTCACAAGAAATTTGTAATGTCCATACCTCGTTCGGAAGGCTATTTTCTGAACATCTTCCCTCTGGACCTTCAACTGATAATAACCCGAGCATAGGTCAATCCTCGAAAACACTCGGGCACCCTGCTGTTGGTCAAACACGTCGTCAATCCGGGGCATTGGATACTTATTCTTCACCGTTAGCTTATTCAACTCTCTGTAATCAACGCACATTCGGAGAGTTCCGTCCTTCTTCTTAACAAACAAAACTGGCGCACCCCAAGGAGAGAAACTGGGTCGAATGAACCCCTTGTCTAACAACTCCTCTAACTGAGTCTTCAGCTCCTTTAGTTCAGCAGGTGCCAGTCTGTACAGATTCTTCGATACAGGCCCTGAGCCTGGATAAACATCAATAACAAACTCGATCTCTCTATCCGGTGGTAATCTGGGAAGATCGTCGAGGAAGATCTCGGAGAATTCTCTAACTACTGGAAGGTCTTCTGGTTTTACCCCTTTGAGCAGCTTAGTATCGACCACTGTAGCTAGATAAACTGAGCATTCTCCCTTAAACTGCTCTTAGACCTTCATGGAATAGGAAATAGGCGACCCGCTCGACCTATTTATTGCCTGATATGAAAACTCTTCCTTATTCGGAGGTCGAAAAGTTACCAATCCGGATCGGCAGTCAATGGTAGCGAAATGGCGTGACAGCATGTCCATTCCCAAAATCAGATCATACCGCTCTATGCCCATAACTATCAACCGGGCGTAGAGTGTGTTGTTCCTCACCGAGACGACATTGCCCTGGAAAACATGATCAGACTGCATATTCGCTCCCAAAGGCACATCACTCTATATTCACACTCTGCTAATTCAGACTCTAAGCCCAATCTAATCATGCAAGCAATTGAAATGAAGGAGTACGTAGCTCCCGTGTCTATCAAAGAAAATACTAGTACACCCATGACTAAGATAGTACCTGCTATAACAGATGGTTGAGCCTCGTCGTTGACATCACCAGGCTCGATGAAAGCAAAGATCCTTGGCATAACTCTCCTCTGGTCTCTGCCCTGTTGATCTTTGCCTGGTTGATTTCGGTTCAATAATGGACAGTTCATGATAAAATGGCCAATCTCTCTGCATCTATAACACCTGTTGGTACCCATCTGACAATCGCCATAATGTTCTTTCTGGCACTTAGGACAAATAGGCTTTTGAGTAGCCCCTTGAACTTGCTTCCCTTTGTCCTGATCTTTTTCTCCTTCATGAGGCCTTTTAACGCCTCTTTGCTGTTGTTGCTGTGGTTGCTGTCCTCTAGGTTGCCAACCTCGATTCCTTAATTGAGGCTGGATCTCACGAAAGAAGCCCTTAGCAGGCTCTCTTGGTTTGACACAAGTTAATTCCGCAGCCTCAAACTCCAAGGCCCTCGCCGCGATGTCCTCGTAGGGCACATCCAAAACGCCAGATACTATGATATTCTTTCGAATCTCTGGATTTAGTCCATCCATAAATTGTTGCACCTTGTCTTCGTTGTCGCTGAACAAGCGCGGTGCAAACCGTGATAAAGCCTCAAACTTCCTAATGTATTCCGCAACTGTACTGATCTGCTTCAGCTGCGTGAACTCTGCTCTTTTTGCCGCCCTCACTGTACGGCTGAAAATACTTATCAAAGAACACGGTCTTAAACCGTTCCCACGTTATCAGTGTCACATCCGTAGTCGCCTTAATCAAATCCCATCAAAATCGAGCATCCAATGCAAGGTGGAATGTGACGCACGTGACCTTCTCAGCATTCTCCACTTGGGCGTAAGCCAACATATCCTCCATCGTTCGAACCCACTCCTCAGCAATAGAATGGTCCGTAGATTGTCCGTTGAACACTGGAGGCCGTAGCTTTTGAAACCTCTCCATGCTATGATTGTCTGGAACTACTATATCCCGGGCTCTCTGATTTTCTTGGTTCACTAAACTCTCAATCTGTTGTGCTTGCCTGTCCATATGCTGGCTCTGACGATCCAGCAAATCTGTAAGTCTATCTAGGGCTTCATCCCTGCCGTCTCTCGCTTGAACCATTTTTTTATAACTCCTATAAAAGTTAAAACAAACAATTTTAAGAAATTGAAATCAACTAAAGCATTTAAATGTACTTACAGTTGAGGAAGGATGTCCGCGTAGTGGCTGTGCAGTCGAGCTGTCTACAGAACCGATTTTAAAACCGGGGGCTCTGATACCATAACTGTAGCGACCCTAATTCTTTACCCTTAATTTCCCGTATAAATTCTTTATTTTCTAACATTGGTCAAAGTCTAAATTGTTGGAAATAGTTTTAAAGACTTTGAAAATAATTGAAGAAAACATATAAACACTTAGGAAAATTCGTTGAACAACCAGCAGAGGGCAAAAAGGGCAACTGCCCAAAATTTTGCATGGCCGATCGATCGGCCTTTTCAACCGATCGATTGGCTATTACAAAAATAAAGGGGGCGATCGATCGCCCACACACCAGGTGATCGATCGCCCCTCGCGATCGATCCCCAGCCGATCGATCACCCTCACCAGGCAATCGATCGGCACACGCTCTGGAATTTCTTCCAGAGCATGACCAAAGAGGGCCGATCGATCGCCCTCCCGGGAGATCAATCGGCAAGCTCTCTGGATTTTTATGCAGAGAGCTGCCTCCCTTCACTTTTTCTTTCTCACTTCGATTGCCCTGCACTCACACACTTCATCAATTCTACTCCACACCTTCAACACTTCTTCTAAATACATTTCATAACACCACTTCAACATAACAACACTACTACCTACATACAATCCACACTCCACCAATCACCCAAAAACTGACTCAAAACATATTTAAAATATAACCAAATTTCGTGAAAATGAACCGCGTGGATCCGTTTAAAAACTGAACATTTCCCTCTGTTTGAAATTATCAAAAATGCAACCAAATACTATACATTATCTATCCAGACACCAAACATCTTAATATGGTTCTACTATACAATTTTCCTACGTTTCTATCTATCAAAATCCCCAAAACATTTACTTACATCCCCACGGGTCAAAATTCACACCGACTGCCAGCGCACTCCCACGGGCCATCCTTCTTCAACCTGCTCATACTTCGGGTGGAGGAATGTCGTCCTCACCTGTCTCGAAATCACCTACACCATAGAATTAAACTATGAGCTAAAGGGCTCAGTAAACCTACGTAAATGTAGATGAATGCTATGCGTATGCAATGCTTAAAATCATGCAGTCATCCTACTTTTTTGCTATTCATTTCATTTAAGACGTCACCAGGGCTTCGCTCTCAGTAGATAGAAGCGGCACATCCGGCGATTGGATAGCCCCTCGTATCAACTTGGGGGGAAAACATGCTTCATCTGATAGCCATGTCTGAACCACCACCCCGACGTTACCATTATTACATACATTTATACCTTTTCGTTATCCTTTTTTATGAAAAACATACTTGAAAATTCATTTTACATGCTTGTTCAAAAAACATGATGCATGGACGTGCATAACACAATAATGGAAACAAACATAAAACAAACAACGAACGCTAAACGTTCTATAGATTAAAGTAACCTAACTACCCAATATAATTACCCGAAACACGCTACAGCTCCAATTCCTCAATTTCGAATACTTTCTTATGGTGTAGACCCAACCGGCCAAACAAATCACGAAGACTTACCTCGCGTCCATTGCAATTTAAACTTCGTCCACGAGCGTTGTTCACCTAAGGCAATTCACAACGATCGTCATTTAAAACCGAGTTTAAACCATCGAGTTTCGAAAACTACAAACTCCTAGCTAAATGAAATTTCCTAAAACTCTAATTTAACTCATTGAGGCATTTTATCGAGCAATTCATGCTCGTGAATTTCTAAACCTCCATTAATGGGGTTTTTAAAACCTCTAACCACCCAAAACCTCAACAACCCTCATTAATTCAACTAACTCACACCAACGACCATAAATACGTCCTTTAGAGCCATAATCACTGTAAACCTATCTATTTCAAACCCTATTTCACGTTTTTAACAAAACCCTAAATGAACCCTAATCGTTTAAACTCTATAAAACCGAACTCCAACGTTCAAAAACTATAGAATCTTACCTAGAACGTTGATCGGAGAAGAAATCGTGAAGAGTCGAAGTCGATCGGAAGAACGTTGGTCGCCGGAAGTGAGGAATCGCAGCGGGAGAGAAGAGTATCGCCGAGAGGGGAAGAGAAAAAGAAAATCGTGAAGTGTTCTGGAGAAGAAGAAAGGGCTTTTGCCCTTTTTATAAAATTGACTTGTCAAATGACCGTTTTGCCCCTCCATTGATTTTGTATTAGTTTTGTCCTTTGTTTCGTTATTTAGCTAAGCATTCGGTGTCTCCAAAATTTCCTTATTTTACCATAAATTCCAATTGATTATTAAGGATCCATTAAAATTTTTCGTTCGTAAAACAGACTTAATTTGACATATTTACAAAAATTATTTATTGAAATAATAAAATCCCGTAAAACTGGCTGTTACAAATATGTCAACACTTGTCTGACCTTTGCTTGCTTGTTGAGTTTTTTACAACTCGGTCGACACTTTGAGCTCTCTGAAATTTCTTCAATATTTTTGTGGTCGACACTTTGATAGTCTGGTTGACACTTTGAGCTCTCTGAAATTTCTTCAATACTAGATCAATGGATACTTTGATGATCTAGTCGACACTTTGAGCTCTCGAGTTTGAGACGACTTCTTAACTCAAATTCTATACATAATTCTTTTACTTGCATCGTTCAAGTTCTATGAAATTTAGCCATTATTGAAAGAACTTAAACAAACATGTTAGAACAACTAAATACCACTTATCAAGGGAATTACATCCAAAACATCCAAAAATAAACTACTCAAAACCTAAACATCTGACTAATGAGTGTCGACACTAGATGATGAAATGTTTGGATTGACTGTGGTGGGAGATTCATCAGAAAAAGTGTTGGTCTCGTAAGATATAGAGAACTCCTTGAACCTCCTGTAAAGCGAATCAAATTGTGATGAAAACCTCATCTTGAAGACATGTAAAGCGGTGCTCCATGCTTGTGCTCAGACTAGATAAATAGGTAGACATTAGGTCAATCTTCTCCTCTAAACTGGAAATCCCGCCTAGAGAGTGAGCATGATTGGAGTGAGTAGGAGACTGAGCAGAGGTTGTTGAGTTTGAATGTAATCGTCCCATATCAATATGTACTGCTGGAGTTTCAGAAGGTCCTGCAGATGTCGAACCATGAGAGATAGACTTGAAAGACCACTTGAAGTGATCTTCATGAACCATTCCCATCCTTGCAAGAGTATGGATTGTATAAAAATCTATTGCTTCATGGGCTCAGAGGAACGTATCTCAACTCATTAGATTGAAAAATCTTCATCAATAGAAGATTGAACAATTGAGATTTGGAGTTGGTAGAAAGGTCAAGCATACGATTAAGTATGATATACCCCACATTAAATTGTTCTCTCTCGAAGATCTTGAATAAAACAGACGTATTCATGCAACTAATATAATCTTTATGACCATCCCTCGATGAGAAGTTGTAATAATGTGATGGGTTAGTTTAGTAATGACACCTAAATCTCTAGGACTTTGTTTAAAAAATGCTCAAATGTCCAGGTTTTTCAAAAATCTTCTCAAGAATGCCACAACACTATCCTCATTATCATCCATATTGAATGTAATAACTCATACAAGTATTGGTCCGACAAAGTAATATCTTTCCCACAGACAGAGCTATGGACATGCAAGGGGTGAGGATCATACTCCATATTTGCATAAAACATCTTAATTGTAGTTTCACAATATAAGTTCCCTAAATTGCATAGCGTATATCCCATATGTTTGAAAAGCTCACCTAAATGTGATCCAATGAGATTAAAAAAGTATACCTACTGAGAGATAATTAAAGTTTTGTTATTGAAATCATTATTGTAACGTGCTTGAAATTTAGCTATTTGGCCATTCTAAAGAGGAAGGCCGAGTGGAGGTGTTTCAAGAGGTTCCACTTTTCGCCTGACATTTCGAGGAGTATGCAAGGAGGAAGTCATTTGAGGAGAAAATAATAAAGGATGTAAGATTTCTTGGCTAAAATGGTGATAATGATGAAAAATTGTGAGAGAGCTAGAGAGAATGTTGCGACAATTAGGGTTCGAATGACACTTCTTTATATTTGACTCAGTGGTCGACACTTCAAAAGCAGGTGTCGACCAATAGTATAAAATAAAATTTTCCCGAGGCTTGGAGATGTCGACTGAGTCCATCAAGTTTAGTGTAAAGTGAAATTTTCCCTTGGGGTTGAGGTGTCGATCGTTTTTCATATAGGTTGACATTTGAACTGAAGGTTTGATTTCCAAAGGACTTGAGGTGTATACCACACTATGCATAGGTCGACACTTTCAAAAAAATAGGATTTTTTAAAATGATAGAGACATCTAAGGGTCGGCAAATCCCTTGAGGGTCGACACTTGCCAGACTAAACTTTAATTTAGATCAAATTTAATTAGCCCTAATCATATCCTAAAGCATATTGAATGTTTTCTCATCTAAGGGCTTAGTATAAATATCGGCTAATTGATTAATCAAAGGATACATCTCCCTTTTGCAAATGATCTCAAATGAAATGATAGCAAATTTCAGTAAATTTTGTTTTAGAGTGTTGGATAGAATTTTTGAAAATGTTGATAGTACTAGTGTGATGACATCTGTAACACCCGACAATTTCGGCCAGGTGATTTTCTTTACCATTTTTAATTGTCACCCTTTTATTGACCTTTATGATTTTAAATTTAATGCCAAGACTTATTTATTACAAGTTGAGTGAAACTAGGTTGGGTGGCAAGTTTGTAATTAAGGTGGATTTTAATTGGTATAAATAGGTTATGGGAATTCTTAAACCTCGTTAAAACCTCACTGTAGCCGACATTTCCTCTCTCGGCGATTTCCTTCCTTTAAGAGCTCCCTCTCTGCCAGCTATTCTTTTCTCGGCGACCAGTTCTTCAGCCTCCACTTCGACAATCCACGCTCTAGGTAAGACTTGGACAATGTAGTTACTAGGTAGTTACTTTGAGCTCTGTCTTCAGCTAGAACTTGAGGTTTCAGATTCTTCACTAACAGAGTAATGGTAGTAACAATCATGATTTGTGTTAGTAATGGCACTTCCGATTCGATTCTGGACATTAGGATAACAGACAGTGTAGTTATTAGACTTAATCCGGTTATTTAGGTTCTGGAAGTTTAATTTGTACACACTAGGCGCTCGACTAGGAAGATTTAGAAATATTTAGATACTAGAATGACTTTTAGTTAGGATTTTGATTTAACACTATAATGTGAAATGTTTCTAGGTGAAGAAGTTGAAGAGAAGTGCTCAAGTTGCTAAGGAAACCAGGTAAGTGAGTGAGTAAGACTTCCGGCCATTAGGGCCCTACATCGTAAGGGTACTAAGTAGAAGTTGTTTATGATGCTAAAAACACCTGTGCTAACGTCTGGTTGTTTTCGGTGCTCGAGTTGATGTTATGATTCTTTGATGAATGAATGGCTCGTTCAGTAATCTGATGAACTAAGATTACTCATGCTCATGCATCATGAATATTTCTCACATATATGAAAATTTTTTAAATGCATGATTTCTCCCATGAACAAGATATGAACATGAAACTTATGCAACAAGGATTAAGAGAGGGTGTCACGACCCCAACCCTGTAGGGCCGTCACAGGACTTGACTTTACATTGACCTAACCTTTACCTAAGCCCTCGTATTTCTCATAAACTTTTTTTTTATTTTTACTTAACACTTTAAAGAAAACGGATCTAGACAATTGACCCACCTCTAAAAACCTTTAGGGACTAACTTTGACTTAAGCATTTTGAGCGTAAAACATTTCGACTTTTAAAACATTTAAAGCTAGACTAAAACCATTAATAACTTAAAACCATTAACAATTAAAGTAAGATCAATTTAAAACAAAACACTCATTCGACGATCATCAAAACACGACACTAAGATAACCTATACTTTCGAGAAGAACTCGAGAAAACGAACTGCATGGATCGCTCTAAAAATCGAACGTATCCTTACCTGTTTTAAAAATGACCAAACAGTTCAAAATAACCAAACAGTTCCATTATATTTCTCCAAAATAAAGACTTCACATTTTAGACATTCTACTACCACATCATACACATCAAAAACTCTACTCTCAGACGTTTTTCTATCAAAACTAATCGATCCACATACGTAACATTTTCATACTTTCGTTCATCACATCTCTATACACATACATAAAACTTCCATTCTCTTTCTTAATCAAAACGACACATAAACATACCCAAAACAGACACGTCCACATACTAACCACAGACACCTACTAACCACGGTCGGAATCGCCCTAACAATATTGCCGGGTTGCCACCATGGTCGTACTCCTCCAACTGCGTCCATGATCCTAGCATGCTCATGAAATCTCACCGTACCTGTTCTTCTGCACCTACATCACAGAACTCAATCTATAAGCCTAATGCTTAGCAAGTAGTGACAATATGAATTAAAAACATTTTACTTAACATATGCAGTTTCTACAGTTTCATCGTACATAATCGTTTCGTTTCGTTTCATCGTTCATATTCGTTTCGTTTCGTTTCGTAATACATATTAATTCCATTTCTATCGTACATACATGTAATCGTCTACCAATGGAGGGCAGATTAGTTTCTCCATCTCTAGACGTTCCACATATAAATCTTTATCTGAAGGGTGAACCACTTCCTTCAGATATCATACATTTTCTGGACGTTCCACAATTTACATCTGAAGGGTGAACCACTTCCCTCAGACACTTTACATTTTCGTTTTACATCGTTGTCGTTTCTACGTTCAAATCGTGAAAACATATGCTAAAACATTTTCGTACTTTTTCTAAAACATGATGCGTGAGAAAGCTAAACATACATAAAACATGCAACATAACCTAGCGTTCCGTGATGTAGGCCCGAAGGCAACACGCATGCAACACTACTTACCTGGCGTCCTTAGTAATTGCCTCGATTTTGACTCTTAACCGTGGAACCTGAAAAACCTAACATATCAAAACATTGCATTAGAACTCGCTCGACATAACTAAACTCTTATTTTCATGAAAACATCTTAAACTACTATTTCTAGCCTAATCTAATAAAAATCTAACTAAATGGGCCACTATTTTGGGTTCGGTAAAAACCGACCCGAAACTCAAACGTGCATAACTTTTGCGTCGGTGGTCGGAATCGAACGATTCCAGCGGCCACGTACTCCTCTAATAACCTATTTGAATCTGCCAAAAGGAATTTTAAAACAAATGACCGGAGCTAGGTCAATTTAGCAGAAACCCGATTCTGCCCCTTACCCGGAAAATCCCCCTTTTTGATTTTTCATCAATTCTCGGCTAATTCCTCACCAATCGTCCATATATACACTCAATTAACAATATCTAACCAAAAATCAAAGTTTCCAATTAAGAAAACCCTAAGCCCTAATTCGGGTCCCCTGTTTCCAGCACAATCCGAGCACCATGCTGCTCGGCGACCAACGCCGGCATTAAGCTCTGCAATTCAACGTTGAAAGCAACCAAAACGGCCGGCGATCGGAGCTCAATCGAGCTCGCCACGCACAGCACAAACCGAGCAAGAACAGGGAGCTTACCGTTCGGTTTGCGCGCGAAGACAGTCGGAAATGGTAGCCCCGGAGTCGCCGACGTCTGCTCGTCTGAACGGTGGCCGGAAATCGCGTGGTCACCGCTCTCTGTCGTCGGGGCTCCCTCTCTCTCTTCGGCGTCGGGCTCGGCAGCGATAATGGCTTCATCGTGAAGCCATTATCCTTTTAATTAAAACTATAACTTTTAATTACTAAATTACTTAAATGCCCCTACATCAATTCTATGCTTAATTCTTCAATTAGTCTATCGATTCGGTTCCTCTGCAATTTCCTTATTTCTCCAAATATTCCAATTTAATCTTAGAGTTCTAACAAAACTCACCGTTCATAAAACGATTTATTTTGCTATTTTTACGATTTTAACATGCTAAAAGGGTAAAACGGGAACTTTAGCATTACTCTTTTCGATTTGGGTTTCTAAAATTTCACTTATTCCTCTAAAAATTCCCGTAAATTTTTAGGGCTCTAAGGAAACATCCCGCTCAAGAAAATACTTTAATTTGTTATTTACGAAAATTATCTAAGAAATTAGAAAATCCTAAGATCCAAAAATCCGGGCGTTACAGAGGGTTGGGGGCGGTTTGACGTATGTCACTGTCTAAAAGAAGGACCATGAATACGACCCGCAAAGGATTATGTACACTTTTACTATCAAGCCCCCTTTTCGGCACAAATCCTCCCCTAATCCATATGATAAAAACTATGATAGAACAAGTCTTCCATCGGATGATGTCTTACATCGGATGATGTCTTCCATCGGATGATGTTTTCCATCGGATGATGTTTTCCATCGGATGATGTTTTCCATCGGATAATGTCTTCTATCGGATGATGTCTTCCATCGGATGATGTTTTCCATCGGATAATGTCTTCTATCGGATGATGTCTTCCATCGGATGATGTTTTCCATCGGATGATGTTTTCCATCGGATAATGTCTTCTATCGGATGATGTCTTCCATCGGATGATGTTTTCCATCGGATAATGTCTTCTATCGGATGATGTCTTCCATCGGATGATGTTTTCCATCGGATGATGTTTTCCATCGGATAATGTCTTCTATCGGAATGAGGTTTAATGAGTCACGTGATATGCATGTGTCAATCGGCATCGGATGATGTCTTCTATCGGATGATGTCTTCCATCGGATGATGTTTTCCATCGGATAATGTCTTCTATCGGATGATGTCTTACATCGGATGATGTTTTCCATCGGATGATGTTTTCCATCGGATGATGTTTTCCATCGGATGATGTTTTCCATCGGATGATGTCTTCCATCGGATGATGTCTTCTATCGGATGATGTCTTCTATCGGATGATGTCTTCCATCGGATGATGTCTTCCATCGGATGATGTTTTCCATCGGATGATGTCTTCCATCGGATGATGTCTTCCATCGGATGATGTCTTCTATCGGATGATGTCTTCCATCGGATGATGTTTTCCATCGGATAATGTCTTCTATCGGATGATGTCTTCCATCGGATGATGTTTTCCATCGGATGATGTTTTCCATCGGATAATGTCTTCTATCGGATGATGTCTTCTATCGGATGATGTCTTCCATCGGATGATGTCTTCTATCGGATGATGTCTTCTATCGGATGATGTCTTCTATCGGATGATGTCTTCCATCGGATGATGTCTTCCATCGGATGATGTTTTCCATCGGATAATGTCTTCTATCGGATGATGTCTTCCATCGGATGATGCATTACTCTTTCGATTTGGGTTTCTAAATTTCACTTATTCCTCTAAAAATTCCCGTAAATTTTTAGGGCTATAAGGAAACATCCCGCTCAAGATCGGATGATGTTTTCCATCGGATGATGTCTTCCATCGGATGATGTTTTCCATCGGATGATGTTTTCCATCGGATAATGTCTTCTATCGGATGATGTCTTCCATCGGATGATGTTTTCCATCGGATAATGTCTTCTATCGGATGATGTCTTCCATCGGATGATGTTTTCCATCGGATAATGTCTTCTATCGGATGATGTCTTCCATCGGATGATGTTTTCCATCGGATGATGTTTTCCATCGGATAATGTCTTCTATCGGATGATGTCTTCCATCGGATGATGTTTTCCATCGGATGATGTCTTCTATCGGATGATGTCTTCTATCGGATGATGTCTTACATCGGATGATGTCTTCTATCGGATGATGTCTTCTATCGGATGATGTCTTCCATCGGATGATGTCTTCCATCGGATGATGTTTTCCATCGGATGATGTCTTCTATCGGATGATGTCTTCCATCGGATGATGTCTTCTATCGGATGATGTCTTCCATCGGATGATGTTTTCCATCGGATAATGTCTTCTATCGGATGATGTCTTCTATCGGATGATGTCTTCTATCGGATGATGTCTTCTATCGGATGATGTCTTCCATCGGATGATGTCTTCCATCGGATGATGTCTTCCATCGGATGATGTCTTCTATCGGATGATGTCTTCTATCGGATGATGTCTTCCATCGGATGATGTTTTCCATCGGATAATGTCTTCTATCGGATGATGTCTTCCATCGGATGATGTTTTCCATCGGATGATGTCTTCTATCGGATGATGTCTTCTATCGGATGATGTCTTCTATCGGATGATGTCTTCCATCGGATGATGTCTTCCATCGGATGATGTCTTCCATCGGATGATGTTTTCCATCGGATAATGTCTTCTATCGGATGATGTCTTCCATCGGATGATGTTTTCCATCGGATGATGTTTTCCATCGGATAATGTCTTCTATCGGATGATGTCTTCTATCGGAATGAGGTTTAATGTGTCACGTGATGTGCATGTGTCAATCGGCATCGGATGATGTCTTACATCGGATGATGTTTTCCATCGGATGATGTCTTCCATCGGATGATGTTTTCCATCGGATGATGTCTTCTATCGGATGATGTCTTCTATCGAAATGAGGTTTAATGAGTCACGTGATATGCATGTGTCAATCGGCATCAGATGATGTCTTCCATCGGATGATGTTTTCCATCGGATAATGTCTTCTACCGGATGATGTCTTCTATCGGAATGAGGTTCAATGAGTCACGTGATATGCATGTGTCAATCGGTAGAAGCCGATATTTAGTCTTGTCGTTTTGTGATCGGATGAAGTTTAATGTGTCACGTGATGTGCATGTGTCAATCGGTAGGAGTTTGCACTATGCTTTGTCATTTTGATTTCGGTAGATGTCCTTGAGTTTCCAATTCCCTTCGACCAAATGTCTTAACGTTTTGTCTAATTATGAATGTTGTCTACTTATTGAGTTTTCCGCTGTAAAGTCGACGATTAAAGATAAGAATTATCATCACTGAGATGAAATTTAAAATTTTCCATAATTTCTCTTAGTTCGGTTCAATCTTTTGGGTAACAAATCGAGTCTGGAAGACTCGGGGCGTTACAACATCTAATCAGAATTTTCTAGAAAAATTGACTATAATCCTTTAAGGTTTGCTTCATCTAAAGCATTTGAGCACAACGACTTCCGGCGCCGGTATATTCGCTTCCCATTGTTGAAAGTGTTGCTGAGTTTTACTTCTTAAAAATCAAGACACTAAAGATTCTCCTAGAAATTGACAAGTACCACTTGTGCTCTTTCTATCAACTAAGCTAGCAATATAATCAGAATCCGAATATCCCACTAGATTGAAAGAAGTTTCTTTAGGATACCATAAGCTTAAATCATATGTCTCACTTAGTTATTTAAAGATCCTTTAGCCGCATGAAAGTGATGTTCCTTAGGAGAAGCTTGAAACTTAGCACAGAAACACACAATAAAAAAAATACTGGGTCTCTTGCTATTAGATACAACAATATTTCTTTAAATTCACACTTTTACCTTTTCATCTTTATCTAACTTGGTGGAAATGCTCTTAGGAGTACGAGAAGATTTGGATGAGTCCATACTAAATCTTTTTAGAAGTTTTTTGACATATTTCTCTTGATTCAAGAAAATTCTATCTTGAGATTACCTAATTCAAAGTTTTAGGAAAAATTTTAACTCTCTCATCTTACTCATCTCAAACCCACTTTGCATTAATGAAATAAAATTTATACAAAGTGAATCATTTGTTGCTCCAAAAATGATATCATTGATATTGAACAAAATGCATGTCATTACCTTAATACTTAGTGAACTAGGTGGAATCTATTTTTTCCATCTTAAAACCTCTTTTGAAGAAATTTACTCAATCTTTCATACCAAGCTCTAGGAGGTTGCTAAAACCATATAAAACTTTCTTGAGCTACTAAATATGATAAAGTTTATTATGGGTTTCAAACCCTATAGGTTTCTCAACATAAGTTCTATGATAAAACCATTTAAAAACATGTTTTTAACATCCATTTGGTAAATAGTGACATTCTTAAAGCAAGCAAAGACTAGAAGCATACAAATAGATTCTAATCTAGCTACATAAGCAAAAGTTTTCTCAAATTCAATGCTCTCTTCTTGATTGTAACATTTTGCAACAAATATTGCATTGTTCTAACAACAATGCTATTTTTATCCAATTTATTCTTCAATACTCATTTGGTTCCAATAATGGAGTGTTCTTTTGGCTTTGAAACAAGTTCCCAAACATTATTCCTTTCAAATGGATTTAATTCTTCTTGCATGACCATAATCTAATTTCATCAAATTCGGCTTCATCAAACTTTTTAGTCTCTATTTGAGAAATCAAAGCTATGTTTGCACAAAAATTTCTATAGGATACTCTAGTTTTGACTCGTAAGGAAGCATCGCCTAGAAATCATCATTGACATTCCTTATAAACCATCTCAAGGGTTGTGCTCTCTTGATTGGCACAATTCCTATCTCCTAGGTCTAGGGTTTCAATTTTCCCTTCAAGATCATCATTCAACTCCACATTGTTTGATGATTGAATTGATTCATCAAATGTAACATGCTTAGATTTTTCCATAACTAGAGTTCTCTTGTCGTACACCTATAGGCTTTGTTAGTTGAGGAATAACCTAAAAATATTCCATCATCTGTTTTGGAGTCAAACTTGCCTAAATTATCTTTGGTGTTTAAAATAAAATACTTACAATCAAAGGCTCTAAAATACTTGACATATGAAGTGCTATCATGTCAAAGCTCATATGAGGTTTTCTCTAGATTTTGTCTAATAAACACACGGTTTAGGATATAGGAAGCGGTTGAAACGGCTTTCGGCCAAAATATTTAGGAAGGATATTCTCATTAAGCATATTCCTAGCTAACTCTTGAAGTGACCTATTTTTTCTTTCAACAACTCTATGTTGATGAAGAGTTCTTAGTGAATAGAAGTTGTGTTCAATGTCATACTTTAGACAAAGAAGCTAAAAGCTTTTATTTTCAAATTCTCCACCATGATAACTATGGATTACAACAATTGAGCGATACTTCTTGCTTTCCACTTCTTGTTAAAGCTAGAGAGCTTTCGAAGATTTCATCATTTGACTTTAAGAAGAAAACACCCAAGCGATTATAGAGAAATCACTAGCAATAACATAGGCATAATATGTAACGCCCAGATTTTTCGGGTTTCCGTCTTAAGGGTATTTTCGTAAATAAGAAATATAGGTCCGTTTTGTGAGCGGGAGATTTTATTAGAACCCTAGCAATTTTTGGAGATTTTTAGAAGAATAAGTAAATTTTATGAAATCCAAATTGATAGCGTAACGCCAAATTTCATTTTTAGCCCTATAGCGGTTTTAATTCGTAAAAATAGTAAATTAAGCTCGTTTTGCAAACGGAGAGTTTCGTTAGAACCCTAGAGATTGATATAGATTTTTGGAGGAATAAGAGAATTTCGGAAAAACCAAATCTATAGGCAAAATAACGAACTAAGTGTGTAATTGATTTAGGGGCAAACTTGTAATTAAGGGAATCATTAATTCTTTTTATAAAAACACAAATTTCTCTTCTTCTCCTTAGCCATTTGCACGCAAGTTTCCAGAGAGCAATTTGCTCTCCATTTTGGCGATTCCTCCTCTCATGCCATTTCTCCCTTACCGATCAACGCTTCCTCCTCCGGTGTTTCTTCTTCATTTTTTCCCCCGTTTGACGTTCTAGGTAAGCTCTAAGCGTTGGGCGCATTTTTGTTGTAGTTTTTAGGGTGTTTTTCCATTAGGGTTTCAATTGGGCTTTTCTTGAAATTGTCATTTTAGGATAGAAATGTGTTGGGTTGTTGATTGGTGAGGCATTTACGATTATTGGGGTGAATTGATAAACTTTTAAGGATTTTGGGTTGTTGGAGAGCCATTAATGGAGTTTGGGTATTTGTGAGCACAACGTGCTTGGTTTATGTATGGAATTCGTTTATTTAGGATCAATTTTAATGCCACTACTTGTAAAATGTGTTAGGTGAACCAAGCTTTTGGACGGTGCTCGGCATTTCTAAGGACACCAGGTAAGTGGGTGTTAGGTTTCCGGCCCTTAAGACCCTACATCGTGTCAATGTTAGGTTTTCGTGCTTTGATGATGATTTTCTAATTATTGGTATTAACGTGTCGGGTAGCCTAGGATGTTAGTTAATAGATGTTTGTTAAGTTCGTTGCGAGTAAAGCATGTCTATGTACGTTTGTAAATTGTTTGATGATATGTCATACATGAATTCCTCATGCATCATGTTTGCTTAAATGTCATATGAAATGTTTAAATGTATGATTTACGTAAAGGAAAGGTAACGATTAAGTGTGGGTTGGGACAGTATGGCCATATCAACAAAACTAATGTCACTGTCCACGCGATGGATCATGATTATGGCCGAAAGGACTATGTACACGCACTTGGCCTACTCCCTAGCACGATCCCCACCTTAATTCATGTCAACGAAAAGAAAAAGAATAAGAACAAGTAAACGAACATGTTTTATGAAAAATCATGTCTCCATGCATATATCATTTATAGTACATTCCCTTACTAAGCATTAGGCTTAATGTTTAAGTTTCATGATGTAGGTGATAAGAACGAAGGTGAGGAATGTTTCCACGATGATCAGACATAGGTGGTTGATGGACAGAGCTCGTGGTGACGGGATGTGTTTTGGCTTGGCGTGATGATCTGTGGGTGTGCTTCGAGTCATTTTGTGGTAATTAGATGTAAGTTGGATGAACATTGGGTGTTTGAAGGATTTTAGGGTGTAAGTAGAAGTTTAATATGTTGGAAATTTCGTATTGAATATTGGTTTGAAGTTATGTATTTTGGATATATTATAAACCAATGTTTTGATGATTTTGATAACTTCTGTTATGTATGAACGGCTGTTGATGAAATAGAATAGAGTTTTGGTGATTTGGAAGATGTTTGATGTGCATTTTGATGAATGTTGATGTTTGTTAATATTTTGATGAAATAGAATAGAGTTTTGGATGAGTTTTGGTGATTTGGAAGTAGGTTTGAGATTTTAAATCGAAATGGGTGTTTTGTGTCGAGATTTGATGAGCTTGAATGCTCGGTTTATGGATGGTGATGGAATTACTATCGAATAGGTAGAGTTGGTTAATTTTGGAAGTGATTGGAGGTGTTGATTATGTACAAAATGTAAAAAATTGTCTTTGCAGGAGTAGACCTGTGCCTGTAGGGGTAGACACCTTGCCAGGCAAGGGGTCGACCGCTATTGCAAGGTGTCGACCGAACTTACAAAGGAATGCAGCCCGAGAGCAAAACTGTTTTTGAAGGGTCGACCACTTAGACTAGAGGTCGACCGCTATTGCAAGGTGTCGACCGGTTTCAGTACAACAAAAAACCAGAACCTTTTTAGGGGTCGACCACTATTATGAAGTGTCGACTGAAAGCTCTGGGGGTCGACCGGTGTGCTTTTTATAGTGTTAAACTTGAGATTTTGGTTAATTTTATCTTCTAACGAGTCTTCCACGCACAGTAGTCTTCTGCCGGAATGAAGTTAATTGTCTCTAAACAAGTGAGGGTAAAGGATTGAAACCTTAGACGAGTCATTTTGGGTACGTTTAAGTTAGAGCCAAAATGTCGATAGATATTGATTGTAATGCCTGAGTCCGTTCTCTAACGAGCGAAACGAAAAAGAAAATTTTTACGTGAACTATTCGAGGGTTTAAAGTTAAGATTACGTCATGGATAGGCCGTGGCGGCCCTGACCGGGTTGGGGTCGTCACATAATACTTACCTCATAAACTAGCTATCTTTGATGAACTGAAAAGTTCCATTTGGAGCAATTGGAGTTATTTGAAAGGTGACAAAACATTTTTAGAAACAAATGAACTCATTGTTTGTTTATTCATTTGACAAGCATTGCAAACTTTATGCTTTTCGAAGGAAATCTTGAAAAGTCCTCTTACTAAGTTGCAAACCCTTGCTGTTTGGCCAAATCGTGTCATTTGGTATCAGAGCAAAAGGGCTTCCATTGTTTATTTGTTAGCTAACGCAGTTTTTGGTTTGGATTTATTATATTTTAAATTGGTTAAAAGTTAGACATAACCGGCTTAACCACCAAATCGAGAAGTTGCAACTTGTCTTCGAATATTGTGACCTATCTTTAAACACTTGAACCTGAAATTTTTTTTTGAGCATTTACTGTCTATTTGTTAGTGATATTAAATCAGTGTTTGAGTCAGTTTTTGGTTTGGATTTACTATATTTTAAATTGGTTAAAAGTTAGGCATAATCAGCTTAATCACCAAACCGAGAAGTTTCAAAGTGTGTTCGAATATTGTGACCTATCTTTAAACACTTGAACCTGAAATTTTTTTGAGCATTATGTCTATTTGTTAGTGATATTAAATCAGTGTTTGATTCAGTTTTTGGTCTGGATTTACTATATTTGAAATTGGTTAAAAAGTTAGACAAACCAGCTTAATCACCAAACCGAGAAGTTGCAACATTCCTTCGAATATTGTGACCTATCTTTAACAACTTGAACCTAGAATTCTTTTGAGCTTTAATGTCTATTGGTTGGTGATTTAAATTTGGGTTTGTTGTAGGCATTTAACCAGCATTGAATAGAACTTATCGTAACCAATTCTATAGCCGAGAGAATTGTTAGTTCTCTAAGTTGATTCAATCATTTTCCCTAAGACTTTGCTAAAACCTTATTCACTTCAATTCCTAATACTTGGGACCTTAATAAGTTAGAAAATGAAAACTCAGAGTAGCATCATTCGTGAACTAGATCAGGACAAGGAAGTTCCCAAGACCGATAACCAATCCCCACAAAAGGAAGAGTCAAGTGTCAAAGGGCAGCTTGATGAATTGAGCCAAAAGGTGAACCACCTTTTAGGAATCGTAACTGACCGAGAAAGAGAACACCAAGAACCACTTAGGAGGAGGAGAACCGAGTCACATATGAGGGAATTTCGGGACCGAGAGTACTCAGATGAGGAATGGATCGAAGAGGGAGATGAGGAATATACTTTAAACCATCGTAGGGACAACGAGGAATTTCAACACGTTAAGTTAAACATTATGTCATTCAATGGAGCCTATGACAAAGATACTTTCATTGATTGGGTTGATAAGGTAGAAAAGGTGTTTGAATACTACGGGTACTCCGAAAGACTTAAGACACAACTAGTGGCGGTGGAGCTAATGGGATATGCTTCACTATGGTGGGACAACGTTAAGGCCCAAATGAGGTGCTTACGAGAGGAACCTATTACCACTTGGAGGATTATGAAGACCCTCATGAGGAAACGTTTCGTACCTAGCCATTATAGACCAGAACTTTTCCTACAAATGCAAAACCTAAAGCAATATGGAAAGACTGTAGAAGAATACCTCACAGAATTTGAGACACTCAGGATCCAGGGAGGAATGGAAGAACCTGAGGAACAAGTTATAGCCCTGTTTATTAGGGGTTTAAACTATGACATTAGAGACACAGTAGAACTCCAACCACTAGATTCAATGGATTTGGTGGTCCAACTTGCCTCAAAGATCGAGAGGCAACTCAAGAAGAATAAGAAAGCTACCAACTATAATAAGTTTAACACTAAGACCTAAGACACCTCTAAGAAGAAGAACACCGTGGAAGAGAAGTTAGGAAGAAAAATTGAGGGAAAGATGCATTTTGTTCCAAACTGGCCCGCTAAAGGAGGAGACGTCAAGGCCACAACGACCGATGCTGACCGACCAAAGGCTAGGGTGATAAGGTGTTTGAAGTGCCTTAGCCTTGGACACATGGCCGCTCAAGGTCCTAACTGTCGCGTAATGGTCATAAGAGAAAGCACTGGAGAAGTAGAGAGTGAGGCTAAACCAGTGGAAGAAGTTGAGGAAGGAGATGACTCATACAATGAAGTGGTCCATGCACCAGAGGTGTAACGACCCCATTTCTCAGCAAGATATTGTCCGCTCTGGGGATTGGGCCGCAGCCCAATATCCTCCCCTCACGGCTTTGTTTGGGGAGAACTTCCCGGAAGGTCACCCAACCTGGAATTACTCTCGCCGAAGCACTTTTAACTTCGGAGTTCTTATGGGATCCGTCGCCAATTGTGCTCCAAAACGCGTCTTACTATGTTGGGAGGGTCTCTTTACATATGTTTCATTTCCACATACTTCCCCAAGCGATGTGGGATTGTGACGACCCCCTTTTTACGACCCGTCACCTTCCGGTTCTCCCGCGTGGACGTACCATAATCCGGGTTCCCATTCGTGCAGCCATCGTACTCATACGTGCACATTCGGGTCATCAAAATTACCCCCCCTTGGGGCCCAACGTCTTCGTTGGCCACATTTTTGGTTGGGTACAGGCTCTGATACCATTTGTAACGACCCCATTTCCCAGCAAGATATTGTCCGCTCTGGGGATTGAGCCGCAACCCAATATTTTCCCCTCACGGCTTTGTTTGGCGAGAACTTCCCAGAAGGTCACCCAACCTGGAATTGCTCTCGCCGAAGCACTTTTAACTTCGGAGTTCTTATGGGATCCGTCGCCAATTGTGCTCCAAAACGCGTCTTACTATGTTGGTAGGGTCTCTTTACATATGTTTCATTTCCATATACTTCTCCAAGCGATGTGGGATTGTGACGACCCCCTTTTTACGACCCGTCACCTTCCAGTTCGCCCGTGCGGACGTACCGCCGTCCGGGTTCTGGTTCGTGCAGCCATCGTACTCATACGTGCACATTCGGGTCATCACAAGAGGGACCTCTACTCATGGTTATTCGAAGGACCCTTATAACTAAGAACACTGAGGAAGACTATCAACGGGAAAATATTTTCCACAGTCGTTGCAAGATAAAGGATCGATTCTGTTCATTGATAATTGATTGAGGGAGCTGCGTTAACGTAGCCTCACAGGATATGGTGGAGAGATTAGGATTAGAGACCCTTGCACACCCGCATCCTTATAAGCTAAGATGGTTAGATGACAAGGATGACGTAAAAGTATCCAAGCAAGTAATTGTTGAGTTCACCATGGGAAAGTATAAATATTCGATTCTTTGTGACGTCGTTCCCATGAATCTCAGCCACCTACTTCTAGGAAGGCCGTGGCAAAATGATCAGAAGGTGTCACACGATGGCTATACCAACTATTATTCTTTCAAGCATGGAGGAAAGACCATCAAGCTTGCACCCCTAACCACGAAAAAAATTGCCAAAGATGAAGAAGATAGGAAGAAGGAAAGAGACAAGGAAAACCTCTTGAGCTCTATAAAAGAACTAGAAGCTTCCGTAATAAGAGGAGAACCCCTCATTTTGGTTCTTTTCAGAGAGTGTTGAAGAGTTGGGAGATATACCTACTGCCGTCCGGAGTCTTCTCACAGACTTCCAAGACGTATTTCCTGAAATACTACCCCAAGGATTACCACCTATACGTGGTATTGAGTATCAGATCGACTTACAGCCAGGAGTTGTCTTACCAAACCGGCCAGCTTACAGGATGAACCTTGAGGAGACTAAGGAACTCCAAGGACAAGTTCAAGAACTGTTGGAGAAATGCTACATTAGAGAGTCCATGAGCCCTTGCGCCATACCGACTTTACTTGTACCAAAGAAAGATGGCTCAATGAGGATGTGTGTGGATAGTCGAGCCATTAACCAGATTGCCATCAAATATAGGTTTCTAATCCCTCGATTAGAGGACATGTTAGACGAGCTAAGAGGAGCATCTGTTTTCTCAAAGGTGGATCTGAAAAGTGACTACCACCAAATTAGGATGAGAGAAAGTGCTGAATTGAAGACAACATTCAAGACAAAGTACTACTTATTTGAATGGATGGTGATTCCATTCGGCCTCTAAAATGCCCTGAGCATCTTTATGCGCCTAATGCATCATGTCTTGAAAGATTTCCTTGGAAAATTTATCGTCGTCTACTTTGATGACATTCTGGTATACAGCTTGGACTTACTGTCACACCTTGACCATCTGGGAATACTATTCCAAACCCTTAGAGGAGCCAAACCTTTTGGAAACCTTAAGAAGTGCTCATTCGCTCAAGAGAAGATGTATTTTTTCATCATCACTAACATTGGAATGGAGGCTGATGAAGTCAAGATCAAAGCTATTAAGGATTGGCCCACGCCTACAGGAATAACGGAAGTGTGAAGCTTCCATGGCTTGGCCTTTTTCTAAAGAAGATTCGTTAAGAACTTTAGCACTATCATGTCCCCTATCACTGACTGCACTAAGAAGGGACAAGAGTTCCGATGGACTCTTGTATGTTAACAGATTTTCGAGCTGATTAAAGAGAAACTGCGCAATTCTCCTATTCTCGCACTACCGGACTATAACAAGGTTTTTGAAATAGAGAGTGACGCATCCGGAACTAGAATCTGTATCGTCCTTATTCAAGAAGGAAGACCTCTTGCCTATTTTAGTGAAAAGCTCAAGGAGGCTATGCTTAACTACTCCACGTATGACAAAGAGTTTTATGCAGTTATACGGGCACTAGAGCAATGACAACATTACCTCTTATCAAAAGAATTTATTATACATACTGATCACCAAGCCCTCAAACATATCAAGAGTTAGGGTAAGCTAATTAAAAGGCATGCCAAATGGATAGAGTTTTTGGAACGATACCCTTATATTTTGAAATATAAAAATGGAGAAACTAATGTGGTAGCAGATGCGTTATCTAGGAGGCGCATCCTTCTAACTGAATTGGTACGAGATTTTTTGGTTTTGAGTGGATTAAAGATAACTATGTGTCAGATCTGGATTTGGTCCATGTTATCTAAGATGCCAGGAGAAAGCTGAAGGGGATTACCATATCGTGGATGGTTACTTGCTAAAGGGAAGCAAGTTGTGTATACCCCAAGGAAGCTTAACAATATGCCAGTGAAGGAAGCCCATAGCGGAGGATTATCCAGTCATTTCAGAGAAAAAAGACACTCGATTTGCTTAAGGAACATTTTTTTTGGCCGAATCTTGCACGGGACATCCATCGTATGCTTGAACAATGTATAGTCTGTAAGAAGGCTAAAAGAGGTTTTACCCCTGGGACTATACCTACCCCTACCCGTACAAGCACACCCGTAGGTTGAAATTATTATGGACTTTGTATTAGAACTTCCTCATACAGCCAAAGCTAAAGACTCTATCATGGTAGTCGTGGATCGTTTCTCCAAGATGGCACATTTTATAGCTTGCCATAAAACTGATGACTCCATTTTCATTGCCGACCTTTTTTTTAAAGAAATAGTTAGGTTGTATGGGGTGCCTCAAACCATTCTGCCAGATCGGGACACCAAATTCCTGAGCACATTTTAGAGAACCTTATGGAAAAAGGTTGGTACCAAATTTTTATTCAGTACCTCTTTCCACCCCCAAACCGAATGCCAGACAGAAGTGTTCAACTGTACCTTAAGAACTCTTTTAAGGACTTGTGTGGGAAATAAATTGTCAGAATGGGACACTCTCCTTCCATAATTGGAGTTCACTTATAACAGGAGTGTTCACTCAACCACTCAAAAGACTCCTTTCGAAGTGGCTTATGGATTCAACCCACGCACTCCTTTAGACCTTGTACCTCTACCTATGAAAGACCTTGCGAACCCAATCGGAGTTAGTTAAGCTAAACAAATCAAGGAGTTGCACGAAAATGTTCGAAACACCATCGAAGGGCAAATGAAAAACACGCAAAACAAGCGAACAAGGGACGTAAAGAAGTGATATTTAAGAAAGGTGACTTAGTATGGCTCCACTTAAGGAAAGAGCGTTGTAAATGGAAATATATTGCAAATATATTGGCATTGATTTTTTGGCAAATTATATTTATGGTAATAATATTTTATTCCGTTATTTTCCAAATTGATAGTTTATTTCTTGGTAGTCAAGAAATAATCTATTCAAATTTTTGGATGGATGATTATTGGAAATCAAGATGATTGGTAAAAATAAAAATAAGGAATCTTGAAGATCAAAAAAAGTATTTGATATTCTAGAGGAATTTGTTTTTTGGAAAACTTTCTTTTGGAAGGCCGATTTGATAAAGATTTGTTAAAATATTTTAGGCTTTGAGATCTCATTAATCATGAGATTGTAACACCCGACAACTTCGGTCAGGTGATTTCTCAATAGAATTAACTGTCACCTGTTTATTTTTTTTAACCTTTTGATTTAATGTCTTAATGCCAAGTTTTTATGTATTTTGTCTTAAACTTGTGCGGTGGCAGATTGGTAATAAAGTGGGATTTTGGCTTATATAAATAGAATAAGGAAATCCTTAAACCTCTCAAAAACCTCACTGTAGCCGTCACACTTTCCTCTTCGATTTCTCCACTCTCCAGAGCTCTCTCTCAGCCGGCGACTTCTCCACCAGCGAGCGATTTCTCCTGTATCCACTCCGATAACCCACATTCGAGGTAAGGTTCTGACAATGTAGTTGTTGGAAAAGTTATTTAGAGCTCTGCTTTTAGCTAGAAACCCGCAGTCCGGATTTTGTTATGACAGAGTAAAATAGGAACATTGTTAAGCTGAGTTTGGTAATAGCATTGCCGATTTGAATCTGAACTTTTGACAACCGACTGTAAATAACTGCTAGGTTGAATCCGAATGTCTGGAATCTTGGAGCTTAACCCACACACCCAAGGTGCTTGACGGAAAAGACTAAGAAATACAGAGTTTAGGATGACATTTAGTTAGGACCTTATTAGTTTTTGAGTTTAAGTTATTTAACTACGAATATGAAATGTCATAGGCAAGGAAAGCTCAAGTGAAGGTGCTGCTCAGCTAAGGAATCCAGGTAAGTGAATGTATTAAGATTTCCGGCCACTAGGGCCCTACACTGCAAGGGTATTAGGAAATCATTGAGATGTCTGTCTGTTGACTATGACTAGTTATTGCCATGATATGAAGAATTTGTGTAAGAAGATGTTAAGTTACAGGATGTTTTGCTTGTCCTTATGGTATGACTTCTCTCTGTGAACTTCATGTTTATGCATTGAGTCCACGTTTATGACTGAGTTAAGAACATGAAAAGTAAATGTAATCATGATTAAGTGTAGGACGGGGAAAAGAGACTATGACAAGTATAGCTCGCGGATTCTCCCCCTGGTGGAGGCCGAGTTGATGATATGTATGGCTCGCGAATTCTCCCACTGGTGGAGGCCGAGTTGATGATATGTATGGCTCGCGAATTCTCCCACTGGTGGAGGCCGAGTTGATGATGTGTATGGCTCACGAATTCTCCCACTGGTGGAGGCCGAGTTAGTCGTTACTATGATTGCCGCGATAGGTAAATGACTATGTACCCTGTCTTTCTCCCTCGTCTCCTGCCTTAATACATGCTATGTAAATAATGAAAATGAGCATGAATGAAGAAAGATTTACGGACTTATGTTTATTAATTTGTACACTCATGTATGTCTGCCAGCATGCATTCCTTACTAAGCATTAGGCTTATAGTTAAACCTTATGGTGTAGGTGAAGAAGGTTCAGGTGAGGATGCTATGTTCAAAGAGAATGTTTAAAGCTGGTTGCTGGAGGATGCTCAGAATGACAGTGAAGGACTGGAGAGGCGATTTATGACCCTTGGTTATGCTCATAGTATGTCGTTGGTTTATATGAAAGAAGGTCTAAGTGGATTAAGATTTCTTAATAACAATGGAGTCCGGAATTAGCTGATTTAAATTTCGGAATCTGTTCGGGATTTTAAGGACTAATGCATGGTCTGTCTTTACTTAAGTAACTTCTGTTATCTATACTCTGAATGGAATTGTATTTATGTCATCGGCAGAAGTAGAGTATTTTGTCATCGACAGATGTAGGTATTTATGTCATCGGCAGAAGTAGAGTATTACGTCATCGGCAGAAGTAGAGTATTTTGTCATCGGCAGAAGTAGAGTATTACGTCATCGGCAGAAGTAGAGTATTTTGTCATCGACAGATGTAGGTATTTATGTCATCGGCAGAAGTAGAGTATTACGTCATCGGCAGAAGTAGAGTATTACGTCATCGGCAGAAGTAGAGTATTACGTCATCGGCAGAAGTAGAGTATTTTGTCATCGACAGATGTAGGTATTTATGTCATCGGCAGAAGTAGAGTATTTTGTCATCGACAGATGTAGGTATTTATGTCATCGGCAGAAGTAGAGTGTTATGTCATCGGCAGAAGTAGAGTATTTTGTCATCGGCAGAAGTAGAGTATTTTGTCATCGACAGATGTAGGTATTTATGTCATCGGCAGAAGTAGAGTGTTATGTCATCGGCAGAAGTAGAGTATTACGTCATCGGCAGAAGTAGAGTATTTTGTCATCGACAGATGTAGGTATTTATGTCATCGGCAGAAGTAGAGTATTTTGTCATCGACAGATGTAGGTATTTATGTCATCGGCAGAAGTAGAGTATTTTGTCATCGACAGATGTAGGTATTTATGTCATCGGCAGAAGTAGAGTATTTTGTCATCGACAGATGTAGGTATTTATGTCATCGGCAGAAGTAGAGTATTTTGTCATCGACAGATGTAGGTATTTATGTCATCGGCAGAAGTAGAGTATTTTGTCATCGACAGATGTAGGTATTTATGTCATCGGCAGAAGTAGAGTATTTTGTCATCGACAGATGTAGGTATTTATGTCATCGGCAGAAGTAGAGTGTTATGTCATCGGCAGAAGTAGAGTATTTTGTCATCGACAGATGTAGGTATTTATGTCATCGGCAGAAGTAGAGTATTTTGTCATCGACAGATGTAGGTATTTATGTCATCGGCAGAAGTAGAGTATTTTGTCATCGACAGATGTAGGTATTTATGTCATCGGCAGAAGTAGAGTGTTATGTCATCGGCAGAAGTAGAGTATTTTGTCATCGACAGATGTAGGTATTTATGTCATCGGCAGAAGTAGAGTATTTTGTCATCGACAGATGTAGGTATTTATGTCATCGGCAGAAGTAGAGTGTTATGTCATCGGCAGAAGTAGAGTGTTATGTCATCGGCAGAAGTAGAGTGTTATGTCATCGGCAGAAGTAGAGTATTTTGTCATCGACAGATGTAGGTATTTATGTCATCGGCAGAAGTAGAGTGTTATGTCATCGGCAGAAGTAGAGTATTTTGTCATCGGCAGAAGTAGAGTATTTTGTCATCGACAGATGTAGGTATTTATGTCATCGGCAGAAGTAGAGTATTTTGTCATCGACAGATGTAGGTATTTATGTCATCGGCAGAAGTAGAGTGTTATGTCATCGGCAGAAGTAGAGTGTTATGTCATCGGCAGAAGTAGAGTATTACGTCATCGGCAGAAGTAGAGTATTACGTCATCGGCAGAAGTAGAGTGTTATGTCATCGGCAGAAGTAGAGTATTTTGTCATCGGCAGAAGTAGAGTATTTTGTCATCGACAGATGTAGGTATTTATGTCATCGGCAGAAGTAGAGTGTTATGTCATCGGCAGAAGTAGAGTATTACGTCATCGGCAGAAGTAGAGTATTACGTCATCGGCAGAAGTAGAGTGTTATGCCATCGGCAGAAGTAGAGTATTTTGTCATCGACAGATGTAGGTATTTATGTCATCGGCAGAAGTAGAGTGTTATGTCATCGGCAGAAGTAGAGTATTTTGTCATCGGCAGAAGTAGAGTATTTTGTCATCGACAGATGTAGGTATTTATGTCATCGGCAGAAGTAGAGTGTTATGTCATCGGCAGAAGTAGAGTATTACGTCATCGGCAGAAGTAGAGTGTCATGTCATCGGCAGAAGTAGAGTATTTTGTCATCGACAGATGTAGGTATTTATGTCATCGGCAGATGTAGTGCATTTTTCCACCGGAAGATGTAAGAGATATTTTGTCGTTAAAGCTACCGGAAGATGTCTTCTTGATCGTTGTTCATTAATGGACACGTGATCTGCACATGTTCACCGGTAGATGTATTAGGAAGTTTGTCGTTAGTGCCCGGATGAGGTGTTTTCTATCGGTAGATGAAGCCTGTTTTTCATCGGCAGATGTTGTGTCTGTGACTATCGACAGATGCCGCTTAAAAGAGGTGTAGAAAAGATGTGTTGCGTGGCTGGCACGTGACCATCGGTCGATGTGAGCCTAGGACTCCATCGGCAGATGCATTAAGATGTGTTTCCAAATAAAAATAATAATATAAAAGTAAACGCACCGTTAATGAATAAGATGCATGAAGCATGAACCGAATGATTAGGAGATTAAGAATGGTGATCACGTGACGGCTCCTGGCCGGGGTCGTTATAGAGATACTTTCCTAAGTTTTTGGATCCATATCCAAGTAGTTGACAATACTTTCTTAAAATATCACACGAGATGTCACACAACCGATTTGTTGAGATTTGATTCCTTATTCCTTGTGGCGTTAAATCTGATTTCGTAACTAAATTAAATCTGAGATATGACAGTTACCAATCATATTTAAGCCTTCGTTTCTGTGGAAACGACTGACGGATTTTTGATTATTCTTGAAAGAAGATTTCTTCTTCGTATAGCCGTCTCCGTTCTTTCTCTCCCAATGCTTTTACGTATGGGTTTGTAATTATTCATTCAGTTCTTGAATGATTATTTTACACACTTTGCTTATGCTGCGGAATTCATCGATTATTTGAGTGTGTTGATTTATTGCGTCTGAAGACGGTGTTACAGATGGTGTCCTAGGAGGCAATCACCCTTATTCTTCATTGAAGCTCAGTCTCGGGAGGATGCTGCATTTGAACTTGGGAGGAGTTCTGTTTAATGACAAAGGGAGCTTGTCATTTTGATTGTGGGCAAGTGGATTTTGCCATAACACGGATTTCGGAAGGAGTCATCAACAACAAGGGGATCTTGTTGCTTTTTAGATCTCGGGAGAGATCGATCTCAAGTCAAGGGGAGCTCGTAAAAACAGTTTCATTGGGGAAATTAGGAAGTGGCGGCGACAAAGATAAGAGAGAGTTTTTATTTGTTTAAATCCGTTTGGCTTGTAACTTTGTGAACTCGTGAAATGTTTTTATATCTGGACGTGGCCTGCCAGATGTAGGCAATTTGCCGAACTGTGTTACCAACCTTCTGTCTCTTTAATTTCTGCATATTTATAATTGTTCATCATTACATTAATTATCGGTGTCACACGAAACACTCTGTGTGACATCGCATAACTGATCTTAATCTTTCAAGCGTTTTCCCCACCAGCGCAAATCCAAACTCCTTCCAAGGGCCGACGGTCCCTTCAAAATTATAGAGTGCATTAACAATAATGCCTACAAGTTAGAACCACCAGGGAATTATGGGGTCTCTGCTACTTTTAATGTGTAGGATCTGTCACCATACTTCAGAGAAGAAGGCGACCACGAGGAGGACACAACTCTGAATTTGAGGTCAAATCCTCAATCACTCATGGAGGATGATATGCCACGAGGACCGGTGACGCACTCTCAAAGCAAGGTAAGTTCACCTCTGAATATATTTATTAACACACTTGCTAGTTTTGCAGTTACAGGTAATTTTGATGACATGAAGTGGGAACCAACCCCTACGGATATGAACAAGCCTACGCATAGGCTCACATGGAAACTACATCAAGATTCAAGCCAATAAAAAGAGGGAATTTGTTTTCCCTACATCCGTATTTGTAACTACATTTTATGCATAACCTTGTATTTTGGCAAACGTTGGTTTTCTTGTATTTTGTTGGCAAACATTGGTCTTCTTGTTGTTATTTTAGCATCCATGCATATAGATGTAGGATGCTAGTTCAAACAAACAACCATACAAGGACGGAAAGCTCAGATACACGCATGGCGCGCACGCATCGGCCAACACCAACCAAAGTCCAATGGCATCATTTCATTTAGATGGATGACTTGGTCAAATCAATGGCTTGGAAGACTTGATCCAAACCTTCCCTCACTCAATTTCAGCCATGCCATTCAAGCCTCCAAGGAAGGGAAGCCACGTGTCCAGGTAGGTACAACAAAGTAGTAGAGCACACGCACGGACCTCGGCCGAGAGATGCATCCAACGACTATTGGATTTTCAGCCTAGTTTTCTCTTTCAAATTTGAATCAGCAACCAGAGCATATTTAAGCATCATTTGCATTGTATTTCCTTAATTTTGGTGAAATGAAAATTGGCTCGTTTCTTCACAAAGCATGAAGAGCTTCGGCTGCCTTGTTTTGTAACCTCGGTGAGTCACATTCGAGTGGAGAGAACAGGTTCTCCATTGTCTCCAAGTGTTTGGTTGCTTGTAGACTCTTATTGACACTTTCCCTCTCTTCCCTTTTGAGGTTGGAATCATTGTAGAGAGGTGGTAAACCTTGCCCTAAGCTGGAGCTTTTCCTTTTGAAGGAAGCTTCAACCAAAGGTACTCAAAGTGACCTCTCGGGCCAGCCGGGTTGTTCGTGCATAACTTTTTTGTTTGAGCGAGTTTGTTTTTGAAATTTTAAGGATCTATCTATCACACATCAGGTTAGTTCTCTGTAAAATTTCATGTTATTTGAATTTTATCTGTGAAAGTTGTGCATACTACTTTGAGGTTCTCTTCGGGTAAAACTGAGAAGACCGAACCCTTGCTGTTTCTTTGTTAGCTAACACCTTTTTGCAGAGCCAAATCGTGTCATCCTCAATCATTCAAATTTTAGATTAAAAATAACTCTATAGCCCTTATCTCATAATTGACTAATGCTCAAGAGATTAAGCTTTAATCCATCAACCAAAAGTACATTTTCAATAATAGGGTTAGACACATTACCTATATTTCCAATGCCAACAATTTTCCTTTTTGATAATCTCCAAAAGTGATATTTTCTTTATTCTTTGTGATGGGGGTAAACTTTGAATAATATCTCATCATAGGTCTCAAATATTCACTATCGAGATACCATAAATTCTTCATGGGAGAATCTTCAACCTACAAGGAAAGTTAACTTTTCTTCTTAGGTACCCAAATCATTTTGGGTTCACATGGGTTAGTTTTGGTTTCTTTAGGAAATCATATCAAAATAGGAGATATCTTTTTATCATTTGATTTCAATGGAAATACAAATGATTTATGACCGACTTTATTACATATGGTACAAGTAGTTGGACCAACAAAGAAATTCTTGTATGTCGTCTTCTTTTTAAACGATTCATATTCAAGACTGACATTAAAAGTAACTCTTTGATTCCCCAATAGCATATGCAAATTTTTACTACTATTTGTAAATTTACTCAAATCATTATTTTTCTTTTTCAAATCTTCAATTTCTTTTTCATAAAAGAGAGTTACACTAGCATACTTCTTAACTAAAACATTATTCTCCTTCTTCAACATTTTATACTTTGACTTGAGTAAATTTAATTGTTTAAGCAACTCATAAAAAGCATTCATCAATTCATTTTCATCAAAAGTTTCTTCCAAATCACTAAATGAATCATGCACCTCATTTTCCTTTTCCATGAAGGACATATTGGTTACTTCTTTGTCCTCGACTAATGTGTCTTCTTCACTATCATTCCAAGTTGCTTTTATTGTTCTCTTCTTGTAAGCCTTGGGTGCCTTCTTAGTTTGAGGTCACTCGAATTTGAAGTGCCCTGACTTTCTACACTCAAAACAAGTAGCTTCCTTTTCTCTTAGCAGCCTATCCCCTTTTGTGGCTATCTTGCCTCGTCATTTTCTTCGTTGAAGGAATTTGTTGAACTTTAAATTAATGAGGGTGATGTCTTCATCATTGTCTTCCTTCTCTGATTCAATTGGATTGCTCGTTGAAGTCTATAGAGCAATGCCTTTATTCTTCATTCTCGTTGGCCTTCATGGTGATCTCATGTGTTAGTAGAGAACAAACTAGTTCTTCCATTTTAAGCACTTCAAGATCCATAACTTCTTAAATTGATATGATTTTGGGTTGCCATGCTCTTTGAAGACCTCGAAGAATTTTCCTAACCAACTCTCGTTGTTATAAACTCTACTAAGCCTTTTCAAACCATTAGGAATGTTAGTATTTGAGTAAACATTTGAATAATAATTTCATCCTTATCTGTAGCAAATAATTCATATTCATGTACGAGCATTCTCATATTATTTTCTTTTACTTGATTTGTTCCTTCATGCATAATTTCATTGTCGCATTTTTGTATTGTACTGAATTCATCTCTATTAAGTTTACAACATAATGGTTAATTGCTTTAACATTTAAACTTAATTTACGCTTATCATTTTCATAATATTTGAAAGGCAATTTCAGAATTTTTATACCATTTTCTAACTTCACAATGGTATAAGGACCATGCTCAATAATATGTCATAGCTCATAATCCATAGATTGCATAAATATTCACATCTTAGCTTTCCAATACACAATCATTACCATAAAAGAAAGAAGGTCTAGAAATATATTGCCCCTCAACATGCATGTTGTTTGTATTGAATGTCATAACTATACAACAAGATCAAATTCAATATTTCAATCACAATAAAAAAATATGACCTGCTCTACTACTAATTGTAGGATCGAAATAACTTGAGAGAGTGGGAAATGGTGAATTAGGTTATTAATTTTTTTTTTTTTTTGCGATTAAAAACAATCTTAGTTTGCACACATAAAATAATTTGTACTTCTCAATTGATTAGTCGATTCTAAAATCAAAAGTTATCTCAAGCACAAGGTTAAGAGATAAGGGTAAGAGAGTGCAAACAAATTTGCTAACATAGTTCAGCCAACCTTGCTTACGTCCATGCTTCAAGATTTCTCCTTGAAGTTTTTTTCCCAATTCAACTCATCGAGTTTTCTAGATTGAACTCTGGGCATCAATTCCAAGTCTTACACATGATTCTTTCTCAGGATGTCATCATTTACTCATTCACCAAAATACAAGAATGAAAGTTTAAGAACAAATTAATGATATCACACTCTCTCATTGAACAAAATCTCAAATTAATGTAGGAGGAGAGTGCTATAAGCTAAAAACTCAAATTCTCAAATGAATTTGGCAGTATTTCGTTACGATTCTTAAGTTTGGTGGTTTGCACATGGCTACTCTCCTCTATTTATAAAAGTCTTCAGAAAAATAATGTGTCGGCCGATACCTTCATCTAATAGGTTGAAACTTATGACTGTTGGGTGATTTTTGAACTTTTTCAACAACTTGGTCGACACTTTGAGCTCTCTGGAATTTCTTTAATATTTATGTTGTCGACACTTTGTAGGAGGGATTGACACAAGTTCTTTGTAATTTTTTCAATATTCGTGCGGTCGACACTTTTAACTCTTTGGAATTTCTTCAATACTAGACCGGTCAACACTTTCAGCTTTCGGGTTTCAAATTGTTTATCGACTCAAATGTTTTACATAACTCCTTTACTTTCATCATTCAAGTTCTATGAATTTAGCTATTACTGAAAGGACCTAAACAAACATGTTAACCGAACTAAATACCCCTCATCAAAGGTATTTCTAAAAAAAGATAAGGATATAGCCTTTATGCATATATAATCAATATATCAATTTTAGAATTAATTAACTAATATAGCATACTCATCATCAAAATAAAAATTAAACTTAATTATATTTAAGTTAACATCAACTTGCTGACTATTTAACCAAACCATTAACTGTTACTAGCTTCAATTTGTTATGATCCAAGCTCGTGGCTCAACCTCAATATCCATGTGCTTGAGGGGGAATGATAAACCATATAACGTATATAATTTCTTGCTCATTATTTGAATAATATCTCAATACTATATTCTGTCAGGTTACAATTAGGATTTAGATTCCTTCTCAACTAGATATATATTGTATAATTAATGTAATTGAATAGAATGAAAAACATTCTTATCCATTTAAATCTCCAAAAATCTTCCTACTTAGACATAAATCCGTTTCTGTTTGATGACTAAAAATTAATTTTTAAACCGCTTCCAATGTAATAAGGCTTTAAGACTACATAAATCAAATGCTAACCATTTTCTTTCAAAAGCAAGAAATAATCCATGCATCATCTTGGGTTTATGGACCACCGCTTAATAATGGAAGACAGAGAGACAAATTTGTTTGATGTGTTACCCCTTTCTATACTTTACCATTCATTAGTTCTTATGTCTACATCATCTCCATCTCCTGAACTCAAATCAACTTTAACAGCCAATAAGATGACACATACCATTGAGAAAGTGAAGTGACAGGTATTTTCGAGAAAGAAGAAGATTGTGTTTGACTCTATAAAAGTCTAATCATCTGATCTAGCATTAGAACACGAACAATTTGTTTTATAGCGCTTGTCATAGGGTGAAATCAAGTTATTGGCCAAAAGACTAATCCTCTCTTTGCTTTTCGAAAAGGAATTCATGAATGGTATGTTCTCTCTCAAATTTAGTATCATTTCAAAAAATTTCACCATCACATAGTGCTTTCCCTGTGAACATTAAGACCATTTGAAACATTACAACCTTAAATGAAATAGTATTTGTAAGACCCAATATTTTTATATTAATTAAACTCCATGTGTCAAATTTTTGCATAAATAACAATCAACGTGTCATGGGTTGACTCGTTTGTCGTATTGTGGTCACTGCCAATACATATTAAAATTTAAGGATCGATATTACCTCTCATTTTCTTCTCGTTCAAATAAATTGAAATGATTGATGTTTTTCTATTTGGAATCGTATTAGGTCTAATTCCTATTACTTTGGCTTGATTATTTGTAACTGCATATTTACAATACAGACGTGGTGACCACTTGGAACTTTTATTAATTAAAATCTATTTTGTAGCTTGAATTCACAAGGGGTCAAGTGGAGATTGATGTTCCATTCGTTTAGCTAAGTGGCCTGTAGACTATAATAGTCAACCTCACCCTAATTTCACATCGCTTGAACTCCCGATAAACTTTTAAACAAAAAAACTTCTCGAGCTGGATTAGAAAAAGCTATTAATTTCCCTAGTTATTTTCTTTCCAAAGCCTCACATGAGCAAGCCAAAGTAAAACAAATAAGAGAGAGCAGTGTTGAGGCTTTATAATAATGATCTCTTTAAGAGAAAAAAAATCACTTTCAATAGGGAAATATCCCTCTGGGGCGGCTTTCAAGTAGATTTTCCTCTTGTATATCCTTCCCCGGTAGCTAGGAGATAGTTCTCTCTGTCTTTCCTTCCTTCCAATCAGGGGCACTCTAAAAAAAGGCTTCACAACTTTCAAAGTTGGTTGACAGCGGTCAAATTTATGCTATGCCCTCTCACTTTTTGATAAACATCTGGGAACATGATTTGCTCTGGCAATGTTTTAAGCCAGACAACCTGAAAACATATGGAGATAAAGAAAAGGACAAAGATCTTCTTCTAGGAGTATCCAATCATAATTTCCTTCTATTTTAATTTTCCTTTAGCAAACAAAATCATTGCTTAAATAACTTGGCGCATCTCAAACTTTGATTTCAGATTGGTCAACTATTATCTCCTATGGGCCTTTAGAAATAAGCATAAATAAGAAGAAAGAAAAGATCAAGAACTATAAGTGCTCACCTCGTATTCGTAGGGTGAAGGTGTACTGGTTGGCCACATAAGAAAAAAAAATTTAGATTTTTCAATAATTTTGGTAAAATCGGTAATTTGGAAAATTGTTTGCGTAAAAATGGATAGAATAATGTTGAATAATTTGGTATTTAACACGCATAAGAATTTGAGTAACTTTCAATTTTAATTTAATATATAAAATATATTAATTTATATTTTATATATTAATTTTTTAATAAAATGAATGATTATTTTAGAAAAGGAAGAAAACCTTCCTTTTCTCTCATTTTGTCTCGCAACCTCCAAGGGGAGAAGAGAGAGACGAGGGAAGTTGTGATTCATTGAGATTGAAGGTCTGAGATGAATTTGTGAAGCTTCAAGCACCAAAATTTGTGCAGGAGCTTCAATGGTAAGTTGGTTTTTACTACGCCTGGGCACGGTTCAGTTTGGTTTGAGTGTCAGACACAACGGAATCGAATTGTTTTGTTTTCAGTTTTGATTCTGGGAATGAAATCAGGAATCGGCAATCGACATACTTGGTTTCGATTGAATTGTGATTTGCGATTCATTCACAGCTAGGGCTAGGGTTAAGAATGGGTTTCGGTTTTTAGGTTGGTTCTGTTTTGGGCTAAATTGGAACGGAGACTATAAAACCCAAGCAGATCCAAATGGAAAATTATTTGCATAAAACCGAAACTACCCGACCCGACTCGACTCAAAAGCCTCGGTTCAGTTTGGGGACCACGGGTCGGTTCTGTTTGCCCACCCCTAGTTTTTACCTCCATTTTCGAGTATAGAATTTAGGGTTCGTTGTTGGTTCAGATTTGAGTTTGGAAACTTGAACCCCTTGGTTACTTTTGTGTTATCTAAATAGATTTCGAGCTTATGTAAGTTGGTTGTTCAATAAGAGGAGATAAATATTGAAGAGAGGCAATATTTGCAACTTTTCATTGTTGGAAATCATTAAAATGTCGACGGCTGTGTGAAGCCGATCTTTGCCCCTTGCTGGAGACATAGAATGACCAGGTGTCAACCTCTTGGGAGGTCGGTCGACATCGTGAAGAGTCGACTGCAAGAAGGACATGAGGTGGGTCAAGAGTCGACTGCTTTGGAGACCCATCGACCCATGGAAAAAACATAGAGGAATAAAGGTTTGACCCTTGCAAAGACCGATAGACCCATGCTAGATTCGGTTGACCACTTGTGGGTTCCGATCGACCACACAATCTTTTATGTGATGAAAATTTTTTCACTGAGGCACTACGCACCTAGATGAACTTCACGTCCATTTATAGTGTTTTGGTTTGCATTCCTAGTTCTGATATAGGACACATCCATGATTTCTCTTAGTGTTGAGTGAGATATTCATGACCTTGATTTTGGTTTTAGGCTCGGACAAGTTTATGGATTACGAACCAGTACCAGAGGTTGTCGCTCCTGGGCTTAACAAGAGTGATTGTTGTCGAGGTAGGGGTTTTATGCTTCTTCCGTTGCTTTGCATCATTTTATAAAAACTATTTTGGTGTGTCATCACCATAGAAAATCTGAGGGGGCATGGTCACCACACGTCTATTTTTACATATATGTATGTATGTTTTACATGTTTACCATTGCCTGATATTTTCATATTGTTGTGATGTGTATAATAGTGGATGAATCCTCTTGATGCTTTGGATGGTCTCAGTGTCAAAGTATCACGAGGCTATCCTTTCATATCTTTTACTGCGTTAAGATATTTTGTTTGTATGTTACGAAAATGTGTAATAGGGAAATAATGACACCCTCCTTGGGTTTTGAATCTCAAATCCTGATTAGGTTATGTTTATTGATTATAGTTATAAGTGTTGTCGTTGCTGACTAGTTTGTTAGCCACCCTGGATAATTGTGCTAGATCTTCGGATCGCCGTTACTTCCAATTCCTCCTGGCTCATTAGGTGCTACTAGATATTCAGATTGCGACATTTCTATGATAGTGTGTTGGAGGGGTCCTTGAGTGATCTTCTTTTTTCACTAAGATATACTTAATTATTAAATACGATGATGACTTATTTTGATATAGTTGTCTGTATACAACAATGTTTTAAATAATGTCTGTAACGTCCCTTATTTCCTTATTTCCTATACCTTAAGATTGATTAAGTGAGGAATGCATGTTGGAATAAATGAAGAGATTTGGAGGTTTGAAAAGTCAAAAAGAAAGTGTTGGTTCAAAATTTAAAAGTTTGAAAAGTCAAGGTTTTACCAACCAATGGGAAATTGTTAGAAACATTGAATGAAAAGGAGTGGTTAAAGGAAGAAGCATTTCACGTTGGAAGACAAAAAGGAGAAGACAAAAGGAGGTAGTTGAAAATGTGGTAAAAGTCAAAAGTTAGGTTGAAAATTCAAAGCATAAGTGGACCAATGAAAATCTAGGTAATTAAATGAAAATAAAGATGATAAAATAATGGAAGAAGTGGTAAGATTGAATGGATGAGGCAGCCACGTTGGATGAAAGAAGGAGAGGAAGTGGTTAATTTATAAAATTAAGAAAGTGAGTGGTAAAAATCAAAAGGTAAAAGTTTGGTTGGTTAAAAAACAAAATTGTAAAAAGTTAGTCATCTTCTCCCCTCACCTCTTCCACGAAATTGCAGCCACCCTAGAGACTCATCTCCTCCATCTTCCATCAAGGTTCTTCAAGGATTTTAAGGTAAATTTATGTGGGGTTTTGGTTTAATGTTTGTTAGGTTGGTTTTTAAGGGTTTTACGGTGTTTTTGGAGGGATTGCATAGGGTTTGGAAACCCTAGTTCATGAAGTCCGAATTTTTGACTTGAAATGTTAGATTTTTTTCCAAATTTTGTGATTTAGTTGTTGAATGAATTGGTTTAGGTGGTTTATGGAGTTAGAATGAAAATTGGAGTTGAGTGTGGAAAAAAACTGGTTTTTAGCAATTGTGCACCGGTTCTGTTTTGGCATGTCCGACTTGGCCAAGTGATTTATTTGGTTGATTTGAGTGTTTCAATGGATAGTAGACGTTTAGAGGTTTCCGAATTGGGGTGGCACGTCGAAATCCGTTGAAAAAGGAGAAAGTTATGGCCGCTTGAACTTGGACGGTAAACTTTGCATAAAAAAATCGGGTTTAGGTTGAATTGTGATGTAGTTTTGGTTAGTTTAGGTTTAAGAATTTCTTAGAGTTTTATTAGTGAGTTACTAAGTTAATTTTCCTTATTTGTTAAGTAATCGCACGAGTGATTTATTGGACGAAGTAAGCAATTGAAAGTCGAGCAATCAGGTAAGTAGTGGATGCGTGTGTTTTGCCTTCGGGCCTACACCATGGAACGGTAGGAAATTGTTTGTTTGGTTGTATGGTTGCTTTTTATTGTTTGTTTGTTTGTGTGATTGCTTTGTCTTGTATTTGGTTTGTGTGGTGGTGAGTTGAACTGAAAACGTGGTAGTGTGAACTTGAAAGGTAAGGGGAATAGGGTAGTGCCATCCTGGGAGCGAGACTCGGAGGGAGACGCATGTTGGGAGCGAGACTCAGATGTGATTGGGTAGTGCCCTCTTGGGAACGAGACTCGGAGGGTTAGGGCCATCTTGGGAGTGAGACTCGGATGGATACGCATCTTGGGAGCGAGACTCAGATGTGTAATAGGTGATTGGGTTAGGGCCATCTTGGGAGCGAGACTCGGATGGATATGCATCTTGGGAGCGAGACTCAGATGTGATTGGGTAGTGCCCTCTTGGGAGCGAGACTCGGAGGGTTAGAGCCATCTTATGAGCGAGACTCGGATGGATAAGCATCTTGGGAGCGAGGCTCAGATGTGTAATAGGTGATTGGGTTATCTTGGGAGCGAGACTCGGATGGATATGCATCTTAGGAGCGAGACTCAGATGGAAATGCATCTTGGGAGTGAGACTCAGATGTGTACTAGGTGATGGGGTAATGCCATCTTGGGAGCGAGACTCAGATGGAAATGCCTCTTGGGAGCTAGACTCCGATGTGTGATAGGGTTGTGTGAGGGTCGTGTATGCATGTTTATATTTGTTATTCCCTACTTGCTAAGCGTAAGCTTACGTGTGTGCGTGTTCTATGGTGTAGGTAACAACGCAGATACAGGTGAGGTAGAGGAGATGACCGAGGACTAGGCAGCAGTCGGAGGAGTACGGGGTGCGCCGGTGCAGGCTATTGTCGGGGCGTCTGGACCACTATCTTCCTCGGGTAGTGTGGGAGGTGAATGTTGTAACGCCCCCGAACCCACCCTGGCTCGGAGCGCTACTTTGCTAACAAATCCCACGTTAAAGTTTAATTTAAAATAAGATTGACACAGCAGAATTTAAAGCTAAATCTCCTGACTCCCACTTATATCATACCTAGCTGTCTAGACTTCTTAATTTCCCTTAATTCTAACCTTTAAGCACCACGGCGTCCTTCCCGAAAATTTCGGCAAAGTAACGCCTGAAAATGGCGCCTCTAAAATGCTAAGTACCTGCAAATGAATGAATTCCCAAACAACCAGAATATTCCAACCATCTAACTAACCTACGACATCTCCAAATAACAGTACAGAGGAAACTATAATACAAACATCCCTTAGTGAAGAAAGTCCACAGTGTAGGGCGACACGTCACCCTAAACTATGACTATATACAACAATACACATAACTATCCCATAACTGTCAAAAACATCAATCAAAAAGAGTTACGCAATCCCATCATTTCTACAAACAAACATTTACAATTCTACTAAAATACAAAACCCACACTCCCCCGAAGACCATGGTCGAGGCGCCCCGACAACTGCCTGCACCGGCATGCTCCGTGCATCTCCGACTGCTCCCAAGTCCTGGCTCCTTCGTTTAGCTCACCTGTAACTGCGTCGTTACCTACACCACAGAAAACACACACACACACGTAAGCTTTCGCTTAGCAAGTAGGCGATAACAAAGATAAACATGCACAATGCACCACAACTCTCACACGAAACCCCAACACATGTAGTTTCTAACCCTCGGTTACTCTGGTTTCATTTCCATTCCTTCTATCCTTCTATCTTTCATAAAACCCATCACGCATGCTAACCTCGCACCTTAACGCGACTGGGTAATTACCTTGGAGTCCCTCGCAGGTGCTACCCTAACGCGACTGGGCGACTCAACTATAGTCCCTCGCAGGTACCACCTTAACGCGACTGGGCAACTCCCTTGGAGTCCCTCGCAGGTGCTACCCTAACGCGACTGCGCGACTCAACTATAGTCCCTCGCAGGTACCACCCTAACGCGACTGGGCAACTCCCTTGGAGTCCCTCGCAGGTGCTACCCTAACGCGACTGGGCGACTCAACTATAGTCCCTTGCAGGTACCACCCTAACGCGATTGGGCAACTCCCTTGGAGTCCCTCGCAGGTGCTACCCTAACGCGACTTGGCGACTCAACTATAGTCCCTCGCAATTACCACCCTAACGCGACTGGGCAACTGCCTTGGAGTCCCTCGCAGGTGCTACCCTAACGCGACTGGGCGACTCAACTATAGTCCCTCGCAGGTACCACCCTAACGCGACTGGGCAACTCCCTTGGAGTCCCTAGCAGGTGCTACCCTAATGCGACTGGGCGACTCAACTATAGTCCCTCGCAGGTACCACCCTAATGCGACTGGGAAACTCCCTTGGAGTCCCTCGCAGGTGCTACCCTAACGCGACTGGGCGACTCAACTCCCTCGACTCACATTTCCTTTCATCCTTACCACCCACTCCCATACTAGAAACTCAAGGTTTGTAATTCGAAAACACCGATAAATGTCACACCCAAATGCTTAAACGAAACATAGCAACCAGACAACACAAACAACTAAACAAACACCAAGATTTTCATCACACAAACTCGAACACCCAAATAATGCTTAACCAACACGGAAGACAACCAAACAACAAACATCACAAAATAAACCCTACCGTTCCGTGGTGTAGGCCCGAAGGCAAAACGAAGGTATCCCACTACTTACCTGGCTTCTTGCTCGGCACTTGTTTATTCACTTCGTCCCGTAAAATTACTCGCTAGACAACCTAATAAATAGAGAAAAAATTACTTAGCATCAACTTAAGAAAATCTAAGGAACACTTAAACTTAAAACTAACCACATTTTTAACCAACTATACAAACCAATTTAAACTATAAACCCTAAACCCGAAATTCCACCAATTTTCACCGTCTGACTTCAAATGGCTATAGCTCACTCATTTCTCAACGGATTTTGACGTGCCACCCCAATCCGTAAACCTCTACACGTCTATTATCCATTGAAACCATCAAATTAAACATTCAAACACAATGGCTAAGTCGAATACCCAAAAACAGATTCGGTGCCCTTTCTCCCAAAATCCGGTTTTTCAACAATTTCACCTGTATTTCTAATTTATCTCCATAAACATCATAAACTAACATATCCTAAAGTTTAAATCATCAAATATAGGAAGAAAAACAGCAAAGCCTTGAAAAATTCGGAGTCACCTTCTAGGGTTTCTCAAACCCTTTCAAAACCTCCACCAAACTCACTAAATACGCCAAAACTTACTACCTATATGCATCCATACCAAAACCCATTAAATATTACTTTGATTTCTTGCAAAACTTGATGGAAAAATGGAGGAGAGAAAAACTAGGGTTGCTAGAATTTTCGTCAATGAAAAGGGGGAAGAAGAAGCAATTTTGCTCTTTTAACCTTAAATTTATCTTTTTAATTAAAACAACTTTTTCCTTCTTTTAAATTCTTCCACAAAATTTGTAGATTTTATAAAACCACCCCACCCTTCTCCTCATAACCCTAAGCCAACGTAAAGACTATCTTCACTCACCTTTATTCATTTAACTTTTCATTTAATTAAATTTCCACTTAACACCTTTTTCTTTTTGACTTTTCTACTTTCTTTAAGAATTTGACCTTTCAACATCTAACTCCTTTCTTTGTTAACTTCTTCAACGCCAAAACACAACCCTTACCTACCTTAATTGACTTTCCTTCCATGCCACATAAGCCACAAGTAAAACCCACTTTTGACTTTTCCAATTCTTTAATTAACCAAACCATTATAATTCTAACAACTCAAATCCTAGTATTTTCTCCCTACACTTTCTATTCAAATTTCACTCTCAAAATTGCATAACCCTTGAATTAAATTAAACTGTCATAGCATACCCTAACTAGGGCTATGTACGTATAGAAAATTTTTCGGGTGTTACAAATGTTTTGTTGTAGATGGTTTTATAAGTGTTTTATAAATATTTTGTTTGAGAAAAGTGAAAGGTTTTGGTACATTGTATTCGTAAATGTTTTCGTAATTATTTTGACGATTTGTCAGTCGATTGTGTTGATGGATAATGGTCGTAAGTATTTGTTGTTTGAAACTATATATTTTCTGGTTTACTTGTAGGTTTTGGTTTAAAGAAATTTAGGCGTTACGCCGCCCGTTTTTATTTTAAGTAAATAACGTCGGGTTTACGTTCGCTATTTTTTCCATTATCCGTTTTAAGTCAGTTTTCCAAAATTTTTACGAAACTTGAAGATTTGGGTGTCGGGAGTGTTTGGTTAAAATTTTAGGCTTTTTAGAAGTGTTTGGCTGGGAGAAAAGTGAAGAAAAAGTGGTAAAGGTCGGGAGGTGCAGCGCAGGGCGCGCGGGGCGCGATCGGCGGAAGCGATCAGTCGCTCACCCGCGGCGATCGATCGCGATCGCCAGTCTCTCGGGTACTGTAGCACCCGAGAGGGTGGAGATCGATCGCCGCTGAGCGGCAATCGATCGCCACCGTGAGAAAAAAAAAATTATTTTTTTATTAAATTTTTCTATTTCTAAATAGTTTTGACCCGACATTTTTCGACGTATTTTAAACGTATTTCTCGCACGTTTTCCAACATTTTCCGAGGGTTCGAAAAACCCAAAAATCGAGTCGAAAATTTATCGAAAATTATTTTAAACGTCGTTTTAAACACGATTTGGGTTAGCAAAGTAGCGTACCGAGCCGGAGCGGGTTTGGGGGCGTTACAGCCAGCTTTCTGGAAATTCCCGAACGCTCAGCCAAAATCCACTAGCTGATCGATCGCCCCTTTCTGGCGATCGATCGGCTACCGCTCTAGAATTTCTTCTAGAGCGTAACTAGCAAGAGCGCCGATCGATCGTCCTCCTTGGGGATCAATCGGCGAGCTCTTTGGAATCGAATTCCAGAGAGCTGCTCCACCTTTTCTTCCTTCCCCATTTCTCTTCACACCATTTACCCTAAACACAATTTATCATAAAAATGCTTATACCCTCGTACATATTTCAACCTATCAATCATCATAACATGACTCGAATCGTACTCACAAGGTAATAAAATTTCATGAAAACGAACTGCGTGGATCCATTTAAAAACTGAACATATCCCTATGAGTTTTAAAAATATCCAAGCAGTTCCAGTATGTTTCCAAATTAAAAGCTTCAATTCCTATACATTCTAATATCCTGACATTCACATTAACCAACATATCCTTGCATACATTATCCCATAGAACTATCCAGAAAACATCATTAACAGAATATCATCAAACTATTTTTTCTAATCAACCTAAAACACTATCTATACATTCTTCACATAATCTACTCAAAATACCTACATAGCGGTCTCCACGGGTCAAAATCGCACTGACTGCGCCAGCGCACTCCCACGGACAACCTCCATCAACTCGTACGTGCTATGTGTAACGCCCCCGAACGCACCCTGGCTCGGAGCGCTACTTTGCTAACCAATCCCACATTAAAACATAATTTAAAATAAGCCTAGACTCGTTAATTTCCCTTAATCCTAACCGCTAAGCACCACGGCGTCTTTCCTGAAAATTTCGGCAAAGTAACTCCTGAAAATGGCACCTCCAAAATGCTAAGTACCTGCACACCTTCCAATCGCAACTAGATCCAGAACAACTATACTCAACTATCCAGCATACGAAATCTCCAAAGAGCAGTAAAGAGGTAAACTAAAATACTAACATCCCTAAGTGAAGAAAATACGCAATATAGGGGACACATCACCCTTAACTATGACAATATACAACACTCCCATAACAGTATTTCCATAAACAAAATCTACAATAAACTAGCAAGTACAAAGCCCCACAAACTACCAAAATAGAAAACCCCACATTCCCCGAAGACCATGGTCGAGGCGCCCCGACAACTGCCTGCACCGGCATGCTCCATAAATCAACGACTGAATCCGAATACTAGCTTTCCTCGTAGCTCTAACCTGTACTTCTGTCGTCTCCTACACCACAGAACACACACACACGTAAGCTTACGCTTAGCAAGTAGGGGATAACGAAATATAAACATGCACAATTCACCACAACTCACACTCAACCCTAGCACCTCAACACAACACCACTCAACAGGACAACACAACACAATACGAACCAAAACTGTCTGCATCAAAAGATGCCTTACTCTTTAACCAACTACCATACCAAACAATGCAACTCAACACATATAGTTTCTACTATTTGCTCATGCACGTTACCGACGAGACGTTAAACCCTCTAGTGCTCATGCACTTTAACGACGAGGCATTTAACTCCCTAGTGCATGCTCTAGCACGTTACCGACGAGACGTTAAACCCTCTAGTGCTCATGCACTTTAACGACGAGGCGTTCAACTCCCTAGTGCATACTCTAGCACGTTACCGACGAGACGTTAAACCTCTAGTGCTCATGCACTTTAACGACGATGCGTTCAACTCCCTAGTGCATACTCTAGCACGTTACCGACGAGACGTTAAACCCTCTAGTGCTCATGCACTTTAACGACGATGCGTTCAACTCCCTAGTGCATACTCTAGCACGTTACCGACGAGATGTTAAACCCTCTAGTGCTCATGCACTTTAACGACGATGCGTTCAACTCCCTAGTGCATACTCTAGCACGTTACCGACGAGACGTTAAACCCTCTAGTGCTCATGCACTTTAACGACGATGCGTTCAACTCCCTAGTGCATACTCTAGCACGTTACCGACGAGATGTTAAACCCTCTAGTGCTCATGCACTTTAACGACGAAGCGTTCAACTCCCTAGTGCATACTCTAGCACGTTACCGACGAGACGTTAAACCCTCTAGTGCTCATGCACTTTAACGACGAAGCGTTCAACTCCCTAGTGCATACTCTAGCACGTTACCGACGAGACGTTAAACCCTCTAGTGCTCATGCACTTTAACGACGATGCGTTCAACTCCCTAGTGCATACTCTAGCACGTTACCGACGAGACGTTAAACCCTCTAGTGCTCATGCACTTTAACGACGATGCGTTCAACTCCCTAGTGCATACTCTAGCACGTTACCGACGAGACGTTAAACCCTCTAGTGCTCATGCACTTTAACGACGATGCGTTCAACTCCCTAGTGCATACTCTAGCACGTTACCGACGAGACGTTAAACCCTCTAGTGCTCATGCACTTTAACGACGATGCGTTCAACTCCCTAGTGCATACTCTAGCACGTTACCGACGAGACGTTAAACCCTCTAGTGCTCATGCACTTTAACGACGAAGCGTTCAACTCCCTAGTGCATACTCTAGCACGTTACCGACGAGACGTTAAACCCTCTAGTGCTCATGCACTTTAACGACGATGCGTTCAACTCCCTAGTGCATACTCTAGCACGTTACCGACGAGACGTTAAACCCTCTAGTGCTCATGCACTTTAACGACGATGCGTTCAACTCCCTAGTGCATACTCTAGCACGTTACCGACGAGACGTTAAACCCTCTAGTGCTCATGCACTTTAACGACGATGCGTTCAACTCCCTAGTGCATACTCTAGCACGTTACCGACGAGACGTTAAACCCTCTAGTGCTCATGCACTTTAACGACGATGCGTTCAACTCCCTAGTGCATACTCTAGCACGTTACCGACGAGACGTTAAACCCTCTAGTGCTCATGCACTTTAACGACGATGCGTTCAACTCCCTAGTGCATACTCTAGCACGTTACCGACGAGACGTTAAACCCTCTAGTGCTCATGCACTTTAACGACGATGCGTTCAACTCCCTAGTGCATACTCTAGCACGTTACCGACGAGACGTTAAACCCTCTAGTGCTCATGCACTTTAACGACGAAGCGTTCAACTCCCTAGTGCATACTCTAGCACGTTACCGACGAGACGTTAAACCCTCTAGTGCTCATGCACTTTAACGACGATGCGTTCAACTCCCTAGTGCATACTCTAGCACGTTACCGACGAGACGTTAAACCCTCTAGTGCTCATGCACTTTAACGACGATGCGTTCAACTCCCTAGTGCATACTCTAGCACGTTACCGACGAGACGTTAAACCCTCTAGTGCTCATGCACTTTAACGACGATGCGTTCAACTCCCTAGTGCATACTCTAGCACGTTACCGACGAGACGTTAAACCCTCTAGTGCTCATGCACTTTAACGACGAAGCGTTCAACTCCCTAGTGCATACTCTAGCACGTTACCGACGAGACGTTAAACCCTCTAGTGCTCATGCACTTTAACGACGAAGCGTTCAACTCCCTAGTGCATACTCTAGCACGTTACCGACGAGACGTTAAACCCTCTAGTGCTCATGCACTTTAACGACGAAGCGTTCAACTCCCTAGTGCATACTCTAGCACGTTACCGACGAGACGTTAAACCCTCTAGTGCTCATGCACTTTAACGACGAAGCGTTCAACTCCCTAGTGCATACTCTAGCACGTTACCGACGAGACGTTAAACCCTCTAGTGCTCATGCACTTTAACGACGAAGCGTTCAACTCCCTAGTGCATACTCTAGCACGTTACCGACGAGACGTTAAACCCTCTAGTGCTCATGCACTTTAACGACGAAGCGTTCAACTCCCTAGTGCATACTCTAGCACGTTACCGACGAGACGTTAAACCCTCTAGTGCTCATGCACTTTAACGACGAAGCGTTCAACTCCCTAGTGCATACTCTAGCACGTTACCGACGAGACGTTAAACCCTCTAGTGCTCATGCACTTTAACGACGAAGCGTTCAACTCCCTAGTGCATACTCTAGCACGTTACCGACGAGACGTTAAACCCTCTAGTGCTCATGCACTTTAACGACGAAGCGTTCAACTCCCTAGTGCATACTCTAGCACGTTACCGACGAGACGTTAAACCCTCTAGTGCTCATGCACTTTAACGACGATGCGTTCAACTCCCTAGTGCATACTCTAGCACGTTACCGACGAGATGTTAAACCCTCTAGTGCTCATGCACTTTAACGACGAAGCGTTCAACTCCCTAGTGCTTTTCTTACACATTTCATGCTCATCATCCACATCATGCCCCAACACCCAACACAACTATCAAACACATAACCCATGCCGCTCACACAATGCTCAAACCCCAAACAACAAACAACTTAACACAACACGAAGCAAAGTAATAACAAATAAATCCAAGCAAGCAAACAATCTCCTATTTATAAGCAGCCAAATCAAAACAAAGCAAAGCAATCAACCAAACAACAAACAACTTAACACAACACGAAGCAAAGTAATAACAAATAAATCCAAGCAAGCAAACAATCTCCTATTTATAAGCAGCCAAATCAAAACAAAGCAAAGCAATCAACCAAACAACAAACAAATACAATGCTTAACAAGACAAAAACAAAGCAAAGCAATCAACCATCAACAATTCCCAAACAAAGCAAAGCAATCAACCAAACAACAAAATATCACAAAACAAACCCTACCGTTCCGTGGCGTAGGCCCAAAGGCAAAACACAACATCCTCTACTTACCTGAACTCTTGCACCACACCTACTCGCTTTGGCTATGTAAATTTCCCCACTCGGTAACCTATCACATTCACAAAATTCACTTAAGCATCATAATTCACTTCTAAAGAATATTTAAGCTAACTTTAACTACAAATATTTAAACCTCATTAAAATTAAGTCTATATTCACCAATTACTCTCAATTTACTATTTCTAGCCTAAGCCAACTAAAACCTAACTAAACGGGCCACTAATTTGGGTTCGGTAAAAACCGACCCGAAACTTCAAATGCGCGTAACTTTTGCGTCAGTTATTGAAATCGAACGATTCCAGCGACCACGCACTCCTCTCATAACCTAGTTTAATATGCCAAAAGGAATTTTAAAACGAATAACCCTAGCTAGGTCAAAACTGGCAAAACCCGAACTGCCCTTTAACCGAAAAAATCCCTTTTTCAATTTTTCATCAATTCTCCTCCGATTCTTCACCAATTAATTCCCCTTATACCTAATTAACATAATCTAACCAAAATCCCGAGCTACACATCACAAAACCCGAATTGCCCAAATCGGCTTACTGGTTTTTCCCCCAAATTGGGCTCCTCACAGCTCGGCGACCATTGCTGGTTCAATGGTCGGCAAACCCATGCCGAGAACACCTAAAATCGGCCGGTGATCGGAGCTCAAACTCGCTCCTCACCATCGGCCACGAACAGAACCGAAACAGGGGAAGAGAACGACTTACCGTTCGGTTCTGTGCACGACGACGGCCGGAACTTGCAGCCTAGGAGTCACCGACGTCGTCTGGCCGGAAATCATCGGGAATCGTCGGCGATTGCCGTTCCTCCCTTCCCTCTCCCCTGTTCTTCACTCGGCGTCGGGCACTCGACGAACAACAGAATGGCGAAGCCATTCTGTTGTTTTTTGTTTTTAATCATTTCCTACCTTTTCGCTAATCATTTTCCTACCTTTTCGCTAATCATTTCCTACCTTTTCGCTAATCATTTCCTACCTTTTCGCTAATCATTTCCTACCTTTTCGCTAATCATTTCCTACCTTTTCGCTAATCATTTCCTACCTTTTCGCTAATCATTTTCCTACCTTTTCGCTAATCATTTCCTACCTTTTCGCTAATCATTTCCTACCTTTTCGCTAATCATTTTCCTACCTTTTCGCTAATCATTTCCTACCTTTTCGCTAATCATTTCCTACCTTTTCGCTAATCATTTCCTACCTTTTCGCTAATCATTTCCTACCTTTTCGCTAATCATTTCCTACCTTTTCGCTAATCATTTCCTACCTTTTCGCTAATCATTTTCCTACCTTTTCGCTAATCATTTCCTACCTTTTCGCTAATCATTTCCTACCTTTTCGCTAATCATTTCCTACCTTTTCGCTAATCATTTCCTACCTTTTCGCTAATCATTTCCTACCTTTTCGCTAATCATTTCCTACCTTTTCGCTAATCATTTCCTACCTTTTCGCTAATCATTTCCTACCTTTTCGCTAATCATTTCCTACCTTTTCGCTAATCATTTCCTACCTTTTCGCTAATCATTTCCTACCTTTTCGCTAATCATTTCCTACCTTTTCGCTAATCATTTTCCTACCTTTTCGCTAATCATTTCCTACCTTTTCGCTAATCATTTCCTACCTTTTCGCTAATCATTTCCTACCTTTTCGCTAATCATTTCCTACCTTTTCGCTAATCATTTCCTACCTTTTCGCTAATCATTTCCTACCTTTTCGCTAATCATTTCCTACCTTTTCGCTAATCATTTCCTACCTTTTCGCTAATCATTTCCTACCTTTTCGCTAATCATTTCCTACCTTTTCGCTAATCATTTCCTACCTTTTCGCTAATCATTTCCTACCTTTTCGCTAATCATTTCCTACCTTTTCGCTAATCATTTCCTACCTTTTCGCTAATCATTTCCTACCTTTTCGCTAATCATTTCCTACCTTTTCGCTAATCATTTCCTACCTTTTCGCTAATCATTTCCTACCTTTTCGCTAATCATTTCCTACCTTTTCGCTAATCATTTCCTACCTTTTCGCTAATCATTTCCTACCTTTTCGCTAATCATTTCCTACCTTTTCGCTAATCATTTCCTACCTTTTCGCTAATCATTTCCTACCTTTTCGCTAATCATTTCCTACCTTTTCGCTAATCATTTCCTACCTTTTCGCTAATCATTTCCTACCTTTTCGCTAATCATTTCCTACCTTTTCGCTAATCATTTCCTACCTTTTCGCTAATCATTTCCTACCTTTTCGCTAATCATTTCCTACCTTTTCGCTAATCATTTCCTACCTTTTCGCTAATCATTTCCTACCTTTTCGCTAATCATTTCCTACCTTTTCGCTAATCATTTCCTACCTTTTCGCTAATCATTTCCTACCTTTTCGCTAATCATTTCCTACCTTTTCGCTAATCATTTCCTACCTTTTCGCTAATCATTTCCTACCTTTTCGCTAATCATTTCCTACCTTTTCGCTAATCATTTTCCTACCTTTTCGCTAATCATTTCCTACCTTTTCGCTAATCATTTCCTACCTTTTCGCTAATCATTTCCTACCTTTTCGCTAATCATTTCCTACCTTTTCGCTAATCATTTCCTACCTTTTCGCTAATCATTTCCTACCTTTTCGCTAATCATTTCCTACCTTTTCGCTAATCATTTCCTACCTTTTCGCTAATCATTTCCTACCTTTTCGCTAATCATTTCCTACCTTTTCGCTAATCATTTCCTACCTTTTCGCTAATCATTTCCTACCTTTTCGCTAATCATTTCCTACCTTTTCGCTAATCATTTCCTACCTTTTCGCTAATCATTTCCTACCTTTTCGCTAATCATTTCCTACCTTTTCGCTAATCATTTCCTACCTTTTCGCTAATCATTTCCTACCTTTTCGCTAATCATTTCCTACCTTTTCGCTAATCATTTCCTACCTTTTCGCTAATCATTTCCTACCTTTTCGCTAATCATTTCCTACCTTTTCGCTAATCATTTCCTACCTTTTCGCTAATCATTTCCTACCTTTTCGCTAATCATTTCCTACCTTTTCGCTAATCATTTCCTACCTTTTCGCTAATCATTTTTCCTACCTTTTCGCTAATCATTTTCCTACCTTTTCGCTAATCATTTCCTACCTTTTCGCTAATCATTTTTCCTCTCTTTTCGCTAATCATTTCCTTTCCATGAAACATATGCAGAAGTTCGTTTTTTTCATGCTATTCCAGAAAACGTGATGCATGGACATGTACAATGCTATAACAATATTAAAAACATTAAAACTAACACTAAACAACACAACAACAATAACTCAACAAAAACCTAACTACCCAGCTTAATTACACCCAAAACATCCTATGTCATCAAATCCTCGATCGAATAAACCTTCTTATGGTGTAGGCCAAATTGGCCAAACGAGTCACGAAGACTTACCTGACGTTCTTAGCGAACCGAGTACCTCGTTCCGAGCTTCATCACCTAAAACATTCCACCATTCGGTTATTAAGGCTGAATCCAAATAAATCGTTCTAAAGGTCAAACGAAATCCCTAGCTAAGGGAAATTTTCTAAAACTCTAATTTACTTCATTGGGGCATTTTATCGAGCAATTCACGCTCAATATTTCCTAAGCATCCATTAATGGTGTTTTCAAAACCTCCAACAACCAAACTCAAATAATAACCACTAATTCAACTAAATTTCGCTAATAATCATTAGCACTCCATCACTGGGCGTTAATACGGTAAATCTAACAAATCATAAAATCACCTAATACTGACACCAGAACTTTTCGGATTACTCTATGATTTTTTGTCCAACTTCGAACGCTCATAACTTTCTCGATATAACTCGAAATTGAGTGATTCCAAGTCTTATGGACTCCTATAAGAGTCCACTCTCTAATCGTCCAAACTATTTAGCAAAAAAATTAAGAATATAGAGCAGAATTTTGAAACCCGAGCTGCCCTGTAATTTTGACACTTTCAAAATCGATTTCTCCCCCTTTTGCAAATCAATGCACCAAACCATACGACAATCCTATATCAATCCTCAAAACATTATTTAAACACACTTAACTCAACAAACAATCCATTTTTGGAGGGAGAATTCGTAGGTTAGGATTTTTGGAGAAAACTCAATCCCTAAACCTCAACAAAACCCTAGTTTCTCACTCATAAACACTAAAACTAACTAACATTAAATCAAAAATCCAACTTACCTTCAATCTTCAACAAAGGAAGGAGCTTGGCGTGTAATCGTCGGCTGGAAATGGAGGAATTGCAGAGAGGAAATCGTGGAATGCATAAGGAGGAAGGGGGATTTTTGTTTTTAATATAAATTTAACTTGCCAATTTACAATTTTGCCCTTTATACTTAACTTTTGCTTATTTCGTTATTTAATTATCGATTTGGTTTCTCCAAATTTTCTTATTCCACTAAATATTCCAATTAATTTCTAGGGTTCTAATAAAACTTCTCGTTCGCAAAACGGGCTTAGTTTACTATATTTACTAAAATACCCTTATATTACAAAAATCCAAAAATCTGTAAAATCGGGCGTTACACCTCCAAAAATTCCCTTATTCCTTCAAATACTCCAATTTATTCATAGGATTCCAATAAAACTTTCCGCTCGCAAAACGGGCTAATTTCACAATATTTACGAAAATGCCATTATAGCGATTAAATCCAAAAATCTAAAAAATCCGGGTGTTACATTCCACCCACAATTAAAATTTTGTCCTCAAAATTTGACTTAACTTAAAATCCTTAACATTGACGTCCCATGTCTTGGGGCCTTACACTTCAACTTACAACCACTCTGTTCTCTTCGAGTGTCTTCCCTTCATCTCTCAAAATTGAATTTCCATTTAAGAACTTTGACTCTATCTATACTCACAGTCAATCTTCATGGTTCTAAACTAAAACCCCTAAGTCTTCAATTCGAATAACCCAACTGCATATATATGCACATAACCAATTCACGCCCACATTGGCCTCCGCTTAATCATTCATAAGTTAAACTCTCCTTACCCATCTAACTTGGCTTTCCCAACCAAAACTCATTTCCAATTATAAATTTCCGAATAAAGCTGACTTCAAGGCTTTCCTAATTCAACGTTTGCCTTAACTACACCTTTTGGCAATAGCTACACTTAAACTTCCTAACAATCTTTCAGGTTAGCTACCATTTGAAGACTCTTACTAGCTCCTGATTGGTAATCCAATCTTCTACATAAATTTATCGACTTTGTCTGTAGTCAGAATTCACGTAAAAAAATTTCAAATTTATTCATTTTCTCTAGTAATGTTACCTCATAACTATTTCATCAATAGTATCCTAAGTTTTACACTTTCTTGGGCACCTCACCGGCTTTAATAACAATTCTCATGTGGGCTTCCCAACGAACATTCCTGTAATGACCCCAACCCCGTAGGGCCGTCACAGGACTTGACTTTACATTGACATAATCTTTACCTAAGCCCTCGTGTTATCGAATAAAATTTTTCTTTTTCACTCGACACTATAAAATAAACCGAACCTTGACCCACCTCTAACAACCTTTAGGGTCTAACTTTGACTTAAACATTTTGAGCATAAAACATTTCGACTTTTAAAACATTTAAAACTAGACTAAAACCATTAATAACTTAAAACAATTAACAATTAAAGTAAGATCAATTAAAACAAAACACTCATTCGTCGATCATCAAAACACGACACTAATATAACTTATACTTTCGGGACGAACTCAAGAAAACGAACTGCATGGATCGCTCTAAAAATCGAGCGTATCCTTACCTGTTTTAAAATGACCAAACAGTTCAAACATAACCAAACAAGTACATCAAATAACCAAACAATTCCAGTATATTTCTCCAAAATAAAGACTTCACATTTTAGACATTCTACTACCACATCATACACATCAAAAACTCTACTCTCAAACGTTTTTCTATCAAAACCAATCGATCCACATACGTACATTTTCATACTTTCATTCATCACATCTCTATACACATACACAAAACTTCCAAATCATTCCTAAACAAATAGACTCCTAACTCATACCAACCACGGACACATACTAACCACGGTCGGAATCGCCCTAACAATATTGCCGGGTTGCCACCATGGTTGTACTCTCCAACTGCGTCCATGATCTAGCATGCTCATGAAATCTCACCGTACCTGTTCTTCTGCACCTACATCATAGAACTCAAACTATAAGCCAATGCTTAGTAAGTAGTGACAATAGGAATTTAAAAAAATATTCATTTCATTTCGTTTCATCATACATATTCATTTCATTTCGTTTCATCATACATATTCATTTCATTTCGTTTCATCATACATATTCATTTCATTTCGTTTCATCATACATATTCATTTCATTTCGTTTCATCATACATATTCATTTCATTTCGTTTCATCATACATATTCATTTCATTTCGTTTCATCATACATATTCATTTCATTTCGTTTCATCATACATATTCATTTCATTTCGTTTCATCATACATATTCATTTCATTTCGTTTCATCATACATATTCATTTCATTTCGTTTCATCATACATATTCATTTCATTTCGTTTCATCATACATATTCATTTCATTTCGTTTCATCATACATATTCATTTCATTTCGTTTCATCATACATATTCATTTCATTTCGTTTCATCATACATATTCATTTCATTTCGTTTCATCATACATATTCATTTCATTTCGTTTCATCATACATATTCATTTCATTTCGTTTCATCATACATATTCATTTCATTTCGTTTCATCATACATATTCATTTCATTTCGTTTCATCATACATATTCATTTCATTTCGTTTCATCATACATATTCATTTCATTTCGTTTCATCATACATATTCATTTCATTTCGTTTCATCATACATATTCATTTCATTTCGTTTCATCATACATATTCATTTCATTTCGTTTCATCATACATATTCATTTCATTTCGTTTCATCATACATATTCATTTCATTTCGTTTCATCATACATATTCATTTCATTTCGTTTCATCATACATATTCATTTCATTTCGTTTCATCATACATATTCATTTCATTTCGTTTCATCATACATATTCATTTCATTTCGTTTCATCATACATATTCATTTCATTTCGTTTCATCATACATATTCATTTCATTTCGTTTCATCATACATATTCATTTCATTTCGTTTCATCATACATATTCATTTCATTTCGTTTCATCATACATATTCATTTCATTTCGTTTCATCATACATATTCATTTCATTTCGTTTCATCATACATATTCATTTCATTTCCATCGTACTACTGTAATCCTCTACCATGAGGGCGGATTAGTTTCTCCATCTCTAGACGTCCACAACTTCATCTGAAGGGTGAACACTTCCTTCAGACGTTCTATATTTTCTGGACGTTCCACAATTTACATCTGAAGGGTGAACCACTTCCTCAGACACTTTACATTTTCGTTTTACATCGTTGTCCGTTTCTACGTTCAAATCGTAAAACATATCTAAACATTTTCGTACTTTTTCTAAACATGATGCATGAGAAGCTAAACATACATAGAAACATGCAACATAACCTAGCGTTCCGTGATGTAGGCCCGAAGGCAACACGCATGCAACACTACTTACCTGGCGTCCTTAGCAATTTGTCTCTATCTGAAACCTTAACCGTGGAACCTGAAAAACCTAAATATCAAAATATTGCATTAGAACTCGCTCGGCATAACTAAACTCTCATTTTCGTGAAAACATCTTAAACTACTATTTCTAGCCTAATCCAACTAAAATCTAATTAAACGGGCCACTAATTTGGGTTTGGTAAAACCGACCCGAAACTTCGAACGCGCGTAACTTTTGCGTCGGTTATCGGAATCGAACGATTCCAGCGGCCACGTACTCCTCTAATAGCCTATTTTGATCTGCCAAAAGGAATTTCAAAACAAACAACCGTAGCTAGGTCAAATCAGGCAAAACCCAATTCTGCCCTTTCCCAAAATTTTCCCCCTTTTCGATTTTTCATCAATTCACACTCATTTCATCACTAATCGATCACATATACACTCAATTAGCCTAAACTAATCGAAATTCCAAGGCTACACACAAAACCCGAAATCCCCCAATTCGGGATTCATTGATTTTCGCTCAAATTGAGCACCATGCTGCCCGGCGATCTACGCCGGCATTAAGCTCGGCAATACAACGCTAAAAGCAACCAAAAACGGCCGGCGATCGGAGCTCAATCGAGCTCGCTACGCACAGCCACAAACCGAGCAAGAACAGGGAGCTTACCGTTCGGTTTGCGCGCGAAGATGGTCGGAAATGGCAGCCCTGGAGTCGCCGACGTCTTCTGGCCGGAAAACGTCGAGGTTGGACTTCGGAGGAGGGCCGTCGCTCGGCTCTCTGTCGTCGGGGCTCTCTCTGGCGTAGGGGCTCGGCAGGGGAATGGCTTCCTCGTGAAGCCATTCTATTTGAATAAAAATTATAAATAAAATTTATAATTTTTACTTGCCAATTACTTAAATGCCCCTACATCAATTCTATGCTTAATTCTTCAATTAGTCTATCGATTCGGTTCCTCTGCAATTTCCTTATTTCTCCAAATATTCCAATTTAATCTTAGAGTTCTAACAAAACTGACCGTTCACAAAACGGACTTATTTTGCTATTTTTATGAATTAACATACTAAAAGGGTAAAACGGGAACTCTAGCATTACTCTTTTCGATTTGGGTTTCTAAAATTTCACTTATTCCTCTAAAAATTCCCGTAAATTTCTAGGGCTCTAAGGAAACATCCCGCTCAAGAAAATACTTTAATTTGGTATTTTACGAAAATAACCTAAGAAATTAGAAAACCCTAAGATCCGAAAACCCGGGCGTTACAATTCCAATCTCTATATTCCGCAGACTATCTTATCAAAAATGCCTCAAGGCCTCAACAAGTCCAATTGGGAGCTAAGGTTGCTACTCTCTTAAGATCTTGGTTCCTTAATAAATAAGATCCTATAAACATCACATTTCATTTTAAGCTACATTTACGAGCTCCCTCATTATATTCTTAATTGAAATTCTCATATTATCTACATCACACTCTATTTTTCTTACTCAAATCTTTATAAACTCTGAGTAATGTTGAGTCCCTAAGTTTTGCCGTTAATTTGCTCTAAACTATTCATTCTAACCTTAAGTCAATCATGTGTCCCTTGGTCTCGAATTGTTAAACACGAGTCGAATTTTTGGAATTATTATTATTTTTTTATTTTATTTATTTTTTTAACTTAGTCTCACTTATAAGTTTACTTAAATGGTTTCCGTGCAAATCCTCGTTCCCTTATTCTATAAATCGCGAATCTCACAAATCGCACGACATTAAACACTGATCTAAACTTCCAATCTTAACCCTTCATTTAATCCAACAATCTCCTCCATTATCCCTATTACCACGCAAGGATCATTTCGAGTTTACTAATTAGTCTACCCTCTTTCATTGCTCATAGTCAATTTCCGAACATTCTACCTGTTTCCCTTGTAACAATTCATCCAACGATCCTCTTGTTTGTAAACTTGTTGCAGATAAGTTTATGTCCTTAATCCAAATCTTCTCGATTCTCAAATCTTACCCTTTTATTTTCCAATAACTTAGAACATCTTTTCGTTAAGGCTAACCTTCCTAATTCCTCGAACATTAATGTTCCTACTTCCATCTTGAAGGTAAGTCTCATGTTTTTTGTTCTTAACTTAAACCGTACCAACTATAGACTCACTCTAGTTGAATCTCCAACATGACTTTTAACTTAAAGTGTTAGATTTTCCTCTCATTGGTTAATGCGTTTAGGTTTTTAAGTTCTTTCTAACTCTTATGTTTTTGCTTCCTAACTTTTAATCAAGCAACACCAAATGTCTGACGTGTCTACTACTTATCGATCACTCTTAGCTTCACTAAGTCTCCCCCTTATAGTATGTCAGTCAAAATCTTTTCATGAACTGACAATCGTCCTTTATTGGTCAGTCTTCTCAGACGATATTTATTTTCTGGAGATCGGCCAATTTCGTAACTCGAGTATTACCTTTTGTATAACCTTGATCCTTTATTGTCTCGAAATTTGCTAACTTTACAAATGCGAGTAAATCCCCTTATTTCCTTCATCGATATTGGTCGATCCCAGCACTCCTTTGCAATCACTTAGATCTTTCATCTACAACATTGTATCGATCCATTGCCCATTTACAAAAGAAATCGACACATTCCATACCCCCTCAATAATTTACTTAAACCGAACTCTTGAATACTATCTTCGTCTAGATACTCCAAACTTCTCATGGATCTAGGATATTTAAGTCTCTGCTATATTTTCTTATCTACTTAAACGCACTAATCATACCTTGACGATCTAGAGCATCCCTTGATACATTTTATATCTAAGCTTCAAATTTCTCTTTGATTCGTCATACCCTAAGACTTCAAAGGTTTATCAACTAGGGTCCAGTTTCTATCTATTTAAATTTTATATCTCATAGATTGTATCCCTCTATTGGTAACCAAATTTTGAGTGCACACATTCTTATGGTTAAGTCAGGTTAATCCTATTAATGCATAACTCTCTTTCTATAAGATCTATATCGTCTTGTATTTAACCTATTGTCTTTCCGTCGAGGTTCACCTAGGAACCCTTCTTACCTAACTTTTACTATTCTCTTACCTCTCTATTTTTCAAACTTACTTTGATCTATCACACAATTATTACCTTCCAATCCTCACTCTATACTTCATCTCTACTCTAATGTTCCTAACTCCTTTAACTGTTGAGATAAACTATACTTGAAGCAACTGATGGTTGGGCCGTTTCCTCGTCTCTGTTCGGGGCAAATATCCTTGGTGTAACCTCTTTTTTTTTTAATCAGTGGCCTTCCTCGGGCAATTTAGGGCATAGTGGCCTACCTCCCCACATCTATAGCATCGGTCCATACCTAATCTACACACACTATAATGTTTCTTTTTACACTTTAGGCATCGAGACTTATGTTGAGGTTCTTGTACGCGCTTTTGTCTGTTTCGTTCAATTTCTTTCTCGCCCATCCTCTTTATTCCCCTCATTGGTTGTTGCTTTTCCTCTACTAGGTGTGGTTAAAACCCTCTGAGGAACCTCTCCATACCGGGGTTATTGGGAGCAAACACCACTTGGGTTCTAGGGTACTCTTGGTTTATCAATGTCTCAAGCTAGCGAGATTGCCCGTTTATATGTTGTTCTTGTCGGTCTAGTTGTTGAACTTGTTGGGCAATGACATCCCTCAATAGATATATGGTGCTGTCCCTCTCATCCCTATCGTTATCTCTACGAACCATTTTTGCCAACCTATAAAAGTTAAAGACAATAACTCTAAGAAACCAAAAAAAAAGAAGGCATATAACGTACTTACAGTTGAGGAAGCATGTCCATGTAGTGGATTGCGCAGTCGAGCAGTCTACAGAACTAATTTTAAAACCCGGGAGCTATGATACCATAATTGCAACGTCCTTTATTTCCTATACCTTAAAATTCTCGTAAAATTTTTCATTTTTTAAACATTAAGTAAATTTGACTTTTAAAACCCTTAATCGAAGTCTATGGTCATTGAAATCGTCAGAAAATTTCATAAAGAAGCGTGTATACAATAGGAAAACATTGGCCAGCGACTCGGTTTCAGCCAAAAGGGCATAATTGCCCATTTATCAACAGCTGATTGATCAGCTCTTTCAGACGATCGATCGGCCAGCGTTCTGGAAATTCCCGAACGCTCAGCCAAAATCCACTAGCCGATCGATCGCCCCTTTCTGGAGATCGATTGGCTACTGCTCTGGAATTTCTTCCAGAGCGTAGCCAGCAAGAGCGCCGATCGATCGCCCTCCTTGGTGATCGATCGGCGAGCTCTCTAGAATCGAATTCCAGAGAGCTGCTCCACCTTTTCTTCCTTCCGCATTTCTCTTCACACCATTTACACTAAACACAATTTATCATAAAAATGCTTATACCCACGTTCATATTTCAACCTACCAATCATCATAACGCGGGAACTCGAATCGTACTCACAAGGTAATAAAATTTCATGAAAATGAACTGCGTGGATCCATTTAAAAACTGAACATATATCCCTATGGAGTTCTAATCATTTTCCTACCTTTTCGCTAATCATTTTTCCTACCTTTTTGCTAATCATTTTCCTACCTTTTTGCTAATCATTTTCCTACCTTTTTGCTAATCATTTTCCTACCTTTTTGCTAATCATTTTCCTACCTTTTTGCTAATCATTTTCCTACCTTTTTGCTAATCATTTTCCTACCTTTTTGCTAATCATTTTCCTACCTTTTCGCTAATCATTTTTCCTACCTTTTTGCTAATCATTTTCCTACCTTTTCGCTAATCATTTTTCCTACCTTTTTGCTAATCATTTTCCTACCTTTTTGCTAATCATTTTCCTACCTTTTTGCTAATCATTTTCCTACCTTTTTGCTAATCATTTTCCTACCTTTTCGCTAATCATTTTTCCTACCTTTTCGCTAATCATTTTTCCTACCTTTTCGCTAATCATTTTTCCTACCTTTTCGCTAATCATTTTTCCTACCTTTTCGCTAATCATTTTCCTACCTTTTTGCTAATCATTTTCCTACCTTTTCGCTAATCATTTTCCTACCTTTTCGCTAATCATTTTTCCTACCTTTTTGCTAATCATTTTCCTACCTTTTTGCTAATCATTTTCCTACCTTTTTGCTAATCATTTTCCTACCTTTTTGCTAATCATTTTCCTACCTTTTTGCTAATCATTTTCCTACCTTTTTGCTAATCATTTTCCTACCTTTTCGCTAATCATTTTTCCTACCTTTTCGCTAATCATTTTTCCTACCTTTTTGCTAATCATTTTCCTACCTTTTTGCTAATCATTTTCCTACCTTTTTGCTAATCATTTTCCTACCTTTTTGCTAATCATTTTCCTACCTTTTTGCTAATCATTTTCCTACCTTTTTGCTAATCATTTTCCTACCTTTTCGCTAATCATTTTTCCTACCTTTTCGCTAATCATTTTTCCTACCTTTTCGCTAATCATTTTTCCTACCTTTTCGCTAATCATTTTTCCTACCTTTTCGCTAATCATTTTTCCTACCTTTTTGCTAATCATTTTCCTACCTTTTTGCTAATCATTTTCCTACCTTTTCGCTAATCATTTTTCCTACCTTTTTGCTAATCATTTTCCTACCTTTTTGCTAATCATTTTCCTACCTTTTTGCTAATCATTTTCCTACCTTTTTGCTAATCATTTTCCTACCTTTTTGCTAATCATTTTCCTACCTTTTTGCTAATCATTTTCCTACCTTTTTGCTAATCATTTTCCTACCTTTTCGCTAATCATTTTTCTACCTTTTTGCTAATCATTTTCCTACCTTTTTGCTAATCATTTCCTACCTTTTCGCTAATCATTTTTCCTACCTTTTCGCTAATAATTTTCTACCTTTTTGGTAATCATTTTTCCTACGTTTTCGCTAATCATTTTTCCTACCTTTTCGCTAATCATTTTTCCTACCTTTTCGCTAATCATTTTCCTACCTTTTCGCTAATAATTTTCTACCTTTTTGGTAATCATTTTTCCTACGTTTTCGCTAATCATTTTTCCTACCTTTTCGCTAATCATTTCCTTTTCATGAAACATATATGGAAGTTCATTTTTTTCATGCTATTCCAGAAAACGTGATGCATGGACATGTACAATGCTATAACAATATTAAAAACATTAAAACTAACACTAAACTACACAACATCAATAACTCAACAAAAACCTAACTACCCAGCTTAATTACACCTAAAACATCCTAAGTCATCAAATCCTCGATCAAATAAACCTTCTTATGGTGTCGGCAAATTGGCCAAACGAGTCACGAAGACTTACCTGCCGTCCTTAGCGAGCCGAGTACCTCGTTTCGAGCTTCGTCACCTAAAACATTCCACCATTCAGTTATTAAGGCTGAATCCAAATAAATCGTTCTAAAGGCCAAACGAAACCCCTAGCTAAGGGAAATTTCCTAAAACTCTAATTTACTTTATTGGGGCATTTTATCGAGCAATTCGCGCTCAACATTTCCTAAGCCTCCATTAATGGTGTTTTCAAAATCTCCAACAACCAAACTCCAATAATAACCACTAATTCAATTAAACTTTCGCTAATAATCATTAGCACTCCATCACTGGGCGTTAATACGGTAAATCTAACAAATCATAAAATCAAACTTAATACTGACATCAGAACTTTTCGGATTACTCTATGATTTTTCGTCCAACTTCGAATGCTCATAACTTTATCGATATAACTCAGAATTGAGTGATTCCAAGTCTTATGGACTCCTATAAGAGTCCACTCTCTAATCGTCCAAACTATTTAGCAAAAGAAATTAAGCATATAGAGCAGAATTTTGAAACCCGAGCTGCCCTTTAATTTTGACACTTTCAAAATTGATTTCTCCCCCTTTTGCAAATCAATGCACCAAACCATACAACAATTCTATATCAATCCTCAAAACATTATTTAAACACACTTAACTCAACAAACAATCTATTTTTGGAGGGAGAATTTGTAGGTTAGGACTTTTGGAGAAAACTCAATCCCTAAACCTCAACAAAACCCTAGTTTCTCACTCATAAACACTAAAACTAACTAACATTAAACCAAAAAGCCAACTTACCTTCAATCTTCAACAAGAGAAGGAGCTTGGCGTGGAATCCTAGGCTGGAAAGGGAGGAATTACAGAGAGAAAATCGTGGAATGCATAAGGAGGAAGGGGGGTTTTTGTTTTTAATATAAATTTAACTTGCCAATTTATTATTTTGCCTTTTATACTTAACCTTTTCTTATTTCGTTATTTAATTATCGATTTTGTTTCTCCAAAATTTTCTTATTCCACCAAATATTCCAATTAATTTCTAGGGTTCTAATAAAACTTCTCGTTCGCAAAACGGGCTTAGTTTACTATATTTACTAAAATACCCTTATATTACAAAATTCTAAAAATTCGTAAAACCGGGCGTTACACCTCCAAAAATTTCCTTATTCCTCCAAATACTCCAATTTATTCATAGGGTTCCAATAAAACTTCCCGCTAGCAAAACGGGCTAATTTCACAATATTTACGAAAATACCATTATAGCGATTAAGTCCAAAAACCTAAAAAATTCAGGTGTTACAATGTCACATCGGTTGCTCGTAAAGCATGTTTTCTGAAAATGATGGAAATGGTTTTCTTGGAACGATCTTTGGAAATCATTTGTTATCTAGTTATGTTTTGCGATGAAAAGTAAAAAAAAAAAAAATTACATGCATTGCATGTAGTATTATTTTTCTACTCAGTTAGTCACTCACCTCAATACGGGAGGATACAGAAAGGTTTGGCCTCGGGGTGGAGAAGAATAGCATGGTCTTGGTCCCGCTCTAGGGGATAACCCGAAGGTGGGCGAAGATGTAACGCCCCGAGTTTTCTTAAGGCATCTTCCGATAGAATTAACCTACATCATCCGATGACTTTTCTTAAGGCATCTTCCGATAGAATTAACCTACATCATCCGATGACTTTTCTTAAGGCATCTTCCGATAGAATTAACCTACATCATCCGATGACTTTTCTTAAGGCATCTTCCGATAGAATTAACCTACATCATCCGATGACTTTTCTTAAGGCATCTTCCGATAGAATTAACCTACATCATCCGATGACTTTTCTTAAGGCATCTTCCGATAGAATTAACCTACATCATCCGATGACTTTTCTTAAGGCATCTTCCGATAGAATTAACCTACATCATCCGATGACTTTTCTTAAGGCATCTTCCGATAGAATTAACCTACATCATCCGATGACTTTTCTTAAGGCATCTTCCGATAGAATTAACCTACATCATCCGATGACTTTTCTTAAGGCATCTTCCGATAGAATTAACCTACATCATCCGATGACTTTTCTTAAGGCATCTTCCGATAGAATTAACCTACATCATCCGATGACTTTTCTTAAGGCATCTTCCGATAGAATTAACCTACATCATCCGATGACTTTTCTTAAGGCATCTTCCGATAGAATTAACCTACATCATCCGATGACTTTTCTTAAGGCATCTTCCGATAGAATTAACCTACATCATCCGATGACTTTTCTTAAGGCATCTTCCGATAGAATTAACCTACATCATCCGATGACTTTTCTTAAGGCATCTTCCGATAGAATTAACCTACATCATCCGATGACTTTTCTTAAGGCATCTTCCGATAGAATTAACCTACATCATCCGATGACTTTTCTTAAGGCATCTTCCGATAGAATTAACCTACATCATCCGATGACTTTTCTTAAGGCATCTTCCGATAGAATTAACCTACATCATCCGATGACTTTTCTTAAGGCATCTTCCGATAGAATTAACCTACATCATCCGATGACTTTTCTTAAGGCATCTTCCGATAGAATTAACCTACATCATCCGATGACTTTTCTTAAGGCATCTTCCGATAGAATTAACCTACATCATCCGATGACTTTTCTTAAGGCATCTTCCGATAGAATTAACCTACATCATCCGATGACTTTTCTTAAGGCATCTTCCGATAGAATTAACCTACATCATCCGATGACTTTTCTTAAGGCATCTTCCGATAGAATTAACCTACATCATCCGATGACTTTTCTTAAGGCATCTTCCGATAGAATTAACCTACATCATCCGATGACTTTTCTTAAGGCATCTTCCGATAGAATTAACCTACATCATCCGATGACTTTTCTTAAGGCATCTTCCGATAGAATTAACCTACATCATCCGATGACTTTTCTTAAGGCATCTTCCGATAGAATTAACCTACATCATCCGATGACTTTTCTTAAGGCATCTTCCGATAGAATTAACCTACATCATCCGATGACTTTTCTTAAGGCATCTTCCGATAGAATTAACCTACATCATCCGATGACTTTTCTTAAGGCATCTTCCGATAGAATTAACCTACATCATCCGATGACTTTTCTTAAGGCATCTTCCGATAGAATTAACCTACATCATCCGATGACTTTTCTTAAGGCATCTTCCGATAGAATTAACCTACATCATCCGATGACTTTTCTTAAGGCATCTTCCGATAGAATTAACCTACATCATCCGATGACTTTTCTTAAGGCATCTTCCGATAGAATTAACCTACATCATCCGATGACTTTTCTTAAGGCATCTTCCGATAGAATTAACCTACATCATCCGATGGACTTTGACCTACACCTTCCGATAGAACAAACCTCATGTACCGGTGACTTTACTGAGACATCATCCGATGACTATTCTTAAGGCATCTTCCGATAGAATTAACCTACATCATCCGATGACTTTCCTTAAGGCATCTTCCGATAGAATTAACCTACATCATCCGATGACTTTTCTTAAGGCATCTTCCGATAGAATTAACCTACATCATCCGATAGATAAATTATTCGACTCCTACCGATGGACAAAACAACATGGCAGTAGACTTTACTATAAATCGAGAAAGTCCCGACTATCAAAAGGACTTAAGCATTTTACCAAAAACCATTCAGAGGCAGTTTAAATCATTGCATTACTCAAATTTAGTAAAACAGGGAGGGGGAGGAAGAAACAACATGTATAAAATCCACAGAACACTAATGTCAGGAAATCTCCAAAACTAATTCAAAAGGTTGCTACCACTACTGTCATGAAAACTCAATGTACTCAGATTGAATCATTATCAACTAGACCTTCACAACTACTGACACAAATTAACCCGCCTCATCAGTTTACCAGACCGGAGCATGAATGTACCCCTCCAACCACATCTACTCATCTGTGCACACGGGAAATTCACCTGCAGTAATCTCTTCACCTACATCACAAAACTCATCTATTAGCCTAATGCTAAGTAAGTAAAGCAGTAATGAAATGAAACACTGAAATATAAATTCCTAAACATGCAATTTCTACTTTCTCAACTCAGTTGTTCATGTTTCGTTTCTGTTCAGATCCCCCTGTGAAATTGGGAGCTGGATCAACTCTCCCAAAGTATATACATCCACTGGCTCATTAAGGGGCGGATAAATTCCCTTAACAGTAAATCTGATTCACATGTTCAGATCCCCCTGTGAAATTGGAAGTTGGATCAACTCTCCCAAAGTATAAATATCCACTATCTCATTAAGGGCGGATTACTTCCCTTAACAGTAAAACTGATTCACATAGCTGTTTCAATATGTTCAATCCTCACTATGCCAACATGCATTCAAATTCATTTTCGTATACTTTAAAAAAATATGATGCATGACATACCAACACTTTCCAGCATACAAACCCTAATGTTTTGTGATGTAGGCCCGAAGGCACAAGCAAACTTTACTTACCTGGTCTCCTGGAAAAACTTAGTTGCAAGCTACTTCGGGTATTACTCGAACCTAAAACCATAGACAGAGCATACATTAAATTTCCTCTAACCTTCATTCTAAACCACTAGAAATATAAGGAAAATTGTTTTGGAAACTCTAGTCATTGTGCATTCCCGATTTCCACTTAAACCGAAACCACCACTCGCTTACAGTGTAACACCCGAGTCAACGGCCAGGTGATTTTCTTAACTGTATTAACGGTCATAAATATTTAATCTTCGTAGTTTAGGATTTATGCCAAGCTTAATTAATTACATGTGGATCTAAACTAGGTTGAGTGGCAAAGTTGTAATTATGGAGGATTGAGGCCAGTATTTAAAGAAAAAGGAAAGGAATTCAAACCTCATTTAAACCACTGTAGCCGACACCACCCTTCCGGCGATTTCTTCTCTCCCAAGCCCCGCTCACTGCTATCAGTGTCTTCCTCGCCGACGACCGGTTTCTAGCCCGCATTCCTCTGCGAATCCGCACCCGAGGTATGAAATGGACAATGTAGTTATCTGTTAGTGTTTGGAGCTCTGTTTTCAGCTCGGCATTTGAACTCGGATTTTAACAATGGCCAAGTAATATTAGAACATTTTAGAATCCGAGAGTAGTAATATCAACCCGAATCGATTCTGGATATTTTAAGTAACCAACTCAGATTTAATCGATAGTAGAACCTGTTTGTTTTATTTTGGATTTCAGATTCTGCACAGTATATCAAACCAAGGATTCGGGAATGACTTTAGCTAATAGATCCTAGGATGATTTATGAGTAGGGTTTAGGATTTTGATTTAACTACTGTAATGCACATGTTTTAGGTAAAGAAGTTGAAGAGAAGAGGTTCAGATTGCTAAGGAGACCAGGTAAGTGAATGTATTAAGATTTCCGACTGATAGAGCCTTACATCGTGGGTGTACTAGGTTGTTTAGATGTCTAATGTTTACATTATGATAATGAGCTTGCCTGCACTTGAAGGATCTATGTATGTTGTGAAGTCATCTACTCTGGTATGATCCTTGTCATAGTTTGATGAGTTAAAAGTTCTCATGTTCATGCATCATGAATGTTTCTCAAGCATAAGAAAATGTTTTAACGCATGTTTTTCCATGAACAAGATATGTATGTGTATATGTATATATATATAAGACTTATGCAACGTGGATTAAGTGAGGGTTGGGGGCGATTCGGCGTATGTCACAGTCCAAAGAAGGACATATGAATACGACCCGCAGTAGGGAACAAGATCAAACTCACTGTCGAACCCCCTTTACCGGCACAAATCCTCTCTTGATCCACACAACCTAAACAAAGAATATGAGCAAAGACTATGAACGATGAATATGATCAACGATTATGAATGATGAATATGATCAACGATGATGAAAGTGTTATTTTGTCGTCTAGCGATCGGCAGATGTAGTGAAATAAGCCATCGGATGATGAAAGTGTTATTTTGTCGTCTAGCGATCGGCAGATGTAGTGAAATAAGCCATCGGATGATGAAAGTGTTATTTTGTCGTCTAGCGATCGGCAGATGTAGTGAAATAAGCCATCGGATGATGAAAGTGTTATTTTGTCGTCTAGCGATCGGCAGATGTAGTGAAATAAGCCATCGGATGATGAAAGTGTTATTTTGTCGTCTAGCGATCGGCAGATGTAGTGAAATAAGCCATCGGATGATGAAAGTGTTATTTTGTCGTCTAGCGATCGGCAGATGTAGTGAAATAAGCCATCGGATGATGAAAGTGTTATTTTGTCGTCTAGCGATCGGCAGATGTAGTGAAATAAGCCATCGGATGATGAAAGTGTTATTTTGTCGTCTAGCGATCGGCAGATGTAGTGAAATAAGCCATCGGATGATGAAAGTGTTATTTTGTCGTCTAGCGATCGGCAGATGTAGTGAAATAAGCCATCGGATGATGAAAGTGTTATTTTGTCGTCTAGCGATCGGCAGATGTAGTGAAATAAGCCATCGGATGATGAAAGTGTTATTTTGTCGTCTAGCGATCGGCAGATGTAGTGAAATAAGCCATCGGATGATGAAAGTGTTATTTTGTCGTCTAGCGATCGGCAGATGTAGTGAAATAAGCCATCGGATGATGAAAGTGTTATTTTGTCGTCTAGCGATCGGCAGATGTAGTGAAATAAGCCATCGGATGATGAAAGTGTTATTTTGTCGTCTAGCGATCGGCAGATGTAGTGAAATAAGCCATCGGATGATGAAAGTGTTATTTTGTCGTCTAGCGATCGGCAGATGTAGTGAAATAAGCCATCGGATGATGAAAGTGTTATTTTGTCGTCTAGCGATCGGCAGATGTAGTGAAATAAGCCATCGGATGATGAAAGTGTTATTTTGTCGTCTAGCGATCGGCAGATGTAGTGAAATAAGCCATCGGATGATGAAAGTGTTATTTTGTCGTCTAGCGATCGGCAGATGTAGTGAAATAAGCCATCGGATGATGAAAGTGTTATTTTGTCGTCTAGCGATCGGCAGATGTAGTGAAATAAGCCATCGGATGATGAAAGTGTTATTTTGTCGTCTAGCGATCGGCAGATGTAGTGAAATAAGCCATCGGATGATGAAAGTGTTATTTTGTCGTCTAGCGATCGGCAGATGTAGTGAAATAAGCCATCGGATGATGAAAGTGTTATTTTGTCGTCTAGCGATCGGCAGATGTAGTGAAATAAGCCATCGGATGATGAAAGTGTTATTTTGTCGTCTAGCGATCGGCAGATGTAGTGAAATAAGCCATCGGATGATGAAAGTGTTATTTTGTCGTCTAGCGATCGGCAGATGTAGTGAAATAAGCCATCGGATGATGAAAGTGTTATTTTGTCGTCTAGCGATCGGCAGATGTAGTGAAATAAGCCATCGGATGATGAAAGTGTTATTTTGTCGTCTAGCGATCGGCAGATGTAGTGAAATAAGCCATCGGATGATGAAAGTGTTATTTTGTCGTCTAGCGATCGGCAGATGTAGTGAAATAAGCCATCGGATGATGAAAGTGTTATTTTGTCGTCTAGCGATCGGCAGATGTAGTGAAATAAGCCATCGGATGATGAAAGTGTTATTTTGTCGTCTAGCGATCGGCAGATGTAGTGAAATAAGCCATCGGATGATGAAAGTGTTATTTTGTCGTCTAGCGATCGGCAGATGTAGTGAAATAAGCCATCGGATGATGAAAGTGTTATTTTGTCGTCTAGCGATCGGCAGATGTAGTGAAATAAGCCATCGGATGATGAAAGTGTTATTTTGTCGTCTAGCGATCGGCAGATGTAGTGAAATAAGCCATCGGATGATGAAAGTGTTATTTTGTCGTCTAGCGATCGGCAGATGTAGTGAAATAAGCCATCGGATGATGAAAGTGTTATTTTGTCGTCTAGCGATCGGCAGATGTAGTGAAATAAGCCATCGGATGATGAAAGTGTTATTTTGTCGTCTAGCGATCGGCAGATGTAGTGAAATAAGCCATCGGATGATGAAAGTGTTATTTTGTCGTCTAGCGATCGGCAGATGTAGTGAAATAAGCCATCGGATGATGAAAGTGTTATTTTGTCGTCTAGCGATCGGCAGATGTAGTGAAATAAGCCATCGGATGATGAAAGTGTTATTTTGTCGTCTAGCGATCGGCAGATGTAGTGAAATAAGCCATCGGATGATGAAAGTGTTATTTTGTCGTCTAGCGATCGGCAGATGTAGTGAAATAAGCCATCGGATGATGAAAGTGTTATTTTGTCGTCTAGCGATCGGCAGATGTAGTGAAATAAGCCATCGGATGATGAAAGTGTTATTTTGTCGTCTAGCGATCGGCAGATGTAGTGAAATAAGCCATCGGATGATGAAAGTGTTATTTTGTCGTCTAGCGATCGGCAGATGTAGTGAAATAAGCCATCGGATGATGAAAGTGTTATTTTGTCGTCTAGCGATCGGCAGATGTAGTGAAATAAGCCATCGGATGATGAAAGTGTTATTTTGTCGTCTAGCGATCGGCAGATGTAGTGAAATAAGCCATCGGATGATGAAAGTGTTATTTTGTCGTCTAGCGATCGGCAGATGTAGTGAAATAAGCCATCGGATGATGAAAGTGTTATTTTGTCGTCTAGCGATCGGCAGATGTAGTGAAATAAGCCATCGGATGATGAAAGTGTTATTTTGTCGTCTAGCGATCGGCAGATGTAGTGAAATAGGCCATCGGATGATGAAAGTGTTATTTTGTCGTCTAGCGATCGGCAGATGTAGTGAAATAAGCCATCGGATGATGAAAGTGTTTTTTTGTCATCTAGCGATCGGCAGATGTAGTGTAATAAACCACCGAATGATGTAAGTAATGATTTTGTCGTTTAGTGATCGGACGACATAGAGCTTTTAAGCCATTGATAGATGTTTTTAAATTGGACACATGAGATGCACGTGATCGTCGGTCGATGCGAGTATTCGCATCTGCCGATAGGTGTTTAAAAGAGTCATGTGGGGCGCACGTGCCATGTCTATCGATTGATGCATGCAGATCCATGCAACTTGTACGTCGATTGGAAGCAGGTACGAGGGACTAATTTTCCATCCATTAAGTTGAAGTCTTTAAGTCTGTTAGGTATACTGTTATTAAAGAAAAAAAAAAAGAAGGAGAGAAAAGTTCAAATATGAGTTAAAGTTTTATGTAAAGTCAAGAATTTCGTGGCGATCCTCACCGGGTCGTTACATACAGCCTTCTCAAAACCTCATTTATCATCCCTCCTACCAACGATAGATACAATGTAACAAGAAATAGAAGCAAAAGTCACCAAGTTTGGGGAAAATCGCTGGAGAAAGTCGAAGGGGGTCTCCTATCGCGTTCTGCTAAGCTGAGGAGCTGAGAATGGAGAGGAAATAAAATAAACAGTGGCGGCTACTTCATTAATAGTTTCCTTAAATACGTTATCCACCTTTGAATTTCTAATTACCCTTATGCCCTTGCCTAGTCATCCACTAACCCTACATTTAATATTGCCATATAAATTGTGCCATTAGTTTAAAAGGAATAGAGAAACGGTTTGATAGAACCGGGTATTACAATCTACCCTCCTTAAAAGAATTTTGTCCTCAAAATTCAGTACTTGAATAATTCTGGATGTTGGTCCATCATGTCTTGCTGGCGCTCCCAAGTTGTCTCCTCTATATTCTGATTGTGCCATAAGACTTTCACTAGTGGAACTTCCTTGTTGCGTAAGACCTTCACTGCATAATCTAAGATCCTTACTGGTTTCTCCTCATAAGTAAGAGTAGGAAGGACTTCAATGTTCTGCTGTTCTATAATCTGTGAAAGATCTCTAACACATTTCTTTAGCATGGAAACGTGAAACACATTATGAATTCCTTCCAAAGAGGCTGGTAACTGAAGTTGATATGCTGCCTTCCCAATTCTCTTCACGATTTGGAAAGGTCCAATATATCTGGGGTTTAACTTGCCTCTTTTCCCAAATCTCACAACTCCTTTGAAAGGTGACACCTTAAGGAAAACTTCATTACCAACATCAAATTCTAATTCTCTTCGTCTTTTGTCTGCATAGCTTTTCTGCCGGCTTTGAGCTGTTAAGATTCTTTGTCGGATAAGAGCAATCTTCTCCACAGTCTGCTGCACAATGTCAGGACCAAGCAACTGTGCTTCACCAACTTCATCCCAGTACAAAGGAGATCTGCATTTTCGTCCATATAATGCTTCGTATGGAGCCATGCCTATTGTTGCTTGAAAACTGTTATTGTAAGAGAACTCAACCAATGGTAAATATTTACTCCAAGATCCTTGAAAATCCAATATGCATGCTCGGAGCATATCTTCTAAGGTCTGAATGGTTCTCTCGGATTGTCCATCTGTTTGAGGGTGGAAAGTTGTGCTAAAATTAAGCTGTGTTCCCATAGCCTTGTGCAAACTTTTCCAAAACTTAGATGTAAATCTGGAGTCTCGGTCTGAAACTATGGTGCTTGGAACTCCATGCAGTCTAACAACTTCGTGCACATACAACTCGGCCAATTGATCCATCGAATATGTTATCTTCATTGGTAGAAAGTGAGCAGATTTGGTTCAACGATCAACTATTACCCAGATTGCATCATGTCCCTTTGCTGTTCTAGGTAATCCTATAACAAAATCCATAGTTATTTGTTCCCATTTCCATTCAGGAACTGGTAAGGGTTGCAATGTTCCTGAGGGTCTCTGATGCTCGGCTTTAATCTGTTGACAACACAAACATGATCCTACGTATTCTGCCACGCTTCGTTTCATACTAGGCCACCAGTAGTGTTGCTTAAGGTCTCTGTACATCTTTGTACTTTCAGGGTGAACAGAGAACCTGGAAGAGTGTGCTTCAGAAAGAATCTCATCACGAAGTTCCTTAATGGTTGGAACAAACCACCTATTTCTAAACTTGAGGATCCCATTAGCAGAATAGTTAAAATCTGATTGGTCCGTAGAATTCATGCTTGACTTGTACTTGTTGCACTCATCATCATTCGTCTGAGCTTCCTTTATTTTCTTTAGAATGGTAGGCTTTAAGGTTATGGCTGATAGTATAGCTGATACACTGGTTACGGCTTCTAAGTTAAATTTTTGGAATTCTGACTCTAAAGCTAATGGCATACTGAAAATCATAGATGGGGTTGATGTTGTTACTCTACTCAAAGCATCAGCCACAACATTTGCTTTGTCGGGATGGTATTTAATCTCAAAATCATAGTCTTTTACAAATTCCAACCATCGACGTTGCCTCATGTTTAGTTCCTTCTGTGTGAAGATATACTTCAGGCTCTTATGATCTGAAAATATCTCACAAGATTGTCCATACAAGTAATGCCTCCAAATCTTTAATGCAAAGACCACCGCAGCTAATTCTAAGTCATGTGTAGGGTAATTCTTTTCATGCACTTTTAACTGCCTAGAAGCATAAGCTATAACCTTTCCATCTTGCATTAACACACATCCAAGACCAATCTTGGAAGCATCACAGTAAATGCTAATCTTTCTACTCTCATCGGGTAGGATCAATATAGGGGCATTGGTCAGTTTCTTTTTCAAGGTCAGGAAACTGGACTCACACTCCTCTGTCCAAGCATACTTGATATTTTTCCTAGTTAACCGAGTGAGGGGTGTTGCAATCTTTGAGAATCCTTCAATAAATTTTCTGTAATATCCTGCTAACCCGAGGAAACTTCGAATATCTGTAGCATTCTTCGGTTGGGGCCACTCCTTAACTGCTTGAACCTTGGCTGGATCGATAGATATCCCATCTCCAGAGATCACATGACCAAGAAAGTGAACTCTGTCCAACCAAAACTCACACTTGGAAAACTTAGCATAAAGTTGGTGCTGTCTAAGCGCTCCTAACACCAAACTCAAATGCCTTGCATGCTCATCCTTAGTTCTAGAATAGATCAGAATGTCGTCTATGAACACTATGACAAACTTGTCCAAATACTCGTGAAACACCCTATTCATGAGATCCATGAAGGCTGCTGGTGCATTTGTCAAACCAAAAGACATAACCAAAAACTCATAATGTCCATACCTTGTGCGAAAGGCAGTCTTTGGGATATCTTCAGATTTTACCTTCAACTGGTAATAACCGGACCTAAGGTCAATTTTAGAGAACACTCTTGCACCCTTAAGCTGATCAAATAAATCATCAATCCTCGGCAGTGGATACAACCTCACTGAAGGTCAAGCCCTTGATTCCACAGAATTTAACCCCTCGGTAAATTTCTGGCTTCAGTCCATGCATAAATTTGAACACCTTATCCTCGTCCTTGTGAGCAAAATGCCAGCAAACCTAGACAGGGACTCGAACTGCCTACTATACTCGCCACAGACCCGGTCTGCTTCAGTTCAGAAATTCTAACTTCTTCGCGGTCTGGACTGGTGCTGTTGAAATACTTCTCATAGAAAATGTCTTTGATCGTGACCAGGGCAGTACAAAAACGCGTCGTGGTGGTCTCCATTGTCTCCCACCAGAGTTGAGCTTCGCCAGCCAAGTGAAATGTTGCTAACGTGACCTTATCTCCTTCTCCTATGCTGGCGCACCTAAACATACTCTACTATCTTCCTAAGCCACCATTCAGCCACAGCAGGATCAATTAACCTACATCATCCGATGACTTTTCTTAAGGCATCTTCCGATAGAATTAACCTACATCATCCGATGACTTTTCTTAAGGCATCTTCCGATAGAATTAACCTACATCATCCGATGACTTTTCTTAAGGCATCTTCCGATAGAATTAACCTACATCATCCGATGACTTTTCTTAAGGCATCTTCCGATAGAATTAACCTACATCATCCGATGACTTTTCTTAAGGCATCTTCCGATAGAATTAACCTACATCATCCGATGACTTTTCTTAAGGCATCTTCCGATAGAATTAACCTACATCATCCGATGACTTTTCTTAAGGCATCTTCCGATAGAATTAACCTACATCATCCGATGACTTTTCTTAAGGCATCTTCCGATAGAATTAACCTACATCATCCGATGACTTTTCTTAAGGCATCTTCCGATAGAATTAACCTACATCATCCGATGACTTTTCTTAAGGCATCTTCCGATAGAATTAACCTACATCATCCGATGACTTTTCTTAAGGCATCTTCCGATAGAATTAACCTACATCATCCGATGACTTTTCTTAAGGCATCTTCCGATAGAATTAACCTACATCATCCGATGACTTTTCTTAAGGCATCTTCCGATAGAATTAACCTACATCATCCGATGACTTTTCTTAAGGCATCTTCGATAGAATTAACCTACATCATCCGATGACTTTTCTTAAGGCATCTTCCGATAGAATTAACCTACATCATCCGATGACTTTTCTTAAGGCATCTTCCGATAGAATTAACCTACATCATCCGATGACTTTTCTTAAGGCATCTTCCGATAGAATTAACCTACATCATCCGATGACTTTTCTTAAGGCATCTTCCGATAGAATTAACCTACATCATCCGATGACTTTTCTTAAGGCATCTTCCGATAGAATTAACCTACATCATCCGATGACTTTTCTTAAGGCATCTTCCGATAGAATTAACCTACATCATCCGATGACTTTTCTTAAGGCATCTTCCGATAGAATTAACCTACATCATCCGATGACTTTTCTTAAGGCATCTTCCGATAGAATTAACCTACATCATCCGATGACTTTTCTTAAGGCATCTTCCGATAGAATTAACCTACATCATCCGATGACTTTTCTTAAGGCATCTTCCGATAGAATTAACCTACATCATCCGATGACTTTTCTTAAGGCATCTTCCGATAGAATTAACCTACATCATCCGATGACTTTTCTTAAGGCATCTTCCGATAGAATTAACCTACATCATCCGATGACTTTTCTTAAGGCATCTTCCGATAGAATTAACCTACATCATCCGATGACTTTTCTTAAGGCATCTTCCGATAGAATTAACCTACATCATCCGATGACTTTTCTTAAGGCATCTTCCGATAGAATTAACCTACATCATCCGATGACTTTTCTTAAGGCATCTTCCGATAGAATTAACCTACATCATCCGATGACTTTTCTTAAGGCATCTTCCGATAGAATTAACCTACATCATCCGATGACTTTTCTTAAGGCATCTTCCGATAGAATTAACCTACATCATCCGATGACTTTTCTTAAGGCATCTTCCGATAGAATTAACCTACATCATCCGATGACTTTTCTTAAGGCATCTTCCGATAGAATTAACCTACATCATCCGATGACTTTTCTTAAGGCATCTTCCGATAGAATTAACCTACATCATCCGATGACTTTTCTTAAGGCATCTTCCGATAGAATTAACCTACATCATCCGATGACTTTTCTTAAGGCATCTTCCGATAGAATTAACCTACATCATCCGATGACTTTTCTTAAGGCATCTTCCGATAGAATTAACCTACATCATCCGATGACTTTTCTTAAGGCATCTTCCGATAGAATTAACCTACATCATCCGATGACTTTTCTTAAGGCATCTTCCGATAGAATTAACCTACATCATCCGATGACTTTTCTTAAGGCATCTTCCGATAGAATTAACCTACATCATCCGATGACTTTTCTTAAGGCATCTTCCGATAGAATTAACCTACATCATCCGATGACTTTTCTTAAGGCATCTTCCGATAGAATTAACCTACATCATCCGATGACTTTTCTTAAGGCATCTTCCGATAGAATTAACCTACATCATCCGATGACTTTTCTTAAGGCATCTTCGATAGAATTAACCTACATCATCCGATGACTTTTCTTAAGGCATCTTCGATAGAATTAACCTACATCATCCGATGACTTTTCTTAAGGCATCTTCCGATAGAATTAACCTACATCATCCGATGACTTTTCTTAAGGCATCTTCCGATAGAATTAACCTACATCATCCGATGACTTTTCTTAAGGCATCTTCCGATAGAATTAACCTACATCATCCGATGACTTTTCTTAAGGCATCTTCCGATAGAATTAACCTACATCATCCGATGACTTTTCTTAAGGCATCTTCCGATAGAATTAACCGACATCATCTGATGACTTTCCTTAAGGCATCTTCCGATAGAATTAACCTACATCATCCGATGACTTTTCTTAAGGCATCTTCCGATAGAATTAACCTACATCATCTGATGACTTTTCTTAAGGCATCTTCCGATAGAATTAACCTACTACATCATCCGATGACTTTTCTTAAGGCATCTTCCGATAGAATTAACCTACATCATCCGATAGATAAATTATTCGACTCCTACTGATGGACAAAACAACATGGCAGTAGACTTTACTATAAATCGAGAAAGTCCCGACTATCAAAAGGACTTAAGCATTTTACCAAAAACCATTCAGAGGCAGTTTAAATCATTGCATTACTCAAATTTAGTAAAAACAACATTATAAAATCCAACAGAACACTAATGTCAGGAAATCTCCAAAACTAATTCAAAAGGTTGCTACCACTACTGTCATGAAAACTCAATGTACTCAGATTGAATCATTATCAACTAGACCTTCACAACTGCTGACACCAGTTAACCCGCCTCATCAGTTTACCAGACCGGAGCATGAATGTACCCCTCCAACCACATCTACTCATCTGTGCACACGGGAAATTCACCTGCAGTAATCTCTTCACCTACATCACAAAACTCATCTATTAGCCTAATGCTAAGTAAGTAAAGCAGTAATGAAATGAAACACTGAAATATAAATTCCTAAACATGCAATTTCTACTTTCTCAACTCAGTTGTTCATGTTTCGTTTCTGTTCAGATCCCCTTGTGAAATTGGGAGCTGGATCAACTCTCCCAATGTATATACATCCACTGGCTCATTAAGGGGTGGATAAATTTCCTTAACAGTAAATCTAATTCACATGTTCAGATCCCCCTGTGAAATTGGAAGTTGGATCAACTCTCCCAAAGTATAAATATCCACTATCTCATTAAGGGGCGGATTACTTCCCTTAACAGTAAAACTGATTCACATAGCTGTTTCAATATGTTCAATCCTCACTATGCCAACATGCATTCAAATTCATTTTCGTATACTTTAAAAAAATATGATGCATGACATACCAACACTTTCCAGCATACAAACCCTAATATTTTGTGATGTAGGCCCGAAGGCACAAGCAAACTTTACTTACCTGGTCTCCTGGAAAAACTTAGTTGCAAGCTACTTCGGGTATTACTCGAACCTAAAACCATAGACAGAGCATACATTAAATTTCCTCTAACCTTCATTCTAAACCACTAGAAATCTAAGGGAAACTGTTTTGGAAACTCTAGTCATTGTGCATTCCCGATTTCAACTTAAACCGAAACCACCACTCGCTTACAGCCTTCTCAAAACCTCATTTATCATCTCTCCTACCAACGATAGATACAATGTAACAAGAAATAGAAGCAAAACTCACCAAGTTCAGAAGAAATCGCTGGAGAAAGTCGAAGGGGGTCTCCTATCGCGTTCTGCTAAGCTGAGGAGCTGAGAATGGAGAGGAAATGAAATAAACAGTGGCGGCTACTTCATTAATAGTTTCCTTAAATACGTTATCTACCTTTGAATTTCTAATTACCGTTATGCCCTTGCCTAGTCATCCACTAACCCTACATTTAATATTGCCATATAAATTGTGCCATTAGTTTAAAAGGAATAGAGAAACGGTTTGATAGAACCGGGTATTACAGAAGACGTCGGAGAAATCCTGTAGTAAGTTCTGAATTGGAACGGGTAAAGCTTCAGTCGAAGTATTGGTTGGAGAATCAACATATACCACGTACCCAACAGGGTTGCTATTAAAAGAAGACATCAAAGACTTGAAATGGGCCCCCTCTATTTTTTCCTTGGGCTGGGCGTAGGGTAAACTGATCTGTTGCCCGTGGTAAGAAACCTTGATCTGGTACGACGGAGGGTCAAAGGTAATAGGGCTATGGGCCGCCATCCAGTTAAAGCCCAAGATGAGATCACTTCCTCCGAAAGGCAGAGTTCGCAGGGGAAAAGTAAACAAGAGATTCGCCATTTTCCAAGTCACCGGTTCGGCCAACGCCGCGCTGAACAGGTGAGCTCCGTTCACAAACATGACCGGAATGCTAGGCCCTGCTGATAAACAGAAATGAAGGTGGCTGGCCAATTTGTCATTGATGAAACTGGTGGTGCTCCCGCTCTCGACGAGTATAGAGATGCGTTGGTGACCGATCGTGCCCGATAATCGCACCACCGATTGGGACGTTTGGTCGGCGAGGGCGTATAATGAGACTTCCACCGGTTTCTCCCAGTTGTGGTCAATCTGTTCCGTTCCTGGTATCGTTATTTCATGATGTTCAGGCGAAACCTCGCTCGAATCGTCGTCATCGCCGGAATCAATCACCATCACATTGAGCTGGTGGTTCTTGCAAGTATGGCCCGCATAATACTTTTCGTCGCACTTGAAACAGAGACCCATCTTTCTCTTAAGTAGGAGGTCTGCTTGTGGTGCCTTTGGAATTTGGGTGGGGAGTTTGGCGAGGTCCTGTGTTGGGTCTGGGTGACTCCACCCAACGCTGGTTCGAGACGAACCGGGTCGTCTTCATCGCCTTTAGAGCCGCCTCCTAGAGGACAGCTACTTCAATGGTCAGTTCCAGAGTGTCGGAGCGAGAGATTTTAACCATTGCCTGCACCTCCTCTTTCAAACCACTCGTAAAACTCGTAATCCAAAATGACTCTGGCATTGCCGGCAGTTGTAGTTGAGCTTGAGCTTTCAGCTCTTCGAATCTTTCCAGGTATTCCAACACGGACCCAGATTGTCGCAGCTTGCATAAAGCTTCGATGGTGTCTTCCACTAGTTTAGTCGAGAATCGTTTACAAAGGGCGGCGGAAAACTGGCCCCAAGTGATCGCTCTTCTGTTTGCTGCCCATCCGTGGAACCAAACGTCAGCCTTATCGCACAAGTATAATTCTGCCATATCCAGTTTTTGATTCTCGCCCACTTGATGTAAATCGAAAAATCTATCAGCTTTTCTTAGCCACTCCGAGGGATTCTCCCCGGTGAAACTTGGTAGCTCTAGCCTTGAGGATCGAAGGACCTGGTGGTGGTTAGGATATACTGGTTCTCCGAGAGGCGGCGAGTATGCTGGTAACCAAGGCGGCGGGTTCGCCCGGATTTCAGATGGTCCTGGCTGTAAATGTGGCAGTATGACTGTGTTATATCCCGACGGTGGGAATGAGTCGCCCCTCATGGGTCTTTTAAGCTGGGATTCTGTTTGTCGGAGGAGACTCGGCCCTGCTTCTGAAACATGAAATTTCCCACTGGCATTACCCGGCGTCTGGGGCTTCCAACAGGGGTCGGATCCTTACGGTGGCACCGAGCTATTGTTCGTCTGAGAGAGAGAGAGCTTGGCCAACTCGGATAAAACCGCCTCGTGCTTGCCCGTCGAATCTTGCACGAAGGTCTGAAGCGTTCCCTCTAACCGGTCGTGCCTGAACTCGAAGGATTGAAGGGCTCCTTCTACGCGATCGTGTTTGCATTGTAGGCTCTGGAAACTTTGGCCGGCGGTGGCCACCTGTGCTGCGATGTCGGCCATGGTTGTCTGTAATCCCTGAATCACGTCGATAAGTTTCTGCATATTTTCCTTATTCGTTTTAGTTCTCGTTTCTACCATTCTGTCCTTCTCGATCGTCGCTTCTTTGATACCAATTGTTGTGTATTCGCAAATCACAACGAAATCATAACATAAATTCTAATAATTATCATGAAAAGTTATCAACGTTCATCTTTCCGAAACCAGAAAGCCGTATGGACAAAATCTAAAACAAATAGAATAAAAATTCAGACAATATTCTTCACAGTCTGCCCTCCTCTCGTTCCACCATTTATGCATCTTCATTTCTAACGGCATTATATTCCCTCCAGCTTCCCCACATGGACTGAGCCTTTATTACTCGGTTGCTTCTTCTCTTCTTAATGTTCAGCTCTTAAGTCCAACTCCATGGTCCACATGACATCGATCGAATACAAATTTAGAAAGTTTAATTCGTCTAATCTCCACTATTGATCTGAGGAGAGAGAAGAAGTTAGACCTAAAGAAAAGAGAAAGAAGGAAACGAGAGGAGAGGGTAGTAATTCAAAAATTGGCAGTTTTTGGCAGAAGAAGAATTGTTCAGAGACCAGAGACTGGAGAAGAGGGAGATTCAGACGAGACGACAAAAAGACATCAGCATAGTTTTCTCTTCTCCTTCATTATTTACTTATGAACATCTTTATTATTCTTGTTGTTTTTCTTTATTTTAGCATGAACTAAATTTCTTTTCTAGAGTTACGATGTAGCCAGACGATATTTATTTTCTATTTCTTTGTTTAATTAAATTCAATAAGTATTTCTTCCAATATTGTTGACGCATTTAATTTTTGTTTTCTTAAAGCTTGTAAATTTCTGGCCAATCTTTACTTGATTTTTGGGGTGTTTTGAGACTGAGAGGTGATAAACACCCGAGCACTGAAATTAATGTCATAAATATGCGTAGGCTAGAGATAGTTACGGTATTGATGTGATCATTGTGATTTCTCAATTTAATTATATTTGATTAATGTAGGATTTGAGACTGAAAAGAGATAACCCATTAATCAGATAAACTAAGCAATGCCTGAGAGAGATTTTATTAGAATTTAGCGAAATCGATCATCAACATAGGGAGAATATTTATGAATATAATTAGGAAGGAATGAAATAAATATTGTCTTGGTGAAATCGTAGTACCTAGGTTTTTATTAATCAAATTTAATCTCATTCTATCTGTTTTGTTATTTTACATTAGTTTATTTTACTTGTTTTGATCATTCAACTTAATTTCAATCCTTGAAATCATAAAACGTGTTTCAATTTAGAATTAAGACTAATAAATTTGATTATTAATTAACAAGTCCTTGTGGGTTCGACACTCTAATTATCACTTTATTACTTGTTGCGACTTGTACACTTGTGAAATATTTTTCACAACAAGTTTTTGGCGCCGTTGCTGGGGACTTTATTATTAATATCGATTTAATTATTTTTAGTTTTATTTTGAATTCTTTTTATTTTATTTCTTTATTTTCGTATTATTTTTAGGTGCATGCGTAAAGAAGGAACCGCTAATCTTCTCCCACTTAATCTTTAGATTGAGAGTACGTGTCGACAATATCATAAAGAGAGAAGAGAAGTTATTCAACCAGCGCATGTCATTATGGGAGATAACGAGGAAGATAATACTGAGCATCGGACCTTGCTGGATTATGTTATACCTACTGTATCCGGAGTGCATTCAGCTATTCGGAAACCAGCCATCGCTGTTAATTTTGAAATTAAGTCGGGCACCTTGCACATGATTGAACAATCTCAGTTTAGTGGATTACCTTTTGAGGACCCCAAAGATCATATCGCTAATTTTTTAGGAGTATGTGTCACTTTCAGATATCACAATGTGGGGGATGATGCAGTGAGGTTACGTTTATTTCCATTCTCATTATAGGATCGTGCAAAGAATTGGCTTAACTCTCTGCCAGCTAATTCTATTAATACTTAGGAAGAGTTATGCTAGATTTTTCTATCCAAGTTCTTTCCTTTCGAGAAGACTGCTAAACTTCGCAACGAGATAATCAACTTTAGTCAATTCGATTGAGAAACAGGCATGGGCACGCTTCAAGGATATGTTACGAAAGTGTACAAACCATGGCATACCAAAATGGATACATATTCAAACTTTCTATGTGGGATTGTCTGCATCTACTAAAACTCTGGTCAATGCAGCTGCAGGTGGTGCTTTAATGAGAAAACTGAAGAAGCCGCATATGATCTATTAAAGGAATTAGTGCTTAACAATGACCAATGTCCAGTGGAGCGATCAATTATGAAGCGCACAACGGGTACTCCAGAACTCGAGGCTATGAAAGTTTTAACTTTACAAGTTGCCTCATTAGCTAAACAACTATAGGAGTTTCATGTGACAGCAAGTGTAGGGAAAACGTCAAAAGTTAGCTGTCAATGGTGTCAAGGACCGCATTTGAGTGAAGAATGTCAAGAGGGCAATCCCATGTAGAGTGAAACCACAGAGCAAGCTAACTATATGGGTAATTTTAATCGGCAAGGTAATCCCAATTCCAACACCTATAATTCAGGATGGCGACAACACCCGAATTTTTCATGGCGGAATTCTCAAAATGCGATGCAAATGCCTCAAGCAGTTCCACCTGGTCCTTCTCAACAAGTTAAAAAGAAAAATGATCTTGAAACAGCCCTTATACAGTTTATGATCGAAACGCGTACTGCGATGCAAAATCAATCAACCCAAATTCGAAGTCTTGAAAATCAACTTGGTCAATTTGCGAGCGTCATCAATGGAAGGCCTCAAGGCTCACTACCAAGTAACACAGAGGTGAACCCCAAAGCTCATTGTAATGCAATCACCACTTGCAAGGGAACCATAATTGAACCAGTGCAAAAAAAGACACAAGGGCCTAAAGTTGTTAATGAGGAGTCAAATGCAGATGAAGTTCAAGGATCATCACCATCTCATCATTCTCCAACTCAAGCAAACTCACTTTCAGTGCCGTTTCCGCAAAGATTGAAAAATGTGAAGCTTGATAAACAATTTTCTCAATTTCTAGATGCCTTCAAAAAGCTCCACATTAATATTCCATTTGCCGACGTGTTGGAACAAATGCTGAGTTATGCCAAATTTATGAAAGATATTCTTTCCCACAAGCGGAAAATAGAGGAGTGTGGTATTATTGCTTTTTCATAAGAGTGCAGTGCCATTATTCAGAAGAAGCTCCCTCAAAAACTAAAAGATCCGGGAAGTTTTACTCTTCCTTGCGAGATTGGAATTTCTGAATTTACCAGGGCACGGTGCGACTTGAGGGCGAGCATTAATTTAATGCCTCTATCTATATTTTGGAAACTCGATTTAGGCAAAGCCAAGCCGACAAGGATTACATTACTCATGGCCAATCGGTCTATTAAACACCCGAGGGGAATCATTGAAGACGTGCTTGTAAAGGTAGATAAATTCATATTCCCTACTGATTTTATTGTGCTTGATATGGAAGAAGATAGAGATGTGCCGATTATTTTCGGAAGACCACTCCTTGCTACGGGTCGTGCTCTTATTGTGTACAAAAAGGTGAGTTGAGCTTGAGAGTTCAAGATAAAGAAGTCACGTTTAACGTGTTCAGAGCCATGAAATATCCGGGGGAGGATAATGATATTTTTCGTGTTGAGGTTACCGAGTCCGTGGCAGATGAAGTTGCACATCGACCAGACGACCCTTTAGAAGCATGTTTGTTTAAGCAGAATTATTCTCTGGAAGAGGACAAGGAAGTACGTGGTTATGCGATGTGGATGGACTCTTATGAGCCGAATATGAGGAAATACTATGAAAATTTGGGGGAAGGTTCGTCACGCACATTGCCATCCATTGAGCAACCACTTGCACTAGAATTGAAAACACTACCGTCACATTTAAAGTACGCATATTTACAAGCTCCATCTTCTTTACCGGTCATTATTTCTGTTGACCTATCTATAGAGGAAGAAGATAAGTTACTCTGAGTTCTTCGACAACTCAAATCGACAATTGGTTGGACTTTGAGAGATTTAAAGGGGATAAGCTCATCATTTTGTATGCATAGAATCCTTATGGAGGAAGATCACAAGCCATCAGTGGAACACCAACGACGTCTCAACCCCACCATGAAAGAAGTAGTGCACAAAGAAATATTAAAGTGGTTAGATGCGGGGGTGATATACCAAATTTCTGACAGTTCATGGGTTAGCCCCGTCCAGGTTGTACCAAAAAAAGAGGAATGACAATTGTGCAAAACAAAAATAATGAGCTCATTCCAACTCGCACTGTCATCAGAAGCTTGGCAGGTTATCAGGACATAAATTTTATTGTTTTCTTGATGGATACTCTAGATATAATCAAATAGCTATCGCCCCTGAAGACCAAGAGAAGACCACATTTACCTGCCCTTACGGCACCTTTGCATTTCGACAAATGCCATTTGGTCTTTGTGATGCCCTTGCCACTTTTCAAAGATGCATGATAGCTATATTTTTTGATATGGTCGAACGCATTATTGAGGTATTCATGGATGATATTTCTGTTTTTGGATCTTCTTTTGATTGTTGTCTGGAGAATTTGAATATGGTGCTTCAACGATGTGTAGAGACAAATTTGGTATTGAATTGGAAAAAATGTCATTTCATGATACGTGAAGGTATTGTGTGTTAGGCCATCGGATATCATCCAAAGGGATAGAAGTGGATCGGCCAAGATTGATACGATTGAAAAGCTACCACCACCTATCTCAGTTAAAGGCGTGACGAGTTTTTTGGGACACGCAGGATTTTATCGTAGATTCATCTAAGACTTTAGCAGGATCACCAAGCCATTATTTAACCTATTGGAAAAGAATGTGGAGTTTAAGTTTGATACTGACTGTTTAAATGCATTTAATTTATTGAAAGAAAAGCTCACTTCAGCACCCATTGTAGTGGCACCAGACTGGAATCATCCATTCGAAATTATGAGCGATGCTAGTGATTTTGCAATTGGAGCAGTGTTAGGGCAACGCAAAGATAAGACCTTCCGCACTATTTATTATGCAAGTCGAGTCCTCAATGAAGCTAAGTTGAATTATGCTACAACAGAAAAAGAACTACTTGCAGTGGTATTCACCTTCGACAAATTTCGTTCTTATCTGATCGGAAATAAGGTAATTGTTTTTACTGATCATTCAGCCATTAAATACCTTATGGTTAAAAAAGATGCAAAACCGCGCCTTATTCGTTGGGTTTTACTACTCCAAGAGTTTGTTCTGGAGATTGTAGATAAAAATGGCATAGAAAATCTAGTGGCAGATCACCTGTCCAAACTACAATCTCAAGAACATGTTAAAGAGGATGGAGTACCAATTGTTGATACATTTCCGAATGAAGAACTTTTTAGCATCAACACTACACCATGGTATGCAGATATTGTCAATTTCCTTGCTAGTGGTGTTCTGCCCATAGAGCCTTCAGCTTATAAAAGAAAGAAATTTTTTGCTGGTGTTAAAAGATATTATTGGGATGATCCTTTTCTTTACAAGCACTATGCGGATCAGATCATAAGGCGGTGTATTTCGGAAGATGAGGTGGAAAATATATTAAAGCATTGTCATTCACTAGAGTGTGGGGGCCATTTTGGTGGCAAAAGAACAGCTGCAAAGGTATTACAATATAGTTTTTTTTGGCCTACCCTTTTCAAAGATGCTCATTTATTTGCTATGTCATGTGACCGCTACCAACGTACCGGCAATATTTCACACCGAGATGAGATGCCATTGACCAATATTCTGGAAGTAGAGTTATTTGATGTTTGGGGAATTGATTTCATGCCGTTTCCTACTTCTTTCAATCATAAATATATTCTCCTAGCAGTCGATTATGTATCAAAATGGGTGGAGGCATCTGCTACCCCAACCAATGACAGTAAAGTGGTGCTCAATTTTCTTCGTAAAAATATTTTCACACGTTTTGATACTCCTCGGGCTATTATCAGTGACAAAGGTACACATTTTTGTAATAAGCAATTTGAAGCCTTATTGTTGAAATATGGGGTGAAGCATCGCAAGGTTCTCGGGTATCATCCACAATCTAATGCTCAAACCGAGGTTTCGAATAGAGAGATCAAGCAAATTCTGGAAAAAACGGTAAGTTCATCTCGCAAAGATTAGTCCGAAAGCTAGATGATTCTCTTTGGGCATATCGAACAGCATTCAAAACACCATTAGGTATGTCACCATACCGATTGGTTTTTGGTAAAGCATGCCATCTTCCGATGGAATTAGAACATCGCGCTTTATGGGCTATTTAAAAAAATAAATATGGAGTCACAAGCAGCAGGCGAAGCGGGATTATTACAGTTAAACGAGCTGGATGAATTTTGACGAGAAGCTTATGAAAATTCAAGAATTTATAAAGAAAAGACAAAGGCGTGGCATGATAAACATATTGTGCCGAAGGAATTTGCACCAGGACAACAAGTATTATTATTTAATTCTCGACTTCAGTTATTTCCCGGCAAACTCAAGTCACGATGGTCAGGTCCGTTCACGGTACTTAAAGTGTTTCCTCATGAGACTGTTGAAATTCAAGGTGAAGATCAATCTATATTCAAAGTTAACGGTCAAAGATTAAAACCTTATTGGGGCGGTACATTCGACACTGAAAAATCTATTCTCCTTTTAAACAAAATATGAAGCAGCACTGCGTCCAGCTGATGACGTTAAAACACGCACTTGGTGGGAGGTAACCCATTTCTCATTTATTTTGTTTATTCTTTTAGTTTTTTTTATTTTTTTATTTTTATTGTTTTCATTTTCAGTTTTAATCTCGTCACTTCATTTTGATACGAGTAGTTTTATATTATAGGTTAACTGTTTGGTGTTTTAAGTTATAAAAAAAAAAACATTTCGAACTTCTTTGAAACAGAGAAGTCGCCGATCCATCGGCTCAATTGGCAATCGATCGGCGACTCATATTTTTTTTGGAACGGTGATTCTGTTTAAACCCGAGAAGACGCCGATCGATCGGCTCATTTGGCAATCGATCAGTGACTCACACTATTTTTTGGCACGGATATGCAACCGATTGATCGGCTAAAAGGGCCGATCGATTGGCTCATTTGGCGATCAATCGGCAACTTACACTATTTTTTGGTACGGATATGCAGCCGATCGATCAGCTAAAAGGGGCGATCGATCAACACTTCTGATTTTTAATACTAGGCGATCGATCGGTGATTCACTTTCAACTTTTGCCCTACCCTTTGTGACACAATCCCTTTCTCCTTTCTGATTTCACTCTTCCACCGAACTCACACCCGATCGATCGGCGCCCACTTTCCAACGCCTTCTTCAGCGATACATAACAGAGCTCTCCCATGACAAAGGTAACTTCTCCTACTGCGCACTTTTCTTTCTAGCACTTGGCCATTTTCGGAGTCTTGCACGTTATCTTCCCTACTCTCGTTTTGGTCATACTTTGAACGTCTTTGGTCTATGTTAATCTTTTTCATGCTGTGATCGTTAAGTGAACCATTGCTTGTTGATTTTGCGGGTGGTTAAGGTTATAGTCCCATTGTGTTTAACCATTTATTTTGCCTGCTCACCACGTGTTTGATTAAATGTCTGACTCCAGTTGAACTTCCAATTGAGCATTTTGTTTATTCCAATTTTATTACTTGTTGTTCTCATGTGCTTAACTGTCGTGCGTGTGTATGCTAGGTTGGATGTGTTTGCTTCGTGTGTGTAGTGCCAGGTTATATACTATGTGTGACATTCCACCATGCCGCCTAAACGATCAAGAGCCAAGACATGTCTAGTCTCCTTCAGCCCCATCCAGCACTCATTCTTCAGCCCCATCGCGGCTAATTATTTTAAGGAGTTTATGACAAAAGTGTAACACCCGGTTTCGTTGAACCAATGTACTTAACCAACTTGTAGTGTACGTTTTATGGATAAAATTGGGAGAATTAGTGATTAGGTTAATAAATGACTAAGTAATGTCATAATAGTAAATAGAGAATTATAGTGATAACCTATTTAAGGAAAGAGGTTTTGTGATTAATGCACTGTAGCCACCACTATTTTTCCATACTTTCTCTCGGTATTCAGCTCAAGCTCAGCAGAGCTCTCCAGGCGATTCCCTCTCTTATTTTGCCCCAAACTAGGTGAGTCTACTTCGGTTTCGAGTTACATTATAACTAATGATGGAAGGAAGAAGTATAGATGTGAGCTTTGGTGAATGCTGTAGGTAGGGGTTAATTTTGGTTTTGTGGTGAATCAGGAATGCACTATGTATAGAACTCCCAAACTAGATTCCTTAGATTTCTGGATGGATTAGAATGAGATTTAGTAAAAATCTAATTGATATTCTATTTATGACTTAGGTGAGCAAAACTTCCGAAGTAGTTTGAAACCGAGCATTTCCAGGAAGCCAGGTAAGTGAAGTATGCATGAGTCTTCGGGCCTACATCACAAAACTGTAGGATTATGTTTGTCTGAATTTGTCTAAATGTCATGCATCATATTTTGAAAGAATACGAAAATGAATTTACATGTATTGGTATGGTGAGAAATGAACAGATTGAAACGGATAAACTATTAAGAGAACTAATCCGCCCCTTAACTATGAAGGGATTTATAACTTTGGGAAAATTGATCCGCTTCCCAATGGAATTAGGATCCGATCAGCTGTTAAGGGAACTAATCCGCCCCCTTAATTTATGAAGATGAGTATGACTTTGGGAAAAATTGATCCAACTCCCAATGGAACCGAGGGATCAGATCAGTGAAAGAATGTAAATGCAACTGAGATGTGAAAGTAGAAACTGCATGATTAGAATTTATGTTTCAGCATTTCATTTCATTATTGCTTCACTTATTTAGCATTAGGCTAATAGATGAGTTTTGTGATGTAGGTGAGGAAGCCTCAGAAGGTATGTTCTCTGAGCATGTTGAGGAATAGGCTGTTAGGGGAGCACATTCATGCCTCGACTTGGTGATTTGATGAGGCGGTTTAACTATTGTCAAATTATGAAGTTTTAGTGGTTAAGTGTCTTGTGGAAGTATGCAGAGAGTTTTAATAACATTAATAGCTCTGGTGTTTTTAACAACTTTATGGTTTTCTTGCTCTGAGCATGAAAATCATGATTTGGTTTAGAGGTAGTCGCTTTGCTGGACATTTTTAGAAAGTTGTGAACTTATGTTGTTTTGATCGATTTTTAGTAAAATGCTCAAGCTCTTTTGGTAGTCGGAGTTTTCCTTGTATAGAGTGAAAAAGGTTGTTATGCTGTTATGATTGAGTGTTTTGTCTATCGGTGGATGTAGTCCACCGGTGGATGTTGAGTGTTTTGTCTATCGGTGGATGTAGCCTACCGGTGGATGTTGAGTGTTTTGTCTATCGGTGGATGTTGAGTGTTTTGTCTATTGATGGATGTAGCCCACCGGTGGATGTTGAGTGTTTTGTCTATCGGTGGATGTTGAGTGTTTTGTCTATCGGTGGATGTTGAGTGTTTTGTCTATTGATGGATGTAGCCCACCGGTGGATGTTGAGTTTTTGTCGTTTTGTGACCCGTGGATGTTGAGTGTTTTTTCTATCGGTGGATGTAGCCCACTGGTGGATGTTGAGTTTTTGTCGTTTTGTAACCGGTGGACGTGAGTGTAGGAGTGAGTATTAGATTTTTGTCGTTTTGTAATCTACAGATGCTGAGGGTTTCTGTCGCTCGAAGGAATCGAGCGGTGGATGTGGGTAGTCGACATGTCGTGCGACTGACACTGTTTAGCGGTGGATGCCCTCTATTTTCGCCTCTACCGCTGAGTCTACTTTATTTATGCTTCTGCCGCTGACATTGTTTAACGGTGGATCTATCGCTGGAATTGTTCAGTGATGGACGCGCTCTATTTTATTTCGTTTTCTTTTAACCAATTGTCTTTAATATTTTAATTAAATTAATAAATGTTGTTTTATACAAAAAATTTTCCGCTGCAAGTTTTACTTTTAAGGATCAAAATTTGATCGTCGAGTGAAACTTTAAGTTTTTCTTAGAATGTTAAAGTATGGTTATGTATTATGTGTGACGAACCGGGTTTATATAATTCGAGTCGTTACAGTATGGTATTAGAGACATTCAGTTAAACCGTTCAAAAGATTACTCATCAGTGTCAATCGTTGCATGGAAGTACTTCAACAACTGTAAGTGTTTATGTTAACCTTAGCTATTAGATATTTATGAGAGCAATTAACCTTGTCCAGGAATATAGCAAAATGGCTAGACGACCAGGAAGACCAAGGGTACCGAGAGAGATGCCAAATTTGAGAAGTGAGGAGGACCCTAGTGTAATTAGGCAACTGACAGACTTTGTGCGCCAACAGACAGATTTGGTTTGTCAACAATCCGATTAGTTGGGAGTATTGTCGAACCGAGAGGTACAAGGAAGTGCCAACTCGAGTTCCAGTATTGAGCATTCAGGAGACCGATTTCGGAGGCTACAGCAACCCACATTTGATAGAAAGTCATCCAATCCAATTGTTGCTAATGAGTGGCTTAGGAAGATTCAGAGCATCTTAAGATGTGCCAAAGTCGGGGAAGGAGACAAAGTCACTATGGCAATGTTCCATTTGGCTGGGGACGCTCAACTTTGGTGGGAAACCATAGAGACCGCCACTGACGTTCTGGCTATGTCATGGTCACAGTTCAAGGAGATTTTTTATGAGAAATATTTCAACAGCACAGTGCAGGCTGCAAAGAAAGTGGAGATTTTTAACTTGAAGCAGACAGGGTCTGTGGTTGAGTACAGTAGGCAATTCGAGTCCCTGTCCAGTTTTGCTGGACATTTTGTTCACAAGAATGAGGATAAGGTGTTTCAGTTTGTGAATGGACTGAAGCCGGAAATTTACAGAGGAGTAAAATTTTGTGGTATTAAGGGTTTGTCCTTCAGTGAAGTTGTGTCCACGGCGTTGGAGGTGGAAGAAGCGGAGATGAAGTGTGCTGGGCCAAAGGAAGCCCCACCCGCAGAGAGGAATCAAGAGGCCAAGTGAAGGCCAGAATAACTAGGGAACAGGTGTAACACCCAGTTCTATCAAACCGCTTCTCTAATCTTTTTTTTAAATTAATATCACACTTTATATGGTACTAATAAAAGTAGAGTTAATGGATGACTAGGCGAGGGCATAAGGGTAATTGAAAATTTAAAAGTGGATAACGTATTTAAGGAAAAAGGTTTTGGGTTTAATGCATTGTAGCCGCCACTGTTTCCCAAATCATTTTCTACTCTCAGCTCCTCAGCTCAGCAGAGTGCGCTAGGAGATTCTTCTCTAATTTTCCCTTCGACTTAGGTGAGTTTTACTAAGGTATCTTACTGCATTATGATTATAGACGATAGAGGAGTATCGTAGATGTATGTTCCTGGGAAATGCAAGGCGTACGAGTTGAGTCGGGTCTCGTATGAATCGGGAATGCACATAGGACAGAGTCCCAAACTAGCTCCTAGGATTTTTGAATGGTATAGGATGAGGTTAGTGAAGATCTAATTGATATTCTGTTTATGACTCTAGGTGAGCAAGGCTTCCAAAGTAGTTGAAAACGAGCTTTTCCAGGGAGCCATGTAAGTGAAGTTTGCTTTTACCTTCGGGCCTACATCACAAAACAGTAGGATTATGTGTGTTTGAATGTTTTTATGTCATGCATCATATTTTTGAAAGTATGCGAAAATGATTTTACATGAAATGGCATGGTAAGGAATGAACAGACTATAACAGATAAGCTATTAAGAGAACTAATCCACCCCTTAACTTATGAAGGGATTTATACTTTGGGAGAAGTGATCCAACTCCCAATTACACAGGGGGATCTGAACAGTTGTTAAGGGAACTAATCCGCCCCTTAATCGAGAGAGAGGGTGTATGACTTTGGGAGAAGTGATCCAACTCCTAATTTCACAGAGGCATTAGTTCAGAAGCGAATGCATATGCAACTGAGATGAGAAAGTAGAGACTACATATTTAGGAATTTATGTTTCAGCATTCCATTTCATTACTGCTTTACTTACTTAGCATTAGGCTAATAGATGAGTTTTGTGATGTAGGTGTCAAGCTTTCAACAGGTTAATTCCTTGAGTTTTTTGAGGAATAGGTGAAGTTGGAGGAGCACTTCTATGCTACGGTTAGGTGCTCTGATGAGGCGATTTAACTTTTGTCTGAATGAGAGTTTTCAGTGGTTAGGTATTCTGATGAAGTGTTCTGAGAATTTTTAATGACAGTAGAAGTTTGATATTTCTTTTAACACTTCTGTGATCTTCTTTTCTGGAATTGGAAATATGATTTGATTTCGATTGTAGATTGCTATTCTGAATTTTTAAGAATTATGGATTTGTGTTGATTAGTATGATTCCAGCAAAATGTACAAAATCGTTTAGCAGTCGGATTTACTCTTGTGTGTGTGTGTGTGTGTGTGTGTGTGTGTGTGTGTGTGTGTGTGTGTGTGTGTGTGTGTGTGTGTGTGTGTGTGTGTGTGTGTGTGTGTGTGTGTGTGTGTGTGTGTGTGTGTGTGTGTGTGTGTGTGTGTGTGTGTGTGTGTGTGTGTGTGTGTGTGTGTGTGTGTGTGTGTGTGTGTGTGTGTGTGTGTGTGTGTGTGTGTGTGTGTGTGTGTGTGTGTGTGTGTGTGTGTGTGTGTGTGTGTGTGTGTGTGTGTGTGTGTGTGTGTGTGTGTGTGTGTGTGTGTGTGTGTGTGTGTGTGTGTGTGTGTGTGTGTGTGTGTGTGTGTGTGTGTGTGTGTGTGTGTGTGTGTGTGTGTGTGTGTGTGTGTGTGTGTGTGTGTGTGTGTGTGTGTGTGTGTGTGTGTGTGTGTGTGTGTGTGTGTGTGTGTGTGTGTGTGTGTGTGTGTGTGTGTGTGTGTGTGTGTGTGTGTGTGTGTGTGTGTGTGTGTGTGTGTGTTTCGATTGTAGATTGCTATTCTGAATTTTTAAGAATTATGGATTTGTGTTGATTAGTATGATTCCAGCAAAATGTACAAAATCGTTTAGCAGTCGGATTTACTCCTTGTTAGAGTCTCTTTTTGGTCTATCGGTAGAAGTTGGGTGTTTTGTCCGCTGGCAGATGTTGGAGGATTAAATCATCCGACTGACGTCATCGGAAGATGTCTTCAGTAGAAGCCATCGGTATGAGTCTCTAGTAGCCTTGTCATTTTGTGAACGGTGTGTATGTGTGTGTGTGTGTGTGTGTGTGTGTGAATAAAAGATTTTTATCGTTTAGTGATCGGAAGATGCGAGAAGAAGTCTTTTGTCGTTTAGTGATCGGAAGATGCAAGAAGAAGTCTTTTGCCGTTTAGTGATCGGAAGATGCGAGAAGAAGTCTTTTGTCGTTTAGTGATCGGAAGATGCGAGAAGAAATCTTTTGTTGTTTAGCGATCGGAAGATGCAGAACGTTCTATCGGTAGATGTAGGCTGTGAATATTTGTTGTTTGTGGTCGGCAGAGGTTGGATGAAATAATCATCCTGCTGACGTCATCGGTAGATGTGTATAATAAATTTTTCGTTTTGTGATCGGTAGAAGTCTTCTGTTTATGTCTCTGCCTTTTGTCGTTGACTTTATTTAGCGGCAGATGCGTTTGACTCTTATGATTTTCAAGTCTTCACCCTTAAGTCTGGATCTCTTCTGTCCGAATTGTTTCTTAATATTTAACCGATTATTCAAACATTGTTTTATAGCTTTTCTTAATTTTGTTCTGCTCAAAAGAATTTCCGCTGCAAGTTTTTAAATGTTTTGAGATTTTAGAAAATGTCAAATTTTGACTTTCGAGCGAAGTTTTAAAATTTGGTCTAAAGTTTCTTAGTTATGTTCGGATTTTGAGTAACGAACTGGGTTCAGAGAACTCGGGGCGTTACAGTATGGTATCAAAAACATTCAGTTAAACCATTCAAAAGATTATTCATCAGTGCCGATTGTCGCATGAGAGTACTCCAACAACTGTAAGTGTTTATGTTAACCTTAGTTATTAGATGTTTATGAGTGTAGTTAACCTTGAACAGGAGTATAGAAAATGGCTAGACGACCAGGAAGACCAAGAGTACCAAGAGAGATGCCCAACTTGAGAGCTGAGGAAGATCCTAGCGTGATTAGGCAGCTGACAAATCTGGTGCGTCAGCAAACAGACCTAGTGCGTCAACAGTCCGATCAGCTAGGAGTGCTGTTGAACCGAGAGGTACAGGGAAGTGTCAACTCGAGTTCTAGCAATGAACATTCTGGAGATAGATTCAGGAGGTTACGACCACCCACGATTGATGGACAGTCATCTGATCCAGTTATTGCTGAAGGATGGCTTAGAAAGATTGAGAGTATGTTTAGGTGTGCCAACATTGGAGAAGGAGACAAGGTCACGTTGGCAACATTTCATTTGGCTGGTGAAGCTCAACTCTGGTGGGAAACAATAGAGACCATCACTGATGTTTTGGCGATGCCTTGGTCACAATTCAAGGACGTCTTCTATGAGAAGTATTTTAACAGCATTGTCCAGACCGCGAAAAAGTTAAAGCTTCTGAACTTGAAGCAGACAGAGTTTGTGGCCGAGTACAGTAGGCAGTATGAGTCCCTGTCCAGGTTTACTGGACATTTTCCTCACAAGGACGAGGATAAGGTGTTCAAATTTGTGCATGGACTGAAGCCGGAAATTTACCGAGGAGTTAAATTTTATGGTATTAAAGGCTTAACATTCATTGAAGTTGTGTCCACTGCCCGGGAAGTGGAAGAAGCTGAAAGGATGTGTGCTAGACCAAAGGGGGTCCCACAAAAGTTTATCCAGCCACACCAACAAAGAAGAATGAAGAGGCCTAATGAGGGCCAGAATAGCCAAGGAACAGGAGGGAAAATACAGAATGCCAGGAAATTTCCTCAGTGTCCTAAGTGTTTGAAGAACCACCCGGGCGAGTGCAGATTGGGCTTTGGGAAGTGTTTCAACTGTGAGAAGGTTGGACACACGATCAAAGAATGCCCGAAGCCTAGAATCACCAGATGCTACAATTGTAACAAGGTCGGCCATATTAGCAGAGACTGCCCAGCTTCTAAAAGTGGCCCTGCCATGATTAAACCGATGATATTTTCCATGATGGAGTCAGATGAGGAACAGCCCGCTGTTGTGTCAGGTACTATATTGATCAACTCTGTGTCTGCTTTTACTTTATTAGATTCTGGTGCAACGCATTCATTTATAGCATCTGCATTTGCTGATAAGTTAGATGTACAGTTTACCTCTTCCATGCATGTGTTTAATGTTGCATTACCCTCTGGTGTACGCATGCACTCTAACTAAGTGATGCTTGACAGTGATGTGTTAGTAGGGAACGTAAGTCTACCTGCTGATCTTATTATTATGAATATAATGGGATTTGATGTAATCCTAGAAATGGACTGGTTGTTTAAACACCACGCCACAATTGATTGTAGGACTGGAATAGTTAGTTTCCAACCCCCTGGTAGTTTGAAACATACCTTTCAAGTTTCAAGGAAGAGTAAGGAAATGTCTGTGATGACTTCTTTTAACACTAGACCTCCCCCATGTGAAGAGTATTTGTGTTTCTTAGCTAGCATTTTAGACACACAACTTGTAGGAAAAGCAAATCCTCAAAATGTCTTAATTGTCCAAGTCTTTTCTAAAGTATTTTTGGATGACCTTCCTGGTTTGCCGCCAGATAGGGAAATTGAATTTGTTGTAGATGTTTACCCCGGCGTTGAGCCTGTGTCTAAAAATCCATATAGATTAGCACCATCAGAACTTAAGGAATTAAAGAAACAATTGGAGGATCTGTTGGATAAAGGATTCATACGTCCTAGCTTTTCACCGTGGGGTGCACCTGTCTTTTTTGTCAAAAAGAAGGATGGATCAATGCGGATGTGCATTGATTATCGGGAACTATATAAGCTAACTGTCAAGAACAAGTATCCATTTCCAAGGATTGACGATTTATTCGACCAACATAATGGTGCAAAAGTCTTCTCTAAAATTGATCTAAGGTCAGGTTACTATCAATTGAAAGTTAAATCTGAAGATATCACAAAGACTGCCTTTCGTACAAGGTACGGACATTATGAATTTTTGGTTATGTCCTTTGGATTGACAAATGTACCAGCAGCCTTCATGGATCTTATGAATAGAGTGTTTCATGAGTATTTGGACAAGTTTGTCATTGTATTTATAGATGACATTTTAATATATTCACGTACTAAGGACGAGCATGCAAGGCATTTGAGTTTGGTGTTAGGAGTACTTAGACAGCACCAACTTTATGCTAAGTTTTCCAAGTGTGGGACAGAGTTCACTTTCTTGGTCATGTGATCTCTGGAGATGGGATATCTGTCGATCCAGCCAAGGTTCAAGCAGTTAAGGAGTGGCCCCAACCGAAGAATGCTACAGATATTTGGAGTTTCCTTGGGTTAGAAGGATACTACAGGAAATTTATTGAAGGATTCTCGAAGATTGCTACACCCCTCACTCGGTTAACTAGGAAAAACATTAAGTATGCATGGACTAAGGAATGTGAATCCAGTTTCTAGACTTTGAAACAGAAACTAACCAATGGCACAATATTAACCCTTCCTGTTGAAAATGGTAAATTCAGCATTTATTGTGATGCTTCCAAAATTGGTCTTGGATGTGTGTTGATGCAGGATGGTAAGGTAATAGCCTATGCTTCTAGACAGTTGAAAACACATTAGAAGAATTACCCTACACATGATCTAGAATTAGCTGCAGTGGTATTTGCACTTAAGATTTGGAGGCATTACTTGTATGGACAAACTTGTAAAATATTCTAAGACCATAAAAGTCTGAAATATATCTTCACATAGAAGGAATTAAATATGAGGCAACATCGATGGTTGGAATTTGTAAAGCATTATGATTTTGAGATTAAGTACCATCCCGGCAAAGCAAATGTTGTGGCAGATGCTTTGAGTAGAGTAACGACATCAACCCCAACTATGATTTTCGATATGCCATTAGCCTTAGAGTCTGAATTCCAAAGGTTTAATCTAGAAGTAGTATCCAGTGTATCAGCTATACTTTCAGCCATAACCTTAAAGCCTACTATTCTTGAGAAAATAAAGGAAGCTCAGACGAATAATGACGAGTGTAACAAGTACAAGTTAAGCATGGATTCTACGGACAAATCCGATTTTAACTATTTTGCTAATGGAATCCGTAAGTTTAGAAATAGATGGTTTGTTCCTGCCATTAAAGAACTTCGAGATGAGATTCTTCCAGATTCTCTGTTCACCCTGGAAGTACAAAGATGTACAAGGATCTTAAACAACATTATTGGTGGCCAAGTATGAAAAGGAGTGTGGCAGAGTATGTAGGATCATGTTTGTGTTGTCAGCAGATTAAAGCTGAGCATCAGAGACCCTCAGGAACATTGCAACCTTTAGCAGTTCCGGAATGGAAATGGGAACAAATAACTATGGACTTTGTTGTGGGATTGCCTAGAACAGCAAAGGGACATGATGCAATCTGGGTGATAGTTGATCGATTAACTAAATCTGCCCACTTTCTGCCGATAAAGATGACTTACTCGATGGATCATCTTGCTGAATTGTATGTGTAGGAGATGGTTAGATTACATGGAGTTCCAGGTACCATAATGTCAGATTGGGATTCTAGATTCACATCTAAGTTTTGGAAAAGTTTGCAAAAGGCTATGGGAACACAGCTTAGTTTTAGCACAGCTTTTCACCCTCAATTAGATTGACAATCCGAGAGAACTATTCAGACCCTAGAGGATATGCTCCGTGCATGTGTATTAGAATTTCAGGGTTCTTGGAGTAAATATTTATCGTTGGTGGAGTTTTCTTATAATAACAGTATGGCACCGTATGAAGCACTGTATGGACGAAAGTGCAGGTCTCCTTTGTACTGGGATGAAGTTGGTGAAGCACAGTTGCTTGGTCCTGTCATCGTGCAACAAACTGTTGAGAAGGTTGCCCTCATCCGCCAACAGATTTTGACAGCTCAAAGCCGACATAAAAGTTATGCTGATAAGAGACGTAGAGAATTGGAGTTTGAGGTAGGTGATGAAGTTTTCCTCAAGGTATCACCATTTAAAGGAGTTGTGAGATTCGGGAAGAGAGGCAAGTTGAACCCCTGATTTATTGGACCATTCACTATTCTGAAGAGAGTTGGGAGAGCAGCCTATCAGTTGCAGCTACCGGCTGCTATGGAGGGGATACACAGTGTGTTCCATGTTTCTATGTTGAAGAAGTGCATAAGGGATCCATATCAAATTGTGAAACAGCAGAACATTGAAATTCAACCTACTCTTGCTTATGAGGAGAAACCAGTAAGGATCTTAGATTATGCAGTGAAGGTATTACGCAATAAAAAGGTTCCACTAGTAAAAGTCTTATGGCACGACCATAACCTAGAGGAGACAACCTGGGAACGCCAGCAAGACATGATGGACCAACATCCAGAATTATTCAGGTACTAAACTTTGAGGAAAAAATTCTTTTAAGGAGGGTAGATTGTAACACCTGGTTCTATCAAATCGCTTCTCTAATCTTTTTTTTTAAATTAATGGCACACTTTATATGGTAATAATAAAAGTATGGTTAATGAATGACTAGGCGAGGGCATAAGGGTAATTGAAAATTTAAAAGTGGATAACGTATTTAAGGAAAGAGGTTTTGGGTTTAATGCAATGTAGCCTCCACTGTTTCCCAAATCATTTTCGACTCTCAACTCCTCAGCTCAGCAGAGTGTGCTAGGAGATTCTTCTCCGATTTTCCCTTCGACTTAGGTGAGTTTTACTAAGGTATCTTACTACATTATGATTATAGACGATAGAGGAGTATCATAGATGTATGTTCCTGGGAAATACAGGGCGTAGGAGTTGAGTCGGGTATCGTATGAATCGGAAATGCACATAGGACAGAGTCCCAAACTAGCTCCTAAGATTTCTAAATGGCATAGGATGAGGTTAGTGAAGATCTAATTGATATTCTGTTTATGACTCTAGGTGAGCAAGGCTTCCAAAGTAGTTGAAACCGAGTTTTTCCAGGGAGCCAAGTAAGTGAAGTTTGCTTGTGCCTTCGGGCCTACATCACAAAACAGTAGGATTATGTGTGTTTGAATGTTTTTATGTCATGCATCATATTTTTGAAAGTATGCGAAAATGATTTTACATGAAATGGCATGGTAAGCAATGAACAGACTGTAACAGATAAGCTATTAAGGGAACTAATCCACCCCTTAACTTATGAAGGGATTTAGACTTTGAGAGAAGTGATCCAACTCCCAATTTAACAGGGGGATCTGAACAGTTGTTAAGGGAACTAATCCACCCCTTAATCGAGAGAGAGGATGTATGACTTGGGGAGAAGTGATCCAACTCCCAATTTCACAGGGGGATCAGTTCAGAAGCAAATGCATATGCAACTGAGATGAGAAAGTAGAGACTGCATATTTAAGAATTTATGTTTCAGCATTCCATTTCATTACTGCTTTACTTACTTAGCATTAGGCTAATAGATGAGTTTTGTGATGTAGGTGCCGAGCTTTTAACAGGTGAATTCCCTGAGTTTACTGAGGAATAGGTGAAGTTGAAGGAGCACTTCTATGCTACGGTTAGGTGCTCTGATGAGGCGGTTTAACTTTTGTCTGAATGAGAGTTTTCAGTGGTTAGGTATTCTGATGAAGTGTTCTGAGAATTTTTAATGACAGTAGAAGTTTGATATTTCTTTTAACGCTTCTGTGATCTTCTTTTTTTGGAATAGGAAATATTATTTGATTTCGATTGTAGCTTGCTATTCTGAATTTTTAAGAATTGTGGATTTGTGTTGATTAGTATGATTTCAGCAAAATGTACAAAATCGTTTAGCAGTCGGATTTACTCCTTGTTAGAGTCTCTTTTTGGTCTATCGGTAGAAGTTGGGTGTTTTGTCCGCCGGCAGATGTTGGAGGATTGAATCATCCGACTGACGTCATCGGAAGATGTCTTCAGTAGAAGCCATCGGTAGGTGTCTTCGGTATGAGTCTCTAGTAGCCTTGTCGTTTTGTGAACGGTGTGTGTGTGTGTGTGTGTGTGAATAAAAGATTTTTGTCGTTTAGTGATCGGAAGATGCAAGAAGAAGTCTTTTGTCGTTTAGTGATCGGAAGATGCTAGAAGAAGTCTTTTGTCGTTTAGTGATCGGAAGATGCGAGAAGAAGTCTTTTGTCGTTTAGTGATCGGATGATGCGAGAAGAAGTCTTTTGTCGTTTAGCGATCGGAAGACGCATAACGTTCTATTGGTAGATGTAGGCTGAGAATATTTGTCGTTTGTGGTCGGCAGAGGTTGGATGAATGAATCATCCGGCTGACGTCATCGGTAAATGTGTATAATAAATTTGTCATTTTGTGATCGGTAGAAGTCTTCAGTTTATGTCTCTGCCCTTTTTTGTTGACTTTATTTAGCGGGAGATGCATTTGACTCTTACAGTTTTCAAGTCTTCACGCTTAAGTCTTGATCTCTTCTGGCCGAGTTGTTTCTTAATATTTAACTGATTATTCAAACATTGTTTTATAGCTTTGCTTAATTCTGTTTATCTCAAAAGAATTTCCGCTGCAAATTTTTAAATGTTTTGAGATTTTAGAAAATGTCAAATTTTGACTTTCGAGCGAAGTTTTAAAATTTGGTCTAAAGTTTCTTAGTCATGTTCGGATTATGAGTAACGAACTGGGTTTAGAGAACTCGGGGCATTACAACAGGAAAGAAGGTGCAAGACACCCGGAAGTTTCCCCAGTGCCCGAAGTGTTTGAAAGGTCATCTGGGCGAGTGCAGGTTTGGGACGGGAAAGTCTTTCAACTGTGAGGAAGTTGGACACACATATAGGGATTGCCCGAATCCCAGAATTACCCGATGCTTCAACTGTAACAAAATCGGCCATATTAACAGAGATTGTCCAGCTCTGAAGAGTGGCCCTGCTAAGATAAAGCCGAGGATATTCTCCATGTTGGAGTCGGGCGATGAAGAACAACCCGTCGTAGTGTAAGGTACCATTTTAATCAACTCTATACCTACTTTTACTTTAATAGATTCTGATGCAACACACTCGTTTATAGCGTATGCGTTTTCTGTCAAGTTAGATGTACAGTTTACCCCTTCTGAGCACGTATTTAACGTCGCATTACCCTCTGGTGAGCGCATGCACTCTAACCAAGTGATGTTTGATAGTGTCGTGTTGGTAGGAAACAAGAATTTACCTGCTGATCTAATTATTATGGATATAATGGGATTTGATGTAATCTTAGGAATGGATTGGTTGTTCAAACAGTATGCCGCAATCGATTGTAGGACTAAAATTGTTAGTTTTCAACCCCCTGGTGGTTTGAAGCATACCTTCCAAGCTTTGAAGAAGAGTAAGGGAATGTCTGTTATGACTTCTATCAACGCTAGACCCTCTTCATGCAGAGAGTATTTATGCTTTCTGGCCAGCGTTATAGACACACAGTTTGTAGGAAAAGTAAGTCCTCAAAATGTCTTAGTTGTCCAGGACTTTCCATAAGTATTTTTGGATGACCTCTCTGGCTTGCCGCCAAATAGGGACATTGAATTTGTTGTAGATGTTTACCTGGGCGCTGAGCCTGTATCCAAGAACCCCTATAGATTAGCACCTACGGAGCTTAAGGAATTAAAGAAACAGTTGGAGGAACTATTGGATAAGGGGTTCATACGCCCAAGCTTTTCACCGTGGGGTACACCAGTTCTTTTTGTCAAAAAGAAGGATGGATCAATGCGTATGTGCGTTGGTTATCGGGAATTGAATAAGCTAACCATCAAGAACAAGTATCCATTGCCAAGGATTGATGATTTATTCGACCAGCTTAATGGTGCGCGATTTTTCTCTAAGATTGACCTTAGGTCCGATTATTATCAATTGAAAGTCAAATCAGAAGATATTCCTAAGACTGCCTTTCGCACAAGGTATGAACATTATGAGTTTTTGATTATGTCTTTTGGATTAACAAATGCACCAGCAGCATTCATGGATCTTATGAATAGAGTGTTTCATGAGTATTTGGACAAGTTTGTCATAGTATTTATTGATGATATACTAATCTATTCGCGTACTAAGGAGGAACATACAAGACATTTGAACCTGGTATTGGGAGTACTAAGGCAACATCAACTTTATGCTAAGTTTTCCAAGTGTGATTTTTGGTTGGACAGAGTTCACTTTCTTGGTCATGTGATCTCGGGTGATGGGATATCTGTCGATCCAGCTAAGGTTCAAACAGTTAAGGAATGGCCCCAACCAAATAATGCCACTGATATTCAGAGTTTCCTTGGATAAGCAGGATATTACAGGAAATTTATTGAAGGGTTCTCGAAGATTGCAACACCCCTCACTCGGTTAACTAGGAAAAACATTAAGTATGCTTAGATAGAGGAATGTGAGATTAGTTTTCAGACTTTGAAACAAAAGTTGACCATTGCTCCAGTATTAACACTCCCTGTTGAAAATGGAAAGTTCAGCATTTATTGTGACACTTCCAAGGTTGGACTTGGTTGTGTGTTGATGCAAGATGGAAAAGTAATAGCCTATGCTTCTAGACAGTTGAAAACACACGAGAAGAATTACCCTACACACGACTTAGAATTAGCTGCAGTGGTTTTTGCACTAAAGATTTGGAGGCATTACCTGTATGGACAGTCTTGTGAGATATTTTCAGACCATAAAAGTCTGAAGTATATTTTCACACAGAAAGAATTAAATATGAGGCAACGTAGATGGTTAGAGTTTGTCAAGGACTACGATTTTGAGATCAAATACCACCCCGACAAGGCGAATGTAGTGGCTGATGCATTGAGTAGAGTGATGACTTCAGCCTCTACATTGATTCTTGATATACCGTTAACCTTAGAGACTGAACTACAAGGATTTAACCTTGAGGTAGTGTCCAGTGTGTCAGCTATGCTTTCTGCTATTTCCTTGAGGCCTACTATTTTGAAGAAAATAAAGGAAGTTCAGGTGGATGATGTGGAATGTGATAAGTATAGGTCATTCATGAATTCTACTGATTTGTCAAATTTTAACAATTCTGTTGATGGAATTCTCAAGTTTCGAAATAGATGGTTTTTTCCGGCCAATAAAGAACTCCGAGAAGAGATCCTTTCAGAAGCTCATTCTTCTAGATTCTCCATTCATCCTGGAAGTACAAAAGTGTACAGAGACCTTAAGCAACATTATCGGTGGCCAGGTATGAAAAGAAGTGTGGCAGAGTATGTAGGATCGTGTCTTGTTTGCCAACGGGTTAAAGCTAAACATCAGAGACCTGCAGAAACATTACAACCTTTGTCTGTCCCCGAATGGAAATAGGAGCAAATAACGATGGATTTTGTGGTAGAATTGCCTAGGACAACGAGAGGACATGATGCAATTTGGGTCATTGTGGATCGTCTAACCAAATCTGCCCATTTTCTGCCTATAAAGATAACATACTCGATGGATCAACTTGCTGAGTTGTATGTGCACGAAGTTGTTAGACTGCATGGAGTTCCAAACACTATAGTTTCAGACCAAGACTCTAGATTACATCTAAGTTCTAGAAGAGTTTACACAAGGCTATGGGTACGTAGCTTAATTTCAGTACAGGCTTTCACCCTCAAACAGATGGACAATCCGAGAGAACTATTCAGACCTTAGAAGATATGCTTTGTGCATGCATTTTAGATTTTCAAGGATCTTGGAGTAAATATTTATCGTTGGTGAAGTTTTCTTATAATAACAGTTTTCAGGCAACTATCGGTATGGCACCGTATGAAGCATTGTATGGGCAAAAATGTAGATCTCCCTTGTACTGGGATGAAGTTGGTGAAGCACGTTTGATTGGTCCTGACATTGTGCAACAGACCGTAGAGAAGATTGCCCTCATCCGATAGATAATCTTGGCAGCTCAGAGTCGATAGAAGAGTTATGCTAATCGTAGACGTAAAGAATTTGAGTTTGAGTTAGGTAATGAAGCTTTTCTAAAGGTATCACCACTCAAAGAAGTTGTGAGATTTGGAAAGAGAGGCAAGTTGAACCCCAGGTATATTGGACCTTTCTCGATCATGAAGAGGATTGGAAAAACAGCATATGAGTTACAGTTGCCAGCCTCTATGGAAGGATTCACAATGTGTTCCATATTTCGATGCTAAAGAAGTGCTTGAGGGATCCATCTCAGATTTTGGAATAGCAGAGTACTAAAGTTCATCCCACTCTTACTTATGAGGAGAAACCAATAAGGATTCTAGACTATACTGTGAAGGTGTTGCGCAACAAAGAATTCCCACTGGTGAAAATTTTATGGTATAATCAGAACATAGAGGAGACAACCTGGGAGCGTCAGTAGGATATGATGGACCAATATCCAGAATTATTCAGGTAACGAATTTTGAGGACAAAATTCTTTTAAGGTGGGTAGATTATAAAACCCGGTTTCATTGAACCAATGTACTTAACCAACTTGTAGTGTACGTTTTATGGATAAAATTGGGAGAATTAGTGATTAGGTTAATAAATGACTAAGTAATGCCATAATGGTAAATAGAGAATTATAGTGATAACCTATTTAAGGAAAGAGGTTTTGTGATTAATACACTGTAGCTGCCACTATTTTTCCATACCGAGAGCTCTCCAGGCGATTCCCTCTCCGATTTTGCCCCAACCTAGGTGAGTCTACTTCGATTTCGAGTTACATTGTAACTAATGATGGAAGGAAGAAGTATAGATGTGAGCTTTGGTGAATGCTATAGGTAGAGGTTAGTGTAACACCCGAGATTTTTCTGGTAACGAGTGTAGCCTTAGAAGGGTTATGGGAAATTCAATTAGCAAGAGTTGTATTAAGAAATTAAATATTAAATTGGAGTGGATGAAGTATGGTGGAAGAGTTTGACAATTCAAACTTACTTGTGATTGGTTGAGAATTTTTGGTTTGAAAAGTCCAAGTATTTAAACCAATCAAATTTCAAGCAAAATATGTAAAATAAATGGAAGAAAAAGTGGGATTTAATTGTTGATTAACATTGGAAAAGTCAAGAGAAGAAAAGGAAATAGAATAGTTGAAAAGTCAAAAAGTAAGTAAAGAATGGTTGAAAAATCAAACCAAAACAATTTTGAAAAGCCAAAAGTTTTGATAACCAATAGAAATTTAAAAATTTATGAAATAAATGATAGAAAATGGGTGAAAGAAGAAGCCATCATGTTGGAAGAAATGAGAAGGGAAAAAGTGAGGGTTTAAGTGTAAAAATTAAAAACTTGTTAGGTGGAAATTAAAAGTGGAAAAACTTTTAGGTTAAAAAGACAAAATTGAACCAAATTTTATCATCTTCTTCCCCTTGCTCCACGATTCTCCTTGGCAGCCATTGAAGCTTCATTTCTTCATTTCATCAAGAGGTTTTCAAGGGTTTTTGAGGTAAAAATAAATGGGTTTTAGTTTAATGTTGGTTAAGGTTAGTTTTTAAGGGTTTTTAGTGGGTTTTGGGTGAATTTGCTTAGGGTTTGGAAAACCCTAAGTGTGACCTCCGAAAATTGAGCTTCAATGTTAGTTTTCTTTCCTATTTTGATCATTTAATTGTTGGATGCATTAGTTTAGGTAGTTAGAGTGATTAGATTATGGATTGGAATTAAATTACACAAAACGGTTCTGGTCTGTGCATTTCGGATTAGCTAAGTGTGTTGTTAGGTTAATTTGAGTGTTTAAATGGATAGTAGACGTGTAGAGGTTTTCGAATTGGGGTGGCACGTCGAAATCCGTTGAAAAATGAGAAAGTTATGACCGTTTGAAGTTTGACGGTCAAAATTGTGTAAAAATCAGGTTTTGGTGATTTGTGAGAGAAATATATTTTAAGTATTGTTAGTTTTAGATAGAAAATTTCCTTAGATTGTATTGAGAACTTATCAAGCTAAATTTCCGTTATTTAGGTCGTCGAACGAAGGAATTGATCGATAGAAGCGAGCTAGGGAAAACAGAGCAACCAGGTAAGTAGTGGACGTGTGTTTTGTTGCCTTCGGGCCTACACCACGGAACGGTAGGAAGCTATTTGTTGTTTGATTGCTTTGTTTGATAGTTGTTGGTTGTTTATTTCATTTGGTGTTTGAGTATTGCCTGGACATGCATCATTGTTTTCAAACTACGAAACGAACGGATTTTAGCATGGTTTTGAATGGTGAGATTGAAACATAAAGAGAGGTGTGAGTTGAAACGTAATGTGGTTGTGTTAGAGTCACCCAGTCGCGTTAGGGTAGCACCTTCGAGGAACTCTAGCGGAGTTTCCTAGTTGCGTTAAGGTGGTACCTTCGGGGGGACTAGCAGAGTTGAGTCACCCAGTCGCGTTAGGGTAGTACCTGCGAGGAACTCTAGCGGAGTTTCCTAGTCGCGCTAAGGTAGTACCTGCGGGGGGACTAGCAGAGTTAGAGTCACCCAGTCGCGTTAGTGTAGCACCTGCGAGGAACTCTAGCGAAGTTTCCTAGTCGCGTTAAGGTGGTACCTGCGGGGGGACTAGCAGAGTTGAGTCACCTAGTCGCGTTAGGGTAGCACCTGCGAGGAACTCTGGTAGAGTTTCTCAGTCGCGTTAAGGTGGTACTTGCGAGGGACTACTAGAGTTGTGGTTTGGCATTTGTGATGAATTACGTGAATGAGCAACGAAATGCACACGAAACAAGAGCAACTGAGCGAGTAGAAACTGTAACACCCGACATTTCGGCCAGGTGATTTTTTGACCATTTTCATTGTCACCCCCTCTTATTTAACCTTTATGATTTAAATTTAATGTTAAGACAAAATTTATTACAGGTTGAGTAAAACTAGGTTGGGTGGCAGTTTTGTAATTAAAATTGATGGATTGAGTATAAATAGGAAATGGAAACCTTAAACCTCATTTATTACCACTGTAGCCGACATTCCCTCTCGGCGATTTCTTCTCTCCCAAGTTCTTGCTCTCGGCTACCAGAACTTTCCTTTACCGACGGCTGGTTTCAGCTTGCCTTTCCTCTACGAATCCGTATCCGAGGTATACATTGACATTGTGGCTATCTATTAGTTTGTTACCCTGTTCTCAGCTCGGCGTTTGAGTTTCGGTCTTTATCAATGGTCGTGTGATATTAGAACATTGTGTAAACTGAGTGTGGTAACGTCCTTCCCGAATCGATTCTGATCATTTAGAGTAATCAACTCAGTTTCAATCGATGGTAGAACCTGCCTGCCTATTTTTGGATTTCTGGCAACACGGTGTATCAAACAGAGTATTTAGGAATGACTTTAGCTATTAGAGTCCTAGGACGATTTATGATTAGAACTATTAGGACCTTTGTTTTAACTACTGTAATGTACATGTTTTAGGTGAAGAAGTTTAAAGGGAAGGAGCTCGGATTGCTAAGGAATCCAGGTAAGTGAATGTATTAAGGTTTCTGGCCACTAGGGCCCTACACCGCAAGGGTATTAGGAAATCATTGAGATGTTAGTCTGTTGATTATGATTAGTTATTACTATGATATGAAGAATTGGTGTAAGAAGATGTTAAGTTACGGAATGTTTTTGCTTGTCCTTATGATATGACTTCCCTCTATGAACTTTATGTCTATGCAATGTGTCCACGTTATGATTAAGTTGAGAACATGAAAAGCAAATGTAACCATGATTAAGTGCAGAACGGGGGAAAAGACTATGACATGTATGACTCGCGAAATCTCCCACTGGGGGAGGCCGAGTTAATGGTATGTATGGCTCGCGGATTCTCCCACTGGCGGAGGCCGAGTTAATGATATGTACGGCTCGCGAATTCTCCCACTAGGGGAGGCCGAGTGATGTATTTTGATTGCCGCGATAGGCAAATGACTATGTACCCCTGCCTTCCTCCCTCGTTTCCTGCCTTAATACATGCCATGTAAATAATGAAAATGAACATGAATGAAGAAAGGTTTATGAACTTGTGTTCTTTAATTTGTGCACTCATGTATATCTGTCAGCATGCATTCCTTACTAAGCATTAGGCTTATAGTTGAACCTTATGGTGTAGGTGAAGAAGGTTCAGGTGAGGATACTATGTTCAAAGAGGACGCTTAAGGCTGGTTGCTGGGGGATGCTCAAAATGACAGTGCAGGGCTGGAAAGGCGATTTATGACCCCTGGTTAATGCTCTTTTGTTTCAGTATAAGGATATGGTATTTAAGTAGGATGAGATTATGTTATAATGTTGAGGCCTTGAGACTGTCTAGTTGATCACTGAGTCGGGAATGATATATAGATTATAAATGATCTGTAGCTTAAGTCTTCCGCTATAACGCATTCTGAATGAGTTGTGGTGTTCTTTCTGTTGGAAGGAGTCATTTGAGATTTAGTGTTTTCTACCGTAATGGAAGCTGGATGAGGCAATCGATGCCGAATGATAGTAGTTGATGGTTTAGTCTTCCGGCTGACGTCATCGGCAGATGCCGAATGATAGTAGTTTGATGGTTTAGTCTTCCGGCTGACGTCATCGGCAGATGCGAATGATAGTAGTTGATGGTTTAGTCTTCCGGCTGACGTCATCGGCAGATGCGAATGATAGTAGTTTGATGGTTTAGTCTTCCGGCTGACGTCATCGGCAGATGCGAATGATAGTAGTTTGATGGTTTAGTCTTCCGGCTGACGTCATCGGCAGATGCCGAATGATAGTAGTTTGATGGTTTAGTCTTCCGGCTGACGTCATCGGCAGATGCGAATGATAGTAGTTTGATGGTTTAGTCTTCCGGCTGACGTCATCGGCAGATGCGAATGATAGTAGTTTGATGGTTTAGTCTTCCGGCTGACGTCATCGGCAGATGCCGAATGATAGTAGTTGATGGTTTAGTCTTCCGGCTGACGTCATCGGCAGATGCGAATGATAGTAGTTTGATGGTTTAGTCTTCCGGCTGACGTCATCGGCAGATGCGAATGATAGTAGTTGATGGTTTAGTCTTCCGGCTGACGTCATCGGCAGATGCGAATGATAGTAGTTTGATGGTTTAGTCTTCCGGCTGACGTCATCGGCAGATGCGAATGATAGTAGTTGATGGTTTAGTCTTCCGGCTGACGTCATCGGCAGATGCGAATGATAGTAGTTTGATGGTTTAGTCTTCCGGCTGACGTCATCGGCAGATGCGAATGATAGTAGTTTGATGGTTTAGTCTTCCGGCTGACGTCATCGGCAGATGCGAATGATAGTAGTTTGATGGTTTAGTCTTCCGGCTGACGTCATCGGCAGATGCGAATGATAGTAGTTGATGGTTTAGTCTTCCGGCTGACGTCATCGGCAGATGCGAATGATAGTAGTTTGATGGTTTAGTCTTCCGGCTGACGTCATCGGCAGATGCGAATGATAGTAGTTTGATGGTTTAGTCTTCCGGCTGACGTCATCCGGCATGACGTCATCGTCAGATGCCGAATGATAGTAGTTTGATGGTTTAGTCTTCCGGCTGACGTCATCGCAGTGCCGAATGATGTAGTTTGATGGTTTAGTCTTCCGTCTGACGTCATCGCAGATGCTGAATGATAGTAGTTTGATGGTTTAGGTCTTCCCCGCTGACGTCATCGGCAGATGCCGAATGATAGTAGTTCGTATAGTTTAGTCTTCCGGATGACGTCACCGGTAGATGTAGAATGTGTTTTGTCGTTTAGCGATCGTGGATTCATCGGATGATGTTTTAATTGAGCACGCGAGGCCCACGTGCCCACCGGAAGATGTCTCCTTTTAGGCGGTGTTAAGCGAGTCACGAGCAATGCACGTGATGACCGGACGATGAAATTTCTGTGGATTGTCAACACATGCAACCCACGCAAACCCGAGTAGAATCATGTTAAGAGAGTTGAGGGCATTCCTTCCTTGCCCGAATTTGTCAAGAAACCGATGACCGAGCCTAGTCGCTCGACTCTGTGAGGGTTTGAGCCGATGAGGTGTAGGAAATCGAGCACGAGAGGCTTCGTCTTCCTTGATGGTTCTACGTCTCTGTTTCCAGTTTGAATAAAAAAAATATATATTATGCAAATGTGGATGTCTGTCGAGAAATAGAAAAGAGGTAATAATAGTAAAAGTCAAGCGAACGATTAATGAAAGATTATGAACACGTGACGGCTCCTGGCCGGGGTCGTTACAGAAACTGCATGTGTTAGGGTTACGTGTGAGAGATTGTGTTGTGTTTAGTCGGTTTGAAGTGTGTGCATTGTGCTTGTTTATGTTTGTTATCCCCTACTTGATAAGCGTAAGCTTACGTGTGTGTGTGTGTTCTGTGGTGTAGGTGACAACAGGAGTACAGGTTAGAGCTACGAGGAAAGCTAGGGTTGGGACGCAGTCGGTGAGGTACGCGGTATGCCGATGCGGGTACTTGTTGGGGCGTCTCGACCATGCTCTTCGGGGGATGTGGGCTTTGTCTTTTGGGTAGTTTATTGTAAATGTCTGTTTGTAGAAATGATGGGAATGCGTAACTTTCTTTTTGGTTGATGTTTTGAGAGTTATTGCATAGTTATTTGTTTTAATTGTTTATAGTCATAGTTAAGGGTGGTGCGTCGCCCTATACTGTGAATTTTCTTCACTTAGGGATGTTAGTAGTATAGTTTCTTTCTTTACTGTTATATGGAGATTTCGTATGCTGGATAGTTGAGTGGATAGTTGTGTAAGAATATTCTGGATTGGTTGGGATTTATTCGTTTGCAGGTACTTAGCATTTTGGAAGCGTCTTTTTCAGGCGTTACTTTGTCAAAATTTTTAGTGAAGATGTTGTGGTATTTAATGGTTAGAATTAAGGGAAATCAATAAGTCTAGGCAGTTAGGTATGACATGAGAGAGAGCTTTGGGAGACTTAGATTTACATTCCGCTGTGTCAGTTTTATCTTAAATTATGTTTTAGCGTGGGATTGGTTAGCAATGTAGCGCACCGAGCAAGGGTGGGTTCGGGGGCGTTACAAGATGGTATCAGAGCAAAATGGTAGATTCGTTCAAAGGATTACCCGATAATGCCGGCCGCCATGCAACGTTCTTCACCGACTGTAAGTATTTCTTTGCTTTTAGCTGTTTATAGCTAAGATTGATTGCTTAACCTTGTTTAGGAGTAGAACGAAATCCCGAGTGTACCGAGACAACCTTGGTGGATCCCTTAAGTCAATTCATAAACGTAGTAATCGATAGTTCGCATAGCTAGGAATTTTATTGGAGAAAGTGAAACAGATATTAGAGAATCTTAGGATGAGAGTAATTCTGATACCCTAGGAATGTGAGAAAAAGGGTAGGGTCGATCCGAGTTAAATTTAGTGATAGTCGTTAGGAAAGGTATGAGTTATATCTTTAGTGGTATGCAAACATGTTGGGTGGAATGTAAGGCGATATATCTTAGTGTTAATCTAGGTGTTTGTAAGAATGGTACGTCTAGGATTGTTACCTATAAGGATAAGATTAAAATAGATAGAAATTTGACTATAGTTAGCAAATCCTTGGGAGTACTGAGATACGACGAACCTTAGAGGAGTTTGAAGTTACTGGGAGACACCCTAAACTGTGGTAAATGTATATTGTATTTGAGCGTCTAGTTTAAGTAAATTGTGATTATCACTTTTAAAGGATGTGATTGTTTGAGGTAAGAGGGTGATTGTGGAATCTGAGGAATCATGTAGGAGTGTTCATATTAATTAGATCGAGGATAGAAATAGGAAGAAATTTATTTCAAGTTGGAAAGCTATTAGACCTTGAGATATTAGAGGGTCAAACTATTGGGTATTGAGAGATATAGTTAGAATGATGTATACGATGTTAGTGAACTTGGAAATAAGTTGAATTTGAGAGATGTATGAAAGCTTAGATTCTTAAGAAATGGGATAGTAAAATAGAAAGGATTTTTAAAATTGAGGACTTAGATAAGAGGTCTATTCGGCAGATTTTAGTCTTATGTGAGTGAGTATACTTTGAGGTTTGGAATAAGTTGGGAACGAGTTAGTTTAGACCTCATGATTTGAGAGTGTTTGGTGCTGACTGAAGTAGTAGTTGGCTAAATTGAGTTTAGTGATCATAAGTTTGAGAATTTATAATATACTTTGAAAGGATAGTTAATAATTTAAGTAGTGAGAGCTATACATGGATAGTGTTAGGGTGATTAATGAAATATCGTGATTGTTCGAGGTAATTAGGTGTGAGAGATAGAACGATAAGTTAGGCGAGTAGAAAGGAAGTTAAAGCTTAAGGATTTTGGGTAAGATGTTTATGTACTGAGTTCTTAGTGTTATGGTATTAAGATATCTTAGGAGAAATGAGGTTAAGATAATATGTAAGTGTTGATGAATATGAGATTAGAAAAAATAATTAAGTGAATGTAGTTAGAGGAAAAGCTAGAGTTGAGAACTAAGTTAGAGAGATTTAAGGGTCTAAGTGATGAATGCTTTAGGCCATGGAGGGTAGAGTTAGGTGAAATCAAAATTTTTGAGATGTAGAAATTGTTATTACCGAGAGATAATTAGAGGCACTCGATAGATGATTTGGGTCGTAGCGTAGTTGAGTAGGCAGTCCAGACGTTAGGAGGGTAGTAGAACCTAAGTAAGAAGTGTACTCATTAAGTTCTTAGGATTACTCAATTGGGGTAACAAAGCTAGAGTTGGAAACAAAGTTGGAGGGGTTTGAGAATATAGGTAACGAGTGCGTAAGTTAAAGTCAATGGACGTATAAGTAGTGAAAATATGAATTGTATAGTTGGGAACTTTGGATACGTGAGAATTTTGTTTCGGTTAGATGATTGAGATTGTAGTGTAGTTTAAGTTAGTAATGCAACCCAAAAAGTTAGGAGGGTAGATTAGAGTAAGTAAGTTGAGAATTAACTAAGTTCAAATTTTGAGGACAAAATTTTTTTTTTAAGGAGGGTGGATTGTAACACACGAGATTTTTCTGGTAACGAGTGTAGCCTTAGAAGGGTTATGGGAAATTCAATTAGCAAGAGTTGTATTAGGAAATTAAATATGAAATTGGAGTGGATGAAGTATGGTGGAAGAGTTTGACAATTCAAACTTACTTGTGATTGGTTGAGAATTTTTGGTTTGAAAAGTCCAAGTATTTAAACCAATCAAATTTCAAGCAAAATGTGTGAAATAAATGGAAGAAAAAGTGGGATTTAATTGTTGATTCACGTTGAAAAAGTCAAGAGAAGAAAAAGAAATAGAATAGTTGAAAAGTCAAAAAGTAAGTAAAGAATGGTTGAAAATTCAAACCAAAACAATTTTGAAAAGTCAAAAGTTTTGATAACCAATAAAAATTTAACAATTTATGAAATAAATGATAGAAAATGGGTGAAAGAAGAAGCCATCACATTGGAAGAAATGAGAAGGGAAAAAGTGAGGGTTTAAGTGTAAAAATTAAAAACTTGTTAGGTGGAAATTAAAAGTGGAAAAACTTTTAGGTTAAAAAGACAAAATTGAACCAAATTTTATCATCTTCTTCCCCTTGCTCCACGATTCTCCTTGGCAGCCATTGAAGCTTCATTTCTTCATTTCATCTAGAGGTTTTCAAGGGTTTTTGAGGTAAAAATAAATGGGTTTTAGTTTAATGTTGGTTAAGGTTAGTTTTTAAGGGTTTTTAGTGGGTTTTTGGTGAATTTGCTTAGGGTTTGGAAAACCCTAACTGTGACCTCCGAAAATTGAGCTTCAATGTTGGTTTTCTTTCCTATTTTGATCATTTAATTGTTGGATGCATTAGTTTAGGTGGTTAGAGTGATTAGATTATGGATTGGAATTAAATTACACAAAACTGGTTTTTATACAAATGTGTAACCGGTTCTGGTCTGTGCATTTCGGATTGGCTAAGTGTGTTGTTTGGTTAATTTGAGTGTTTGAATGGATAGTAGACGTGTAGAGGTTTCCGAATTGGGGTGGCACGTCAAAATTCGTTGAAAAACGAGAAAGTTATGACCGTTTGAAGTTTGACGGTCAAAATTGTGTAAAAATCGAGTTTTGGTGATTTGTGAGAGAAATGTGTTTTAAGTATTGTTAGTTTTAGATATAAAATTTCCTTAGATTGTATTAAGAACTTATCAAGCTAAATTTCCATTATTTAGGTCGTCAAACGAAGGAATTGATCGATAGAAGCGAGCTAGGGAAAACAGAGCAACCAAGTAAGTAGTGGACGTGTGTTTTGTTGTCTTCGGGCCTACACCACGGAACGGTAGGAAGCTATTTGTTGTTTGATTTCTTTGTTTGATTGTTGTTGGTTGTTTATTTCATTTGGTGTTTGAGTATTGCCTAGACATGCATCATTGTTTTCAAACTACGAAACGAACGGATTTTAGCATGGTTTTGAATGGTGAGATTGAAACGTAAAGAGCGGTGTGAGTTGAAACATAATGTGGTTGTGTTAGAGTCACCCAGTCGCGTTAGGGTAGCACCTACGAGGAACTCTAGCGGAGTTTCCTAGTCGCGTTAAGGTGGTACCTACGAGGGAACTAGCAGAGTTGAGTCACCCAGTCGCGTTAGGGTAGCACCTGCGAGGAACTCTAGCGGAGTTTCCTAGTTGCGTTAAGGTGGTACCTGCGGGGGGACTGGCAGAGTTAGAGTCACCCAGTCGCGTTAGGGTAGCACCTGCGAGGAACTCTAGCGGAGTTTCCTAGTCACGTTAAGGTGGTACCTGCGGGGGGACTAGCAGAGTTGAGTCACCCAGTCGCGTTAGGGTAGCACCTGCGAGGAACTCTGGTAGAGTTTCCCAGTCGCATTAAGGTGGTACCTGCGAGGGACTACTAGAGTTTTGGTTTGGCATTTGTGATGAATTACGTGAATGAGCAACGAAACGCACACGAAACAAGAGCAACTGAGCGAGTAGAAACTGTATGTGTTAGGGTTACGTGTGAGAGATTGTGTTGTGTTGAGTCAGTTTGTTGTGTGTGCATTGGGTTTGTTTATATTTGGTATCCTCTACTTGCTAAGCGTAAGCTTACGTGTGTGTGTGTGTTCTGTGGTGTAGGTGACGACATGAGTACAAGTTAGAGCTACGAGGAAAGCTAGGGTTGGGACGCAGTCGGTGAGGTACGTAGTATGCCGATGCGGGTACTTGTTGGGGCGTCTCGACCATGGTCTTCGGGGGATGTGGGCTTTGTCTTTTGGGTAGTTTATTGTAAATGTCTGTTTGTAGAAATGATGGGAATGCGTAACTTTCTTTTTGGTTGATGTTTTGAGAGTTATTGTATAGTTATTTGTTTTAATTGTTTATAGTCATAGTTAAGGATGGTGGGTCGCCCTATACTGTGAATTTTCTTCACTTAAGGATGTTAGTAGTATAGTTTCTTTCTTTACTGTTATATGGAGATTTCGTATGCTGGATAGTTGAGTGGATAGTTGTGTAAGAATATTCTAGATTGGTTGGGATTTATTCGTTTGCAGGTACCTAGCATTTTGGAGGCGCCTTTTTCAGGCGTTACTTTGTCAAAATTTTTAGTGAAGATGTTGTGGTATTCAACGGTTAGAATTAAGGGAAATCAGTAAGTCTAGGCAGTTAGGTATGACATGAGAGAGTGCTTTGGGAGACTTAGATTTACATTCCGCTGTGTCAGTTTTATCTTAAATTATGTTTTAGCGTGGAATTGGTTAGCAATGTAGCGCACCGAGCAAGGGTGGGTTCAGGGGCGTTACAGTTAGTTTCGGTTTTGTGGTGAATCAGGATAGCACTATGTATAGAACTCCCAAACTAGATTCCTTAGATTTCTGGATGGATTAGAATGAGGTATAGTAAAAATCTAATTAATATTCTGTTTATGACTTAGGTAAGCAAAACTTCCGAAGTAGTTTGAAACCGAGCATTTTCAGGAAGCCAGGTAAGTGAAGTATGCATGAGCCTTCGGGCCTACATCACAAAACAGTAGGATTATGTATGTCTGAATTTGTCTAAATGTCATGCATCATATTTTGAAAGAATACGAAAATGAATTTACATGTATTGGTATGGTGAGAAATGAACATATTGAAACAGATAAACTATTAGGGGAACTAATCCTGCCCCTTAACTTATGAAGGGATTTATTACTTTGGGAAAATTGATCCGCTTCCCAATGGAATTTAGGATCAGATCAGCTGTTAAGGGAACTAATCCGCCCCCTTAATTTATGAAGATGATGTATGACTTTGGGAAAAATTAATCCAACTCCCAATGAAACCGATAGATCAGATCAATGAAAGAATGTAAATGCAACTGAGATGTGAAAGTAGAAACTGCATGATTAGGATTTATGTTTCAGCATTTCATTTCGTTATTGCTTCACTTATTTAGCATTAGGCTAATAGATAAGTTTTGTGATGTAGGTGAGGAAGCCTCAGAAGGTGTGTTCTCTTAGCATGTTGAGGAATAGGCTGTTGGGGGAGCACATTCATGCCTCTACTTGGTGAACTGATGGGGCGGTTTAACTATTGTCAAATTATGAAGTTTTAGTGGTTAAGTGTCTTGTGGAGTATACAGAGAGTTTTAATAACATTATAGCTCTGGTGTTTTTAACAATTTTATGGTTTTCCTTGCTCTGAGCATGAAAACATGATTTGGTTTAGAGATTTTTAGAAAGTTGTGAACTTATGTTGTTTTGATCGATTTTTAGTAAAATGCTCAAGCTCTTTTGGTAGTTGGAGTTTTCCTTGTATAGAGTTAAAAGGGTTGTTATACTGTTATGATTGAGTATTTTGTCTATCAGTGGATGTAGTCCACCGGTGGATGTTGAGTGTTTTGTCTATCGGTGGATGTAGCCCACTAGTGGATGTTGAGTGTTTTGTTTATCGGTGGATGTAGTCCATCGGTGGATGTTGAGTGTTTTGTCTATCGGTGGATGTAGCCCACCGGCGGATGTTGAGTTTTTGTCGTTTTGTGACCGGTGGATGTTGAGTGTTTTGTCTATCGGTGGATGTAGCCCACCGGTGGATGTTGAGTTTTTATCGTTTTGTGACCGGTGGACGTGAACGTAGGAGTGAGTATTAGATTTTTGTCGTTTTTTGATCGGCGGATGCTGAGGGTTTCTGTCGTTCGAAGGAATCGAGTGGTAGATGTGGGTAGTTGACATGTCGTGCGACTGACACTGTTTAGCGGTGGATGCCCTCTATTTTCGCCTCAACCGCTGAGTCTACTTTATTTATGCTTCTGTCGCTGACCCTGTTTAGCGGTGGATGCCCTTTTGTTTCTTTCGCTGGAACTGTTCAGTGGTGGACGCGCTCTATTTTATTTTGTTTTCTTTCAACCAATTGTCTTTAATATTTTAATTAAATTAATAAATGTTGTTTTATACAAAAAATTTTCCGCTGCAAGTTTTACTTTTAAAGATCAAAATTTGATCGTCGAGTGAAACTTTAAGTTTTTCTCAGAGTGTTAAAGTATGGTTATGTATTATGTGTGACGAACCAGGTTTATATAATTCGGGTCGTTACAGAAAGACAAGGCTATCATCTGTGAAATTCATTTCCAACCTACAGAGATCGAAGGCGACATTTTAGACATGTTCCGACAACGGAGGTGGGAGTCCATTGCAATGTTAGGAGGTGATGCGAACGTGCTTGCCGTTGGCGAGTTTTATGCCAATCTCAGGGCCGCAAATAATGATGGGCCTGTCAAAGTTAGGAAAAAATTTATCGACTTCCCTGCTGCAGCTATCAACACCCACCTCGGCCTCGACAATTTAGTGTCTAACAACTATCAAACCATGATGGATGCCAGGCCAGATTACAATATGATTTTGGGAGAGATGGGTCACCGGGGTTCAACATGGAGATATTCTTTGGTCAACCCCGCACAACCGTTACACCTCATCTCGAGCTGCCTCAATCGCTATGCTCAAGCGTGGTGCAAATTCATTCGAGGTAATTTGATGCCCACGTCTCAGAAATCTGAGCTAACCAAGGAGCGAGTGGTGTTGCTCTACTGCATTCTCACTGGGCGCTCTATAAATGTCGGACAGATTATCTGCCAGAACATTCTCGCCTATCGGCAAGGGTCCACAGCCGGCCACATCCATCCAGTGCTGATCACCCACCTATGTGTTGCTGCTAATGTCCCTATGAGCTCCACAGATGAGCCATGGATCCAGCAGAGGGTGTACAGCTCACCGAATATTGATCGAATAGCGAATTGGCCCTATGGGACAGCCAGAGAAAATAGACTAGGGTTCGATGAACATGATATCAATGCGCATATTCCTCCTCATCCAGTGCCTCTGCCTCGCGTACAGCATATTCCTAATTCAAGATGCTACACGGCTGCACAAGCTGAGTTGGCACATGAACGACACGCTCACAGAGAGGCTCGCCTTAAGCAGCGTTATGAAAGTCAGTCGGCTGCATCACCCACTCTTGGCGCCTCCTCTTCATCCATGCCCCCTAGCTCTTATACCATTGATGATGTGGGTCACGTGGTTGCGCAACTGGCTATCCAACAAGAGCAGCTAAATACTCGGCAAGCCCGTATGGAACAGAGATTGATGGATCATTCACAATTTATGGCCCAATATGTTGAAGCTTTCAACGCCCACCACGGTTACTCGACTCAATCCGACCCCCCTTTTCCTACATATCCAAAGCATCTATTGCGACATTTTTTACTACCCACGCGACAATGAGGATGATGATATGTCGGGCGCCACATGATGTAGCGACCCTTACCCGTATCCTAATTTTACCGTATAAATTTTTCATTTTATCTTTTATTCTTAAACTTTGTAGTATTTATGCGGAATTTAAATCGTAGACTAAATTGTTAAAACCGTTCGAAAACTATTTGCTTAAAAACAATTTAAATAAAACTTAAAACAATTTCTTAAAACAATTAAAACAAATATTTAAAACAATTAAAATCATTTAATCAATGGCGGAGGGCAAAAAGGGACATTGTCCCGAAATGTAAAGGGGCGATCGATCGCCTGTGAAGAAAACTGCGCCATTGATTAAATAATTTTAATTGTTTTAAATATATTTTTTAATTGTTTTAAGAAATTGTTTTAAGTTTTATTTAAATTGTTTTTAAACAAATAGTTTTCGAACGGTTTTAACAATTTAGTCTACGATTTAAATTCCGCATAAATACTACAAAGTTTAAGAATAAAATATAAAATGAAAAATTTATACGGTAAAATTAGGATACGGGTAAGGGTCGCTACACATGAGGTACGCTATTCCCTTTCCTATTTTTCTTGTGTGCTTTGTATACATTAGGGACAATGTTAGTCTTAAGTTTGAGGGTGATTTTAGCTTGATTTATTTCTCTGCTCTGTTGATCTATTATATACTATATGGTTATGCATTCTGATCTTGGTTGAGGTGTCAATGATGATTTCAATAGGAATAAATTCATGCTTTAACTCCTTGAGATATGCTGAGTAAAAGAGTGTTTTGTTTTAGTTTGCATTGATTACAGCTTACATAGTTATCTTCAAAAATCTAAACACGTTTTATTCTTGTTTGAATCTATTTGCTGGTGATATATTTGTGTAGTCTACTGAGAGTGAAACTCAAACACTGTAAGGGAGTGAACGGGAATAAATACGGTAAGGGAGTAGCTCTAGAAACACTTAACGAGTGCTAGTAAGAAAAATCCTTCTTGGTTTTTCCCATTATTCATGAATGCAAATTGAAGTTTTTCACAAATAAGATAATGATTTAGGCCATCATTGAACCGTTTGAGCCTTCTTAGCTTACCATTTTGTATCATCTAATGACACCCATAGTCACCCTTTTGAACCTATTATTTACCGTTTAATTGTACCTATTTTGCCTTAGCCACATATATATTTTTCTACCTTTTCTAAAGAACACGAGGATTATTCATATATTTGAAGGAAAGTAGGAGAATGTAGCGGTGAGGATGAATAAAAACTCCTTTGTCATCTGTTAATTTATTTGTACGTTGTTTTGTTATTATTATTCTGAAAAAAAAAATCCAAAGTTTAGTTGTATTTGCAAGTTTGTTGTATTATTTTACTCTGTAATTATGACAAAGGAGTTCATCTGAATGATATTGAATGAAGTAAGTTGTGGGGGTGAGTGTAACGCCCCCGAACCCACCCTGGCTCGGTGCGCTACATTGCTAACAAATCCCACGTTAAAACATAATTGACAAAGTAGAATTAAAGCTAAGTATCTCAAAACTCTCTTACGTCATACCTAGCTGCCTAGACTCATTAATTTCCCTTAATCCTAACCGTTAAGCACCACGGCGTCATTCCCGAAAATTTCGGCAAAGTAACGCCTGAAAATGGCGCCTCCAAAAATGCTAAAAACCTGCATAATCCAATCCCAACCAGATGCATAATATTCTACTCAACTTTCCAGCATACGAAATCTCCAAATAGTAGCAAAGAGAAACTATAATACTAACATCCCTAAATGAAGAAAGTCCACAGTACATGGCGATACATCACCCTTAACTTGACTATATACCACAAATACACATAGCTATACCACGACTATCAAAAACATCAACACAAAATGAGTTAAGCATTCCCATCATTTCTACAAACAGACATCTACAATAAACTACTAAAATGTAAAGTCCCACATTCTCCCGAAGACCATGGTCGAGGCGCCCCGACAACTGCCCGCACCGGCACGCCCCGTGCATCTCCGACTTCTCCCAAGTCTTGGCTGACTCACATAGCTCACCTGTACCCGCGTCGTTACCTACACCACAGAACACACACGCACACGTAAGCTTACGCTTAGCAAGTAGGGATTAACAAATACGACTAGATAAAATGCCAGCTACACACAACGCTGAACAAAACAACCATACAACACAATGACACGAAACAAAACACAGATTTGCCCACATCAACGATGCCTTATTCCTTAATACAGTACGACACAAAATGCAACTTCTACACTCACTGCTACTTTCAATTACATTCTCCATTTATTAAACTTTTACCCGTGCATCTTTCATAGAGACCCTCCCGAGGTGCTCCACGAGCACTACTCCTCGGTGAAGCAACTCTATAAAATATCACGGCTCACAGTGCATCTCTAATAGAAATCCTTCCAAGGTGCTCCACGAGCACTACTCACCAGCAAGACATGTCGAGACCTTCTCGAGGTGCTCCACGAGCACTACTCCCGATGAGGCAGTAAATCCTTCCGAGGTGCTCCACGAGCACTACTCCCCGGCAAGGCATGTCGAGACCCTCTCGAGGTGCTCCACTAGCACTACTCCCCGATGAGGCAGTAAATCCTTCCGAGGTGCTCCACGAGCACTACTCCCCTGCAAGGCATGTCGAGACCCTCTCGAGGTGCTCCACGAGCACTACTCCCCGATGAGGCAGTAAATCCTTCCGAGGTGCTCCACGAGCACTACTCCCCGGTAAGGCATGTCGAGACCCTCTCGAGGTGCTCCACGAGCACTACTCCCCGATGAGGCAGCTCTACTCGACATTGCAGTTCAATCTCATAAAGACCCTCCCGAGGTGCTCCACGAGCACTACTCCCCGGCGAGGCAGCTCTATTCGATATCATCACAACACAACACTTGTAGAAACCCTCCCGAGGTGCTCCACGAGCACTACTCTCTGGCGAAGCAACTCTACACGCTATCACTGCCTAGTGCAATGCATCCCTTGCAGAGACCCTCCCGAGGTGCTCCACGAGCACTACTCCCCGGAGGGGCAACTCTACTCGGAATCACTTTGCATTCCTCATTTCCTCATTACAATTAGTGCTCACACTTCAAACACGTGCTCACAACTCAATTCTCGTGGCTCTAACTATAATGCAAGTCAACCAATGCGCAACATCTCTAACTATAATGCAAGTCAGCTCACAACTCAATTAAGTCAACCAATGCACAACATCCAATAAACACAACAATCACACTATATTGCAAGTCAGCTCACAACTCAATTAAGTCAACCAATGCACAACATCCAATAAACACAACAATCACACTATATTGCAAGTCAGCTCACAACTCAATTCTCGTGGCTCTAACTATAATGTAAGTCAACCAATGCACAACAGCTCTAACTATAATGCAAGTCAACCAATGCACAACATCTCTAACTATAATGCAAGTCAACCAACGCACAACAGCTCTAACTATAATGCAAGTCAACCAACGCACAACAGCTCTAACTATAATGCAAGTCAACCAACGCACAACATCTCTAACTATAATGCAAGTCAACCAACGCACAACAGCTCTAACTATAATGCAAGTCAACCAAGGCACAACAGCTCTAACTATAATGCAAGTCAACCAATGCACAACATCTCTAACTATAATGCAAGTCAACCAATGCACAACATCCAATAAACACAACAATCACACAACAACCAAACAAAACCAAGCAAGCAAACAATCTACTACAAGCAACCAATCAGAATAAAGCAACCAAACCAGCAAAGAATCTTCTACCGTTCCGTGGTGTAGGCCCGAAGGCAAAACATTCCACTACTTACCTGAACTCTGACACCGCACTTACTCGCTTTGGCTATGTACATTTCCTCACTCGGTAACCTATCACATTCACAAAATTCACTTAAGCATCACTATTCACTTCTAAAGAATATTCAAACTAACTCTAACTACAACTATTCAAACTTCTTTAAAATTAAGCCTACATACACCAACTTACTCTCAAACTATTATTTCTAGCCTAATCCAACTAAAGCCTAACTAAATGGCCCATCAATTTGGGTTGGGTAAAAACTGACCCGAACTTCAAACGCGCGTAACTTTTGCGTCGGATATCGGAATCGAACGATTCCAGCGGCCACGTACTCCTCTAATAACCTATTTTAATCTGCCAAAAGGAATTTGAAAACAAACGACCCTAGATAGGTCAAATTGGTAAAAACCCGAACTGCCCTTCACCCTAAAATTTCCCCTTTCCGATTTTCCATCAAATTCCACCCAAATCCTCACCAATCAACCACCTACACCCTCAATTAACATAAACTAACAAGATTCTAAGGCTTTACATAGGAAAACCCGAATTCCCCACATTGGAGCCCTCAGTTTTTCACACAATCCGAGCTCACCAATGCTCGGCAACTATCACCGGCGTTAAGCTCGGCTATTTGACGCCAAGAACGGCCAAAAAGGGCCGGTGATCGGAGCTCAACGCAGCTCGACACCCTCGGCCATAAACCGAGCAAAAACAGGGCACACAAAAATATCGAGCCTTACCTGTCGATTCGTGCACGGAGACGGGCCGAAAATGGTAGACCTGGAAGAGCCGCCGTCGTCTGTCCTGAAAACGGCGAGAGTCGCCGGTGTTCGTCGTCCCTCTCCCTCGTCTGTCCCCTGTTCGCGCTCGGGAGCTAGGGCTGAAAGGGGAAACATAATGGCTCACGCCATTCTGTTTTTATTTTTATTTTTTTAATAAAAATATTTTATTTTTATTTGTTTTATTTAATTTTTATTTAACTAATTACTAAATCACCCTCACATTTTTAAACTAACTAATCCGTTAATATCTCTCACCTCACTCTCGGTCTAACACCTCCACCGAAACTCCCGAGCATAATTAATTAACTCAATAACTAACATAACGTAAATTAATTAAATCTAAAGCAACTAAAGCAACACACGTTGAGGAAAAATCCTCGGGTGTTACAGTGAGAGATCAAAGGAAAGCTTGAGCGAGTTCAATGAGTGAGCGAATACTGAGAAGAAAATATTGCGTGGGGGAAATAAGGAAGTATGAAGTGTTCTATGATTACTCGTTTGTATCCATAAAATTTCTACCTTTCAGCCCAGCCTTTCATTACAAGCTTTTAAAAGACCTATCGAATTTTGTTTTGATTTACTGATATTAGCTACTAGTGGGATACTGGGCAAAGCTGATGAATGATTAGAGTGAATGGAGTGATCCCTAGTGAAATGATAATGCAGTCCTTACCTGTAGCTACATTAATTGAACCAACAATTAGAAGAAAATAAGAATACACACACACGAAGATTTCTAAGTAAGTTATTGTCAAAGCGCTAATATGGATTATTTCTTTTACAAAGTGTTAAACTTGGTGGTTTTAGTATGAATTTTTCAAGCTGAGACGAATTACCAAAAAAATCTAATTAAGATTGTTTTACCATTGTATTATGTTGAGCAGTTTAAATGTGGTTAAGAGTATATCCTTGTTTTAACTGAGATGCATTTTGTTTGCTTGAGGACAAGCTTTCATTCAAGTTTAGGGATGTGATAAATGTGTATTTTAAGCACATATTTATACTTTTTATACTTAATTTGATAAGTTTTTCTCAAGTGTTTGAAGGAATTTGATGTATTTTGTGTAAGTATGCAGACAATTTATATACAACAGGATGGAGCTAGAATGAAAGAAGTTGAAGAGGAAGAAAAGAAGAAATAAGCAAAGTTCAAGAATAATAAAAGAATAAAAAGTGAAGGAGAAAACAGAGAAGGTGCCGATCGATCAGTGATGACTCTTATTTTAGAGTCATTTTATGCAAATTTTACATAAGAAAACTTATATGAATTGAGTGATTGCAATAATAAATTGGTATGAATTTATTATAATTGCTATGTAATACTGTAGCATTGGTGTTTTGATTAAATTTAATATATTTCATGCAGATTATATGTTAAAAGTATAATTTTTCTCTTCATTTTGAATTTTATATTTTCATATTTGAATGCAATTTTAATAGCAGGAAAAATCAAGTTCAAAAGATGAAGATTATGGAGAGAGAAAGCAAATAAAAAAATTTAATTATGGTTACCAAAATTAGAGGATTTAATTTGGTTGTAAATTGATGCAGAATATGAAGAATAGAGAGATGAGACGACAATTAAGGAAAATCAAATAGGTTGAAGATTTTGTGGAGAAGAGCAGATGACACATGGCATGTAGAAAAGGACAAAAAGGAGGGAAAAGTAAATTAGAAGAAGAAGATTTGGAAGGATGGAAACACGTGGAAAGAGAAACCAATGAGAGAGAAAACCATTTTGGAATAAAAATGGAACAATAAAAGCATATAAAATCTGGAGAGAAAAAAAAAGAAGAAACTGATTGCATATTTTTTGGTACGGATTATTCTGGAGGGCTGATATAGAGAATTCTGGTGTGATTTTCTTGCTGGGGAAGAAGCTCTGGAACAGAGGAGGAGAACGACGACCAGCTGAATTTTCTTCTTCCTCTTCATTATTATTATTTTATGTTATTGAAAACATTATTTTTATTTAGTATTGTTATTATGATTTTAGGCTAAATTCTTATTATCTTGGTTAGGACGATAGTACTCGTTACGTTTTTTGCTACGATCTTGGTTTTGTTATGCAATTTTCTATTGAACAATTATTTGTGATGCTTCTTGCTAAGTTAGATCATATCGATAGATAGGTTGACGATTCATGTTTATATTGTATCGATAGATAGATATAAATTCTTAGATGCATAAATAATTAATTGGATTAAATTGTTACAACGTGGTTAACATTAATTCGATTGGCGATAAGAATAGAGCATATAGGAAATTCAATATTAATTACATTCATTCTAGGTCGAAGGAAATTCTAGTTTGAATTTATCTAGACAATTCGAAAGAATCCTAGAATTATTTAATTCTTGCTGTTCATAGACAATGCTACAGAGCGTTACCAGAGCATCAGTAGTGAAATTATCGTAACGAAAAAATCAATCCTAGCCAAGGCCTTCTTTTATCGTTTTTACCTCGTTTACTCTGATTTACTTTGTTTCATCGTCATTCTAATTTTATTTCTAATTATTTTCATTTATCATCATAATATTTTTATAAGATTTTTATAGCAATTTACATACAATTAAAAATATCCTCGTGGGATCGATACTTTACTTACTTATTACTTCGTTAGCGACACGTGCACTTGCGTTTAAGTGTGTAAAAATACTAACAATCAGCCATCTTAGGCGATCGATCGGTTGAAGCTAAGGAATTTTAAGAAATTGGCGAAGCAGACAAGTAGCCGATCGATCGGCCATTCTGGGCGATCGATAGGCTGAAGAGAAAAATAAATTGCACGAGACAGAACAAGAGCCGATTGATCGGTCATTTTAGGCGATTGATCAACTACAAATGTGGAAAGTTTAATTCGTCTAATCTCCACCGTTGATCTGAGGAGAGAAAAGAAGTTAGACCTAAAGAAAAGAGAAAGAAGGAAACGAGAGGAGAGGGTAGTAATTCGAAAATTGGCAGTTTTTGGCAAAAGGAGAATTATTCAGAGAGATTGAGTTCAGAGAGCAGAGACCGGAGAAGAGGGAGATTCAGACGAGACGACAAAAAGACATCAGCATAATTTTCTCTTCTTCTTCGTTATTTACTTATGAACATATTTATTATTCTTGTTGTTTTCCTTTATTTTAGCATGAACTAAATTTCTTTTCTAGGGTTACGATGTAGCCAGACGATGTTTATTTTCTATTTTTTTGTTTAATAAAATTCAATAAGTGTTTCTTCCAATATTGTTGACACATTTAATTTCTGTTCTTAAAGCTTATAAATTTCCGGCCAATCTTTACTTGATTTTTGTGGTGTTTTGAGACTGAGATGTGATAAACACCCGAGCATTGAAATTAATGTCATAAATATGTGTAGGCTAGAGATAGTTACGGTATTGATGTGATCATTGTGATTTCTGAATTTAATTGTATTTAATTAATGTAGGATTTGAGACTGAGAAGTGATAACCCATTAATCAGATAAACTAAGCAATGCTCGAGAGAGATTGTATTAAAATTTAGCGAAATCGATCATCAACATAAGGAGAATATTTATGAATATAATTAGGAAGGAATGAAATAAATATTGTCTTAGTGAAATCGTAGTACCTAGGTTTTTATTAATCAAATTTAATCTCATTATATCTTTTTTGTTATTTTACATTAGTTTATTTTACTTGTTTTGATCATTCAATTTAATTTCAATCCTTGAAATCATAAAACATGTGTTCAATTTAGAATTAAGACTAATAAATTTGATTATTAATTAACAAGTCATTGTGGGTTCAACACTTTAATTATCACTTTATTACTTGTTGCGACTCGTACACTTGCGAAATATTTTTCACAACAAACCCTAACCATGGAAGAAGTAAAAGTTGCACTTAATTCTAAGGAGCTCAAAAATCTGGGCACAAAGAAGCTTATGATGGTGAGGGGTTGTCGGTAAAAAGAAGAACTAATACTCGTTAAAAGAAAAATACAAAGAATAAGTCAACGCAGTAAGTGCTTTTTTGCAACAAAGAATGATACTTCAAGAAAAACTGTTATGAACAGAAGAGAAAGATGACCAAGAAGAAAATTGAAACTGGAAATGTTTTGATTATCTGAGATGGCTATGACTCCTCTGATGTTCTGATTGCATTAGCAAAGAACTATGGTAATGGGTTCTCAACTCGGGGTGTTTGTTTCACATGGCTCCGATGAATGAATGGTTTCAAGGTTTCCAGCTATGTGCGAGTGGGTTGGAGCGCCGACCTAAGTTGGTCGAACCGCATTAACAAACGTGTTTGCTAGCTCTTTACTATATTGTTTATGCTTGCATATTAGATTTAATTTACCAAGAGAAAATATATAATTTGAGATAACAAACAAATAAGACTTTTAATCATACAAAATAGTTAGTACAGGAAATTCACCATCTTTCTGAGGTTAATATGAATTCTACGATACTAACTAAAAAGTAAAACAATTATGTGTTTCACAATATACACTTGTTCATCAATTTAAAGAAGAGTGTTGGAAAATATTGCAATTTGAATATCGTGGTTCCTATATTATGAGAGAGAGAGAGAGTATTAAGCTGGTCTTGAACATTGGATAAGAATCCATGCAGGATGGATATTCATGCTACCACAAAATTCAGAATTGGCAACTTCCTTCAATGAATCAACTCAACCAGATGCTCTTTCCTTTTAGTAAATCAAAATAATAAAAATACCAAAACGTAGAAATAAATTATCTGAATCCTCCTCCATGGAATATAAGATTTGTCTTTTTTTAATGTCAAATCACTGTAAAGTGGAAAAATTTAATCTTAGGTTAGAATCCTTGGCTCCTCAAATTTCTTGCAAAAACAGAAAATAAATGAATAAATTAAAAAATAAGAGAAAACAAGCACAGCCAATAATAGTTGTTGGACAGTGGAAGTATCTTTAAAAGTTCAAAGGTAATGCAAACGTGACTTGTTCTTCCTTTATTATAAATATCTTCCCATTTAATTATTCAAAAATTAGAGTTTTATACACTCTTAAAAAATAGAATAATACTATATATACTCTCTTATTTTATTATTTTAAAAAATTTACTGACGTGTCAAATAATTATTATTATAATTAATGCAATAAATTATAAAACGTAATTTATTATATTAATAGCACTTTGGTTGCCCTAATAATTTATTAACAAGTCAGTAAGTATATTAAGAGATTAAAATAAGAGAGTACACGTACAATTATTCTAAAAAATAATACATTCTTGTTTCTTAATTGTCACTTTCATTGCAATAATAGATATATTTAAGAGCAAATACATGAAAAAAATAAATTATATGTACGTAATCAAGTCGGATGATGGAGCTCAGATCACATACAAAACTATACAAATTTCATATGATTTGTAGTATATAGTTTTAGACACCTAAAATGTATAATTGTTTTTAGACTAATTAACTTTTAAGCTTGAAACTTCCATTGGTTATTAAATGAAATTAAGAAAATAAAATATTATGAAAATATTCATAAAAAAAAAACTATTACTGTATTAATTCCACATAACCTAAATGTGCCCATTGACTTACTCTTTTTCAGAAATTATTACCAAAAAAATCAACTAAAAGAAACATGGAACTACAGCACTCCGCGCGATTGGCTCGCGTGTCGCACAGTTCCCCACCAAATTCTGAGATTGAGATTGCAGTGCTTAACACGCCTTACGAATAAGAGTGTGGGGAGAAAACTAGGACGTTGTCTTAAGAATGAAAAAGAGAAATTAACAGCTGGTCTTAAAATAGTTAGATTCAGATGATGATGACTGTGAATTATGAGGGTGATAAGATGGAAAACCAGACCGTCCAAAATGAACGAATGAGAGAGAAGAGAGAGAAAGTAGAGTAAAGTAAGAAGCCAAAAGGAATGTAGAGAGAGAAAGTGGAGTTGGGTAAAAGAGAGCTTCTTCCTTGTTGCACAGCAGCTGCATCCGTTTCTTTTCGCAGATCACAGTGCATGCGAGTGAGAATTTTGATTTAGAGAGTTGATTTTGTCAAGCAAGACTTTTTTTAGAGAGTGAATGAGGGAGAGAGAAAAGGGAATTTAGCGTAGATCTCTCGTCTCGTCAATTTCTATAGTTCAACCCCAAAAGCAAAGGAATCGTGAGGATATGGCATGAAAAAGAGAGAAAACCACCCATGAATCTTGTCCACGGCCTAGAATTGGTTCATGCCCATTCCCCATCTTCTTTTCCTCGTGAGTTGTTATATTCCTGAAGGCTGGAGCTTCTTGTTCATTGTTTTCCGATTCCTATGGAAACTCAACCAGCTGAGGAGCTTCTAAGGAAGATCCAAGAGCTTGAAGCGAGTCACGCTAAGCTAAAGGAAGAGATGTCGAAGCTCATGCTAGCTGGAGGTACTCCAGATTCGAAAACCAATCGGCTAAGTCACCAGTCTCATCGGTCCCACTCGGTATCGCCGCAGCGGTCAAGGTTAGCACCAAGCAGGAGGAGAGGTGGCGGTTTAGACAGTTCAACGGTTGGGGCAGCGTGGAAGCAAGGCTCTGCTTCGTTTAGGCATTCGTCTCCGCTTCAGAGGGAGAGCCGAAGTCACGATAATCTGCTTGTTGGAGGAGGAGGAAGAAATGGAGGTAGAGGTCCTTCGTCTGGGAATTTCACTGATAGCCAGTACCTGAATATTTTGCAATCCATGGGGCAATCGGTTCATATATTTGATCTAAATGGTCGAATAATCTACTGGTGAGGAATTTGATTTGTTGTTTCGTGGCAACTATTCCCGTTTTGTCGTGGTTCGAAACTGGCGTTGCGTTTTGAGTAATTTTCACTGCACTGCCTTTACTTTCCCTAGTTAGCTACCTTCATCCTAGTAAAATTGATTATTGGGTATGATTTCACAACTGAGTTTTTCTAATTTGATGATCATACTTTTCAAAATGTGCATTTTCCAGTTAGTTAATTATCCTTTTCCCTATAGATATTCATTGGGGGTTCTTATTCTTGTGTTAAATTATCATACTTGTTTGAATCGCCATTTACGAGTATTTGTTTTTCAGGAATCGAACTGCTGAAAATACATTTGGCTATTCTGCCGCAGAAGCTCTTGGCCGTGATGTAATTGAGATTCTGGCTGATCCCCAAGATTATCAGTTAGCAAATGATATTGTCCGACGCGTTGCTTTGGGGCAGAGTTGGACTGGGCAGTTTCCGGTAAAAAACAAGATGAGTGACAGATTTTTAGTCGTTGCGACCAATACTCCATTCTATGATGACAATAATGACTTGATTGGGATTATTTGTGTATCAAGCAATTCACAGCCATTTGATGATGTACGAATTGGGTTACTGAGTCCGAAACATTCAGAACTAGATTTAAGCAATAGCCGACCCAGAAGTATTATCACATCAAAACTTGGCCTTGATCCTCAACAGCCTTTGCAAGTTGCAATTGCATCAAAAATATCGAACTTGGTTAGTTTTCTTTTTCTTTTCTTTTTTTTATTTCCTGTGTAATAGGTGGCATATCTTGATTGGTTAAAAAATGCTAAAACAGGCATCCAAGGTAAGCAACAAAGTGAAGTCAAAGATTATGACAGGAGAAAATAGCTCTGATCGTGAAGGTGGAAGCGGAGATAGTCATCACTCTGATCATGTTTATGTAGATGCCGTTCTCCTTGATAATAGGGAGGACGCAAATTCAAGTGGAGCTAGCACGCCTCGTGGAGATTTAAACCCCACTACTCCCTTCGGTGTGTTTTCATCTTTGGAGGAGAAATACTATGGAAACTCCTCTCGAGAGTCTGCTGATGATGGCGAAGAAAAGCTTGCAATCCACAAGATAATTACCTCAAGGGCGGAGGCATGGATTAGTAAGAAAGGCATATCGTGGCCATGGAAAGGAAACGAACGAGAAGGATCAGAGGCAAGGACTACCCGTTTTGGTTGGCCCTGGCTGCAAAATGATATAGAGGCAGAATTACACGATCACAAGAATTCCTCATCGACCTCGAAACAAGACAACCAGGTTAATGAAAGTAATCGGCCGGTCAATAATGAGGCCTCGGGATCCTGGTCGTCATTCAATGTTAACAGTACAAGCAGCGCAAGCAGCTGTGGTAGTAGCAGTAGTAGTGCGGTTAATAAAGTTGATATGGACATAGACTGCTTGGATTGTGAAATCTTGTGGGAGGACTTGACTATTGGAGAGCAAATTGGACAAGGTATTTGTCTTGAGTATGAGCAAGTTACAGAAGACAATTGGATTGTGTGTTCTTCCTTTTTCGGGGAGTATTTTTATTTAACTGCTATAGAAATATATATAGATTGGCGGAAATAGATAATGTTGCTAATGTTACTATTTTCCGTTTACTCTCCAGGTTCTTGTGGGACTGTATATCATGCCCTGTGGTACGGATCAGTATGTCCTTTCTCTACCTTGGAAATTAGTTTGCAAATGGAGAAAAAATGTGTAGTGGTGGATTTAAAATCTCTTTGCAAACATTTGAACGCCATTTTATAACATTGTCCTTGTAATTGTAAACTGTCTGTGCCATGAAAAAGTGTTTGGACAGATACTTATTTTGTATGTAAAAACATTAGAAATTTAAAACTACGCATAGACAGAAGTAACGTATCGAAGTTCTGTCTTTGATGTGTGGTATGATGGATTTTTTTCAGGATGTTGCTGTCAAAGTATTTTCCAGGCAAGAATATTCAGAAGATGTGATACTTTCATTTAGACAGGAGGTATATTTTGGTATAAACTGTACTTTTTATTAGTTTCCTCTAAGTTTTGCCTGTGTTTCTTCTCGTCATTTTTGGTTTTCTGATGAAAATAAAAAAGCCTCTTCTTGCTAGGGAGCCTTGTCTTGTGATGTGATTTATGATGTGACTATGGAGGTGAAACTTTATGATGTAGTGGATGTATATATGATATATATTTGTTCTAAGATGCATAAATTTTTGTGAACTTGACCAAGCCGATGATTTATCGATGATTCCTCTTATATGTTACCAATTAAATGTTTATATATGCATGACTTAATTCGCATCTGGGGGCGATTTTTGATGTTTTTATTATTAACTTTGTGAAATAAATTTGGATTGTCAAACATAATTGTCATCTTATGGTTTTATTTATGAAGGTATCCCTAATGAAGAAGCTTCGACATCCCAATATTCTCCTCTTTATGGGCGTCGTGACCTCACCTCAACGTCTTTGCATTGTGACTGAGTTCCTTCCGCGGTTTGTCCTTGAATTTCATTTTGAAAATAATCAGTCTGGTTTATGATCGTATGTGTCAATGTTCCCGTTGAACTGATCCAAATCTAATTTTACTCTGTAAATTCAGCGGAAGTCTATTTCGTTTACTTCAGAAGAACACTGCAAAACTAGATTGGAGACGGCGGGTTCATATGGCATTGGATATAGTGAGTATTGACAGGATAAGAGGGATGTTTATTTATTTCATTATGGAGATGGTTATTTGCAGGTGGTGGGTAAATGATGACATTACCTCAAAGCTTTAAGTATCTGGCTACTGACTATTGAATTTCTTACAATTTTATGCTTTGCAGGCACGGGGCATAAATTATCTCCATCACTGCAATCCGCCCGTCATTCACCGTGATTTGAAATCATCAAATCTTCTCATCGATAAAAATTGGACTGTGAAGGTATGGATGAATATGTTACCCTTTCTGACCTGTAGTCCATAGTAGCATTGTTTTTACTTTTAGCTTGTTTAACAGGTTGGCGATTTTGGTTTGTCCCGTCTCAAATACGACACTTATCTTTCAACTAAGACAGGAAAGGGAACGGTAAGAAAGAACATCAATAATAAAAATTCTCCTATACTTGATAAATTGATCCTCAATTGATTATTATCTTTTATGTAGCCGCAATGGATGGCTCCAGAAGTTCTACGTAATGAACCGTCAGATGAAAAGTGAGTTATGGATGGAATCTCGGAACTTGTAATACTACGTTACATCGTTTGGAGCTTAATTAACTTATTTGTTATTGAACCATACGTAGGTCTGACATATACAGCTTTGGAGTCGTCTTGTGGGAGCTTGCCACTGAAAAGATCCCTTGGGATAATCTCAATTCCATGCAGGTATTAATTTTATGCCAAAACACAATTAAGTTATCTTGTGCGTGCATTGAACGCATAGCATTCAACCCGATGAAATGAAGCACAAACTGGCCATATGTCTTATATTAACTACACTAATTATTGTAGATATGATACTTTGTTATGCATTTGTAATTCAATTAATATTTTGAAAGTTTTGGTGCGGAATGTGTGATTGTTGTAGGTTATTGGTGCGGTGGGTTTCATGAACCAGCGGCTGGAAATCCCGAAAGACGTCGATCCACAGTGGGCTTCCATGATTGAGAGCTGCTGTCACAGGTTTCTATCGTTTAATACTCGTTATTTATTAGCGGTGGTTAATTTGAAGGTCAGATATCATAATACATGTTATTTATACATCAAAAAGACAAAAATTCACACATTGGGGTATGAATTTCGTCATTTGGGTTTTGCAATGATTTGTTAATGCTTAACTTGATCATAGAAAAATGTTTCTTCTTAAGTTATTATCACAAATACGTTCAACTACAGTTTGGAAAGATAGATGATGTGTTTCTCAAGTTGTGTAAATTTGTTACAATCAGTGATCCTCTTAGCCGGCCGACGATCCAGGAACTTCTGGAAAAGCTTAAGGAGCTTCAAAGAAAATACGCAATTCAATTTCAGGCAGCTCGTTCCAGTCTCAGAGCAAATGCCCCAAAGGAATTATAGGACTCGCCAACCATTTCTCTCCCCCAACTACAAGCTTCTCTCACAAGCTCTACCCCCATACATTCAATTGTAAAAACAAAAACGAGAAAGCTGCGGGTGGAATTTAGATTCGCAACGAGGGGAAATGCTTCCGGGTTTGATGGGGAAATATGATTTTTGTAAGAGGCATAAAAAGAAATACTTGTGAAATGCCTCTGGATGAGTATAGTTTTGCTGTGTGATCAGGCATTACTTTCTTGCGAAAGCTTGACCATTGTACTGCATAAGCCTACGCACTAGAATGAAGATAAAATCATCAACAACACCACGCTATTTTTTGAACCCACTACTTTGGATTTGAGAAGAATATTTATATTTCTTACTTGTGTGTTGTTTGAAAATTTTAAAATTGGGTAGTTAGCAATTTCAATGTTGAACTTCAGGGGTAGGACACTTAATATCTTAAATTGACAATTGAAATTCTGGGATTAAAACAACCCATGTCTGTAACCTAAACCATTAAATTCTCTCTTTCTCTGAGATGGGTTTTTCCTTTGGGAGGCCAGCATGATGGAAGTTAACAATCAACCCTAATGATTTATATCACTAATGTGACAAAATATTTTCAACTTTAACAATATGAATATTTTCAATTTCCACATCATACGTACAACTTCATCCTAACCTATGATAAAAAAGATTACCACCAACATTCATCATAGTCGGGGCAGCTCTAATTCATAAATTCTTAGTTGTCTGTACACTTGTACAATAAAATTCAATCAACCTCAATCCCAGTTTAATCCATAGAATATTTTTAGGAAAAACAACATGACCCATGGATTTAACCTCTATCATCCAAAAGCAGCAATTCACTCCTTTTTGCACACTTCTGATGACTTCTAAAAGTCTGCAATGAAAATCAGTTGCTGATCAAGCACATTGAGAGTTTTTGTTCTTTTTAATTTATAGTCAATATATCATCAAATAAGTCTTTAAAAAGTTCATCAAATGAGATTAGAAGTCTCAATATATCAAATCCATAACAGTAGTTGGGGACTGGTCTATCAAATAACATAATCATAAAATCGAAATGCCCTCAACGTATTCGAAAGGCTTCCTACTTATCATTGATCGTCATTTGCTCTAACTTTGGTAATCAATGCATGATAAAAGCAACTATTAGGCTTCTTAGCAAACGATATTGATGCTTTCAAAGTGAAATAATAGTATTAATAATACCACTACAATATAAATTACTCAGATTTATCATCAATTCTCTCAACAATCAAAACCAACATATATGGTATAAAATAATTTGGAGCAATAACAGAAACCAAGTTAATACCAAAATCAAGATCACAGTTGGGTGTCAACACTAGTAGATCCTATGTTAGGATACTCAATCTCAACTGACAAGACTGGATCTTGCCTGACTATCCAAAGTTATTGTTAATAATAAACATACTCTTATGTCAGCCTATACAAGCTTGTAAAGTATGGTTAACAATGATCATTTTTAAATCACTGCGGTACACAACAATTATCTCGCATTTTAAGTGAAAGGTCGAACTCCCATAATAATCAAATCAGACTTTATTCTCACTCAATCAACCGCAGCCATATCAAACTAATTTGCCAATAAGAGAATCATATGCGCGAACATCTCATAATTACTTCACTATTCACATATATCAATGTCTTTAACTCTAAAGAAGATTGAAACACCTCTACTACTAACTCCCAAGGGAATGCAACCAATGTTGAAACAAAGAACGCCTTGTCCTAACGTCCAACAATGTATAATCAACAAAATGAAAAAGAATAGTTGTATTAACAATGATGTCTTGTCCAATGCAATCATAGGCATTAGAACCTCCAATATCATAAACAAAAAAAAAAATTGTTAGATCTTCATGGTCATTCTATATTCATTGTATCATCTTTGTCCATACTTTCCTCATGCATTTTAAGTAGTAACTAAATCCCAAAAGTAGAACTAAAAATCAAATTTTAGGTAGTAAGCAATTTTCTAGACTCAACATTCTATCAATCATGACATAACATCTTATCATACTATGTCAATTGCACAATATTGGTGTAGTATTCCAAAAACAATTGTCAGCTCTTGTTAGATTAAGTCTAATATATTCCAACCATATTCTTTCTATGCCTTGCAATACAATAATTATTGCAAAAAATTTAGCTCAAATTAGTACCCAATCGATATCCTCAATCGAGTAATCAAATCTTAAGAACTTTCATCATCTTCTCAAAATAAAACACGGCAAAGGTCATCCCATACCCAACTAGTATATCAATGACATTTTGATCTTTTACTATCACCTTAAGTCATCCATATCAATTAGTAGACTCAACCAATCCTTAAGCATCGACAAATTCATGTCCAAGTTCTCTTAGAATCTCTTGTGATAATCCCATGGTCCAATATTAGATATTTATTGATTAAGATATGTAAATTTTTGGAAAAAATGTCTTCTTCAGTGTAACGTAAAGATTATTTACAAACTCAAATCAGGTCTTGATACTACGTCCTTGATCACGGTGAAAAATTGTTATATACTATCATGATAAGTGTGTATTTTACACACTTTATTGTACTTTTTTATACTTGATTTGATATGCTTTAGTCAAGCATATGAATGATACTAATAATTTTGGTGCAAGTGTGTAGAGAAATTGAGAAATTACAGGGTTCGAAAAGGAGGAAAGAAAGGAGACAAATAAGCTGAAGAAAAGACAAAAATTAGATGACAGAGAAGTCTGCGATCGATCACAGAATGGCAGGCGATCGAACGCAGAATTGAAGAAGAAAATAGAGAAGTCTGCGATCGATCGCAGAATTGCAGGCGATCGAATGCAGAATTGAAGAAGAAAACAGAAGCTCAGCCGATCAATCACAGAATTCTTTCCGATCGATCGGCTAAGATGAATTATCGAAACCGAGCAGAGGCCAAGCCGAACAATCAGAGAACTCCAACTGATCAATCGGCTGAAGTAATATTTTTCGTGAAAGCCGATTGATCGGCTACACTACAACCGATCGATCGGCTATATTAATTGCTGTTGTTTTAATCTAAACCATTGAATAAGGCTAATGGACGCGTCATATTGAAAGATTATGTATTTAAGTTGACCTAAGTAGTTCGCACAAAAAAGAAGAAGAGGAGATCGACAGACAATGGAGATTCGCACAAGAGAGAAGAAAATTGAGGAGAAAGAGTTCTGAACTACATCGCAGTGTTGTATCTTCTATTTAGTTCTTAGTCATGAACAACTTTCTTGTTGTCATTATTTTTGTTGTTTCTCGTTATTCTAGCATGAACTAATTTTCTTTTCTAGGGCTACGATGTAGTCGAATTATGAATATTTAGTTTTTCCTTTAATTCAAATTGTTGATTTTCTGTTTCGATATTGTGTTGAGTAATTTATTCTGTTCTTAATGCTTGCGATTGCCTGATCACCAAAAGCATGTTTATAGGATTATTTTAAGATACGAGAGTTGCAAAATAATCGCGCACTGAATAATTTACCATGAAAAGGATATTAGGCTAGAGATAGCTAATGCGTTTATGTGGTAGTATAATTTCTCGTTCTTAATGTATTCAATTAATTCTCAGGATTAGAGACTGAGAGGTAATAATTTGTTAATTGAATAAGTTTGTCATTGCTCGAGAGAGATTGATGAATATTTTTGTGAAATTACCATGAACACATAGAAATAGAAATTAATGATTTGGATTAAGAAAACTAAATATGATTAATTTAGGTGAAATCGAAAACCCTAGAGCTTTCTCATTATATTTTCAAACTCATTTAATTTCTGCAATTTTCTTAAATTATTTTGTTGTGTTTTATTAAATCCAAAATCACCAAAGTTCTATATTCATTATAAATTGGGATTAATTTTGTTTGATAATTAGTGAAACTAGTCCTCGTGGGTTCGACTCGTATTTATACACTTTATTACTTTTGCGACACGTTCACTTGCGTAGGATTTTTAGCAACAAGTTTTTGACGCGGTTGCCAGGGGATTATTTGTTTGCTATTATTAGATTAAATAATTCTAGTTTATATTTGAATTTAGTTTATTTTACTTTATTTTATTTCTTTTCAGGTGTATGCGAAAACACGGTACTGCCAATCTAGTTCCTATCGATCCAGAAATTGAACGGACCTATCGTAAAAATTGAAAGGAAACGAGGACAACAACTATGGATCTTGACCAGATTGAAGAAGTTGAGACACAGACGTTATTAGATTATATGCTGCCATCTGTGGTCGGTGTTCAATCTGCAATTTGTAAACCAGCAATTACGGGCCACAATTTTGAGATCAAGCCAGGAACTATTCATATGATTAAGCAGTCACAATTTAGCAGTTTGCCATCCAAGGATCCGAATGATCACATTGCCAACTTCGTAGGGGTGTGCGATACCTTCAAATTGCATAATGTCTCTGATGATGCTGTTAAGCTACGATTATTTCCATTCTCCTTATGAGATCGAGCAAAAAGTTGGTTAAATTCATTGCCGGCTGATTCTATTACCACATGGACTGAGTTATGTCAACACCTTCTCGCTAAATTCTTTCCTTTTGAGAATACTGCGAAGTACCGAAATGAGATCGTTAATTTCAACCAATTTGACGAAGAGACACTATATGAATCGTGGGCTCGTTTCAAGGAATTATTACAGAAATGCCCACAACATGGTTTGTCTCGTTGAATGCAAATCTAGACATTTTTTATTAGTATATCAGCTTCTACAAGGACTCTGGTTAAAGCATCTTCTGGTGGTTCACTTCTCCAAAAGATAGAATTAGAAGCATTTACTTTATTGGAGGAGTTAGCATTAAATAATGATCAATGTCCTGTCGAGCGGCAAATTCTGAAAAAGCAACCAGGTACTCCTGAGATGGATGCAGTAAAGGCTTTGACAGCTCAAATTGCTTCTCTAACTAAGCATCTACAGAATAACCAAGCTCCGGTCAATTCGATTTATTCTCTAGTAGGAGCTTGCCAATGGTGCCAAGGCCCACATGTGAGTGAAGAATGTCAAGAAGGGAATCAAATGGAAAATATTCCATCAGATCAAGTACACTTTGCTGGGAATTACAATAGACTGAATTTTCAAAATTCCAATAACTACTATATAGGGGCGCGCAACAATTATCAAATTTCTCATGGAAAAATCAAAATAATGCAGTACAGATGCCACAAACTTCTCAGCAAACTCCACCATACCAAGACAGAAAGCAAAATTTTGAGGATATAATCGCCAAAATGGGTGAGCACACTAACAAGTTTATGACTGAGACACGGACAACTTTGCAAAATCAGTCTGCTCAAATCCGAAGCTTGGAAACACAAGTAGGCGAAATCGCTAACGTTCTAACTGGACGACCTCAAGGTGCTCTACCGAGTTCTATAGAAATAAATCCGAAAGATCAGTGCAACGCAATCACTCTTAGAAGTGGGATGGTCATTGATAATTTTGGGCAAGCAACTCAAAGAACAATTGATAGTGAAAGTAAAGAGTCCGCAACGTCTTCTCCATGTGATAGTGAAGCTAATCAGCTGCAGAAAGATCCACCACCACAACTGAAGGTAATTACACCACGGGTCCCATTTCCTCAACGTTTAAAGACAGTTAAGACTGACAAGCAGTTTGGGAAATTCATGGAAATGTTTAAGCAACTACACATCAACATCCCATCTGCGTTATGCATACATTGGTGTCAGCTCTACTCTTCTGGTGATTATTTCGGCTGATTTATCCACAACCGAAGAAGAAAAATTGTTACTCATACTTCGGACTTATAAGGTGGCTATTGGATGGACTCTACCGGAAATTGAACAAATCCACACGAAAGGACCATTTTCCTTTGCCATTCATTGACCAAATGCTTGATAGGCTCTCCGGACATTTATATTATTGTTTTCTCGATGGTTACTCGGGATACAACCAAATCGTCATTGCCGCAGAAGATCAAGAAAAGACTACTTTCACTTGCCCATATGGCATGTTTGCGTTTTGCCGGATGCCTTTTGGATTGTGCAATGCTCTAGCAACATTCCAACAATGTATGATGACAATTTTTTCAGATATGGTTGAACGCTACATCAAAGTCTTCATGGATGATTTTTCGGTATTTGGGTCATCATTTGATACATGTTTAGAAAATTTATCCAAAGTGCTAGCCCGATGTGTGGAAACAAATTGGTACTGAATTGGGAAAAGTGTCACTTTATGGTAAAAGAAGGCATCGTGTTAGGACATCGGATTTCAGCTCAAGGCATCGAGGTTGACCGTGCGAAAATAGTTTCTATTGAAAAATTGCCACCTCCTACTACGGTTAAAGGAGTGCGAAGTTTTCTTGGGCATGCGGGCTTTTACCGCCGCTTTATAAAAGATTTCTCCAAGATCACTAAGCCGCTGTGTAATTTGCTTGAAAAAGGTGTCTCATTCATATTCACGGCCGAATGTTTAGAAGCATTTAATGTCTTAAAGGCCAAGCTTGTAACGGCACCAGTTATTGTGGCACCTGATTGGGAATTACCTTTCAAGATCATGAGTGACGCGAGTGATTTTGCGGTAGGAGCAGTTTTGGGTCAGAGGAAAGATAAAATTTTTCAGACCATCTACTATGCGAGTCGCACTCTTAATGATGCTCAGCTCAATTATGCAACTACTAAAAAAGAATGTCGTTTTTGCTTTTGACAAGTTCCGGCTATACGTCATTGGTAATAAGGTCGTTGTCTTCACTGATCATTCAGCAATAAAGTATCTTATGCAGAAGAAAGATGCCAAACCCATCCTTATTCGTTGGGTATTATAACCACAAGAATTTGACATTGAGATTAAGGATAAAAAGGGAACGAAAAATCTTGTTGCTGATCATCTCTCACGTCTAGAAACTCAAGCCCATGTGCAAGATAGTGAGGAGCAAATAGAGGATGATTTTCTGGATGAAAAACTCCTTGCAATTTCTGAACTACCGTGGTATATGGATTATGTAAATTATCTTGCTTGCCAGCTCATGCCACCCGAGCTGTCTTGTCACCAGAAGAAGAAATTCCTCTCCGACGTGAAGCGATATTATTGGGAAGAACCAATTCTTTATAGACATTGCGCTGATCAAGTAATAAGGCGTTGTATCCCTGAAGATGAGATGATATCAGTCTTGAGACATTGCCACACTCTTGAATGTGGTGGTCATTTTGGGGGGAATCGAACAACAGCAAAAGTACTTCAATGTGGTTTCTATTGGCCATCTCTATTTAAAGATGCACATTCTTTTGTTACAGCATGTGATCGTTGTTAACGTACAGGTAATATATCCTGCCAGAATGAAATGCCTCTGACAAACATCCTTGAAGTTGAACTATTCGACGTATGGGGGATTGATTTTATGTGCCCGTTTCCACCCTCATTCAACAACAAATACATACTTCTCGCTGTGGATTACGTTTCAAAATGGGTCGAGGCAATAGCTACGCCAACCAATGATAACAAAGTGGTATTGAGGTTTCTGCGTAAGAACATATTCACTCGTTTCGGCACGCCGCGCGCCATAATTAGTGATAAAGGTACTCATTTCTGTAACAAGCCATTTGAATCACTACTTTTAAAATATGGTGTCAAACATCGAAAGGCATTAGGGTATCACCCCCAATCAAATGGTCAAGCTGAAATCTCAAATCGAGAAGTTAAGATTATTCTGGAAAAGACGGTGAGTAATTCACGTAAAGATTGGGCATATACTAGTCCCTGAGGTCCTGGGTTCGAGTGGGGGGAAGGCAAAAACTTCCTTTAGGGAGGGAGAAGATCGTGAGTGCGACTTGACCCTAGATCTGGTGAGATCTAGTCGTTACTGGTGAGGCTCGACTGGGGCGACGTGCTAGCAACGTACAGCTGGGAAGTCGTTACAGAGTAAAGACGTATTTTGGTGGTATTATTGAGAGTGATCCATCTGTCACTCACCTCACAACCGACGAGTAACGTTCGCCTGACGTCGAGCTGATGACGTTAAAACAAGCACTTGGTGGGAGGTAACCCATTTATTTATTCATTTATTATTATTATTATTATTTTTATTCTTATTCTTGTTTTAAGTTTTAGTATATTTTAAATTTGTTTCAATTCTGTTAAATTAAAATTAAACAAAAAAAAAGAAAAAAATAAGCCCTAAAAAAACAGAATGAAAGCCGATCGATCGGCTTTCATCCTGTAACACCCGGCAATTTTGCCATGTAAATATTTCTTGAATTATTAAACGGGATTAATGGGAATATTTATACAATGCGTGTTTTTACGAATTTGTCGATGTTTTCAATTGAATATGTGTGATTTGTAAAACCGATATGTGGAACTAAATAGTAATTTAGTTAAAAACCAATGGAAGGGCAAAATAGGGAGCCAATTAAGGTTGGTGGGAGGAGGCCAATGGTTGAGTGACACCTGGCAACTTGTTGAAGAAGCCATGTTCTTTTTCTCTTCCCTCCTACGTGAAACCCTCATTTCTCATCTGCTTCTTTCCACTGCTCTCTGTTTCCTCTCTTCCAGGCGACAAACACCCTTTGAAGCTCCTTTGATCTCCTCAGTTTTCTTCTGTTTCTCTGCCTAAGGTAAACATCTGCTAAAGCTAACGAGTTTGGACAAGTTAAAATGTGAGTTTTGTCGAAGTTTAGGGTTATGACATTTGGACAAACTCACTGTTTTTAGATGAAAACACGTTAGTTTGTTTTCTAAAGGTTTGAATGGAGTTTTCTGCATATTCTACTAAGTTATTAGTTAGCATTTGCAGCTCTGTTTATTTTCTTTACGTGCATGTTTTAGGTTTGTGCATAACCGAGACGTTCAAGACTTGCAACTCTACAGCAACAGGTAAGTTCATACGTATAGGTTGGGCCTTTAAGGCCCTACAATACGGAGGTACTAGGTTTTATGTTGTCGGGATTTCTGTTGGGTAGTTAAACCATAGGTTATGTTTTAGGTTAAGTTTGTTCTGTTTTATATCCTGCTTATTATTATGTCGCCTGTCTATGAATGTTCATGCATACACGTTTTCTCTGAAAGTCATGAAAATGTTTTCTGCACATGGTTTGAAGTTAAGTAAGATGAAACCTGTAATGAAATGTATGGTTATGTAACGACCCTTAACCGTACCCGTATTTTTTCGTATTATTATTATTTTTTTTTATCAATGTATCGTTTGAATGGAAATTTAAATCGTTAAGATCGTTCAGAGAATTGAAAACCATTTAAAATCATTAATAGGAACTTAATAAAACAATTTATAAAAATTAAGTTTTTAACATTTTTCTGCAATCACGATCGATCGTGGTCAGCTAAAAATAAAAATGAAATTTAAACATTTTTCCTGCAATCACGATCGATCGTAGTCATATCACGATCGATCGTGGTCACGCTGAACTGATCCCGATCGATCGCGGTAGTGTGCCCGATCGATCGGGCTGCCTCTGGAATTCAATAAGAAATTTTCCCAGATCACGATCGATCGTGATAGCCCTTTTTCCTCTTTTCTGCAGATCACGATCGATCGTGGTCAAATCACGATCGATCGTGATTTCTTGCATACACATACAACACCTAAAAAAAACACACTTCACAATTCCCTTTTCTACCTCATACATTCATCACTTCTTTTAACACTTTTCATAACAATACAATCACTCTACTCCTCGTATACAATCCCCACTATACCAATCGCCCAAAAACCGACTTGAAACTCATTTAAAATATAACAAAATTTCTTAAAAACGAACCGCATGGTTCCGTTTAAACGTTTAGCGTTTCCTCCTGTTCGAAAATAGTCAATACATTACAAAAATCCTTTTAATTTCCAAAACACGACATATAATCTATCCAAACCAAAACATCCTAAAGTATTTAACTATACATATCTCCTATATTCTATCTATTAATTCCCAAAACATTTACCTACGTCCCCACAGGTCAAAATCACGCTCCGACTACCAGCGCACTCCCACGGGCCATCCTCCTTCAACGTGTTCATACTTCAGGCGGAGGGACGCCTTCCTCACCTGTCTCAAAATCACCTACACCATAGAATTAAACACGTGAGCTAGAGGCTCAGTAAATCTAAGTGAATGCTATGCTATGCATGTACAGTTCGAAATCATGCGTCCTACCTTTTCGCTATACATTTCATTTAAGTCACCGGGGCTTCTCTCTCATTAGATAGGAACGGCACATCCGGCGATTGGATAGCCCCTCGTATCTAACCGGGAGGAAGACATGCTTCATCCGATAGCCATGTCTGAACCACCGCCACCGACGTGACCATCATTACGTTCATTACCTTTTCGTTATCATTTTCCTTTTTATGAAAAATATGCCTAGAAACTCATTTTCATGCCGTTCGAAAACTATGATGCGTGAACAAATATCATGCTATGAACGAAATAAAAACAAGTAGAACATACAATAATAAACTAATAATCAACGACCTATCAAAACATAATTCTAACTACCCTTTCTAAACTACCCAAACACATCTCCAATTTCCTCGATCGACTCAATTCATACGGTGTAGGCCAAGACGGCCAAACAAGTCACAGAGACTTACATCGCGTCCGTTGTACACCGAGCTTCGTCCACAAATGCTTGTTCACCTATAACATTTCACAATATACGACATTAAACCGAGTCTAAAATCACCAAACTCCAAAATCATTAACTCCTAACTAAGTAAAACTCCCTAAAACTCTAAAACATCTCATTAAGGCATTTCATCGAGCATTAAATGCTCGCTAATTATCTTAACCCCCATCAATGGGGTTTTTTAATTTCTCCAACCTCCAAAACCTCAATAACTTTCATTTAATTCCAACAACTTCAATCAATAACCATAAATACGCCTCTCATAGCCATAAACACGGTTATCCTATCGATTTCAAACACAATTTGACATTTTTAACGGAAAACCCTAATTGTTTCAAACCCTAGAAATCGAAATCCACATTCCAAAAGCGTAGATTCGTACCTAGAGTCGAGGAAGGAGAAGGAAACGTGAAATGATCGTTGTGATCGGAGAGAGCTCCGTCGTCGGAAAGGAGAGAGCCGCGTGAGGAGAGGGAAGTCGTCGCGCGAAGGAGAGGGAGAGAAGAAAATTGCGTTGAAGTGTTGGAGAAAAGTGATTTTTGCCTATTTTATAACTTTGGCTTGGTAAATGACTAAATTGTCCTTTCATTTGTTTTCAATTTCTTCCTCCAATTGTCTCGTTATTTAACTAACGATTCGATTTTCCAAAATTCTCATATTTCACCATAAATTTCAATTTATTACTACGGCTTCGTTAAAACTTTCCGTTTGTAAAACGGACTTAATCTGGCGTATTTACAAAATTGCCGTTTACATTGGAATAATATTAAATCCCGTAAAGCCGGGTGTTACAGGTTAAGTGTGGACGAGGACTGACATCCTGTCATGTACTCCTGTTATGTTCTGTTGTGGCATGTACTCCTGTTGCGCCAGCTCTTCCTCCCACTTATACTTTCCTGTCCAGTAAAATGTAATGTAATGTTCATGTATTTGAAAATGTTCATGCATAGTACGTGCATCACTTTGCATTGTATGTTCTTACTGAGCTCTAGGCTCATAGTTGAACTCCCTGCTGTAGGTATGGATTCTCCAGAAGAGGACATTGTGCCTCAAGATGATGAGTTGATGTAGTTGGCGGGATGAACTCATGGGGTGGTTGCTGCAGTCAGACAAATGTATTTCCTATGAGAATGTATTTTCTGAAGTTATGTTAAGTTCTGTATCATCTTTTGAAGTTTTAAAACATTTGAAGTATAGGTTCAGTTCTGTAGGTTCAGTCCTGTATTGATGTCTAAAACCTCTGTATTTGACAGTTGTATATATGTTTTGAAATGTGTTGGAAATATTTTGGAACTGTTTGAATCTTTCCTTTCAAGGTTGTGCATGGATGGTTGCAAATTTTGAGCTATCCATGCAGCTTGTGTTTCTTGAATCTCTGTCAAGCATGTTTTACAACTTGTTTTGAATCGGGTTTTGAAGGTCTGAAACTTTTTATGCCTTCTAATTTTGTTCCCTGTTTATACGTCTTCCTGTCAAAAGTTGTCAAATTCTGCCTTTAAAACTACATCTTCCGATTGCATCCACCGCTGCTTTAAAAATCACATCCACCGTTGCCCCTTTAAAGCACATCCACCGCTGCCTTTAAATTTACTTCCACTGGTGAATAGTGCATTTCTGCTTGTAGTTCACTTCCACCGGTGAACAGTGCATTTCTACCTGCATCCACCGCTGCCTTTAAAGTTCATTTCTGTCTGTAGTTCACATCCACCGGTGAATAGTTCATTTCTGTTTGTAGTTCACATCCACCGGTGAATGGTTCATTTCCACCCAGTTTATTTACATCTTCCGTCTGACGTCATCCACATCTTCCGCCTGACGTCATCTGCCCATATCCTCCGCCCAGTTTATTTACGTCTTCCGCTTGACGTCATCCACATCTTCCGCTTGACGTCATCTGCCTAATTCTTCCGCCCCGTTTTATTTACTCCTTCAGCCATAGATCACCCGATTCCGGTATTCACTGTAGTCTTTCTTTCAATATGCCTTTCTGTTTATATTTCTCATTTGTTTTCACTGCATGTATTTTATCACGTTTCCTTCTGCATGCCTGTCGCCCACCCAGCCTTTTATTTAAACATTCAAAGTGTTCTGTCTTCCTGTTTTACTCCTACCATTTATTTTTGAAGTCTGATTTTTAATCATGTCTTTCCAGCCCTCAATCCAGAGAAGGTCTTCTCTGTGTAAAGTTTTAAAGTTCAAAAAAATATATGTCCCGTTTTCTTTTAAATGTCCGGAGTGATGGCTCCTCGGCCCCGATCGGGTTTGGGGCTGTCACAGTTATGGTATCAGAGCAAAATCAGGTTTTAAAAGCGATTCTGTAAACCGTCTGACTGCACAACCTGCCACGTGAGATCGCTCCACCAACTGTAAGTGTTTAAGTTCACGTAAAAGTTTCTATTTATTAAATTTAGTTATTCTATTTATATGATTTTTTTAGAAATGGTGAGAGGACAACAGGATGAAGCAAGAGAAAGTTCTCGTGCCATTGACAGATTAACTGAACTGGTTGGTGTACAGTCCCGCATGGTGGAACGTATGATGGCCCGAGAAGACAACGGGAATAATAATAATAATCATGGAAATGCTTCACGCGACACCAGTGGAGATAGATTCAGGCGACTCCAGCCGCCTACATTTGATGGACTATCTACTGACCCGACTCACGCTGTGGAATGGGTCTGACAGATAGAGAGAATGTTTAGATGCGCAGAGGTGGAAGAAAATAAGAAGGTTCTATGTGTCACGTATCAGCTCACCAAGAATGCAGGATTTTGGTGGGACACCGTCCAAGCAATAATGGTGGCGTTAAGCTGGGAGGGATTTAAACGAATATTCTATGAGAAGTATTTTGACAGAAGTGCGAAGAAGGAAAAGATGATCGAATTTGCTTGACTCCGGCAATTTGGATCAGTGGCTGAGTATGTTCAGAGGTTCGAGTCGCTATCCCACTATGCACCTCATTTGGTGGCCACTGACGAAAACAAGGTGCACCAATTTATTCAGGGTTTGAAGCTGGACCTCTTACAGAGGATTACATACGGGGGATTTGACGAGGCCTCGTATACGAAGGTAGTGGCCAAGGCTTATCAGTTGGAAGCCTTGGAGGCGAAGTCTCAGAGATATAGAGATACATCAAAGAGAATCCTACTTGATGTCCCTCAACAGTAACAACAAAGGGGTCAGGTTGGGCAACCACAACGGCAGCAGAACAGAGGTATCAAGAGACCTAATGAGGTTGCCATTTATCAGGACAGGGGGAAAAGACCTATGGGAGCTCCTCAGCTTCCTGTATGCCCACGTTGCCAGAAAAATCATACGAGGGAGTGTAGGCTCTTTACTGGCCGATGCTTCCGATATGACAAGGAGGGCCACCAAGTCCGGGATTGTCCGGGATTGTACCTGTAATGGCCCAACACACAGCCATTACAGGTACAATTTCAATATGTGATGCACCTACTTATACTTTGTGGGACACGGGTGCCACACATTCGTTTGTGGCAATGGACTTCGTGGGTAGGCAGAGATTTTGTTGTAAACTGTCAGATCAGCCCTACAGCATTATGCTACCATCTAGAGAGTTTATGCACTCCGAGCAGAATGTACGGGGTGATATAGTGTCAATGGGAGATCAGAAGTGGTATGCCAATCTTATCGTCATCGGTATGAAAGGATACGATGTGATTCTGGGGTAGGACTAGCTGTTTAGACACCACACCACCATCAACTGCAGGTCCGGGCTCGTGTCTTTTAAGCGCCCGAACGAGGTAGAGTTCTCATATCAGGCAATACCAAAGAAGCACAATATGCCTGTTATATCCTCCTTGAAAGCTCAACAGCTGATGAGGTCAGGATGTGTCGGATTTCTTGACAACGTAGTAGATGTTCAGAGGCATGTTGTGGTGGAACTTCAAAGTATCCCGGTGGTTCGAAACTTCTCAAAGGTTTTCTTAGATGACTTACCAGGATTGCCACCTGATCGTGAAATCGAGTTTGAAATTGACGTATATCCTGGTGCTGAACTGGTATCGAAGAATCCGTACCGTATGGTGCCAATAGAGCTGAGGGAGTTGAAGGCTCAGCTAAAGGAATTGGTGGACAAGGGCTTTGTGCGCCTTAGCTTCTCTCCGTGGAGTGATCCAGTCCTATTTGTTAAGAAGAAGGATGGGTCCCTACGCATGTCCGTTGATTACTGTGAGCTGAACAAATTGACCATCAAGAATAAGTACCCGTTGCCGATGATCGACGATTTATTTGACCAGTTACAAGGGGCTCGAGTATTCTCAAAGATTGATTTGCGCGCCGGTTATTACCAGTTGAAGGTCAGAGCTGATGATATTCCGAAGACCACATTCAGGACCTGATACGAACACTATGAGTTCTTGGTGATGTCTTTTGGATTGACTAATGCCCCGGCGGCATTTATGGACTTGATGAATAGGATATTCCAGGATTTCTTGGATAAATTTGTAATCGTCTTCATCGACGACTTCCTGGTTTACTCCAGAGGTGAGACCGAGCACGAGGAACACTTGGCAATTGTGCTATCGACTCTGAAACAACACCGATTGTACGCCAAATTGTCGAAGTGTGAATTCTGGTTGAGCAGGATTAACTTTCTAGGCCATGTGGTGTCGGCAGAAGGAGTGTCCGTGGATCCAGCCAAGATTATGGCAGTGAAAGAATGGCCGAGACCGAGAAATGCCAGTGAGGTACGGAGTTTTATCGAGTTAGCTGGTTATTACAGAAAGTTTATCAAGGGATTTTCTGTGATAGCAAAACCTATGACCAGCTTAACGAGGAAAGACATCAAGTTCAAGTGGTCTGAAGCTTGTAAGGTGAGTTTTCAGACACTTAAGCAGAAATTAACCACTGCTCCTCTGTTAGTATTGCCAGTTGAAGACGGCAAATTCAGCGTGTACTGTGATGCATCCAAGGTCAGCTTGGGATGTGTATTAATGCAAGAAGGGAAAGTAGTAGCATACGCACGACCTTGAGTTAGCGGCAGTTGTCTTTGCACTGAAAGTATGGAGACACCACTTATATGGACAATCATGTGAGGTGTTTTCTGATCACAAGAGTTTGAAGTACATATTTACCCAGAAAGAGTTAAACATGAGACAAAGGCAGTGGTTAGAATTTGTAACGCCCGGAATTTACGGGTTTCCGCTCTTAGGGGTATTTTCGTAAAATAGTAAATTAAAGTCTTTTCTCGAATGAGAAGTTTCATTAGAACCCTAGGAATTTACGAGGATTTTTAGAGAGATAAGCAAATTTTTAGAAATCCAATCGATAGTGTAACGCCGAGTTACAGTTTTCCGCCTATAGTGTTCTAAGTCGTAAAAATAGTAAATTAGGTCTGTTTTGCGAACGGAGAGTTTCGTTAGAACCCTAAGATTAAATTGGAATATTTGGAGAAATAAGAAAGTTTCAGAGAAATCAAATTGGTAGACAAAATAACGATTTAAGTTAAAGAATGGAGGGGAGGGTATTTAAGTAATTTTGTAAAGTCAAATGTTAAATAAAAATCAAACACCCCTCCCCCTCCACGCATTTCCCTTTTCTGGAAAACCTCCAGAGAAGGTTTTTCCCCCTTCTCCTTGTTGTTCTTCATCTTCCACGGTCGATTCTTCAAGCGCTGATCGACACTTCCTCCTCCAACGTTTCTTCTTCGATTTTCTTTCCCCTATCAACACTCTAGGTAAGCACTATGCTTTGGACTCATTTAGTTGTGGTTTACGGGTTGATTTCGATTTAGGGTTTTGTTAGAAATCTCCGATTTTGGTTAGAAACCGTTAGGATGTTTAAATTAGTTTCCCTTTGACGATCTATTTACGACTATTGACGGATTTAGGTTAGATTTTGGTTGTTGAAGGTTGTAAAATCTCCATTAATGGAGTTTGGTATTTTGTGAGCGCCACGTGCTCGATGAAATGCCTAAATGGAGAAAATAGAAGTTTTAGGATAAATTACTTTGGCTAGAGACTTAGTTTAAGTTTAGAATTCGTTTATTTAGGATCGGTTTTAATGCCCTTAATTGTGAAATGCTTTAGGTGGAGACGGCTTTTGGACGGTGCGCGGCTTGCTACGGACACCAGGTAAGTGGGTGCTAGGGTTCCGGCCCTTAAGGCCCTACATCGTGTCAACGTTAGGCTTTTGTATTTCGATGATGATTTTCTGATTGTGGGGTTATTGAGTCGGGTAGTCTAGAATGTTAGCTATTAGTTGTTTGTAAAGTTCGTTAAAAGTATTGTATGTCCATGTACGTTGTAAATTGTTTGGTGATATGTTTGATGGTATGTTGTACGTGAATTCCTCATGCATCATGTTTTCTCAAAAGTCATACGAAATGTCTTCATGCATGAATTATGTAAAGGAAAAAAAGTAATGATAAGTGTGGGTGGGACTGTATGGCCATAACAACAGAACTATTGTCACTATCCACGTGATGGATCATGAATACGGCCGAAAGGACTATGTACACGCACTTGGCCTACACTCCCTGACAAGATGCCTACCTTAATCCATGTCAACGTTAAATGTTATGAAAAAGAATAAGAACAAGTAAATGAACATGTTTTATGAAAAGTCATGCATTCATGCATACGTCATATAGTGCATCCTCTTACTAAGTATTAGGCTTAATGTATATGTTGAATGATGTAGGTGACAGGTGTGAAGGTGAGAGTTCTCTCGATATCAAGGAATAGGTGGTCGACGGATGGTGCTTGTGGCGACGGGGTGTGTTTTGGCCTGGCTAGAAGATCCGACAGTGTGCCCCGAACTGTTTTGTGGCGAATGAATGTGAGTTGGTTTCATTGGTTAGAAAAGTGATGGACTTTAGGGTGTATAGTTAGGTTTATCATTTAGGAATTTTATAGTGGATATAGGTCTGAAGTAGTGTTATTTTTGAATGATTTGATAATGTATGTCTTTGGTGATGTTTTAAGGAAATTTCATGTTTATGTTCGATGTTTGTTTTGAGGATTTGATTGGGTTTTACTTGATGATTTTAGGTGATTTATGACTGTATGGATGCGCACGGTTTTAGAACGATCCATGCAGTTAGTTTTCGTGAAATTTGGAAGTGTATAGACTAAGTTAGAGTTGTGTTTCGAGTAACGAATAATGTTGGGTGATGCGTGTGGTTGAATGGGATGAGTTGTTGTGGAATTGAGTAGTGCACGTTAAGTAATGGTTGAGGTGTAAATGTGAAAAGCAAGGCGTGAGGAAATGAAGGAAGAAAAGAAGAAGGAAATAAGGGAGGAAGAAGTCGCCGCTCTCTGGAGAAAATCCAGAGAGGGTGGCGATCAGTCGCCACAAGCGATTTTGCAACAGGCGACTGGTCGCCTGTTGCAAATCGCCGAGGGCGATCAGTCGCCACCTTTATTGGCGACTGATCGCCGTGCTTTATGTATTTTATTTGGTTTATATTAATTAGTTAATAGTTTAATTGATTTAATTGTTTTAAGTTTTAATTGTTTTAGTATTTGCTTCAAACGACTCACTAAACGAACTTCGATTTAAATTCCGATTTCGATCTCGATCGAGATCTCGCCTTAGGTACAGTTAAAGAAAAAGTTTAAAGGATGTAAAAAAAAAAAAAAATACTAAGGGTACGGTTAAGGGTCGTGACAGAATTTGTGAAAGATTATGATGTTGAGATTAAATACCACCTGGGGAAAGCTAACGTGGTAGCCAATGCATTGAGCAGGATGCCAGCTACTATGCAACCAGCTATGTCGGCCGTATCAATGCCTTTGAGGACAAAGATCCAGAAGTTTGATATTGAGATAGTTTTTGGGCTATCGACCATGCAAGCGGACTTGACACTACGGCCCACCATCTTGGACCGAATTAAAGAAGCCCAGAAGACCAATTCAAAGGAAATGGCTGATATAGTAAGCAAGTTACCTATGGCCTCTTTCGATTTCAGTTATTCAGGAGATGAAATTTTGAAGTTCAGAGAAAGATGGTATGTTCCGAGGGATGATAAGCTACGGAAAGACATCTTGTCGTAAGCCCACTTGTCTCCTTTCTATGTGCATCCTAGAAGCACGAAGATATATCAAGACTTGAAACTTCATTTCTGGGGGCCGAAAATGAAGAATGAAGTTGCCAAATTTGTGGAGTCTTGCATGATATGTCAACAAGTCAAGGCTGAACATCAACGGCCAAGTGGAACACTTCAGCCCCTCCCGATCCCCGAATGGAAATGGGAGAATATTGCAATGGATTTTGTTGTTGGCCTTCCAAGAACGGCTAAGGGCCATAACAGTATATGGGTAATTGTGGATAGACTGACCAAGTCGGCCCACTTTCTACCTGTGAAGACGACATTGTAACGCCCCTGAACCCACCCTGGCTCGGAGCGCTACTTTGCTAACCAGTTTCACGTTAAAACACAATTTAAAATAAAATTTGACACAGCAGAAATTAAAACGAAGTCTCTCGAAACTCTCTCTTACGTCATACCTAGCTGCCTAGACTCACTAATTCCCTTACCCCTAACCTTTAAGCACCACGGCGTCCTTTCCGAAAATTTCGGCAAAGTAACGCCTGAAAATGGTGCCTCCAAAATGCTAGGTACCTACAATAAATAAATCCCCAAACAGATCCAGAATACTCCTAACCAACTATCCAGTATACAGCATGAGAAATCTCCAAATAGCAGTAAAGAGGGAAACTAAAATACAAACATTCATAAGTAAAGAAAATCCACAGTACAGGGCGACACATCACCCTTAACTATGATTATATATACCAAATACAAATAGCTATGTAATAACGCTAAAACCAACATCAACCAAAAAGACAACTCTACAAACCACCACCAAAATAAATGTAAATTATACACGACCCCAAAAATACTGTTCCACCCACGTCTTTCCGAAGACCATAATCGAGGCGCCCCGACAACTACCCGCACCGGCATGCCTCGTACTCTTCCAACTGCTGCCTAGTTCTGGGCTGTCTCCTCTACCTCACCTGTAAAAACTCGTCACCTACACCATAGAACACAAAAGTAAGCCTAACGCTTAGCAAGTAGGGAAATAATGCACAACAACACACTATCATGCAGTTTCTACACACTCAGTTGCTTTCTTTTCATTCAAGTTACATTTATCTTTCACTTTCATGTGAATCAAGTAGGCACACGTCCCAACACAATCCTGGACGGCCACGCCTTGACCCACAGAGCAAGACCGGAGGCACACGCCCTAACACAATCCTGGACGGCCAACCAAATCTCCCCTAATCGATCGTAGAATCCTCATTGTGCCTTCAAGCACGAACATATCGAGGCATTCATACTCACGACACATTACGTACATTAGCATAGCATCTCAAGTAAAATCCCCCGCAGGGTGCTCAGCGAGCCACGAGCCTGACGAGGCTATTCTACTCGAGACCAAGTTGCATATCAATTTTCTCATCTTTCATTACGTCATCCTCACCACTCAAACATGCAAAACACGTGATTTCGTCAGTTAGAAAACAATGATGCATGACACACAATGCATGGCACAAAGCAAAACACAACAAACAAACAAACAATCCCTACCGTTCTATGGTGTAGGCCCGAAGGCAACAAACACTCATCCACTACTCACCTGGCGTCCTAGCTCGCTGAGGTTACTCGGTTACCTATCCATCTACAGCTCAACCTACGACAATAATTCAAGCTTCATTAAAATCAAGCCTACATACACCAACTTACTCTCAAACTATTATTTTTGGCCTAATCCAATGAAAACCTAACTAAATGGGCCACCAATTTGGGTTCGGTAAAAACCGACCCGAACTTCAAACGCGCGTAACTTTTGCGTCGGATATCGGAATCGAACGATTCCAGCGGCCACGTACTCCTCTAATAACCTATTTTAACCTGCCAAAAGGAATTAAAAAAACAAACGACCCCAGCTAGGTCAAAATAGCAAAAACCCGAACTGCCCCTTTACCCGAAAAATCCCCCATTCCGATTTTCCATCAATTCTCCACCGATTCCTCACTAATCAACCACTCACATACCCAATTAGCATAAACTAACCTAAAATCGAAGTTCCAATTTAGAAAACCCGAAATCTCTAAATTGGAGCCCTCGGTTTTTAGCTCCTCCCGATCTGCCCACTGCTTGGCATTCCTTGCCAACATCGAGCTCAGCAATTTGACGCCGAGAGCAACCAAAAACGGCCGGCGATCGGAGCTCTAGCAGCTCGTCGCCGTCGGCCCTAAACAGAACCGAAACAGGGGAGAAAAATCGGTCTAACCTGTTGGTTCGTGCACGGAGAGAACCGGGCCCAGCTCGTCGCAGTCGTCTGACCGGAGAACGTCGGAGGAGGGATGTCGCTCGTCGCCGTCGTCTCCCTCTCCTCCCCCTGCTCCTCGCGCTCGGCGTCGGGCACTCGACAGAATAGCTTCAGCTATTCTGTTGAGTTTTATTTATTTTATTTTATTTTTAAATAATAATAATAATAATAATAATAATAATAACATTAACATTAACAACAATAACGTTACCATTAAATCTCGTTTTTAAATTATAAATTTAACTCTCATCCCGTACCCGGCTTAAGTTCTCCATTTGGCATACCCGAACATAATTTAATAAACGGTTTAGTTCAACCATATTTATTCACTTTTCTTTTAAAAGAATCTCGGGTGTTACAGACATTCACTATGGACCAGTATGCAGAGCTATACATTAGAGAGATTGTCAAGCTGCATGGTATTCCGGTGTCGATCGCTTCAGACCGGGATCCTAGATTCACCTCTAGGTTTTGGAAAAGCTTGCAAAGCTCCTTGGGCACCAAGTTAGATTTCAGCACGACATTTCATCCACAGACGGACGGACAATCCGAGAGGACGATTCAAATACTGGAAGATATGTTAAGGTCGTGCGTGTTGGAATTCTATGCTCCTTGGAGTAGATACTTGCCGTTAGTGGAGTTCGCTTATAATAATAGCTACCAGGCTACAATCAGCATGGCTCCATATGAAGCTCTTTACGGCAGGAAGTGTAGATCCCCATTGTGTTGGGATGAAGTCGGAGAAGCCAAACTCATCGGTCCTGAGTTTTTACAGCAGATGTCCAAAGTGATTGCTGCTATCAAACAACGAATAAAAATTGCTCAGAGTCGACAGAAGAGTTACGCGGACCATAGGAGAAGAGTTTTAGAGTTTGCTGAGGGCGATGAAGTATTCTTGAAAGTGTCGCCTTTTAAGGGCGTAATGAGATTCGGTAAGAAAGGGAAGCTCAACCCACGATTCATTGGACCTTTTTCCATCTTGACGCGTGTGGGAAGTATGGCTTACAGACTGCAGTTGCCAGCGTCAATGGATGGAGTTCACAGCGTCTTTCATGTTTCGATGTTGAGAAAGTGTGTTCGAGATCCAACTCAAATCGTTAAACAGGTGGACTTTGATATTATGCCGACGCTGACATATGAAGAAAGACCAATACAGATTTTGGATACTTCACTCAAGATATTGCGCAACAAGGTGGTCCCATTGGTGAAGGTTTTGTGGCGCAATCATAATGTGGAGGAAGCCACATGGGAAAGACAACAAGATGTTAGGGCCCAATATCCGGACCTCTTTGCTTAGGCAAATTTTGAGGACCAAATTTCTGTTAAGGTGGGTGGAATGTAACACCCAGCAATTTTTCCATGTAAATATTCATTGAATTATTAAACAGGATTAATGGGAATATTTATACAATGCATGTTTTTACAAATTTGCCGATGTTTTCAATTGAATTTGTGTGATTCGTAAAACCGATTTGTGGAACTAAATAGTAATTTAGTTAAAAACCAATGGAAGGGCAAAATAGGGAGCCAATTAAGGTTGGTGGGAGGAGGCCAATGGTTGAGTGACACCTGACAACTTGTTGAAGAAGCCATGTTCTTTTTCTCTTCCATCCCACGTGAAACCCTCATTTCTCATTTGCTTCTTTCCACTGCTCTCTGTTTTCTCTCTTCCAGGCGACAAACACCCTTCGAAGCTCCTTCGATCTCCTCAGTTTTCTTCTGTTTCTCTGCCTAAGGTAAACATCTGCTAAAGCTAACGAGTTTGGACAAGTTAAAATGTGAGTTTTGTCGAAGTTTAGAGTTATGATATTTGGACAAACTCACTGTTTTTGGATGAAAACACGTTAATTTGTTTTCTAAAGGTTTGAATGGAGTTTTCTGCATATTCTACTAAGTTATTAATTAGCATTTGCAGCTCTGTTTATTTTCTTTACGTGCGTGTTTTAGGTCCGTGCATAACCGAGACGTTCAAGACTTGCAACTCTATAGCAACAGGTAAGTTCATACGTATAGGTTTGGCCCTTAAGGCCCTACAATACGGATGTACTAGATTTTATGTTGTCGGGATTTCAATTGGGTAGTTAAACCATAGATTGTGTTTTAGGTTAAGTTTGTTCTGTTTTATATCCTGCTTATTATTCTGTCGCCTGTCTATGAATGTTCATGCATACACGTTTTCTATGAAAGTCATGAAAATGTTTTATGCACATGGTTTGAAGTTAAGTAAGATAAAACCTGTAATGAAATGTATGGTTAAGTGTGGACGATAACTGGCATTCTGTCATGTACTCCTGTTATGTCCTGTTGTGGCATGTACTCCTGTTATGCTAGCTCTTCCTCCCACTTATACCTTCCTGTCCTGTGAAATGTAATGTAATGTTCATGTATTTGAAAATGTTCATGCATAGTACGTGCATCACTTTGCATTATATGTTCTTACTGAGCTCTAGGCTCATAGTTGAACTCCCTGTTGTAGGTATGGATCTTCCAGAAGAGGACATTGTGCCTCAAGATGATGAGTTGATGTAGTTGGCAGGAAGAGCTCATCGGGTTGTTGCTGCAGTCAGACAAATGTATTTCCTGTGAGAATGTATTTTCTGAAGTTATGTCAAGTTCTGTGTCATCTTTTGAAGTTTTAAAACATTTGAAGTGTAGGTTCAGTCCTGTATTGATGTCTAAAACCTCTGCATTTGACAGTTGTATATATGTTTTGAAATGTGTTGGAAATATTCTGGAACTGTTTGAATCCTTCCTTTCAAGGTTGTGCATGGATGGTTTCAAATTTTGAGCTATCCATGCAGCTTGTGTTTCTTGAATCTCTGTCAAATATGTTTTACAATTTGTTTTGAATCGGGTTTTGAAGGCTGAAAATTTTTATGCTTTCTATTTTATGTTCCCTGTTTATACGTCTTCCTATCAAAAGTTGTCAAATTCTGCCTTTAAAACTACATCTTCCAATTGCATCCACTACTGCTTTACAAATCACATCCACCGTTGCCCCTTTAAAGCACATCCACCGCTGCCTTTAAATTTACTTCCACCGGTGAATAGTATATTTCTGCTTGTAGTTCACTTCCACCGGTGAACAGTGCATTTCTGCCTGCATCCACCGCTGCCTTTAAAGTTCATTTCTGTCTGTAGTTCACATCCACCGATGAACAGTTCATTTCTGTTTGTAGTTCACATCCACCGGTGAATGGTTCATTTCTGCCTAGTTTATTTACATCTTCCATCTGACGTCATCCACATCTTCCGCCTGACGTCATCTACCCATATCCTCTGCCCAGTTTATTTACGTCTTCCGCTTGACGTCATCCACATCTTCTGCCTGACGTCATCTGCCTAATTTTTTCGCCCCGTTTTATTTACTCCTTCGGTCATAGATCACCTGATTCCGGTATTCACTGTAGCCTTTCTTTCAATATGCCTTTCAGTTTCTATTTCTCATTTATTTTCACTGCATGTATTTTATCACGTTTCCTTCTGCATGCCCGTCGCCCACCCAGCCTTTTATTTAAACATTCAAAGTGTTCTGTCTCTCTGTTTTACTCCTGCCATTTATTTCTGAAGTCCGGTTTTTAATCATGTCTTTCCAGCCCTCAATCCAGAGAAGTCTTCTTTGTGTAAAGTTTTAAAGTTCAAAAAAATATATGTCCCGTTTTCTGTTAAATGTCTGGAGTGATGGCTCCTCGGCCCCGATTGGGTTTGGGGCTGTCACATATCCTATAGAACCTTCACCAAATCGATCTCTCTCTCTCTGTGAACTCCTTCCTGACCGATCGGCTGCAATCATCCACCGCACACTCCGGCCCTTTTCATTTTCTCCTTCGCCGGCGCTCAGAACCGAAGAACTACCTCCGGCCGACGTTTCGCTTCCCTCCGGTATGTTTCTCCCTCGACTTGACATTTATCCCCTGATAATTGTTTCCATTTTTGCTGTTTGTCACTGAACTTCATTGGTAAATATCGAATTTGTGTTGGTTGAGGCTTGTAACACCCGGTTTTACGGAATTTTATAATTTCACAATATAATGTCATTTTTATAAATATTGCGAATCTATTCCGTTTAACTAGCGGGGAGTCTTGTTGGAGCCCTACGAATGAATGAGATTATCTGGAGGAATAGGAGAATTTTTGGGGATATAACGCCTATTTTACAAGTTTTAGATAATTCTCGTAATATAACGAGTATTTTGATAAATATAGTAAACTAAGTCCGTTTTGTAAACGGAAAGTTTTATTAGAGCCCTAATAATAAATTGGAATTATTGGTGAAATAAGGAAATTTGGAGAAACCGAACCGATAGTCAAATAATGAGATAAAGGAAAAATCAAAGAAGGGGCAAACTTGTCATTTGACAAGTCAAATACATAAATATCACATAAACCCTCATTCCTAAAACACTTAACGTAATTTTCCCCCAAATCCTCTCCAAAGGCGATTCTTCTCCCTCTCCCTCCGTTTCTCTTCAACACTAGCGATTCTTCCTCCGATCGACTTTGGTTCTTCGTGTTTCTTCTCCGGAATAACTCCCTAAGTAAGAATCTATGCTTTTGGAAGGTTTATTCTCGATTTCTAGAGGTTTAAACGGTTAGGGTTTCGTAGGATTTTTGTAAAAATAGTCTGGTTATGTTATAAATAGTTAGGTATCGTTGTATTTATGATTATTGAGCGTTATTAAGCGAAATAATGGATGTGTTTAGGGTTTTTGTTGAAAAAATGGTATTTGGAGCTTTAGAAATTTCCATTAATGGAGGTTTGCTATTTGTGAGCGTAAATTGCTCGATGAAATGCCCGAGAGAGGTTTATTAGAATTTTAGGAAATTTCCTTTAGTTAGAAGTTTCGTAAATTTTTGAAGTTTGATTGTTTGGGCTCGGTTTTGACAAAGAACGTTGTGGAGTGACTTAGGTGAACTAGACTTACAGACAGTGCTCGGTTTGCCAAGGACCCGAGGTAAGTTCTCGTGACTTACTGTGGCCGATTGGCCTACACCATATGTCGGAATTGTGTTGAGGATAATTTGGTGCTTTGTTTGTTTAAATTGCTTTGGTCGGGTAGTTTAAGTTTGGTTGTTTTATAGGTTAAGTATTGTGGCGTTTTGATGGTATTCACGTTATATATGTTATATTGTGCATATTGAACTATTCATGCATCATGATTTCAAAATGTCATGAAAACAAATTTACGCATTGATTTCATGTAAAGAAAATGTATGTAGAGGTAAGTAAAGTATCATGTAAACAACCATGGCATGGAGTTATCGGGGATGAAGTTCAGACCTGGCGTTCCGGGGTGAGTTGGTTTTTCTCCCTTCAGATGGTATGGGCTGTCTAACTGCTTGACGTGCCCTATCCATCTGTCGAGCATTTTCGATAACCATAGACTGACACGTACTGATATATGAATTGACATGGATGGACTATTTCATAGCATAGCATATACATGTTCATGCATAGACATTTACGTAGAATTTACTGAGATTTTATCTCATAGGTGTCTTTATGGTGTAGGTGATTTTGAGCAAGGTGAGGACGATGTCCCTCCACCTGACGAGCCTGTAGTTTGAAGGAGGATGCTCGTGGGAGCGGCTGGCGTAGTCGATGCGTACATGACCCGTGGGAGCGTACATGACCCGTGGGAGCGTAGGTTACGTATTTTGTGGTTTTGGGGTTATATTATGGACAGAATGGTATAGAAACACATTTTAGGATGTTTGTTGTCTGGATAGTTTAAAAAGTTATGTTTTGATATATTTTGATGATGTTATTAGCTTCCGCTACATACGGATGGATTATTGATGTATAGGTTATGTTTTGATGAATTAGAATTGAAATTGTTGTTTTGATAGTTTTTGGATGAAATAGAAATGGATTTTGATGGTTTTAGATTGAATGTTCGGTTTATGGAGGCGTATTTTAGTTGGATTATTTATGGATATTTTTAGGATGATATTTGAAATGTGTATTAGGTGAAGGAAGAGGAAAATGGTGAAGTAAGTGTGAATTGTGCAGGGGTTAGAGGAAAGAAAAAGAAAGGTGAAAGACAGCTCTCTGGATAAAAATCCAGAGAGCTAGCCGATCGATCGCCAGGGAGGGCGATCGATGGCCTGGTAAGGGCGATCGATCGGCTGGTGATCGATCGCCACCGGCAATCGATCGCCCTCTTATTTTTATAACAGCCGATCGATCGGCTGAAAGGGGATGATTGATCGGCTGTGCTTTTTATGGGCAAAATGCCCTTTTTGCCCTCGTTAAGTTTGGCCGATGGTTTTCTTTTATTTAGTATGTTTCTTCAAATGATTTTGAAAACGATTTCAACGGTTTAGACTTTGATTTAACACTTTAGATGTCAAAATTTACTTAAAGGTATAAAATGAAAAAAAATTTACGGGAAAGTAAGGGATAGGAATTGGTGTGCTATTGCCTGAGTCCGTTCTCTAACGAATGTAAATGAAAGGAAATGAAGAATGAAATGAATGGAACTTAAGGAGTTTATGAGAACTGGAAAGGGTAACACGCCTGTATATATGTATGTCACGGTATAGGTCGTGGCGGCACCGACATGGGGTCGGTGTCGTCACAACAATTGGTATCAGAGCTCCCGGGTTTTAAAATCGGTTCTGTAGACTGCTCGATTGCGCATGTCACTACACAGACATGCTTCTTCAACTGTAAGTACGTTTTTTAGATTTCTTTGTTTTTGTTTCTTAAGGTTATTGTTTCTAACTTTTATAGGTTCACAAAATGGTGCGTCGAGGGAATGATAGGGATGAGAGAGATGACACGATAGACCAGTTGAGAGAGTTTATAGCTCAACAATCCCAACACTTAGAACGACAGGCACAACATATGGAAAGACAGTCTCAAGAGCTTGATACGCTGATTAATCGAGAGGGCAATAGAACTCAGGAGGTGGCAGCTCCTAGTAATCGAGGAATGGAGAGGTTCCAAAAGTGTTCAATGGACAATCTTCGGATCCCTCTTTAGTCGAGGGGTGGATTCGAACTATGGAGGATATGTTGGCGTATGCGAGCGTAGAAGATAGGGAGAAAGTCACATTCGTCACCTATCATCTGGCACTAGATGCCCATTTCTGGTGGGATACGATTAAGGCAACCACCGATGTAGCCGTGATAAGTTGAGAGCGGTTTAAAGCCATATTTTATGACAAATACTTTAGCCATACGGTACGAGAGGCCAAAATGATGGAGTTCATGCAATTGCGACAGGCCGACTCTGTTGCAGAATATGTCAGAAGGTTTGAGGCCCTATTCCGATTCGCACCACGCTATGTCAGTGTTAATAAGGACAAAGTGCGTCAGTTTATGCAAGGGCTAAGTCAAGAGATCAGAAAAAGTGTCATCATATCAGTGGTGCGAAATGTGCCCTATGTTGAGATTGTAGCAAGAACGCTGGAGATTTAGGCAGCTGAGCAGACTTATGTCAAATCGAGGAAACCAGCTAGAGGGTTCTTCCGGGAGATACAGCCTCGACCTCAGAATAACGGCTGGCAACCGAGAGGACAGCCACAACAACAACAACAAATGGGCATTAAGAGGCCCTATGATGGTAAGGATGACGAGGGCAAGGGGAAGCAAGTTTAAGGGGCTGCCCAGAAGCCTATATGTCCTAAATGCCAAAAGGAACACTACGACGCTTGTCGATTGGGAACAAACAGTTGTTACAGATGTGGGGAGGTAGGCCATTTTGCTCAGAACTGTCCAAGGGCGGCTATCGATCAAAGAAGAGTCGCCCCGAGGATTTTTGCCTTCATTGAGCCTGGCGATGTTGACGACGAGCCCCAGCCCTCCGTTATAGAGGTACTATTTTGGTCATGGGAGTAGCCGTATTTTCATTGATAGACACAGGTGCTACGCACCCGTTTATTTCCACTTGATGCGTAGCTAGACTAAAGATAGTGCATGAGTTAGCAGAGTACGAGTATCGAGTAATGCTGCCTTCAGAGGAGTTTATGCAGTCAGATCACATTTTCTAGGGCAATGTCGTCTCTATAGGGGACAATACCATTTATTCCCGGTTGATAGTTATGGGCATAGAGCGGTATGATCTTATCTTGGGAATGGATTGGCTATCTTGCCACTTCGCCACCATCGACTGCTGATCTGGGTTGGTGACTTTTCGACCCCCGGGTAAAGAGGAGTTTGCTTATCAGGCAATGAATAGGTTGAGTGGGTTACCTACTTCCTATTCGATGAAGGTCATAGAGCAGTTTAGAGGTGAATGCTCAGTTTACATGGTCACTGTGGTTGACACTCAGTTGCTTGATAAGGTAACGCCAAGTGACATCCTGGTTGTTAGAGAGTTCACGGGAATTTTTTGCAATGATCTTCCCGAATTACCGTCAGACCGGGAGATAGAGTTTGTGATTGACGTGTATCCAAGTTCTGAACTTGTTTCTAAGAACCCGTACAGATTGGTGCAGGCCGAATTGAGAGAGTTGAAGTCTTAACTAGAAGAGTTTTTTGATAAGGGGTTCATCCGACCTAGCTTTTCTCCTTGAGGTACACCGGTACTGTTCGTTAAAAAGGAAGATGGAACTCTCAGGATGTGCATAGATTATAGAGAGTTGAATAAATTGACGGTGAAGAATAAGTATCTGTTGCCCCGAATCGATGACCTGCTTGACCAACTGCAGGGTGCCCGAGTATTTTCAAGGAATGACCTACGCTCGGGTTATTATCAGTTGAAGGTCTGACGGGAAGATATTCCAAAGATGGCATTTCGAACGAGGTATGAGCATTTCGAATTCCTAGTTATGTCTTTTGGACTTACGAATACCCCCGCAGCGTTTATGGATCTAATGAACCGTATTTTCAAAGAGTATTTAGACAAGTTTGTTGTTGTGTTTATTGACGACATCTTGGTCTATTCTAAGACGAAAGAAGAACATGAGGAGCAACTACAGATTGTTCTGAGGATTTTAGAGCAACACCAACTATACCCAAAGTTCTCCAAGTGTGATTTTTGGCTAGACCGAATGAACTTTCTCGGCCACATCATATCTCAGGAAGGAGTTTCAGTAGATCCGGCCAAAATAAAAGTTGTTAAAGATTGGCCACAGCCTAAGAATTTGCGTAAAGTACGTGGGTTTCTCAGATTGGCCGAGTATTACAGGAAATTCATTGAAGTATTTTCGAAGATTGCAGTTCCCCTATCCCGATTGACAAGAAAGAATGAAAAACTTGTATGGTCAGCTGCATGTGAAAAGGGCTTTCAAGAGCTAAAGCAAAGATTGACCACGGCTCCCGTTTTGACACTGCCAGTTGAAGGTAACAAGTTCAGCATATATTGTGATGCGTCGAAGGTTGGACTTGAATGTGTGCTTGTGCAGGAGGGGAAGGTTATTGCGTATGCTTCTCGGCAGTTGAAGTCGTATGAGCAAAATTATCTGACGCATGATTTGGAACTGGGGGCAGTAGTCTTCGTGTTAAAAATTTGGAGACATTATCTGTATGGGTAGCAATGTGAGGTGTTCTCAGATCACAGGAGCCTTTTGGAGACATTATCTGTATGGGTAGCAATGTGAGGTGTTCTCAGATCACAGGAGCCTCAAATATTTGTTTACACAGAAAGGGCTGAATATGCGACAACGAAGGTGGTTGGAGTTTGTTAAGGACTACGAGTTCGAAATCAAATACCACATAGGAAAAGCGAATAAAGTTGCAGATGCCTTGAGTAGATTGCCTATGCGAGTCAGCCTTCACTTGCAGCGATGTCGGTGATGTTGAAGTCTGAGATTGAGAGGTTTGATGTGGAGATCGTGGCAGAGTTGTTCACTATGCTCGCAAACATTTCTCTTAGGCCGACGATACTTTGACAAAATACGAGAAGCTCAACGGGAAGACTTGGGGTGTGAGAAGCACCGTTTGAGCATGACGTCCGAGGACTCGTTCGATTTCAACTTGTCGGATGATGGTATATTAAAGTTCAAGCATAGGTGGTATGTGCCTGATAACGAGGAGTTAAAGAAAGAGATCTTGACTGAGGCACATTCTTCAGCATACTCGGTGCATCCAGGAAGCACCAAGATGTATCGGGATCTAAAACAACATTTCTGGTGGACTAATATGAAGAGAGAGGTTGCCATGTACGTGGAGACCTGTCTGGTTTTTCAGCAGGTTAAGGCGGAGCACCAAAGGCCGGTAGTAACCTTGCAACCCCTGCCGATCCCGGAGTGGAAATGGGAGCAGATCTCAATGGATTTTATTATTGGGCTCCCGAGAACGACGAAAGGACACGACGGGATTTGGGTGATAGTGGACCGTTTGACGAAGTCGGCCCACTTTCTTCCAGTTAAAGCAACGTTCTCCATGCATCAGCTCGCTGAGCTTTATGTACGAGAGATTGTTAGACTGCACGGGGTGCCTATTTCGATAGTTTCAGACTGAGATCCGAGGTTTACTTCGTGATTTTGGAAGAGTTTGCACAAGGCCATGGGAACTCAGTTGAACTTCAGCACGACATTCCATCCTCAGACCGATGGTCAGACAGAACTTGAGGATATGCTTAGAGCGTGCGAGTTTGGAATTTCAAGGGTCATGGAGCAGGTATTTGCCACTGGTCGATTTCTCATATAACAACAGTTTTCAAGCTACGATCGGCATGGCACCATATGAAGCACTGTATGGATGGAAGTGCAAGTCACCACTGTATTGGGATGAAGTTGGCGAGGCTAGTACTATTGGCCCCGATATTCTACAGCAAACAGCGGAAAAGATCGCCATTATCAGACAGCGCATTGAGATAGCTTAGAGCCGTCAGAAAAGCTATGCCGACAATAGAAGAAGGGAGTTAGAGTTTAATGAAGGTGACGAGGTATATTTGAAAATTTCTCCATTTAAAGGCGTCATGAGATTCGGAAGGAGAGGCAAGTTAAGCCCTCGATACGTGGGGCCCTTCCCTATTCTGAAGCGGATCGGGAAGATGGCTTATAGATTGCAGCTTCCGGCATCAATGGAGAGCATCCACAACGTCTTTCATATGTCTATGCTCAGGAAGTGTGTGTGTGACCCATCGCATATAGTAGAAACATGGGAGATTGAGGTACAGCCGACACTAACCTACGTGGAAAAGCTGGTACAAATTCTGGAATCCTCTATTAAGGTGTTGAGAAACAAGGAGATTCCACTAGTCAAAGTCTTATGGCGGAATCGTGGCGTAGAGGAAGCCACCTGGGAAAGACAGCAAACTATGATGACAAAATACCCTGAACTATTTGTGTAATCAAATTTTGAGAATAAAATTTTAATTAAGGTGGATGGAATGTAACACCCGGTTTTACATGTTTTTTGTAATTCCACAATATAATAGCATTTTTGTAAATATTGTGAATCTATTCCGTTTAACGAGCGGGGAGTCTTGTTGGAGCCTTACAAACGAATGAGATTATCTAGAGGAATAAGAGAATTTTTGGGGATATAACGCCTATTTTACGAGTTTTAGATAATTCTCGTAATATAATGAGTATTTTGATAAATATAGTAAACTAGGTCCGTTTTGTAAACAGAAAGTTTTATTAGAGCCCTAGTAATAAATTGGAATTATTGGTAAAATAAGTAAATTTAGAGAAACCGAACCGATAGTCAAATAATGAGATAAACGAAAAATCAAAGGAGGGGCAAACTTGTCATTTGACAAGTCAAATACATAAATATCACATAAACCCTCATTCCTAAAACACTTAACGTAATTTTCCCCCAAATCCTCTCCAAAGGCGATTCTTCTCCCTCTCCCTCCGTTTCTCTTCAACACTGGCAATTCTTCCTCCGATCGACTCTGGTTCTTCATATTTCTTCTTCGGAATAACTCCCTAGGTAAGAATCTATGCTTTTGGAAGGTTTATTCTCGATTTCTAGAGGTTTAAACAATTAGGGTTTCGTAGGATTTTTGTAAAAATAGTCGGGTTATGTTAGAAATAGTTAGGTATCGTTGTATTTATGATTATTGAGCGTTATTAAGCGAAATAATGGATGTGTTTAGGGTTTTGTTGAAAAATCGGTATTTGGAGCTTTAGAAATCTCCATTAATGGAGGTTTGCTATTTGTGAGCATAAATTGCTCGATGAAATGCCCGAGAGAGGTTTATTAGAATTTTAGGAAATTTCCTTTAGTTAGAAGTTTCGTAAATTTTCAAAGTTTGATTGTTTGGGCTCGGTTTTGAAAAAGAACGTTGTGGACTGACTTAGGTGAACTAGACTCACAGCAGTGCTCGGTGTGTCAAGGACCCGATGTAACACCCGAAAATTTCATTTTAAGGATTTCGAGCCATAAGTTTAGAATTTTAATATTTTAAGCATTTAGTGAGTGATAATTCGTAGAAATAATAAATTAAGTCCAAATGACCAACGGGAAGTTTCGTTAGAGCCCTAAGAATAAATAGGAATAATTGGTGAAATAAAAATAATTTGGAGAAACAAAGTTGATGGGTTAATTAAAGAGTATAAGCAAAGAGATAATGAAAAGGTCATTTAGGTAATTGTTAAGTAAAAATTGACTTAAAATAGGAAAACCCTCTATTTTCTTCTCTCACTTTTCCTCTCCTCCACGATTCCTCCTCTCCCTTGCGATTTTCTTCTTTTCTTCCTTGCCAATCTCCAACATCGATTGACTATTCCGTTCTTGGCGGTTTTCCTTCAAGTTTCTTCATCAAACCGACCCTCCAAGTAAGCTCTATGCTTTAGTTAAGTTGGTAGTCGTTTTTGGAGTGATTTTGGGTTAGGGTTTGTGAAGAAATTTAGGGATTTTCGTTAGAAATCGATAGGGTTGTTAATTTCTTACTCATTGATGATGTATTAGTGATTATTGAAGTTGTTGGAGTAGATTAATAGTGTGGGTTGAAGTTTAGGGTTTAGTGTTGTTTGTTGGTGGTGGTAAAACACCATTAATGGAGTCTTTGAAGTTAGTGAGCACAATGTGCTCGACGAAATGCCCTAATGAAGTGAGTTGGAGTTTTAGAAGAATTTGTCCTAGCTCGAGATGTCCATTTGTTAGATGTAATGTTTGAGAGTCGATATTAATGATGTGTTGTTGAATGCCCTAGGTAACCCAAGCTCAAAGGACGGTGCTCGGCATATCTAGGACGCCAGGTAAGTGAGTGTTAGGTTTTCGGCCACTAAGGCCCTACGTCGTAACGATGTTGATAATGATGGTTGTGATGAAATTAGGTAGTTATAGGGGTTGGTGGTAAGACGGGTAGCTTAAGTAGTGCCTTAGTGATTAGTTAGTGGTCGTTCGATAGGTACTTATACGTATGTCTCTCTTCATGCATCATGTTTTATTAAAGTGCATACGAACTATTTAAGAGCATGTTTTATGTAACGTCAAATTAAAGAACGATCATGAATTCCGAACGATGTATGTTTCTCATGGGATAAGATGTATGATTTCTCACGGGGCAAGTCATGTGTTTCTCACGGGGCAAGTCATGTGTTTCTCACGGGACAAGTCATGTGTTTCTCACGGGGCAAGTTATGATTCTCACGGGGCAAGAAAATGGTTTAACGAAAAGAAAACGAAACGAAACTGTTTTACAAATGTCATGCATATATGTAATGTTATGTTTAGTACACTCCTTACTAAGCATTAGGCTTAATGTATTTATCGTATGATGTAGGTGACGAGAACGAAGGTGAGGAACCTCCCTACGATGATCAAGTGTAGTCGGTCGGTGGACGGAGCTCGTGGCGGCGGAGCGTGTTTTGGCAGTGCTGGTTAACTCATGGTTAGACGACTTTTGAGAGTTTTGGTAATGTTTGGGATAATTATGGATTAGATAGATTTATCGTAGATTTTGGATATGTTTTAGGATGTTTGATGACTGAACAGATAATATTTTGTATTTTGTAGTGTTTTGATGCTTTTTCTAACAGGAAGGAAAATGTTACACTTTTAAACGGAATCACGCGGTTTGTTTTTATAAAATTTGATCGTGTTTAACGTGAATTGTCGGTTTTGAGTATTCGAGTAAAATGTTATGTTTGGAGGGTATTTTATGGAGGTAGGTAAAGATTTGGGTGAAGAAGTAGTGGGAAAGGAGAAGAGGTTGATGAGTGTTATGTTTTGTTGTTGAGTCTTTTGTGTTAGAATGGGGAGTGCAGGGCGTAGAAGGAAGAAATGAGAAAAGAAGAAAGAAGAAGGAATAAGGGAGCTGTGCTCTCTGGAGGAATTCCAGAGAGCATGCCGATTGCTCACTCCTTGGGGGCGAGCAATCGCCTCTTGGGCGATTTAAAGGCGACGCTCTCTGGAGAAATTCAGAGAGCGTGGCGACTTGCAACAGGCGACTAGTCGCCTGTCGCGATCGCCCCATAGTCGCCTATGGGGCGATCATTCGCCCCTTATTTTGGGCGACTGATCGCTATGTTGTTTTATAAAAAAAAAAAAGATTTTATTTATTTAATTAATAGTTTTAAATGATTTAATTGTTTTTAAGTTTAAGTTTATTTGTTTTAGTAATTGTTTTAAATGATTTACCAAACGATCTTCGATTGCAATTCCGATTTCGACTTCGATTTAGATTTCACCCTATGTACAGTTAAAGTAAAGGTGTATAAAAAAAAAAAAAATTCACTAGGATACGGAAAAGGGTCGTGACACCCGAGGTAAGTTCTCGTGACTTATTGTGGCCGATTGACCTACACCATATGTCGGAATTGTGTTGAGGATAATTTGGTGCTTTGTTTGTTTAAATTGCTTTGATCGGGTAGTTTAAGTTTGGCTATTTTATAGGTTAAGTATTGTGGCGTTTTGGTGGTATTCACGTTATATATGTTATATTGTACATATTGAATTATTCATGCATCATGGTTTCAAAAAGTCATGAAAACTAATTTACACATTGATTTCATGTAAAGAAAATGTATGTAAAGGCAAGTAAAGTATCATGTAAACAACCATGGCATGGGCTTATCGGGGATGAGGTTCAGACCTGTCATTCCGGGGTGAGCTGGTTTTCCTCCCTTCAGATGGTGTGGGCTGTCTAACCACTTGACCTGCACTATCCATCTATCAAGTGTTTCCGATAACCTTGGACTGACACGTACTGATATATGAATTGACATGGATGGACTATTTCATAGCATAGCATATACATGTTCATGCATAGACATTTTGATAAGTGTATATTTTACACACTTATTATTACTTTTTACACTTGAATGGTTAAGTTTTTCTCAAGTATACGAAGGAATTTGACGTAGTTTGTAAGTGTGCAGACAAATCATCTAAAACAGGCTTGAGGTAGAAAATAATAAACTGAAAGAAGAAAAGAAAGATCGGGTGGTGAAGACAGCAAAGACAGCGATCAATCGACCTGAAAAGAAAGAAGTGAAAATAGATAGAAGAGAGAAGCTGAGAAGCAGAGAACACAAACGACAAGCAAAACAATGAAAAGTTGGCGAAATTAAACAGAGAATGTGGCGATCAGTCGCCACATTACCAGCGATTGATCGCCATAACCATTGAAGCTTTTAGAAGAATTATGCAAGAAAACAGAGGAGATAGCGATCGTTCGCTTCTTCAAGAGATCGAGTGCTGGTGATCAACACACAAACAAAAAGCGAGCGATCGCCCATTTCAGGCCATTGATCGCCACATTAATACAATTTTGGAAAGGATTGCTGCGTCTGATCTGAACCATTAATGTAAGAACTCATTGAATCAAAGCCACTAATCAGTTGAAGAAAAGGAGATATAACCTAAAACAGAGTGGCAGCGAGGGGGGGCGAGAGCGCAGCAGAGAGCAGATCCGGCGATTGAGGCGAGTGACGATCCGACGATTCTGGCGCGCAGCAGATTCGGCGAGATTGAAGGGCATAGCAGATTCGGCGATTGAGGGCATTATTTGAAGGCGATTTTCGCAGCGCAGCAGTGGGCGATTCTGGCGAGCAGCAGCGAGGAGAAGTTTTATTATTCATAATAGTTTTCTTTCTTTTTCTTTAATCTTTATTTATTTATCCATGAACATCATTAATATTTGTGTTTTCTATTATATTAGCATGAACTAACTTTTTATTCTAGGGCTACGATGTAGCCAGACAATGATTATTTTATGTTCTTTGTTTAATTATATTTTATGAATATTTCTTTCAATATTGTTGACGCATTTAATTTCTGTTCCTAAAGCCTGTAAATTTCTGGCCAATCTTTACTTGATTTTTGGGGTGTTTTGAGACTGAGAGGTGATAAATACCCGAGCACTGAAATTAATGTCATGAATATACGTAAGCTAGAGATAGTTACGGTATTGGTGTGATCATTGTGATTTCTTGATTGAATTGTATTTGATTAATGTAGGATTTGAGACTGAGAAGTGATAACCCATTAATCAAATAAACTACGCAATGCTCGAGAGAGATTGTACTAGAATTTAGTGAAATCGATCATCAACATAGGAAGAATATTTATGAATATAATTGTGAAGGATTGAAATAAATATTATCTTGGTGAAGTCGTAGTTTCTAGGCTTTTATTAATTTGATTTAATCTCAGTTTATTTGTTTTGCTATTTTAATTTAGTTTATTTTAATTGTTTTAGTCATTTATTTTAACTGCAATTATTAAAAATCATAAAATCGTGTGTTCAATTTAGAATTAAAATTAGTTATTTCGATTCTTAATTACAAGTCCTCGTGGGTTCGACACTCTCTTTATCACTATATTACTTGTTGCGACTCGTACACTTGCGAACATATTTTTCACAACAAATTTTTGGCGCCGTTGCCGAGGACTTTATTATTGATATCGAATTAATTATTTTTAGTTTTATTTTGAAATCTATTTATCTTATTTGTTTATTTTCGTGTTACTCTCAGGTGTATGCGTAAGGAAGGAGATGCCAATCTTCTTCCGCTTAATCTTGAAATCGAACGTACGTGTCGACAAAATCGTAAAGCGAGAAGAAAAGTTATTCAACAAGCGCGCGCCATCATGAGAGATAACGGAGAAAATAATGTCGGGGACAATAATGTCGAGCACCGGACCTTACTTGATTATGTTATACCTACTGTCGCCGGTGTACATTCAGCTATTCGTAAACCGGCTATCACTGCTAATTTTGAAATCAAGCCGGGCACATTACACATGATTCAACAATCACAATTTAGTGGATTACCTTCTGAAGACCCCAAGGATCATATTGCCAATTTCCTAGAAGTTTGCGATACTTTCCGATTTCATAATGTGGGGGATGATGCAGTGAGATTACGACTATTCCCATCCTCATTACGGGATCGTGCGAAGAACTGGCTAATTTCTCAGCCAGCTAATTCTATTAATACTTGGGAAGAGTTATGCTAGAAATTCCTTTCCAAGTTCTTTCCATTCGAGAAGACAGCTAGACTTCGCAATGATGTAATTAATTTTACTCAGTTAGATGGGGAGACATTATATGAGGCATGGGCTAGTTTTAAGGAGATGTTGAGAAAGTGCCCAATCATGGTCTACCGATGTGGATGCATATTCAGACTTTTTATATGGGATTATCAGCTTCTACTAAGACTCTGGTTAATGCAGTAGCAGGTGGAGCTTTAATGAGAAAAACGAAAGAAACCGCTTATGAATTATTAGAAGAATTAGCACTTAACAATGACCAGTGTCCAGTGGAGCGATCAATTATGAAGCGCACGACGGGTACTCCAAAACTCGAGGCTATGAAAGCATTAACTCTACAAGTTGCCTCATTGACTAAGCAATTACAGGAATCTCATATGGCAGCAAGTGTTGGGAAAACATCGAAAGTTAATTGTCAATGGTGTCAAGGGCCGCATTTGAGTGAAGAATGTTAAGAAGGTAATCCTATGTTGAATGCAACAGCAGAGCAAGCCAACTATATGGGCAATTTCAATCGTCAAGGCAATCCCAATTCTAATACTTATAATCCAGGATGGCGACAACACCCAAATTTTTCATGGCGAAATTCTCAAAATGCTATGCAGCCACCTCAAGCATCTCAACCCGGTCCATCTCAACAAGTTGACAAGAAAAATGATCTTGAATCAGTCCTTATGCAGTTTATGAATGAGACTCGTACTGCAATGCAAAATCAATCAGCCCAAATTCGCAGTCTGGAAAATCAACTTGGTCAATTCGCAAGCATCAATAATGGAAGACCCCAAGGCTCACTACCAAGTAACACCGAAGTAAATCCGATAGAGCATTGTAATGCAATTACTACTCGAAAGGGCACAGTAGTTGAACCAGTGCAAAAAGAGAAAAACATGCCAAAAGTTGTTAATGTGGAGTCTAATATAGATGAAGTTCAAAAATCACATCCAGCTCATCAACCGCCTCCAGTGCCATTTCCACAAAGATTAAAAAATGTGAAGCTTGACAAGCAATTCTCTCAATTCCTTGAAGTCTTCAAGAAGCTCCACATTAATATTCCGTTTGCCGAAGCTTTGGAACAAATGCCGTGTTATGCTAAATTTTTGAAAAATATTCTTTCCCACAAGCGCAAAATAGAGGAGTGTGGTTTTATAGCTCTTACAGAAGAATATAGTGCTATTATTCAGAAAAAGCTACCTCCAAAATGTAACACCTCGTTCTATCGAACCAGCTCTTTTATTATTAATGGTATACACTTTATTAGTCAATAATTTAAGTAGGGTTATTGAATGACTAGACTAGACAAGGGCATTAGAGTAAATTACATTTTTAAAAGTGGATAACGTATTTAAAGAAAGAGGGATTGGGTTTAATGCACTGTAGCCGCCACCATTTCATACCTTTCTCTTCGGGTTTTCAGCTCAAGCAGCCGAGCTCTCTAGGCAATTTTCCTCACCCGATTCTCCTTCGACTTAGGTAAGTTTTCCTCATTTCTCTTATGATATAGTGGTTAAATACCTGAAGGAGTACAATGTGAGGATTTTGAGGATGCTGAGATTGAGCGTAGATACAGGTTTTAGTGATAAAGGGAGAATGCTCGGGTAGTAGAGTTTCTAACTGGATTCCTCGAACCACTGTTTGATTCTTGGTGAGGTTTAGTGAAGTTTTGATTTATATTCTGTTATGAACTTAGGTGAGCAGATTTCCGAAGTAGCTATCGACCAGACAATTTCCAGAAGCCAGGTAAGTAAAGTATGCATGTGCCTTCGGGCCTACATCACAAAACAGTAGGGTTAAGTATCTTGTGAATGATTTTGTATGTCATGCATCATGTTTTTTTTTTGAAAGATTACGAAAATGAATTTCCATGTAAGGATGGTAAGGCATGAACTGAATGTGACAGACAAACTATTAAGGGAACTAATCCACCCCTTAACTTATGAAGAGATTTATAACATTGGGAGGATTGATCCCACTCCCAAGGGAACAGGGGGATCAGATCAGCTATTAAGGGAATTCATCCGCCCCTTAATCGAGTAGAGGATGTATAACATTGGGAAAATTGATCCACTTCCCAAGGGAACCGAGGGATCAGATCAGCTTATGAATGAACATGAATGCAACTGAGATGAGAAAGTAGAAATTGCATGTTTAGGAATTTATGTTTCAGCATTTCATTTCATTACTGCTTTACTTACTTAGCATTGGGCTAATAGATGAGTTTTGTGATGTAGGTGTTGAGGATACTGCGGGTGAATTCTCTGAGTTGGTTAAGGACTAGGCAGGTTGGAGGTGTAGCGACCCCTAAAACTGTACCCGTTTTTCCCCAATATATTTTTTTTTATCCTAATAAATTTAATTAAACTTTAAGTGGAAGCTAAACCGAAATCGAAACCGGAATCGAAATCGGAATTGAAATCTAACTTTAAAATCATTTAAAACAATTAAATAAAAACTATATTTAATATAAATTATAATTAAAATAAAGGGAGGGCAGAATCGGAATTCTGCCCTCGAAAAGCAGCAGCGACCGGGCGCTGCTATTTGCAGCGCACGGTCGCCATGTGCGCTGCACTATGCAGCGCACGATCGCTGCATTGTGCAGCGATCGGGCGCTGCATTGTGCAGCGCCCAGTCGCTGCACTTTGCAGCGACCCACTCCCTCCCCCTTCTGTATTTTTGCCTTCTCTTCTCTTTTCTCACAACAGAGAGCAAAACATATAAACAGCTCTCTGGAATCCGATTCCAGAGAGCAACTCCCTCCTTCTCCTTCACATTCTAGCACCCTAAACACTTCAATATTCTTTCGATTTCATTCCCAATCATCACTAAACATACTATTCACTATTCCAATACGTGATAAAACTTCCTAAAAACAAATGGCGTGGATAGCTCTAAAACCGAGCATATCCATAACATTTTCAAAACGAATCAAAACATTTCATAACGTTTATCAAAACAGTTTAAACCAAAGCCTTTTACATACAGTTACCAAAACATTTTCTAACCCCTATCCAGATCCAAACATCCTATTATAATTGTCTATACAATTTAACCAAAAACATCCAGATAATCCTCGAAATACATACACAACCCCCAAACCCTCAAAACACGTATATACTTCCCCCACGGGTCGATAAAGCATCGACTGCGCAACGCACCACCGCGACCATCATTCGTCCTCACCTGTTTCCTCGTAAACACCTACACCATACAGACATCTATAAGATAAAAATCTCAGTAAGCTCTAGTAAATGCAAATGCGTGCTATGCGTATGAATCTGTAAATCATGCATTGTTTTCTTTACTTTGCTTTGCTTTACTTTGCTTTGCTTTGCTTTGCTTTGCTTTGCTTTGCTATGCTATAAACTGTATACCGAAGGGCCATTTAAACTATATACCGAAGGGTCATTTAAACTGTATACCGTAGGGTCATTCTTTCTTTGCATTTACTTTAAAACATCGTGCAGAAATTCATTTTCGTGAACTTTTAAAACACGTGATGCATGAACAGATATGAACATGATATAACTATACAATACAATAAACAAGCAACATGTATACCATCCAGACCGAAACAAAATAACCTATAACAATTTAAAACCTAACTACCCGACCAAAGCAATTAAAACAAACAATCCATTAAGATCCTCGACGCTACATCGAAGTACGGTGTAGGCCAATCGGCCAGAGAAGATCACGAGAACTTACCTCGCGTCCGTTGCAGCTCAAGCTCCGTCCACGAGCATTGTTTGTCTGAGACAAAACACAACGATCATCAATATCACGTGCTTAAACTTCTAATCGTCCGAATTCAACAAAACCTTAACTAAGGAAATCTCCTAAAGCTCTAATCCAATTCATTGAGCTATTTACTCGAGCAATTTACGCTCGGCACCACAATTCACAATTTACGAGTTTTTCTCTAAAAACCCGAAAATCCCCAATTTTCAACTTTTCCACAAATCGGTTTAAACTCGTCAAATAACGTTCCATACGTTCAATACATTCATAAACTTAGCAAACCTATCGATTTTAAACCCTAACTCGCATTTTTTACGAAAACCTAATCGAAACCCAAATTGTTCAAACTCCGTAAAACTCAAAATAAACGCTCTAAGAACGTAGATTCATACCTAGGGTAGCGGGAGGAGGAAAAATAACGAAGAACGGAAGACAAACGGGAGAAGAAACGAAGGTCGGCGTTGAAGAACTCTCGCGGGCAGAGAGGAAGAAATCGCCTCTGGAAATAACGCAGGAAGAGAAATGAAGAAGAAAGAGGATTTGTGTTATTTTTTATAAATTTGGTTTGGCAAATTACCATTTTGCCCTTAACACTTAATTCTATTTGTTTCGTCCTTCGTTTCGTTAATCGGCCAACGATTCGGATTATTGAAAACTCCATATTTTGCCGATTACTCCTATTCGTTGCCAGGGCTTTATTAAAACTGTCCGTTCTCAATTTGGACTTCATTTACTATTTTTACTAAAACGTCAATTAAATTACGATAGAGGTAATTACTCGGAATATAGCGTTACTATTCCGAAAAATCCCGTAAATTTCCTAAAATTCCAATTAGTCGTTAGGATCGAAATGACGCTTTCTTTTCGTGAGACGGATCTGATTTGACATATTTACCAAAAATGCCACGTTTTATTAGAATATTAATATAATATATTAAATCCAAAAATCCGTACGAGCCGGATATTACAGGAGGGGTGCAATCAGGCATCGATCTGGCATCTGATGGGGCGGTTTAACTGGTGTCAGTGGTTATGAAGGTTTAGTGGACAATGATTTCAATTTGAGTATGTTAAACTTTCTGATGATAGAAGTTGCTTTGATGTTTTCAAAAGTACTTTGAGACTTTTCTGATAATAGTATTCCGTTGGTTTTTAACACTGGATTATACTGAACTTGAGTAATGTAATGATTTAAATTGTTTTTGAATGGTTGTGGTGGAATAAGTAAATTCTTTTCTATACTTAGAGTTGTGCTTGCATAGCAAGAAATAGTTGAAATGTCGCTCTGTTCTCTATCAGAAGATGTCTTCAGAAAAGCCATCGCATGATGTAGGTTTAATTCTATCGGAAGATGTAGATTTTGCACTACCGGTATGAGTGGGTATTATGCTTTATCATTTAGTAATCGGTATATGCAGTTTATCCTATCGGAAGAAGGGAATGAGAAATTTTTGTCGTTTTGCCGTCGGTAGATACGAGTCGCAAAACTTGTCATCTTGCGATCAGTTGATGTGGGATAATGGATTTATCCATGTAGCACCCGGTTTCAATATAAATCAAAATAAGTTATCAAACGGTGGTATATAATTTTATGGTTAAAATTGAGGGAAATGTTGATTAGGTTATTAACTGATTAGGCAGGGGCAAGATGGTAATTGCGAATTTATATTGTGGATAACGTATTTAAGGAAAGGTTAAGTGAGATTTAGCCGCCACTATTTTATTACTCTTACCTCTCAGCTCGGCGGACATCCTCTAGGCGATTCCCCTCCAATTTTCCCCAACCAAGTTGAGTTTTGATTAAATTACTTGCTGTTCTAGTGCTTAGGTAGCTGAAGGATTGCAATGTATGTGTTTTCGAAAGGCTGCGAGTGAGAGATTTGGGTTTGGGGTTTAGTGATGTATCGGGAATGTTTAATCAGTAGAGCCCCAAACCGGCTTCCTTAGACTTCAGGGTAGTTAGATAAAGTCTAGTGGAGATCTAATCTATAATCTGTCGATGGTTCTAGGTGAGCAGATTTCTGGAGTAGCCTATAGCCGAGCGATTTCCAAGAGACCAGGTAAGTAAAGTATTGTGTGTGCCCTCGGGCCTACATCACAAAACAGTAGGTTTTTGCATGTTTGAGTATTTTCTGTATGTCATGCATCATAAATTTGAAAGAAAACGAAAATGAATTTTCATGTATCATATGGAAAGGCAAGTTCAGATTGACGGGCATTGGCGGTTAAAGGAACTAATCCACCCCTTAACTGATGAAAAGGATTTATAACATTGGGAGAACTGATCCCACTCCCAAGGGAATTGAGGGATCAGAACAGTTATTAAGGGACCTCATCCACCCCTTAATTAATGAAGAGGATGTAGACATTGGGAGAACTGATCCCACTCCCAAGGGAATCATGGGATCTGATCAGTAAACAAACGAAGTACAACCGAGATGAGAAAGTAGAAACTGCATATTTAGGATTTTGTTTCAGCATATCATTTCATTATTGCTTTACTTACTTAGCATTAGGCTAATAGATGAGTTTTGTGATGTAGGTGTTGAGGATACCACAGGTGAATTTCCTGAGTACACAGATGATTAGGTGTGGTTGGAGGAGCACATCCATGTCTCGGCTTGGTAAACTGATGAGGCAGGTTAACTGGTGTCGGCAGTTGTTGAGGTTTAGTTGATAATGATCAAGTCTGAGTATGTTGAGTTTTCATGACAGTAGAAATTTCAGTATTTCGAATACGTTTTGAGATTTACTGATACTAGTAATCTGTTGAGTTTTAAATGCTGATTTTCACTGGATTTGATTAATGCTATGGTCGGAGTTGTTTCTGAATGGTCTAAGAGAAACAAGTAAATTCCTTTCTATAGATGGTGTTGTGTTTCCTCTCTATCGGAAGATGACTTCAGAAAAGTCACCGGATGATGTAATTTTATGTCTATCGGATGATGTCGAGTGTTTTAGTCATCCGGCGATGTCGAGTGTTTTGCTCGTCGGATGATAAGGGTTAAGTCGTTTGTCGAATAGTCACCGGATGATATAAGCATTATGTTTGTCGTCTAGTGATCGGGCGATGTGTGTATTATGTTTGTCGTCTAGTGACCGGGCGATGTGTGTATTATGTTTGTCGTCTAGTGACCGGGCGATGTGTGAATTACGTTTGTCGTCTAGTGACCGGGCGATGTGCGTATTATTTTGTCGTCTAGTGCTCGGGTGAGGTGAGATTTGAAGTGTGTTTATCACCGGGCCATGTTTTAATTGCTCACGTGAGAAGCACATGCGCACCGGATGATGTCTTCTTATTTCAACGGTGGATGTCTTCAAATAGCTTTTCCTCCCTTTTCGTTGACTTTGTTCAGTGGACGATGAATTTGACTTTTACAACCTTTAAAGTATTTTCACGAGTTAAACCTTCGCTTCTTAACCGATTGTTTCTTAACATTCCCAATGATTATTTTAACATGGTTTTGGTTAATTTTATTTTTTTTTAAACGATTTCCGCTGCAAGTTTACATGTTTTATCAAATGTCCAAATTTTGAATTTTTGTACGAAGTTTTAAATTTGGTCCAAGTTTTCTTAGTAATATTCGGGTTTATGAGTAACAAACCGGGTTCAGTAAACTCGGGGCGTTACAATCCAGCTGACGTCATTGGTAGATGCAGTCCACCGAGAGATGTCTTTTGTTTCCAACTCTTCTGGTCCACGTCATCGGTAGAAGCCTTCTATTTGCTGTTTCTGCTTCTTCCGTTGACTTTATCCATCGGCAGATGCGTTTGACTTCTGCGACTTCCCAAGTATTTCACAATTTAAACCTCTATTTCTTTTTAGCCGTTATTTCTTACATTTCAAACAATGTTCATAGTTTTGTTTAACTCTATTGTTGTCCAAATGATTTCCGCTGCAAGTTTTAAATGTTTTGAGATTTTAGCTTATGTCAAATGTTTAATGTTGAGCAAAGTTTAAAAAAAAAATAAAATAATAATACAGTTGAGATTTCTTAGTCATGTACGAACTTTTGTGTAACGAACCGGGTTCAGATAACTCGGGGAGTTACAAAAAATTAAAAGATCCGGGAAGTTTTACTGTACCGTGCGAGATTGGCAGTTCTGTATCTACCAGGGCACTATGCGATTTGGGAGCGAGCATTAATTTGATGTCTTTGTCTATATTCCGAAAACTCAATTTAGGCGAAGCAAAGCCGACAGAGATTACATTATTGATGGCCGATCGTTCTATTAAACACCCGAGGGGAATCATTGAAGATGTGCTCGTAAAGGTCGACAAATTTATATTCCCTGCCGATTTTATTGTGCTTGATATGGAAGAAGATCAAAATGTTCCGATTATATTAGGGCGACCATTCTTAGCTACAGGTGGTGCTGTCATTGATCTTAGAAAGGGGGAGCTCAAATTGCAAGTACAGGATGAAGAGGTGACATTCAAGGTGTATAAGTCAATGAAGTACCCAATATCTAGCACTGACATATTTCGGGTGGAACTCTCTAACACTGTTACAATGGAAGCCTCACGTCAACTAAGCGACTCTCTTGAGCTGAATGAGATGCAATCCGTTGAAAATCTGGGGGAATCGACATTACGGGTCATACTACCTATTAAGAAACCACCTGACCACAAAAAGATTCAGGCGAATGATAAGTTGGTAAATGGGCAACAAGGGTTACCATATTGGGACGGTACAGTTCAAAATGCAAATTCCATTATATATCTCGATCTAACATGACGCAGCATATCGTCAAGCTGACGACGTTAAAATACGCACTTTGTGGGAGGTAACCCATTTGTTATTTATTTTTATTTTTATTTTTTGTTTTTATTTTATTTTATTTATTATTATTATTATTATTATTTCTATTTTTTTTATGTTCTAGTTTCCTATTTCATTTTATTTTCTCTTTTTACTTTATTTCTCTTCTTTTATTTATTTATTTTTAAATAGGTTCGATTAAGTCATTTTATTTTCTTTTTATCATTTTATTTATTTCATGTTAAAAAAATAATAATAATAATTTATTTATTTAATTTTATTTTGTATTTTTATTTTTATTTTATTTTATTTTATTTTTCTTTCTATTACTGTTAGTTTCTCTAGTTTATTTATTTCTTTTATTTATTTTTCTTCTTTTATTTTATTTATTTTTCTTCTTTTAAATAGGGTCCGATTCAGTTATCTTAAATTCTTTTGATCATTTTATCATTTTATTTTATTTTATTTATTCCAAAAAAAAAAAAAGCTATTCTGCTCGATTACTCCTTCGACCGAAACTCCACGACCAGCTCAAGACATTATGAAGTACGCGACTTTTACCCTATATTTTTGATACATTGAGGACAATGTCTATTTTAAGTTTGGGGGTGATTTTAGCGTATCTTAGCACTTTGATATATTTTGGTATTGCAATCTGAAATCTTGGTTGAGGTGTCGATGATGATTTAAATGATTGATTCATGCTTTAATTCCTTGAGAAATGCTGAGTAAAAGAGTGATTTGTTTTAGTTTGCATTGATTAGAGCTTACATAGTTATCTTCAATTTATTTGAACACGTTCTATTCTTGTTTGATTCTATTTGTTGGTAATATTTGTGTAGTCTACTAAGAGTGAAATCCAGATACTCTAAGGGAGTGAACGAGAATAAACAGGATAAGGGAGTGTAACTCCAGTCAAATGTGTGAGAACGAGAATACTGTGAAGACAAATCTTTCTTGGTTTTGCTCATTATCCTCGAATGCAAATTGAAATTTTTCTGAAACAAAAGAATGATTTAGGCCATCTTTGAACCGTTTGAGCTTTCTGAGCCTACCTTGTTGTGTCATTTAATGGCACCCATAGTTACCCTTTTGAGCCTATTATTTACCATTCAGTTGTCACTTGAACTCAGACCAGCCTTATATATTTTTCCTGCCCTATTAAATGAGCACAGGGATATTGATCTAATTAGGGGAGAGTTGAAAAAAAAAAAGAGCTGGTGAAATTCAATAGCAACTCCTTTGTCATTTGTTTCTTTTTGCAGCATTAATTCATTGTATTTATGTTATGTGTCAATTGAAAAAAAAAGAGCAAGTTTGAACAATTCAGCTTTCAATCTTATTTTATTTTATGCAATTATTAGGTTTGTATTGATATTGTGTTGTAACAATAACAAAGGAGTTAAAGTGGGAGATATTGAATGGAGTAAGTTTGGGGGTGAGCAATTAGAAGAAAGTTTGAGTGAGTTCAGCAAGCCAGTAAGTGAATATAAGAAAGTTTTGAATGGGTGAAATAAGGAGAAATGAATGGTGCTCTAAGTATTCGCTTGAACCCATAAAATTCCTACCCCTTAACCCGGCCTTTCATTACAAGCTTGTGAAGACCTAATGACTTTTGTTTTGATTTATGGATATTTGCTATTAGTTGGATAGTGGACAAAGCTGGTGAATGATTCGAGTGAATGGAGTGATTCCCGAGTGAAATAAGAATGCTGTCTTTACCTGTAGCTACATGAGTTGAACCAACAATTAGGAGAAAATAAGAATGAACATGCACACACACACGAAGATTTCTAAGTAAGTTATTGTCAATGCGATAATATGAATTATTTCTCTTGCAAAGTATTTAACTTGGTGGTTTAGTATGAGTATTTCAAGCTGAGACGAATTACCGAAAATCATGATTAAGATTGTTTTACCATTGTTATATTTTATCGAGCAAATTTTAAATTGAGATTATATATTTGTGTTAACTGACTTGTATTTTGTTCGCTTGAGGACAAGCTTTCATTCAAGTTTGAGGGTGTGATAAGTGTGTATTTTACACACTTATTATTACTTTTTACACTTGAATGGTTAAGTTTTTCTCAAGTATACGAAGGAATTTGACGTAGTTTGTAAGTGTGCAGACAAATCATCTAAAACAGGCTTGAGAAAGAAAATAATAAGCTGAAAGAAGAAAACAAAGATCGGTTGGTGAAGACAGCAAAGACAGCGATCAATCGACCTGAAAAGAAAGAAGTGAAAATAGATAGAAGAGAGAAGCTGAGAACACAAACTGCAGCAAAACAATGAAAAGTTGGCGAAATTAAGCAAAGAATGTGGCGATCAGTCACCACATTACCAGCGATTGATCACCACAACCATTGAAGCTTTTAGAAGAATTATGCAAGAAAACAGAGGAGATAGCGATCGTTCGCTTCTTCAAGCGATCGAGTGCTGGCGATCAACACACAAACAAGAGGTGAGCGATCGCCCATTTCAGGCGATTGATCGCAACATTAATACAATTTTGGAAAAGATTGCTGCGTCTGATCTGAACCATTAATGTAAGAACTCATTGAATCAAAGCCACTGATCAGCTGAAGAAAAGGAGATATAACCTAAAACAGAGTGGCAGCGAGGGGGGGCGAGAGCGAAGCAGAGAGCAGATCCAACGATTGAGGCGAGCGACGATCCGACGATTCTGGCTCGCAGCAGATTCGGCGAGATTGAAGGGCATAGCAGATTCGGCGATTGAGGTCATTATTTGAAGGCGATTTTCGCAGCGCAGCAGTGGGCGATTCTGGCGAGCAGCAGCGAGGAGAAGTTTTATTAATCATAATAGTTTTCTTTCTTTTACTTTAATCTTTATTTATTTATCCATGAACATCATTAATATTTGTGTTTTCTATTATATTAGCATGAACTAACTTTTTATTCTAGGGCTACGATGTAGCCAGACAATTATTATTTTATGTTCTTCGTTTAATTATATTTTATGAATATTTCTTCCAATATTGTTGACGTATTTAATTTCTGTTCCTAAAGCCTGTAAATTTCTAGCCAATCTTTACTTGATTTTTGGGGTGTTTTGAGACTGAGAGGTGATAAATACCCGAGCACTGAAATTAATGTCATGAATATACGTAAGCTAGAGATAGTTACGGTATTGGTGTGATCATTGTGATTTCTTGATTGAATTGTATTTGATTAATATAGGATTTGAGACTGAGAAGTGATAACCCATTAATCAAATAAACTACGCAATGCTCGAGAGAGATTGTACTAGAATTTAGTGAAATCGATCATCAACATAGGAAGAATATATATGAATATATATGCGAAGGATTGAAATAAATATTGTCTTGGTGAAGTCGTAGTTTCTAGGCTTTTATTAATTTGATTTAATCTCAGTTTATTTGTTTTTCTATTTTAATTTAGTTTATTTTAATTGTTTTAGTCATTTATTTTAACTGCAATTATTAAAAATCATAAAAACGTGTGTTCAATTTAGAATTAAAATTAGTTATTTCGATTATTAATTACAAGTCCTCGTGGGTTCGACACTCTCTTTATCACTATATTACTTGTTGCGACTTGTACACTTGCGAACATATTTTTCACAACACATTTACGTAGAATTTACTAAGATTTTATCTCATAGGTGTCTTTATGGTGTAGGTGACTTTGAGCAAGGTGAGGCAAATGTCCCTCCACCTGACGAGCCTGCAGTTTGAAGGAGGATGCTCGTGGGAGCGGCCGGCGTAGTCGATGCGTAAATGACCCATGGGAGCGTACATGACCCGTGGGATTATAGGTTACGTATTTTGTGGTTTTGGGATTTTATTATGGATAGAATGATATAGAAACACATTTTAGGATGTTTCGTGTCTGGATAGTGTAAAAAGTTATGTTTTGATATATTTTGATGACGTTATTAGCTTCTGCTATGTACGGATGTATTTTTTATGTATAGGTTATGTTTTGATGAATTAGAATTGAAATTGATGTTTTGATAGTTTTTGGATGAAATAGAAATGGATTTTGATGATTTTAGGTTGAATGTTCGGTTTATGGAGGCGTATTTTAGTTGGATTATTGATGGATATTTTTAGGATGATATTTGAAATGTGTATTAGGTGAAGGAAGAGGAAAATGGTGAAGTGAGTGTGCATTGTGCAGGGGTTAGAGGAAAGAAAAAGGAAGGAGGAAGGCAGCTCTTTGGATAAAAATCCAGATAGCTAGCCGATCGATCGCTAGGGAGGGCGATCGATCGCCAGGGAGAGCGATTGATCGGCCCTCTTTGGCTACGCTCTGGAAAAAATTCCAGAGTGTGTGCCGATCGATCGCCTGGTAAGGGCGATCAATCGGCTGGTGATCGATCGCCACGGGGCGATCGATAGGCTGATATAGGGGCGATCGATCGCCCCCTTATTTTTATAGCAGCCGATCGATCAGCTGAAAGGGGCCGATCGATCGGCTGTGCTTTTTACGGGCAAAATGCCCTTTTTGCCCTTGTTAAGTTTGGCCGATGGTTTTTTTTTATTTAGTATGTTTCTTCAAATGATTTTGAAAACGATTTCAACGGTTTAGACTTTAATTTAACGCTTTAGAAGTCGAAATTTACTTAATTGTATAAAATGAAAAAAAATTTACGGGAAAGTAAGAGATAGGAATTAGGTGTGCTACAGCCTGAGTCCGTTCTATAACAAATGTAAATGAAAGGAAACGAAGAATGAAATGAATGAAACTTAAGGAGTTTATGAGAACGGGCGAGGGTAATACGCCTGTATGTATCTATGTCACGGTATAGGTCGTGACGGCACCAATGTGGGGTCGGTGTCGTCACAAGGCTGTTCTCAGTAGCCATTCCTAATTGTCTACTCGATTTTTGCATTGCTTTTACTTTTTGCTGGTTCTTTGGAGTATAACTTGGCTGTAAAGGGGATTTGTTAACTAATGCCCACCACGTGCTCGATCAATTGCTTGTGAGAGTGCTGATTTTTATAGCAGAACATTTTTATTATATTTTGTGAATTGGCATTTCTCTTGCATGACTAATACCTTATGAGCTTTTAATCTTGGTTCGTTGTTTACTATTTGGTGTGCAGCAACAGACTTCTAGGTGCGCGCGTGACATTTAACGATGCCTCCCAAACGTAAACAAGCGTCGTCCAGCTCAACCTTCTCTAGTGCAATCCACCACTCTTTCCTCAATGCTGAAGCAGAAAACTATTTCAAGGAATTCATGACTAAGAATAAGGCAATGATATGTAAAATTCAATTTCAACCTGGATAGCTAGATGGCGACATTTTAGGCATGCTTCAGCAGCGCAATTGGGAGCCCTTGGCTGTTCTAGGAGGTGATGCTAATGTGCGTGTCGTTCGTGACTTTTATGCTAATCTAAAAGCATCTCAAGGAGTTGGATCTGTCAAAGTACGAAACAAGGTCGTAGAATTCTCGGCTGCCGCCATTAATGCCAAGTTCAGTTTTCCCAATTTACCAGCGGATGAATTCCACATGATGATGAATGAAGGGCCCGATTACGAGTCAATCCTATGCGCGATGGGGCATCGCGGCTCCACTTGGATATATTCAACTATAAACCCGACTTCACCTCTCCATTTATTGATAAGTTGTCTGAACCGCTATGCTCAAGCATGGTGTTGATTCATCCGAGGTAATCTCATGCCGACATCGCAGAAATCAGAGTTCACCAGAGATCATGAAGTACTTCTGTAACGCCCCGAGTTTACTGAACCCGGTTTGTTACTCATAAACCCGAATATTACTAAGAAAACTTGGACCAAATTTAAAACTTCGTACAAAAATTTAAATTTTGGACATTTGATAAAACATGTAAACTTGCAGCGGAAATCGTTTAAACAAAAATAAAATTAACCAAAACCATGTTAAAATAATCATTGGGAATGTTAAGAAACAATCGGTTAAGAAGCGAAGGTTTAACTCGTGAAAATACTTTAAAGGTTGTAAAAGTCAAATTCATCGTCCGCTGAACAAAGTCAACGAAAAGGGGGGAAAAGCTATTTGAAGACATCCACCGGTGAAATAAGAAGACATCATCCGGTGCGCATGTGCTTCTCACGTGAGCAATTAAAACATGGCCCGGTGATAAACACACTTCAAATCTCACCTCACCCGAGCACTAGACGACAAAATAATACGCACATCGCCCGGTCACTAGACGACAAACGTAATTCACACATCGCCCGGTCGCTAGACGACAAACATAATATACACATCGCCCGGTCACTAGACGACAAACATAATACACACATCGCCCGGTCACTAGACGACAAACATAATGCTTATATCATCCGGTGACTATTCGACAAACGACTTAACCCTTATCATCCGACAAGCAAAACACTCGACATCGCCGGATGACTAAAACACTCGACATCATCCGATAGACATAAAATTACATCATCCGGTGACTTTTTTCCGATAGAGAGGAAACACAACACCATCTATAGAAAGGAATTTACTTGTTTCTCTTAGACCATTCAGAAACAACTCCGACCATAGCATTAATCAAATCCAGTGAAAATCAGCATTTAAAACTCAACAGATTACTAGTATCAGTAAATCTCAAAACGTATTCGAAATACTGAAATTTCTACTGTCATGAAAACTCAACATACTCAGACTTGATCATTATCAACTAAACCTCAACAACTGCCGACACCAGTTAACCCACCTCATCAGTTTACCAAGCCGGGACATGGATGTGCTCCTCCAACCACACCTAATCATTTGTGTACTCAGGAAATTCACCTGTGGTATCCTCAACACCTACATCACAAAACTCATCTATTAGCCTAATGCTAAGTAAGTAAAGCAATAATGAAATGATATGCTGAACCAAAATCTTAAATATGCAGTTTCTACTTTCTCATCTCGGTTGTACTTCGTTTGTTGACTGATCAGATCCCATGATTCCCTTGGGAGTGGGATCAGTTCTCCCAATGTCTACATCCTCTTCATTAATTAAGGGGTGGATGAGGTCCCTTAATAACTGTTCTGATCCCTCAATTCCCTTGGGAGTGGGATCAGTTCTCCCAATGTTATACATCCTCTTCATCAGTTAAGGGGTGGATTAGTTCCCTTAACCGCCAATGCCCGTCAATCTGAACTTGCCTTTCCATATGATACATGAAAATTCATTTTCGTTTTCTTTCAAATTTATGATGAATGACATACAGAAAATACTCAAACATGCAAAAACCTACTGTTTTGTGATGTAGGCCCGAGGGCACACACAATACTTTACTTACCTAGTCTCCTGGAAATCGCTCGGCTATAGGCTACTCCAGAAATCTGCTCACCTAGAACCATCGACAGATTATAGATTAGATCTCCACTAGACTTTAGCTAACTACCCTGAAGTCTAAGGAAGCCGGTTTGGGGCTCTACTGATTAAACATTTTCGATACATCACTAAACCCCAAACCCAAATCTCTCACTCGCAGCCTTTCGAAAACACATACATTGCAATCCTTCAGCTACCTAAGCACTAGAACAGCAAGTAATTTAATCAAAACTCACCTTGGTTGGGGAAAATCGGAGGGGAATCGCCTAGAGGATGTCCGCCGAGCTGAGAGGTAAGAGTAATAAAATAGTGGCGGCTAAACCTCACTAAACCTTTCTTAAATACGTTATCCACAATATAAATTTGCAATTACCATCTTGCCCCTGCCTAATCAGTTAATAACCTAATCAACATTTCCCTCAATTTTAACCATAAAATTATATACCACCGTTTAATAACTTATTTTGATTTATATTGAAACCGGGTGCTACAACTTCTGTATTGCATATTAACTAGCCGATCCATCAATGTTGGCCGCATCATTCATAGAAATATTATTTGCTACTGCAAGAGCCCTATCACTGCTGGTCATATTCATCCAGTCCTCATTACACATTTATGCTCTGTAGCCAATGTCCCCATAAGCTCCACAGACGAGCCATGGATCCAGCAACTGGTGTATGTGACACAAAATCCCTTAGAAAAGGGTTGTGTTCAAACCCACAAATATTCAAAAAAAGAGTGCTCGGTTGTGTGGTTATGTAAATGGCCGAAAATAAGGAAAATATGACAACAAATGCAAGGAGAAAATGAGGTGATGTGTGTGAATGGTGTATGGCCGAAAATGAAGGAGAAGATATGAATGATATGCAATAAAATAGAAGAAAATAAAGGTGTGGAAAAAGTGTGTGAAAAGTGAAGAAATGGAAATGGAGATGAAGGAAAATAAATGCAAAAACAATAAAAGTGATTTTTGTGTGTAGTGTAGCCGAAATATAGAGTGAAAATGTGTGTGAAATGATGGCAAGAAAGTAAAGAAAATACTCTTGGCAGACTCGTAGAGCGATCTTACGGGTTAAGCTCTCGAGTGAACAATTTTTCCCGGAGGAAAAACGACCACCGTAGGCCAGGATTTTCATCCTCAACTCCTACTCCCAATGGAGAGGCGAGGGAAGAGTTAAGAGCTATCCTAGCAACCCAAGCTAGGTTAGCAATGGAGGGCTACTCCACTTGGTTTAAAGAACCAAGGAATTCTTCAAAGGCTACCCACCTTAAAGAAGCAAAAATGAGTTATTTTATAAATTGGCAAAAGTTGTTTACAAACACCAATCCTATGCTTAAATAGAAAATCCTAGGGTGGATGATTAGGGTTTCCATAAAGATGAATGAATAGTGGCCCTTGGATGAAAAGGATGGATGGCCAAGATCAAGGCAAACAAGCACACATCCTAGGGAGGAGATGAATGCCATGCCTAAATGGATTAATGGAGGGAATCTTCCACATCATCAATCCATGTTGCCACTAACTCTTGTACTTGCAAAATCATACCTTTAAATGTGGGCTCTTATTTGGGCCATGACTTCCTTTGGGCTTTATCTTGTGAAGGCCTTTTTTCTTTGAATAATTGGTTGAATTTCTTCAACCCATAATCCACCAACATACATCTAACCCTAACCATTCAATCTAATGCATGAAATGCAATTATAAATCCATACAATAAAGGCGAATGTATGCCAAATAAGTTCGAAAATAAAATTACAAATTAATGGGCCGGGAAGACAAATTCCCATGGGCCAAATGGTGAATCCTCCAAGTGCTCCTTATGCATTCCTCCCATAAATTATACCTACAAAAGAAAAACACGTAATAAGTAGGAAGATGATTTAAAGCTTGGGACTTTACTAATTTTTCTTTTAATTGCAACCCGAGGCATGTCGTCCTCTCCGGGTGATTTGAGGATTTGATCTCAAATCCATTGGTTGACTTCTTCCTAAAAATGTCTCCTACGATGTCTTGTGTACTCCTTGAAGGCTCGAATTTGAATGCAATTGTGATGACCCGGATGTGTAAATATGGTACGATGGCTGCACGAACCGGAACCCTGACGAAAGTACGTCCGCGCGGGCGAATCGGAAGGTGACGGGTCGTAAAAAGGGGGTAGTCACAATCCCACATCGCTTGGGGAAGTATGTGGAAATGAAACATATGTAAAGAGACCCTCCCAACATAGCAAGACGCGTTTTGGAGCACGATTGGCAACGGATCCCAAAAGAACTCCGAAGTTAAAAGTGCTTCGGTGAGAGCAATCCCAGGTTAGGTGACCTTCTAGGAAGTTCTCGCCAAACAAAGCCGTGAGGGGAGGATATTGGGCTGCGGCCCAATCCCCAGAGCGGACAATATCTTGCTGGGAAACGGGGTCGTTACGGCAATGAAGGTATGTGTGACGCCCCGAGTTATCTGCACCCGGTTCGTTACGCAAAAGATCGTATATGACTAAGAAATCTCAACTGTATTATTTTTTTTTTTTAAACTTTGCTCAACATTCAACATTTGACATAAGCTAAAGTCTCAAAACATTTAAAACTTGCAGCGGAAATCTTTTGGACAACAATAGAGTTAAACAAAACTATGAACATTGTTTGAAATGTAAGAGATAAACGGCTAAAAAAAATAGAGGTTTAAATTGTGAAACACTTGGGAAGTCGCAAAGTCAAACGTATCTGCCGATGGATAAAGTCAACGGAAGGAGCAGAAACAGCAAATAGAAGGCTTCTGCCGATGACGTGGACCAGAAGAGTTGGAAAACAAAAGACATCTCTCGGTGGACTGCATCTACCGATGACGTCAGCTGGATAAATCAATTATCCAACATCAACCGATCGCAAAACGACAAGCATAATACTCACTCATACCGGTAGTGCAAAATCTACATCTTCCGATAGAATTAAACCTACATCATCCGATGGCTTTTTTGAAGACATCTTCCGATAGAATCAAACCTACATCATCCGATGGCTTTTCTGAAGACATCTTTCGATAGAATCAAACCTACATCATCCGATGGCTTTTCTGAAGACATCTTCCGATAGAATCAAACCTACATCATCCGATGGCTTTTCTGAAGACTTCTTCCGATAACTTTACTGAAGACATGTTCCGATAGACCACAGAGCAACATTTTAACTACTCCTTGCTATACAAACACAACTCTAACTACAAAAAGGAATTTACTTACTCCACTGAAAATCATTCAGAAACAATTCAAACCAAAGCATTACTCAAAATCCAGTAAGTACCAACATCAAATCACAACAGAATACTACTATCAGGAAAGTCTCAAAGTACTTTTGAAAACATCAAAGTAGCTTCTATCATCAGAAAGTTTTATATACTCAAATTGAAATCATTGTCCACTAAACCTTCACAACCACTGACACCAGTTAAACCGCCCCATCAGATGCCAGATCGATGCCTGATTGCACCCCTCCAACCTACCTAGTCCTCAACCAACTCAGAGAATTCACCTGCGGTATCCTCAACACCTACATCACAAAACTCATCTATTAGCCTAATGCTAAGTAAGAAAAGCAGTAATGAAATGAAATGCTGAAACATAAATTCCTAAACATGTAATTTCTACTTTCTCATCTCAGTTGCATTCACGTTCATTCATAAGCTGATCTGATCCCTCAGTTCCCTTAGGAAGTGGATCAATTTTCCCAATGTTATACATCCTATACTCGATTAAGGGGCGGATGAATTCCCTTAATAGCTGATCTGATCCCTCTGTTCCCTTGGGAGTGGGATCAATCCTCCCAATGTTATAAATCCCTTCATAAGTTAAAGGGTGGATTAGTTCCCTTAATAGTTTGTCTGTCACATTCAGTTCATGCCTTACCATCCTTACATGGAAATTTATTTTCGTAATCTTTAAAAAAAACATGATGCATGACATACAAAATCATTCACAAGATACATAACCCTACTATTTTGTGATGTAGGCCCGAAGGCACATGCATACTTTACTTATCTGGCTTCTGGAAATTGTCTGGTCGCTTGCTACTTCGGAAATCTGCTCACCTAAGTTCATAACAGAATATAAATAAAAACTTCACTAAACCTCACCAAGAATCAAACAGTGGTTTGAGGAATCCAGTTAGAAACTCTACTACCCGAGCATCCCCCTTTATTACTAAAACCCGGATCTACGCTCAATCTCAGCATCCTCAAAATCCTCACATTGTTCTCCTTCAGGTATTTAACCACTATATCATAAGAGAAATGGGGAAAACTTACTTAAGTCGAAGGAGAATCGGGCGAGGAAAATCGCCTAGAGAGCTCGGCTGCTTGAGCTGAAAACCCGAAGAGAAAGGTATGAAATGGTGGCGGCTACAGTGCATTAAACCCAATCTCTCTTTCCTTAAATACGTTATCCACTTTTAAAAATGTAATTTACTCTAATGCCCTTGTCTAGTCTAATCATTCAATAACCCTACTTAAATTATTGACTAATAAAGTGTATACCATTAATAATAAAAGAGCTGTTTCGATAGAACTGGGTGTTACAATCTACCCTCCTTAAAAGAATTTTGTCCTGAAAATTTAGTACCTGAATAACTCTGGATGTTGGTCCATCATGTCTTGCTGGCGTTCCCAAGTTGTTTCCTCAATATTCTGGTTGCACCACAAGACTTTTGTAACGACCCTCAATGGAATCACCACACAAATTCATTACTCGATCTCTTAATCATTTGATTCTTGCTTCCATACACTTTATTCATCATAGTGTTAATATTATTCCCTCTTTATTTTCTCTTTTCTCTTTTCTTTTTTTTTTTAAAACATCTCTTGATCTGCATCTACCGATAGAGTTATAGACTCACATCGACCGATGGTCACGGAATACACTTCATCCACTGAACACTAAACAACAAAATACCATTTACATCATCCAGCGAAGAAATACGCTTCATCCACCGAACGCTAGACGAAAAATACCATTTACATCATCCAGCGAAGAAATACGCTTCATCCACCGAACGCTAGACGAAAAATACCATTTACATCATCCAGCGAAGAAATACGCTTCATCCACCGAACGCTAGACGAAAAATACCATTTACATCATCCAGCGAAGAAATACGCTTCATCCACCGAACGCTAGACGACAAAATAACATTCCCAGCATCCTGTGAAGAAATACACTTCATCCACTGAACACTAAACAACAAAATACCATTTACATCATCCAGCGAAGAAATACGCTTCATCCACCGAACGCTAGACGAAAAATACCATTTACATCATCCAGCGAAGAAATACGCTTCATCCACCGAACGCTAGACGAAAAATACCATTTACATCATCCAGCGAAGAAATACGCTTCATCCACCGAACGCTAGACGAAAAATACCATTTACATCATCCAGCGAAGAAATACGCTTCATCCACCGAACGCTAGACGAAAAATACCATTTACATCATCCAGCGAAGAAATACGCTTCATCCACCGAACGCTAGACGAAAAATACCATTTACATCATCCAGCGAAGAAATACGCTTCATCCACCGAACGCTAGACGAAAAATACCATTTACATCATCCAGCGAAGAAATACGCTTCATCCACCGAACGCTAGACGAAAAATACCATTTACATCATCCAGCGAAGAAATACGCTTCATCCACCGAACGCTAGACGAAAAATACCATTTACATCATCCAGCGAAGAAATACGCTTCATCCACCGAACGCTAGACGAAAAATACCATTTACATCATCCAGCGAAGAAATACGCTTCATCCACCGAACGCTAGACGAAAAATACCATTTACATCATCCAGCGAAGAAATACGCTTCATCCACCGAACGCTAGACGAAAAATACCATTTACATCATCCAGCGAAGAAATACGCTTCATCCACCGAACGCTAGACGAAAAATACCATTTACATCATCCAGCGAAGAAATACGCTTCATCCACCGAACGCTAGACGAAAAATACCATTTACATCATCCAGCGAAGAAATACGCTTCATCCACCGAACGCTAGACGAAAAATACCATTTACATCATCCAGCGAAGAAATACGCTTCATCCACCGAACGCTAGACGAAAAATACCATTTACATCATCCGGCGAAGAAATACGCTTCATCCACCGAACGCTAGACGAAAAAATACCATTTACATCATCCAGCGAAGAAATACGCTTCATCCACCGAACGCTAGACGACAAAATAACATTCCCAGCATCCTGTGAAGAAATACACTTCATCCACTGAACACTAAACAACAAAATACCATTTACATCATCCGGCGAAGAAATACGCTTCATCCACCGAACGCTAGACGAAAAAATACCATTTACATCATCCAGCGAAGAAATACGCTTCATCCACCGAACGCTAGACGACAAGTTAACATTTACATCATCGGGCGATGAAACAAACTACATCTTCTGGTGACGTCATACTACATCTTCCGGTGACGTCACCTGGAAGACTCAATCGTTTAACTTTCATCTATTGACATCCGCCGATGACGTCAGCCGGATGATTGCCTCATCCAGCTTCTATCATACGGTAGTAAAACACTATAATCATCAAACATCTTCATCCGATAGAACATATCACAACTCACCCGATTCTTGACTTAGTAACTATAAACCTCAAAGAGTAAAAATCATAAACTCATCTAAAATACGCATAGCGGAAGACTCAAACAAAACAAACCATTCATTAATCCTTAAAATCGTATTCAGACTCTAAAGACAAGCTCTTCAAATCCAAATCTCATTGTTATAAGAAATTTTGTTCTATTTAGTCATCTGTTCATCGTAAACTTTTCTAACTTACTATGAGCATAACCAGGGAGCTTATTCGCCTATCTAGCCTTCACTGTCACACTGAGCATCCTCCAGCAACCAAGCTTAGACATCCTCATTAACCTTGAGTCCCTCACCTGAAAACTTGTCACCTACAGTATAAGGTTTAAACTATAAGCCTAATGCTTAGTAAGGAATGCAACACTAACATGGATGCATGAATGCATAATTTGGAAAAAATCACATGCTCATAAGTCTTTTCTTGTTCATGTCTTTGCTCGTAATCATCATTCATAGTCATGGATCATATTCATCATTCATAGTCATTTATCATATTCATCATTCATAGTCATTGATCATATTCATCATTCATAGTCATTGGTCATATTCATCATTCATAGTCATTGGTCATATTCATCATTCATAGTCATTGATCATATTCATCATTCATAGTCTTTGATCATATTCTTTGTTTAGGTTGTGTGGATCAAGAGAGGATTTGTGCCGGTAAAGGGGGTTCGACAGTGAGTTTGATCTTGTTCCTTACTGCGGGTCGTATTCATATGTCCTTCTTTGGACTGTGACATACGCCGAACCGCCCCCAACCCTCACTTAATCCACGTTGCATAAATCTTATATATATACATATATACATACATATCTTGTTCATGGAAAACATGCGTTAAAACATTTTCTTATGCTTGAGAAACATTCATGATGCATGAACATGAGAACTTTTAACTCATCAAACTATGACAAGGATCATACCAGAGCAGACAACTTCACATTCACTAGCAGGTCATCAAATAGTATAACTCGCAACATACATAAATCCTTCAAGTGCAGACAAGCTCATTATCATAAGGTAAACATTAGACATCTCAACCTAGTACTCCCACAGGCCACGATGTAGGGCTCTATTAGCCGAAATCTTAATACATTCACGTACCTGGTCTCCTTAGCACTTGAGCTCCTTCTCTTCAGACTTCTTCACCTAAAACATTTACATTGCAGTAGTTAAAACAAAATCCTAATAGTTCTAATCTCAAGTTATCCTAAGTTAATGCCTAAGATTTAATAGCTAAAGCCTAAGATTTAATAGCTAAAGCCTAAGATTTAATAGCTAAAGCCTAAGATTTAATAGCTAAAGCCTAAGATTTAATAGCTAAAGCCTAAGATTTAATAGCTAAAGCCTAAGATTTAATAGCTAAAGCCTAAGATTTAATAGCTAAAGCCTAAGATTTAATAGCTAAAGCCTAAGATTTAATAGCTAAAGCCTAAGATTTAATAGCTAAAGCCTAAGATTTAATAGCTAAAGCCTAAGATTTAATAGCTAAAGCCTAAGATTTAATAGCTAAAGCCTAAGATTTAATAGCTAAAGCCTAAGATTTAATAGCTAAAGCCTAAGATTTAATAGCTAAAGCCTAAGATTTAATAGCTAAAGCCTAAGATTTAATAGCTAAAGCCTAAGATTTAATAGCTAAAGCCTAAGATTTAATAGCTAAAGCCTAAGATTTAATAGCTAAAGCCTAAGATTTAATAGCTAAAGCCTAAGATTTAATAGCAACATTTCTTATGCTTGAGAAACATTCATGATGCTGAACATGAGAACTTTTAACTCATCAAACTATGACAAGGATCATACCAGAGCGACAACTTCACATTCACTAGCAGGTCATCAAATAGTATAACTCGCAACATACATAAATCCTTCAAGTGCAGACAAGCTCATTATATAAGGTAAACATTAGACATCTCAACCTAGTATCCCACGATGTAGGGCTCTATTAGCCGGAAATCTAATACATTCACTTACCTGGTCTCCTTCAGCACTGAGCTCCTTTCTCTTCAGACTTCTTCACTAGCTAAAGCCTAAGATTTAATAGCTAAAGCCATTCCCGAATCCTTAGCCTAATACTCTGTGCAGTTTGAAATCCAAAACCAAAACAGACAGATTCTATTATCGATAACTCAGAGGTGGTTGTTCTAAATGTCCAGAATCGATTTGATAAAATATTCCCACTCTCAGATTCCAAATGTTCTTATTATTAGTCGGCCATTGGAAAATCCAAAACTCCAATGCCGAGTAGAAAACAGGGCTAACAAGCTAACAGATAGCTACATTGACTATTGCATACCTCGGGCACAGAGTAGTCAAGTAGTGGCAGAGAAACCGATCGTAGAAGAGGGTATGCTGGAAGCAGAGAGCAAGAGCTTGGGAGAGAAGAAATCGCCGAAAAGGAAGGTGTCGGCTACAGTGGTTCAAGTGAGGTTTAAAACATTTCCTTTTTCTTTATATAATGGTCATCACCCTCCATTATTACAACTTTGCCACCCAACCTAGTTTAAATCCACATGAAATTAATTATTCTTGGTAAAAGTCCTAAACTGTAAAGATTAAATGTTCATGACCATTAATACAGTTAGGAAAATCATCTGGCCGTTAACTCGGGTGTTACAACTTTCACTAGTGGAACCTCTTTGTTGCGCAATACCTTCACTGCATAATCTAAGATCTTTACTGGTTTCTCTTCGTAGGCAAGGGTAGGATGAATCTCAAGGTCTTGCTGTTCCACGATTTTATATGGATCCCTTATGCATTTCTTCAACATAGAAACATGGAACACACTGTGTATCCCATCCATAGACGCCGGTAGCTGCAACTGATAGGCTGCTCTCCCAACTCTCTTCAGAATAGTGAATGGTCCAATAAATCTAGGGTTAAACTTTCCTTTCTTTCCAAATCTCGCCACTCCTTTGAAAGGTGACACCTTAAGGAAAACTTCATTACCTACTTCAAATTCCAGTTCTCTTCGCCTTTTGTCTGCATAGCTTTTCTGCCGGCTTTGAGCTGTCAATATTCTTTGTCAGATAAGAGCAATTTTCTCCACTGTTTGCTGTACAATGTCAGGACAATTCAATCGTGCTTCTCCAACTTCATCCCAATACAATGGAGATTTGCACTTTCGTCCATACAATGCCTCGTATGGCGCCATGCCTATTGTTGCCTAAAAACTGTTGTTATAAGAAAATTCAATCAAGGATAAGTATTTGCTCCATGAACCTTGAAAGTCTAAGACACATGCACGGAGCATATCCTCTAATGTTTGAATGGTTCTTTCGGATTGTCCATCTGTTTGAGGGTGGAAAGCTGTGCTAAAACTAAGCTGTGTTCCCATAGCCTTGTGCAAACTTTTCCAAAACTTAGATGTAAATCTAGAGTCTCGGTCTGAAACTATAATGCTTGGAACTCCATGCAGTCTAACAACTTCATGCACATACACCTCAGCAAGTTGATCCATCGAGTATGTTATTTTCATTGGCAGAAAGTGGGCAGATTTGGTTAAATGATAAACTATTACCCAAATTGCATCGTGACCCTTTGCTGTTCTAGGTAATCCTATAACAACATCCATAGTTATTTGTTCCCATTTCTATTCAGGAACTGGTAAGGGTTGCAATGTTCCGGCAGGCCTCTGATGTTCAGCTTTGACTTACTGGCAGATCAGGCAGGACTCCACATACTCTGCCACACTTCTTTTCATACCTGGCCACCAATAATGTTGTTTGAGATCTCTATACATTTTCGTACCTCCGAGATGAACAGAGAGTCTAGAAGAATGTGCCTCAGATAGGATTTCCCTTCTAAGTTCAGTATCAACCGGAACAAACCATCTATTTCGAAACTTGAGAATTCCATCAACTGAGCAGTTGAAATCTGACTTGTCAGTAGAATCCATGCACAGCTTATACCTATTGCATTCAGTGTCATTCATTTGAACTTCCTTTATTTTCTCCAAAATAGTAGGCCTCAAAGATATGGTCGAAAGCATGGCTGTCATACTAGACACAGCTTCCAGGTTGAATCTTTGGAATTCTGTCTCTAAAGCTATCGGTATGTCTAAAGTCAATGTAGAGACCGAAGTAGTCACTCTACTCAAAGAATCAGCCACTACATTCGCCTTGCAAGGGTGGTATTTAATCTCAAAATCATAATCTTTGACAAACTCAAACCACCTACGTTGCCTCATATTCAGTTCCTTTTGCGTGAAAATGTATTTCAGACTTTTATGATCCGAAAATATCTCACAAGTTTGTCCATACAGATAGTGCCTCCAAATCTTTAATGCGAAGACCACAGCAGCTAATTCTAAGTCATGTGTAGGGTAATTCTTTTCATGTAATTTTAACTGTCTAGAAGTATAAGCTATAACCTTTCCATCTTGCATCAACACACAACCTAGTCTAATTTTGGAAGCATCACAATAAATACTAAATTTACCATCTTCAACTGGAAGGGTTAAGATTGGAGCATTGGTCAGTTTCTGTTTCAAGGTCTGAAAGCTACGTTCACATTCTTCAGTCCACATATACTTCACATCTTTCCTTGTTAACCTAGTAAGGGGTGTTGCAATCTTTGAAAATCCCTCAATAAATTTTCTATAATATCCTGCTAATCCAAGGAAACTTCGAATATCAGCAGCATTCCTTGGTTGGGGCCACTCCTTGACTGCTTGAACCTTGGCTGGATCGACAGATATTCCATCTCCAGAAATCACGTGACCAAGAAAGTGAACTCTATCCAACCAAAACTCACACTTGGAAAACTTAGCATACAATTGGTGCTGCCTTAGTAATCCTAACACCAACCCAAATGCCTTGCATGTTCATCCTTAGTTCTAGAATAGATTAGAATGTCATTGATGAATACAATGACGAACTTGTCCAAATACTCGCGAAACACCCTATTCATAAGATCCATGAAGGCTGCTGGTGCATTGTCAAACCAAAAGACATAACCAAAAACTCATAATGTCCATACCTTGTGCGAAAGGCAGTCTTTGGGATATCTTCAGATTTAACCTTCAGCTGGTAATAACCGGATCTAAGGTCAATCTTAGAGAAAACTCTTGCACCCTTAAGCTGGTCAAATAAGTCATCAATCCTCGGCAAAGGGTACTTGTTCTTGACTGTTAACTTATTCAATTCTCTATAATCAATGCACATACGCATTGATCCATCTTTCTTTTTGACAAAAAGGACGGGTGCATCCCACGGTGAAAAGCTAGGGCGTATGAACCCTTTCTCCAATAAATCCTCTAACTGCTTCTTCAATTCCTTAAGTTCTGTTGGTGCTAATCTATATGGGTTCCTAGATACAGGCTCAGCGCCGGGGTAAACATCCACAACAAATTCAATTTCCCTATCTGGTGGCAAGCCAGGAATGTCATCTAGAAATACTTTCGAAAAATCTTGGACAACTAAAATATTTCCGGGGCTCGCTTTTTCTACTAGTTGTGTGTCTAAAACACTGGCCAAAAAGCACAAATACTCTCTGCATGGGGAGGGTCTACAATTGACAGAAGTCATTACAGTCATTTCCTTACTCTTCTTCAGAGCTTGGAAGGTTTGGTTTAAACCACCAGGGGGTTGAAAACTAACAACTCCAGTCCTACAATCTATTATGGCATAATGTTTAAATAACCAATCCATTCCTAGGATTACATCAAATCCCATTATGTCCATAACAATGAGATCGGCAGGCAAATTCATATTTCCTACTAATACAACACTATCAGGCATCATTTGGTTAGAGTGCATGCGTTCACCAGAGGGTAAGGCAACTTTGAACACATGCTCAAAAGAAGTAAACCGTACATCTAACTTATCAGCAAATGTAGAGGCTATAAAAGAATGTATTGCACCCGAATCTATCAAAGTAAAAGCAGGTATAGAGTTAATCAGTATTGTACCTGACACTACAGCAGGCTGGTTCTCATCTCATAACTCCATCATGGAGAATATTCTTGGCTTAATCTTGACAGGGCCACCCTTCAAAGCTGGGCAATCTCTGTTGACATGGCCAACCTTGTTGCAATAAAAACATCGAATGACCCGGGGCTTTGGACAATCCTTGTATAAGTGTCCAACCTCTTCACAGTTGAACCACTTACCCGTTCCAAATCTACACTCCCCCGAGTGATTCTTCGAACATTTCGGGCACTGAGGGAACTTCTGGGTATTCGGTACTTTCTTTCCAGATCCTTGGCCACTCTGGCCCTCAATAGGCCTCTCCATTCTCTTCTGATGGTGTGACTGGATAAACTTTTGTGGAATCTCCTTTGGTCCAGCACACTTCTTTTCAGCTTCCTCCACCTCTAGAGCAGTGGACATAACCTCACTAAATGTCAAGCCTTTAATGCCACAGAATTTGACTCCTCGGTAAATCTCCGGCTTCAGTCCATGCACAAATTTAAACACTTTATCCTCGTCCTTATGAGCAAAATGTCCAGTGAACCTGGACAGGGACTCGAATTGCCTACTGTAATCAGCCACGGACCCTGTCTGCTTCAAGTTCAGAAACTCTAACTTCTTTGCGGTCTTAACAGTGCTGTTAAAATACTTCCCATAGAAAAGGTCCTTGAATTGTAACCAAGGCATCACTAAAACATCTGTGGTGGTCACTATTGTTTCCCACCAGAGTTGAGCTTCACCGGCTAAATGAAATGTTGCCAACGTGACCTTGTCTCCTTCTCCTATGTTGGCACACCTAAACATACTCTCAATCTTTCTAAGCCATCCTTCAGCAATAACTGGATCAGATGACTGTCCATCAAACGTGAGTGGTCTTAGTCTCCAGAATCTATCTCCAGAATGTTCACTGCTAGAACCCGAGTTGGCACTTCCTTGTGTCTCCCGGCTCAACAGCACTCCTAATTGGTCAGACTGTTGACACACTATATCAGTCAGCTGACGCATCAATTCTGTCAGCTGCCTAATTACACTAGAGTCCTCCTCCCGCCTCGGACTTGGTATCTCTCTTGGTAACCTTGGTCTTCCTGGTCGTCTAGACATTTGCTATATTCCTATACAAGGTTAATTACACTCTTAAATATCTAAAAGATAAGGTTAAGATAAACACTTACAGTTGTTAGAGTACTTCCATGCAACGATTGACACTGATGAGTAATCTTTTGAACGGTTTAACTGAATGTCTCTGATACCACACTGTAACGCCCCGAGTTATCTGAACCCGGTTCGTTACACAAAAGATCGTATATGACTAAGAAATCTCAACTGTATTATTTTTTTAAAAAAAACTTTGCTCAAGATTCAACATTTGGCATAAGCTAAAGTCTCAAAACATTTAAAACTTGCAGCGGAAATCTTTTGGACAACAATAGAGTTAAACAAAACTATGAACATTGTTTGAAATGTAAGAGATAAACGGCTAAAAAGAAATAGAGGTTTAAATTGTGAAACACTTGGGAAGTCGCAGAAGTCAAACGTATCTGCCGATGGATAAAGTCAACGGAAGAAGCAGAAACATCAAATAGAAGGCTTCTGCCGATGACGTGGACCAGAAGAGTTGGAAAACAAAAGACATCTCTCGGTGGACTGCATCTACCGATGACGTCAGCTGGATAAATCAATTATCCAACATCAACCGATCGCAAAACGACAAGCATAATACTCACTCATACCGGTAGTGCAAAATCTACATCTTCCGATAGACATCTTCTGATAGAATTAAACCTACATCATCCGATGGCTTTTCTGAAGACATCTTCTGATAGAATTAAACCTACATCATCCGATGGCTTTTCTGAAGACATCTTCTGATAGAATTAAACCTACATCATCCGATGGCTTTTCTGAAGACATCTTCTGATAGAATTAAACCTACATCATCCGATGGCTTTTCTGAAGACATCTTCTGATAGAATTAAACCTACATCATCCGATGGCTTTTCTGAAGACATCTTCTGATAGAATTAAACCTACATCATCCGATGGCTTTTCTGAAGACATCTTCTGATAGAATTAAACCTACATCATCCGATGGCTTTTCTGAAGACATCTTCTGATAGAATTAAACCTACATCATCCGATGGCTTTTCTGAAGACATCTTCTGATAGAATTAAACCTACATCATCCGATGGCTTTTCTGAAGACATCTTCTGATAGAATTAAACCTACATCATCCGATGGCTTTTCTGAAGACATCTTCTGATAGAATTAAACCTACATCATCCGATGGCTTTTCTGAAGACATCTTCTGATAGAATTAAACCTACATCATCCGATGGCTTTTCTGAAGACATCTTCTGATAGAATTAAACCTACATCATCCGATGGCTTTTCTGAAGACATCTTCTGATAGAATTAAACCTACATCATCCGATGGCTTTTCTGAAGACATCTTCTGATAGAATTAAACCTACATCATCCGATGGCTTTTCTGAAGACATCTTCTGATAGAATTAAACCTACATCATCCGATGGCTTTTCTGAAGACATCTTCTGATAGAATTAAACCTACATCATCCGATGGCTTTTCTGAAGACATCTTCTGATAGAATTAAACCTACATCATCCGATGGCTTTTCTGAAGACATCTTCTGATAGAATTAAACCTACATCATCCGATGGCTTTTCTGAAGACATCTTCTGATAGAATTAAACCTACATCATCCGATGGCTTTTCTGAAGACATCTTCTGATAGAATTAACATCATCCGATGGCTTTTCTGAAGACATCTTCTGATAGAATTAAACCTACATCATCCGATGGCTTTTCTGAAGACATCTTCCGATAGAAAACAGAGCGACATTTCAACTATTTCTTGCTATGCAAGCACAACTCTAAGTACAGAAAAGAATTTACTTATTTACTTATTCCTCCTTTAATCGTTCACTTTCACTTTCTTCCTTCTTCAAGATTTCTTCCTCCTTTTGATCGTCCATTCCAAGAAGTGGACCCTCTTCGGGATAACAATCTACTTCTTCTAGTGTCTCTTCCTTCTCTTCATTTAAGCTTGGTGTTTTCTCTAAAATCTTTTGTTCTTCAGCGTCACTTAGAGTTTCTTCTTTAAATTCATTAAACTTTTTGGGCATAGGAGGCAGTGGTTTAGGGATGGTTGGTGGGTTTGCACATTCACTCAAGGTTTCTTGAACCCACTTTTCAAAAAGGTGGGTGGTAATTTCAAGTTCGCGTATGCTTTTCTCTAGCTGGCTTAAATCAATCGGTTTGAAAGGTAGAATTGGTGGTTGGTTAACCCTAGTCCTTATCCCCATTTTATCTCTTAATTTAATTCTAGGAGGGGAGGGATATTCATGACTATTTTGGCTCTGAAATTTGAGGGATTTAGGATAATAACTAGGGTGATCTTCCTTAAAGGTTTTGTTCCTAAAATTGGGCTCTTGCTTTGTGGCAAATTCCTCTTTAAATAACATCTTCATTGTTGTCCAAGAAATCAAGTCTTCTTCCTTATTTCTTTTTTTCTTTGCTATAAATCTTTCCCACAAAGACTTAGCATCCTTGATTAAACACTTAGAGGCAAAGTGAATTTTTTTCTCATTCACAATAATACCCGTAAGCAAACCCCTTTTCTAAACGTTTAACCCAAGAGGAATATTCATCTCTACCATAGAGTCCACTAAATGAAAAATGGTTTGGTTCTTGATTACGTGGAAAAAATTCATTTCTACTAGTCATTGTTAAGTCCTTTAATTTAAAATTCGAATTTTAATTATTGACTAAGTTGTTTCATCTAAGGTGAGTGAGGTGATTATCTTGATTAATGTCTTAGAAAAAATTTTAAATACTAAGTATTATTTCCAACTAAGACAATAAAACAAGGATCATGCTCACATTAAACATTTTAAAAATTTGAAGATAATAAGACAACTTAAGCGATTCAACAATACTTAGCAACAACTAATTTTAAAATTAAATTTTCAACACTTGCAATTATCACAATTCCAATCAATTTCAATCAAGTTACTCACTTTAAGCTAAAATCACCCAATATAATATTAATATCAACTAAATAACATCAAAAACAGTAAGTAAACATATTAAAACACAAGTTTTGCCAATAATAACATGCTGAAATTTTAATGTTAATATAGCAGAATTTTCATGTTAACATAAATCAATATTTCCAATTTCTAGTTTGCAATTTAATTATCCTTGTAAATCTAATTTTGTGCAATTAAATTACAGCATATAATGTATGAATTATAAGCTAAATCCAAGTGCAAACATTCATCAAATTAACAAGGAAATCCAAGATAACATACTAGAAAAACCGAATAAGCAATCAACAAGGAAAATCCGATTTGAGCATTAAATTCTAAGGCCGATTTTTGCATCATAAATTCAGATTTTTGGTAATATTTTTAGATTCAAATATGGAATAAAGCATAACATTAAAATACAAGAAAAACCGAATTCAAATCAAGCCACAAATAGAACTAACATAGCCTACAAGCCAAGAAAGGAAAAACGCAAATATGCTAATTTTGAATATGTCATTAAGGCCGATTTTAATATGTACCAAAAAGAGCCGATTTGTATTAGTTTTGGCATGTAATTTAGATGAAATTTCGTGGCTCATTCATAGTAAAGTAGCATAGAAAAATCAAGGCAAAAATAACCATGAAACCGAGGCAAAAGTCTAACAAAATCCGAGGAGAATAACACTTCAACAACCGGTTTTTAGAATTAGTTTTAGGCCGATTTTTAAACACCAAAAATTCCAGAATTTTATATATAGTTAATGGACAATATCTAGGTGCTAAAACATGGCTAAAACACAGCAAATAATTTAGAAAAACCGAGGCAACAAAACAAGGGAAAAAACCATGAATAAAAGAGATAAAACCGAAAAGAAAAAAATAAGGGATTTGAAGTGTTCACCTTGGCCGATCTTTTAACACATTGCATACCATATTTTCCAGAATATTTTAAGCATTTAAAATGACAATAATAATGGCAGCAAATATAATAGTTTGGTTAGCACAAAGTTAGCACAATATTAGTAAGGAAAAATGCTAGAAAACAAAATGAGCCGCTATCTCGGTTTTGTGCCCATTTTTGACTATTGTCATGGTAACTAAAATGCATAATGGGAAGCCTTGTGCCTCTGATACCACTTGACACAAAATTCCTTAGAAAAGGGTTGTGTTCAAACCCACAAATATACAAAAAAAGAGTGCTCGGTTGTGTGGTTGTGTAAATGGCCAAAAATAAGGAAAATTTGACAACAAATGTAAGGAGAAAATGAGGTGATGTGTGTGAATAGTGTATGGCTGAAAATGAAGGAGAAGATAGGAATGATATGCAATAAAATAGAAGAAAATGAAGGGGTGGAAAAAGTGTGTGAAAAGTGAAGAAATGGAAATGGAGATGAAGGAAAATAAATGCAAAAAAAAATAAAAGTGATTTTTGTGTGGAGTGTGGCCGAAATATAGAGTGAAAATGTGTTTGAAATGATGGCAAGAAAGTAAAGAAAATACCCTTGGCGGACTCGTAGAGCGATCTTACGGATTAAGCTCTCGAGTGAACGATTTTCCTAGAGGAAAAACGACCACCGTAGGCCGAGATTTTCGTCCTCAACTCCTACTCCCAATGGAGAGGCGAGGGAAGAGTTAAGAGCTATCCTAGCAACCCAAGCTAGGTTAGCAATGGAGGGCTACTCCACTTGGTTCAAAGAACCAAGGAATTCTTCAAAGGCTACCCACCTTAAAGAAGCAAAAATGAGTTATTTTATAAATTGGCAAAAGTTGTTTACAAACACCAATCCTATGCTTAAATAGAAAATCCTAGGGTGGATGATTAGGGTTTCCATAAAGATGAATGAATAGTGGCCCTTGGATGAAAAGGATGGATGGCCAAGATCAAGGCAAACAAGCACACATCCTAGGGAGGAGATAAATGTCATGCCTAAATGGATCAATGGAGGGAATCTTGCCACATCATCAATCCATGTTGCCACTAACTCTTGTACTTGCAAAATCATACCTTTAAATGTGCGCTCTTCTTTGGGCCATGGCTTTCTTTGGGCTTTATCTTGTGAAAGCCTTTTTTCTTTGAATAATTGGTTGAATTTCTTCAACCCATAATCCACCAACATACATCTAACCCTAACCATTCAATCTAATGCATGAAATGCAATTATAAATCCATACAATAAAAGCGAATGTATGCCAAATAAGTTCAAAAATAAAATTACAAATTAATGAGCCGGGAAGACAAATTCCCATGGGCCGAATGGTGAATCCTCCAAGTGCTCCTTATGCATTCCTCCCATAAATTATACCTACAAAAGAAAAACACGTAATAAGTAGGAAGATGATTTAAAGCTTGGGACTTTACTAATTTTTCTTTTAATTGGAACCCGAGGCACGTCAGTATGGTTCCACAAATATTTCCAGAATCACAACTTGACCCCATGGCAATTCTTGTGATAATGGATTGGGATTTGAGGAAATAGATGCAAATGCCGAAATCCCTCCTGCACCACGGCCTCCGCCTCCGTCCATTTACAATTGATGAGGTGGGGCGTATGGTAAAGAGTCTCGTTATCCAACAAGAGCAGCGGTTTTCCATACTCAATACTTGACAATCATGAATGGTGCAGCGATTGGTGGATCTCCAATCCCACCAACTTGAGCATTCCCAATTCATGGCACAGTATATAGATGCGTTCAATGCTCATCATGGCTACTCAACACACTCAACTCCACCTTTTCCCATTTATCCGGTGAATTTACTCAGGCCGTTTGACTCTTCACACGAGAATGAGAATGATGATTTGCCCGGCACTTCATAAGGTATGCTATTTTCACCTTATGTTTTTTATTTTTTAACATTGAGGACAATGCTTATTTTAAGTTTGGGGGTACTTAGCACACTTTGCCATATTTTGGTTCACTTTGCTATATTTTGGTTTTGCAATCTGAAATCTTGGTTTATGTGTCAATTATTGTAATTTTGAATCAATTTATGCTTAAGCTTATTGAAAAATGCTGAGTAAAAGTGTTTTCGTATTAGTTTACATTGATTTGAACTTACAACGTTAGACTCAAACCATGAGCACATTTTCATTCTTGTTTGATTCTATCTGTTGGTGCCATACTCATGCAGTCTACATATAACGAAGCCTAAACACAGTGAGGGAGTGAAGCTCCAGTCAAATAAAATGTTAATGAGAGCATAGTGAGGAAAATATTTCTTGATTTTGCCCAATATCCTCGAATGCTAATTGAAATTTTTCTTAAATAAGAGAATGATTTAGGCCATTTTTGGATCGTTTGAGCTTTCTGGGCCCACCGTGTTGTGTCATTTTATGACACCCTTAGTCACCATGTTGAACCGATTAGTTACCGTTCATTTGTCACCTGCAACTTAGCCTAGCCTCATATATATTCCTCCTACCTTATTTAATGAGCCCGGGGATATTGATTTATTTAGGGGAGAGTTGGTGAAGAAGCTGGAGAAATTCAATAGTAACTCATCTGTCATTTGTTTCTTTATACGGCATTAGTTCGTTGTTGTACTTACGTTATTTGTCAAGTTGTTATAAAAAAAAGAAGAAAAGAGCAAGTTTGAAAAGTTTAGCGTTCATTCTATGTTTTATTCTCTGTAAGTTTTATATTTGCATTGCTTTTGTTTTGTAATAATGACAAAGGAGTTAAGATGGGTGCTTTTGAGTGAAGTAAGTTTGGGGTGAGCGATTAAAAGAAAGTTTAATTGTGTTCAATAAGTGAGTAAGTGCGTATATAGAAAATTTTGAGTGGGTGAAATAAGGTGAAATGAGTGGTGCTCTGGGTATTCGCTTGTTTTTATATAATTCCTACCTTTTAACCCGGCCTTTCATTACAAGCTTGTAAAGACCTATTGACTTTTGTTTTGATTTATGGATATTAGCTATTAGTTGGATGCTGGGCAAAGTCGATGAATGATTAGAGTGAATGGAGTGATCCTAAGTGCATTATAAGTGTATCTCTTTCCCGTAGCTATATTAGTTGACCCAACAGTTAGAAGAAAATAAGAATGAACACGCACACACACGAGGATTTTGAAGTAAGCGACTGTCAATGCGTTAATATGAGTAATTCTTTTGCTGAGTATTAATCTAGGTAGCTTTTAGTCTGAATTGTTAAAGCTGAGACGATTTACCAAAAACTTTGATGAGGATTGCTTTACCCTTATCTTGTATTGTACATTAATATATGGGATTGAATTATATATCTATTGAGATTTTTTGTTTAGTTTTATTCGCTTGAGGACAAGCTTTCATTCAAGTTTGGGGGTGTGATAAGTGTGTATGTTATACACTTTATTGTACTTTGTTATACTTGATTTGATATGCTTTAGTCAAGCATGTGAATGATACTAATAATTTTGGTGCAAGTGTGTAGAGAAATTGAGAAATTACAGGGTTCAAAAAGGAGGAAAGAAAGGAGATAAATAAGCTGAAGAAAAGACAAAAATTGGATTACAAAAAAGTCTGTGATCGATCGCAGAATGGCAGGCGATCGAACGCAGAATTGAAGAAGAAAACAAAGAAGTCTGCGATCGATCGCAAAATTACAGGGGATCGAACGCAAAATTGAAGAAGAAAATAGAAGAGTCTGCGATCAATCGCAGAATTACAGGCAATCGAACGCAGAATTGAAGAAGAAAACAGAAGCTCAGCCGATCGATCGCAGAATTCTTCCCGATCAATCGGCTAAGATGAATTATCAAAATCGATTAAAGGCTCAGCCGAATGATCAGAGAACTCCAGCCGATCAATCGGCTGAAGTAATATTTTTCATGAAAGCCGATCGATCGGCTACACTACAACCGATCGATCGGCTATATTAATTGCTGTTGTTTTAATCTAAACCATTGAATAAGGCTGATGGACGCGTCAGATTGAAAGATTATGTATTTAAGTTGACCTAAGTAGTTCGCACAAAAAAAGAAGAAGAGGAGATCGGCAGACAACGGAGATTCGCACAAGAGAGAAGAAAACTGAGGAGAAAGAGTTCTGAACTACATCGCAGTGTTTTATCTTCTCTTTAGTTCTTAGTCATGAACAACTTTATTGTTTTCATTATTTTCGTTGTTTCTTGTTATTCTAGCATGAACTAATTTTCTTTTCTAGCGCTACTATGTAGCCGAATTATGAATATTTAGTTTTTCCTTTAATTCAAATTGTTGATTTTCTTTTTCGATATTGTGTTGAGTAATTTATTATATTTTTAATGTTGCGATTGCCTGATCACCAAAAGCGTGTTTATAAGATTATTTTAAGATACGAGAGTTGCAAAATAATCGCGCACTGAATAATTTACCATGAAAAGGATGTTAGGCTAGAGATAGCTAATGCGTTTATGTGGTAGTATAATTTCTCATTCTTAATGTATTCGATTAATTCTCAGGATTAGAGACCGAAATGTAATAATTCGTTAATTGAATAAGTTTGTCATTGCTCGAGAGAGATTGATGAATATTTTTGTGAAATTGCCATCAACATATAGAAATAGAAATTAATGATTTGGATTAGGTAAACTAAATAGGATTAATTTAGGTGAAATCGGAAATTCTAGAGTTTTCTCATTATATTCTCAAACTCATTTAATTTCTGCAATTTTCTTAAATTATTTTGTTGTGTTTTATTAAATCCAAAATCACCAAAGTTCTATATTCATTATAAATTTGGATTAATTTTGTTTGATAATTAGTGAAACTAGTCTTCGTGGGTTCGACCCGTATTTATACACTTTATTACTTTTGCGACACGTTCACTTGCGTAAGATTTTTTGCAACAAGTTTTTGGCACCGTTGCCAGGAATCGAACCCGGGTCCCCGCGTGACAGGCGGGAATACTTACCACTATACTACAACGACTTTTCCTCACTATGCTCTCATTAAGATATGTAAATTTTTGGAAGAAATGTCTTCTTCAGTGTAACATAAAGATAATTTACAAACTCAAATCAGGTCTTGATACTACGTCCTTGATCACGGTGAAAATTTGTTTATACTATAACATTATTTATCTTGGTGATGTCACTTTTAAGATGTCAACTTGACTCTGATATAAAAAATTTTGTCATGTCCCACGTGGGAGTTGAGATAAAATTGGGAACGACCATGCTCAAAAGCGAAATGAATCACCTGACCCTTAAGGTTAATTTATTACTAATGTAGCAAAAATATTAAAAAAACTTTAGCCATAGTCCAATAAAAACGGTTAACGTCCCAATATTAACATCAAAATAATGTAAAAATAAAGGTCCAATAAATTTGTGAAAATAAAATAAAACAAAGTCTAATAGAAACTAATGTCTAATAGAATTCTAATCCTACTAAAATAAAACTTATAAAGGTATTAAAACTTGGAGAAAATGACTTCAAGCCTACTCTTGCATCGGTTGTTGAGAATCTCCCCAATTAAAAGTTGAAAGAAGGAAGTCGTTTAGGGTGAGTTGATTAAATTCAGTAGGAATGAAGTTTTATATTCATCGTTTAAGTTAAAAACAATAAGTGAGCCTGCCAAATATAAAACAATATTTAAACAATAAGTAGAAAACGTCAAGTAGCACAAAAGTTAAAACATTCCACTATAGTGTGGTAAATACATAAAATTGTCTCCTATTGTATAATAGAAAAATCTCAATGAAAATGGAGCCCAAAAAAATCTCAATGAAAATTGATCAACTTATGAATTCCAAGTACACCATGTCATAGACATATACAATAACAACGACTATATTCTGCGATCGCAAAATTCACGAATGACTCTGATCAAGTTTAGTATTTTGTGCCTAGTTACACGACACATATAGGTGTCTCATTACTCTAGTTAACAATAAACAAATTGTTAGGAAATAATCATACGGGTATTTTTGGAATTATATAGTGTGTTGACAAAGTTAGCTTTTGTTAGTTATTGCAAAGTTTTAAGGGGAAATTAGAGTTAGTAAGAAGGAGTTATTATAGATAGGAAATGAGAGTGTGAAAGGTTGTGTTGCTGAAATATTTGATGGAATGTTTTTGGTAGATTATTAGGGTTTCCGAATCTAGTATTGTTGCAAAGATTTGTAACTAGTTTTAGGATTCTCGTTTCTTGTAATTATCATTTAATTGATATAATGAATTTATATTGCCAACACAAACATATTCTCCAACAATCAAATGTGTATAACAAAAATGAGACCCCCATATGGATCGATCAGACTCGGTTCACACAACAAACATGATCCATAAATTAATGTGCATGATCAAGAAAAAAGTCAGGTGAAAAGTACATATATAATATAAAAATTGACAAGCCGTAAAAATGGACACGTCCATTTTATATGAGAACACGTCTTAGAATAAATTTTTATAAAACAATACATGATATGTTTGACATAAAAATGAACCATTACCTCAAAGAACACCCATACTTTTATAGAGAAATAATCAATCAACATTAGCATATAATGTGCCCCTCCATGAGAAGGCATTGGTGCTGGTCCCTAGTGATCTAAGTGGATATAATTCGGTGTGCTGGTCCCTAGTGATCCCCTCTTTTCTATTTTTGAAAAACATAGCGTTCACAAAACTACAATGTATTAGTACTCTAACCATTCAAAAGTCCTCTTTTACTCAGCTCATCCATTCCATTCTTCTGACAATGAAGTATCAATTGCTGCATCCCCTACAATTTTAGAGCCCTGCAGAACATATAATCTTTCTGACTTTCTCTGCTCTTTCATTATAATAAGAGAACCTCTACAGATCTTCAATTCTCCACCTTCACTGTTGTACCTTTACCCTTTCAAATCAAGAGTACTCAACGAGATCAGATTTCTTTTCAGATCAAGAACATATCACACACCACTAAGTGTTTGACAACTCTATCATACATTTTGATTCTGACCAAACCAATCTCAATTATCTAGCACGATGCATTATTTTCCATCAACACGACACCCTTTGAAACTAGCTCATATTTTGAAAACCAGTCTCAATTGAGACACATATGAAACATGTAAGCTAAATTGAGAATCCACTCCTCGCATGACCTTGAGTTTCCATCAGACAATATAAAAAATCTCTCTCTTCTTCACTTCTAGTTTTTTCAATGATAACAGCTTCACCAGATGAAATGCCTCAGAGGGCCATTACTCAATCCCAAACAAAGGCTCAAGGTTTATCTAACCTATTTACTAACAAGTTTAATTCTTTTGCAGGTGATGATGATTTTGATGATATTTTTGAAGACTTGGATTTTGAGCTTAGCACAAAAGACATGGAGCAACCCTTGCATGTACTCACTTGGGAATCAAGGTTGGAAGATCAAGAAGAGGGAATTTGTCTTCCCTAAAATCATATTGTAACCAAGCTCGTTAGTTTTCATGTTTTTGGCAAACATTAGCCTCATTTGTATTTTGTTGGCAAACATTGGTCCTTATGTAATTTTATTAATTGCATGCATCATTAGACATTAAGATTAGATGTATGCTAAGTTAGATTATGGTTTTGAGTTGGTTCAAAACACAATTGCATGGCTTGCATACAAGGACCGCGCGGCCAAAGAAGAACCGGCTGATTGCGTGCCAAAATGGAAGGAGACCATTACCTCTTTTGGCTGAACTCTTTGCTGCATTTTGAAGACACTTGCTAGAAGTAGCCATGCTGAAGATCACATGGATGGATGACATGGAAAAAGCAGGCATTTGGATCAAATTTGGTGACAAGCATCTGGGCCATCAAAGCAACAAATGTGCTGCCATCTTTGGCCGAACCATGGCCAAGCACAACGGCTATTTTGGAGCCTCTTTTTGAACCAAACCATCTAGCCACCCTAAGGTTTATATAAGCATGGCTATTGGTGTTTGTAAAAGGTTGTTGATGAATGAAATAGTTGTTGTTTGCTTAAGGAAAACCGAGAAGGTTTGAAAGCCAATGGTAAGCCTCAATGTGTACTTCACCCGAGAGGAGTTGCACCTTCATTACCTCCAAGCTCAAGGTTGCTTGAAGGTTTTTATTTTCCATCCTTCTCTCCACTCTTTCAAGAGTTGGAAACTAGAAGAAGGTGGCCAATAGTTTCCCAAAAGTTGCATTTTCTTTCCTTGGAAAGAAAAACAAGCCGAGGGCCTCAAAATATTGCTCATCGGCTAACCTCAGGTTTCCTTGCATAACTTCACTTCCAAACCTTATTTTTGATCTGAAAATTTAAAGTGTTTCATTTCACTCATAATATAAGTTGCACCTAAAATTTCAAGTGATTTGGAATTCATTTGCCTTTAGAAATTTTGGCCTATTTTAAGGTAATCTCTGCTTGGCCGAGCACCGAGAATACTAACTATTTTTGGGAACGCGCCTTTTTGCTGGCCCTTGGCATGCCACCAGACTTATTTAGTTGTTTTCTCTTCTGTTGAGCTTTCTCTTTCTTCTTGTTCTGCAGTTTATAACACTCAGACTTATGTGTTCATTTTTTCATAGAGAAATAGCAAACTTTGTGTCTATTTCTAAACTTTGATCTCCCCCTTGAACCCTTTCTACCCCTGCTTCCTTTATCAGTTCTCTCTGTTGTTCTTACCCGAATAGTTAGACCATCTTCTTGAGTTTCAGATTTAATTAAAAGGTGTTTCATCATCTCCTTTGAAAGAAAGACATCATAGACTTTCTTCAGGGTTAATGGGTCACAACTATATAATATAGTGTCTCAAAAAGTATTGTACGAAGCCAACAATGAGCACAACAAAATCAACCTGAGATCCTCTTCATTATATTTAGACTCCATAATTTCTAAATCCAAAACTATCTCCTTGAATGCACCCAAGTGTAGAAGTTTCCTCTATCAAATGATAAGAATTTAACTGCTACTTCAAATGCGGCTTAATCATCTGGTTTTTTGTATGCATATTTCTTCCAGCTTCAACCATATATTTGTAGCAGATTATTCATTTCAAACAACCTGAAAAATACTATTTGATGAATGCAGTTGAATAAAAACAATATTTTTTTGTCCCTCACATGTTTCTCCTCCTCTGTCTAAGACGCATATATTTTATTTAAACCAAGAAATGTGTTGTCTAATTCTATTTGAGCGAGCACATCTCACATTCCGATCTCATATTTGATAGTATTTGAGTTGTGTCTGTGGATGTATGATCTAATGTTTGAACCATGTTAATTCATTCGTGCTCTTGATCTTTAATGTTGTTGTTCTTGTTCACGGTTCAAGAAAGGAATTAAAGAATTAGGATTCTGAAATTGTAACACCCGGCATTTTTTGCCATGGAATTATCCCTTGAATTATTGGTCGGGATTATTTCGCTATTAATATAGTGAATATTTTATTGGAATTGAGGGATGTTTAGTGGGGGAGACCAAACTAAGGAGTAACCGAAACAAAGAACTAAATGAAAATTTAGTTGGAAACCAAAGAGGGGCAATTTAGGAAGTAGATTAAGGTTGGTGGAAGTGAGCCAATGAGGGCATGCCACTTGTCAAAATCTTGTGGAAGAAGCCAAAACCCACTTTTCTCTTCTCTTCCACGTTAAGCTTTCCACTTTCACACTTTACTTCTCTGTTTCCTTCTATCCCTTCTCTGCTTTCTCTCTTCCAGACGACAAACGTCCATCAAAGCTCTTCCGATCTCCTCAGCTTCTTTCTATTTCTCTGCCTAAGGTAAGGATCTAGTAAAGTTAACGAGCTTGGACAAGTTAAAATGTGAGTTTTGTTAAAGTTTAGGGTTAAGATAATTTGGAGAAAGCTCACTGTTTTTGGATGAAAACACGTAGGTTAGTTTTCTAAAGGTTTGAATGGAGTTTTGAACATGTCCTGCTAAGTTATTAGTTAGCATTTGCAGCTCTGTTTATTTTCCTTGCATGCATGTTTTAGGTTCGTGCATCACCGAGGCAACACGATCAAGACTTACAACTTCACGGATAACAGGTAAGTTCATGCGTATAGGTTTGGCTCTTAAGGCCCTACAATACGGAGGTACTAGGTTTATGTTGTCGGGATTTCCGTTGGGTAGTTAAACCGTAGGTTATGTTTTAGGTTAAATGTGTTTTATTTTATGTCTTGCTTTGTTATTCTGCCGCTTGTCTCTGTTATGTTCAAGCATTGTGAATGTCCATGCATACACGTTTTTCCTGAAAGTCATGTAAATGTTTTCTGCACACGATTTGAAGTTAAGAAAGTTAAAATGTGAATGTAATGTATGGTTAAGTGTGGACGAGAACTGGCATCCTGTTCTTGTCCTTCCCTAGGACTCATGTAAAACCATCCTCGCCAAGGACACCCTGTACCTTGTCCTTCTCTGGGACCAAGCAAAATTACTAACCAATGTCATGTCCTGTTATGTCAAGTATGTATGTGCGCCAGTTCCTCTATAAGCCCCACTTACACCTCCCTGTCCAGTGAAATGTAATGTAATGTTCATGTATTTGAAAATGTTCATGCATAGCACGTGCATCACTGTATTTCATGTTCTTTGTAACACCCGAGTTAACGGCCAGGTGATTTCCTTAACTGTATTAACGGTCATAAATATTTAATCTTCGAAGTTTAGGAATTATGCCAAGCTAAATTAATTACATGTGGATCTAAACTAGATTGAGTGGCAAAGTTGTAATATTGGAGAATTGAGGCCAGTATTTAAAGAAGAAGGAAAGGATTCAAACCTCATTTAAACCACTGTAGCCGACATCCCCAACTTCTGGCGATTTCTTCTCTCCCAAGCTCTTGCTCTCTGTCAGCTGGAAATCCCTCCTTCGGCGATCGGTTTCCTTGCTACTTCTCGGCTACTTTGTGCTCAAGGTACGGGTTTAACAATGTGGTTATTTGTTAGTTTATTAGCCCAGTTTTCCAGCTCTGTATTGAAGTTTGGATTCTTCAATGGCCGAATATTAATAAGAACATTTTGAAACCCGAGATAAGTAATGTCTTTCCGAATCGATTCTGGACATTTAGAACAACCAACTCTGAGTTATCATTATCGAATCTGTTTGTTTTGGTTTTGGGATTTCGGGTTACATTGAGTATTAAACTAAGAACTCGGGAATGACTCTTAGCTATTAGATCTTAGGATAACTCGAGACTAGAACTACTAGGATTTTGTTTTAACTACTGCAATGTAAATGTTTAGGTGAAGAAGTTTGAAGAGAAGGGAGCTCAAGTGCTAAGGAGACCAGGTAAGTGAATGTATTAAGGTTTCCGACTAATAGAGCCCTACATCGTGGGGGTACTAGGTTGAGATGTCTAATGATTACCTTATGATTATGAGCTTGTATATACTTGAAGAATTTATGTATGTTGCGAGTTATACCAAGTGATGACCTGTTAGTGAATGTGAAGTTGTCTGCCCTGGTATGATCCTTGTCATAGTTTGATGAGTTAAAAGCTCTCATGTTCATGCATCATGAATGTTTCTCAAGCATAAGAATATGTTTTAACGCATGTTTTCCATGAACAAGATATGTATATGTATAAGATTTATGCAACGTGGATTAAGTGAGGGTTGGGGGCGGTTCGGCGTATGTCACAGTCCAAAGAAGGACATATGAATACGACCCGCAGTAGGGAACAAGATCAAACTCACTGTCGAACCCCCTTTACCGGCACAAATCCTCTCTTGGTCCACACAACCTAAACAATGAATATGATCCATGACCATGAATGATGAATATGATCAATGATTATGAATGATGAATATGATCAATGATTATGAATGATGAATATGATCAATGATTATGAATGATGATTATGATCCATGATTATGAATGATGAATACGAGCAAAAACATGAACAAGAAAAGACTTATGAGCATGTGATTTTCCCAAATTATGCATTCATGTATCCATGTTAGTGTTGCATTCCTTACTAAGCATTAGGCTTATAGTTTAAACCTTATGATGTAGGTGACAAGTTTTCAGGTGAGGAACTCAAGGTCAATGAAGATGTCTAAGCTTGGTTGCTGGAGGATGCTCAGTGTGACAGTGAAGGCTGGATAGGCGATCAAGTTCCCTGGTTATACCCACAATAAGTCAGAGAAGTTTATGATAAACAGATGACTAAGTAGAATAGAGTTCTCTTATAACAATGAGATTCGGATTTTGAATGGTTTGACTTCAGAATCTGTTAACGATTTTAAGGATTATGAATGGTCTGTTTTGCTTAAGCCTTCTGCTATGTGAATCTTGTATGGGATATGGATTTTACTCATTAGGGTTTATAATTTCCAGGTTAAGATTTGAGCGAGTTGTAGTATTTTCGGTTGGATGAGGGTGTTTGATGATTATAGTGTTTTATTGCCGTAAGATAGAAGCTGGATGAGGCATTCATCCGGCTGACGTCATCGGCAGGTGTCAAATGATAGGAGTCGAACAATTGAGTCTTCCGGATGACGTCACCGGAAGATGTAGCATGTTTCTCCATCGGCAGATGTAGAGTGTTTAGCCATCGGATGATGAAAGTGTCATTTTGTCGTTTAGCGATCGGCAGATATAGAGTGTTTAGCCATCGGACGATGTGAGGGTTTCCTTGTCGTTTAGTGACCGGGTCATGTTTTAATTATGCACGTGGGGAGCACATGTCCATCGGATGATGTTTCCCTATTTCACCGGAAGATGAAGTATATATTCCCTCGCCGGATGACGTAAATAATAACTTGTCGTTTAGTGATCGGATGATCTAGGGCTTGTAAGCTATCGGAAGATGTCATAGATGAACACGTGAATTTCACATGTCTATCGGTGGATGTTTTAAATCGGTCACACGAGATGCACGTGATCGTCGGTTGATGCGAGTATTCGCATCTGCCGATAGTTGTTTAAATGAGTCATGTGGGGTGCACGTGCCATCCGGAAGACGCAATGTCTATCGGTTGAGGCATACAGACCCATGCAACTTGTACGTCGATTGGAAGCATGTACGAGGGACTATCTTTCCATCCATTAAGTTGAAGTCTTTAAGCCTGTTAGGTATACTGTTATTGAAAAAAAAAAAAAGAGAAGGAGAAAAGAGTTCAAATATGAGTTAAAGTTTTATGTAAAGTCAAGAATTTCGTGGCGATCCTCACCGGGTCGTTACATTCTTACTGAGCTCTAGGCTCATAGTTGAACTCCCTGTTGTAGGTACGAATTTCCCAGATGAGGACTTTGTGCCTCAAGCTGATGAGTTGATGTAGTTGGCGGATCGAGCTCATGGGGATTGGTTGCTGCAGTCAGACAAATGTTATTCCTGTGAGAATGTGTTTTCCTTAAAGTTATGTCAAGTTCTGTACAGCTTTTAGGATTTTAAAACAATGTACAAACTTTCTATTAATGTATTTAAAACTTATGTTTGACAGTTGATAGTTGTCTCTTGAAATGTTTTATAATCGTTTGGAAATCTCTATTTTGTTGTGCGTGGATCGGTTCGGGTTTAGAGCTTTCCAAGCAGTCAAATTTTCTTGAAATTTCTGCCATGATCTCTAGGATTCTGGTGTTTTTGTTTCAGAACTCTGTTGGAATTTTTATAATGTATAGATTTTGGTGTTTAATTTTTTAAACCTCTGTCGTGTTCTCTAACACGTTTAAAATCATGTTTTGAATCGGGCTTTGGGGTTTGAGGTTTTTATGCCGTCTATTTTTATGCTCCCTGTTCATATGTCTTCCTGTTAAATGTAGTTCACTTCTACCGGTGAACAGTTCACTTCTACCTGTAGTTCACTTCTGCCGGTGAACAGTTCACTTCTGCCGGTGAACAATTCACTTCTACCTATAGTTCACATTCTGCTGGTGAACAGTGTCAGTTTTGCAGTAGACAAATTGTTATTCCTGTGAGAATGTGTTTTCCTTAACGTTATGTCAAGTTCTGTACAGCTTTTAGGATTTTAAAACAATGTACAAACTTTCTATTAATGTATTTAAAACTTATGTTGACAGTTGATAGTTGTCTCTTGAAATGTTTTATAATCGTTTGGAAATCTCTATTTTGTTGTGCGTGGATCGGTTCGGGTTTAGAGCTTTCCAAGCAGTCAAATTTCTTGAAATTTCTGCCATGATCTCTAAAGTCATGTCTGTAGTTCACTTCTGCCTGTAGTTCACTTCTGCCTGTAGTTCACTTCTGCCTGTAGTTCACTTCTGCCTGTAGTTCACTTCTGCCTGTAGTTCACTTCTGCCTGTAGTTCACTTCTGCCTGTAGTTCACTTCTGCCTGTAGTTCACTTCTGCCTGTAGTTCACTTCTGCCTGTAGTTCACTTCTGCCTGTAGTTCACTTCTGCCTGTAGTTCACTTCTGCCTGTAGTTCACTTCTGCCTGTAGTTCACTTCTGCCTGTAGTTCACTTCTGCCTGTAGTTCACTTCTGCCTGTAGTTCACTTCTGCCTGTAGTTCACTTCTGCCTGTAGTTCACTTCTGCCTGTAGTTCACTTCTGCCGGTGAACAGTTCACTTCTGCCGGTGAACAATTCACTTCTACCTATAGTTCACTTCTGCTGGTGAACAGTTTACTTCTGCCTGTAGTTCACTTCTGCCGGTGAACAGTTCACTTCTGCCTGTAGTTCACTTCTGCCGATGAACAGTTCACTTCTGCCTGTAATTTACATTTTCTGCCTTGCTTCTTCCGCCCGGTTTAGTCACATCTTCCGCCTTGCTTCTTCCGCCGGGTTTATTTACATCTTCCACCTTGCTTCTTCCACCCGGTTTAATTACTTCTTCCGCCCAGTTTATTTGCTTCTTCCGCCCAGTTTAATTACTTCTTTCGCCCTATATCACTCGATCCTGTCATTACTGTAGCCCTCATCCACAGTACGTCTTCTAGTTTCATGTTTTTCCTATTTTTCTTATGTTATTTATTTCTTAAGTCCAATTATTAATGTTAATCAGTATTTACATTCCAGTGAGGGTTTACCCTCTGTGTAAAGATTTAAAGTTAAAGTTTCAAAAAAAAAATTGTCCCGCTTCCTGTTAAATGTCCGGAGTGATGGCACCTCTGCCTCGATCGGGTCGGGGGCCGTCACATAAATCTACTTCTACAATTGGTTCAGTGAGAGTGGATTGAGCATGCAACCTTCAGATAATCTGTGTTAATTTAGATTGTCAAATTTTTTCTGTTTCTTGATTTGTTTTGAAGCATGTTCAGCTCTATGTGTGTGGTATGTTAGAGTTGCTTCAGGTTGTTAGGTGTGCTGTTTTTAATCTCAAATAAATTTGAATGATTATGCGTTCATCTTTCTGCTGCTGAATTGATTCAGTTCTTCATTTCGTAATTAAGATTGATTTTGGCTTTGTAATTTGAATAAAAAATATTGTGAATTTATTTGTACTAATTCTGTTGTGCGTTCCGGTTATGTATTTATTTTGGTTAAGTAAGTCTAATTATGTTGTGATTTAGTCAATATTAATTTTGCGCTCTGAATAAAAGTTTGTTGTGGATTAATTTTGTATTAATTATGTCCAGATTTTAAACTCAGTTGTAGATTAAACTAGTGATTAGTATATTTCTGGCTTGTGTATGGTAGTTATTTGTATTTTGCTTTGTCATTAATTCATTTAAATTGCTTTGGTTTGCTGTTTATTTCGTTCTGATTCTGTTTAGAATGGATTAGAGAGAAGTCGAAATTCGAAGTGAAAAAAATTACTGGGGATAATGACTTTAGTCTTTGAAAAATAAAGATGAAAACATTGTTTCTACATCAAGGACTTGAACAAGCAATTGATGACTGACAAGTTGAAAGCCAAATGAAGTGGAATCAAAGGCACATAGTGCTATACTTTTAAGTCTAGGTGATGAGATGTTAAAAGGTGACCAAAGAGAGGTTTGTCTTTCGGTTTGTTGGAAGCGCTTTACATGAAGTGATTCTTGGCTAATCGGTTGTACTTAAAGAAGAGGTTTACACCTTAACTATGGAGGATTCAAAAGAGATGATGAAGCGCTTGGATGACTTCAACAAGATCATCTTGTATCTTAATATCATAGAAGTAAAGATAGTCGAGAAGGACCAAACTATAATAGTCTTAAGCTCATTGATGAAAGTGGACGAACAATTTGTTGACATCATGTTATATGATAAAGAGACCTTAACTATGACTGAAGTTAAAGCAGCCCTCAATTCTAAGGAATTGCAAAGATGGAGTGAGGGACAAGAAAATTCTGAAGGAGAGGTCTCTCGGTTAGAGGAAACCGGAGAATAGGGAAAATAGGAATTATAAGGGAAAATCGAGGTCGAAATCAAAGCAAGGAAGGAGGTGTTTCTTTTGTAATAAAGAATGACACTATAAAAAAGATTGCTATGAACGAGAACGGAAAATGAGAGAGAAGAAGTCTAAGAAAGGGAATGCTTCGGCTGTTGTTGATGGATATGAATCTTCAAACGTATTGGTTTTTTCTTAGGTTGAATTATGGGAACAGTGGGTTTTGGATTCACTATTCATTTCACATGACACCCCAGAAAATAGTTGCTTCAAAATTTCAATAACACTATTGGAGGAAAAGTCTTGTTAGGAAATAACAAGGTTTGCCCGATTGAAGGAAAATGGTCAATCAAGGTTAAAATATTTGATGGATGTGTTCGTACCATTCAACAAGTGAGGTATGTGCCTTAGTTAAAGAGAAATTTGGCCCCCGACATTTAATGGTCGAGTTTCGGATCCTATCCATGTTGAGGAATGGATTCGAAAAATTAAGGACATGTTCATGTATGCAAAGGTTGATGAAGGAGACAAGGTCACATATGCTGTTTTCCACCTAGAACTAGATGCAAGGAATTGGTGGGATTCAATCCGGAGCACTACTAACGTGGGAACTATGACCTGGGAAATGTTTAAGACTGCTTTCTTTGACAAGTACTTTAGCCGAGCGGTTCGAGCTAGTAAGAAAATGGAGTTTATGTAGTTGCGCCAAACCGGTTCTGTGGCGGACTATATTTGTAAGTTCGAGGCCTTGTCCCATTTTGCACCCCGTTTGCTGGAGGATGAAGAAGATAAGATTCATCAATTCGTTCAAGGATTGAAGCCAAACCTGTTTAGGGGAGTGAACACTGCAGGGATCCATAATACAATTTATTCTGAGGTGCTGCTAAGGCTTTGGAATTGGAAGATGTTGAAATAACAGTGCAGGGGCAATGCGATCTGCCAAGAAAGTTTATCAGAGAAACTCAGCCACCACCACTTCAGGGCAAAGGTTGGCAGCCACAACAGAACAGGGGACCACAGCAACAATAGAAAGGTGTGAAGAGGCCCTTCAATCCAAATGATGACCAAGGGAAAGGAAAACGACCTCAAGCCCCTCTATGTTCTACCTGTCAGAAGAATCATTATGGAGAATGCAAACTATACACGGGCCGTTGTTATAGGTGTGTCAAGGTTGGCCATGTTGTTATGAATTGCCCAATGCCGCCGGATGTGAATCGTACGAGGGTGGCACCTAGATTTTTCGCCATGATGGAAGATGATGATGTGGAATAGCAAACGGTTATAACAGGTATGATTAAGATTTGTGGTAAACCCGCATACACACTTATAGATACCGGTGCTACCCATTCTTTCGTAGCAACTACATTTGCATGTAGGTATAATTTACGGACTCTTCTAGCCAATAAGTCGTTTAGTGTCATGTTACCGTCGGGAGAATCCTTACATTCTGAACAAGTAGTAAAGGGTGAAATTGTATTAGTAGAGGACAAAGAGATATATGTAGAGTTGATTGTAATTGATATGAAGGGATACGAAGTCATTTTGGGTATGGACTAGCTATTCAGACATTATGCCACAATCAACTGTAGAACTGGTCTAGTTGAATTCCGACCCCCGAATGAAGATTGGTATTCTTTTCAAGCCATCCCAAAATCAAGTAAGATGCCAATTATATCCTCGTTAGAAACCCAGCGATTACTGAAAAATGGTTGTGTGAGTTATCTAGCTAGCATAATTGATATACGGGTGAAGGATAAGGTAGAACTTCAAGATATTCACATGGTCTAAGAGTTTCCTGAGGTATTTTTGGATGACTTGCCCGGGTTACCACCAGATATAGAAATTGAATTTGTGATTGATACGTATCCTGAAGCATTACATGTGTCTAAGAATCCTTACCGTATGGCACCGGTTGGATTGAAGGAACTAAAAGACTCAATTGCAAGAGTTAGTAGACAAAGGATTTATTCGCTCTAACTGTTCTCCCTGGGGTGCACCTGTTTTATTTGTTAAGAAGAAGGACGGATCCCTTCAGATGTGTATTGATTACAGGGAGTTGAACAAACTGACAATCAAGAATAAGTACCCTTTACCCCGAATTGATGATTTATTTGACCAGTTACAAGGGGCCAAAGTGTTCTCAAAAATCGACTTACGTTCGGGCTATTACCAATTGAAGGTTAAGGAGGGAGATATACCGAAGACAGCATTCAGAACTTGATATGGACATTACGAATTTCTTGTAATGTCGTTTGGACTAACGAATGCACCTGCAACTTTCATGGATTTGATGAATCGAGTGTTCCGTGAATATTTGGACAAGTTTGTGATCGTATTTATAGATGACATTCTTATATACTCACAGACTAAAACTGATCATGCAGAACACTTAAAGGTAGTGTTGACAACCTTAAGACAGCAGCAACTATATGCCAAGTTATCCAAATGTGAGTTATGGTTGGACAAGGTCAACTTTTTGGGTCATGTCATTTCAGCTGAGGGCATATCAGTGGATCCAACCAAAATTCATGCAGTTAAGGATTGGCCTCAACCAAAGAATGTCAGCGAGATCCATAGTTTCCTTGGTTTAACAGGTTATTATAGGAAGTTTATTAAGAGATTTTCTATGATAGCCAAACCCTTAACAAGTTTAACAAAGAAGGACACCAAGTACTCTTGGACTGGAGCCTGTGAAGATAGTTTTCAGACATTAAAACTAAAGTTAACAACAGCCCCTCTTTTGACATTCCTAACTGAAGGAGGAAAGTTCAATGTTTATTGTGACGCATCCTGTAACACCCGGTTTCAATATAAATCAAAATAAGTTATTAAACGGAGGTATATAATCTTATGGTTTAAAATTGAGTGAAATGTTGATTAGGTTATTAAGTGACTAGGCAGGGGCAAGATGGTAATTGCGAATTTATATTGTGGATAACGTATTTAAGGAAAGGTTTAGTGAGGTTTAGCCGCCACTATTTTATTACTCTTACCTCTCAGCTCGGCGGACATCCTCTAGGTGATTCCCCTCCGATTTTCCCCAACCAAGGTGAGTTTTGATTAAATTACTTGCTGTTCTAGTGCTTAGGTAGCTGAAGGATTGCAATGTATGTGTTTTCGAAAGGCTGCGAGTGAGAGATTTGGGTTTGGGGTTTATTGATGTATCGGGAATGTTTGATCAGTAGAGCCCCAAACCGGCTTCCTTAGACTTCAGGGTAGTTAGATAAAGTCTAGTGGAGATCTAATCTATAATCTGTCGATGGTTCTAGGTGAGCAGATTTCTGGAGTAGCCTATAGCCGAGCGATTTCCAGGAGACCAGGTAAGTAAAGTATTGTGTGTGCCCTCGGGCCTACATCACAAAACAGTAGGTTTTTGCATGTTTGAGTATTTTCTGTATGTCATGCATCATAAATTTGAAAGAAAACGAAAATGAATTTTCATGTATCATGTGGAGAGGCAAGTTCAGATTGACGGGCATTGGCGGTTAAGGGAACTAATCCACCCCTTAACTGATGAAGAGGTATTATAACATTGGGAGAACTGATCCCACTCCCAAGGGAATTGAGGGATCTGAACAGTTATTAAGGGACCTCATCCGCCCCTTAATTAATGAAGAGGATGTAGACATTGGGAGAACTGATCCCACTCCCAAGGGAATCATGGGATCTGATCAGTAAACAAACGAAGTACAACAGAGATGAGAAAGTAGAAACTGCATATTTAGGATTTTGTTTCAGCATATCATTTCATTATTGCTTTACTTACTTAGCATTAGGCTAATAGATGAGTTTTGTGATGTAGGTGTTGAGGATACCACAGGTGAATTTCCTGAGTACACAGATGATTAGGTGTGGTTGGAGGAGCACATCCATGTCTCGGCTTGGTAAACTGATGAGGCGGGCTAACTGGTGTCAGCAGGTGTTGAGGTTTAGTTGATAATGATCTAGTCTGAGTAGGTCGAGTTTTCATGATAGTAGAGATTTTAGCATTTCGAATACAATTTGAATATTATTGATTCTAGTAACCTGTTGAGTTTTAAGTGTTGGTTTTACTGGATTTGATTAATGAAATGGTTTGAATCATTTTTGAAAGGTCTTGGAGAGGCAAGAAAATTTCTTTCTGTAGTTAGAGTTGTGTCTGTCTTCTATCGGAATGTGATTTTAATAAAGCTATCAGATGATGTCGAGTGTTTTAGTCGTCCGGTAGATATAGAGAAAAGTCGTTCGGATGAGGAGATCATCCGGCTGACGTCACCGGTGGATGTCTCTGTTAGACTGACCGGATGACCAGATTTATATTTTGTCATTTAGTGACCGGTGGATGTCCCTGTTAGACTGACCGGATGACCAAATTTTACGTCTTGTCGTTTAGTGACCGGTGGATGTCCCTGTTAGACTGACCGGATGACCAAATTTTATGTTTTGTCGTTTAGCGACTGGATGAAGTCTTCAAATAGCCTTCCCCCTTCGTTGACCTTGTTCAGCGGACGACGAGTTTGACTTTTCCAACCTTCAAAGTATTTTCACGGGTTAAACCTTTGCTTCTTAATCGATTGTTTCTCAACATTTCCAACGGTTTTTTTTTATATGGTTTTTGGTTAATTTTATTTTTGTTTAAACGATTTCCGCTGCAAGTTTACATGTTTTATCAAATGTCCAAATTTTGAATTTTTGTACGAAGTTTTAAATTTGGTCCAAGTTTTCTTAGTAATATTCGGGTTATGAGTAACAAACCGGGTTCAGTAAACTCGGGGCGTTACACATCCAAAGTTGGTTTGGGGTGTGTCCTAATGCAAGAAGGCAAGGTTGTAGCGTATGCTTCCAGACAGCTAAAAAGTTATGAGCAGAATTATCCCACTCACGATTTAGAATTAGCCGCTGTTGTTTTTGCATTAAAAATTTGGAGGCACTATTTGTAAAGCCAGCAGTGTGAAGTGTTTTCGGACCACAAGAGCCTGAAGTATCTTTTTACTCAAAAGGAGCTAAACATGAGGCAGAGGCGTTGGCTGGAATTCGTAAAGGATTATGACTTTGAAATTAAGTACCACCCTGGTAAGGCCAATGCGGTTGCCGACGCATTAAGCAGGATGTCAAAGACGATGCAGCCTGCTGTGTCAGTCATGTCATTGCCCTTGAGGATTGAAGTTCAGAAATTTGAGTTGGAGATAGTTCCAGAACTATCGACCTTGCTTTTGACATTATCTATTCGGCCAACTATTTTGAAGAAGATCAAAGAGGCACAACAGAAGGATTCAAAAGAAAAGAATAATATAGTGAGTAAGTCGAAGGACACTTCCTCTGAGTTCAATCTTTCTGAGGATGGAATTTTGAAGTTTAGAGATCGATGGTACGTTCCATGTGATGAGGAGTTACGTAAGTTAATTTTGGCTGAGGCGCACTCGTCACCCTTTTCTGTACATCCTGGAAACACCAAGATGTATTGGGACTTAAAATTACATTATTGGTGGCCAAATCTAAAAAGGGATGTTGCCAAGTATGTAGAGTCGTGTTTGATATGCCAGCAGGTCAAAGCAGAGCATCAACGGCCAGGAGGTACCCTTCAACCCTTACCGATCCCTGAATGGAAGTGGGAAAACATTGTCATGGACTTTGTGGTGGGATTTCCAAAGACGACTAAGGGCCATGATGGTATTTGGGTTATAATTGACAGATTGACGAAATCAGCTCACTTTCTACCTGTAAAGATGACTTATACGATGGACCAGTTTGCGAACCTGTACGTTCAGGAGATTATCATGTTGCATGGAATTCTAGTATCTATTGTCTCCGATCGAGATCCTAGATTCACTTCTCGATTTTGGAAAAGTCTGCAAGACACGCTAGGTACAAAGTTATCTTTCAGCACTGCATTTCATCCACAAACAGATGGCCAATCAGAGAGAACCATTCAGATACTAGAGGACATGTTAAGGGCGTGCGTGCTGGAATTTTAGGAATCATGGAGTCAGTATCTGCCTCTGGTTGAATTCTCCTACAACAATAGTTACCAGTCCACCATCGGTATGGCAACTTATGAAGCACTATATGGCAGAAAATGTAGGTCACCTTTATGCTGGGATGAAGTTGGTGAAGCGAAGCTCTTAGGCCCCGAGATTTTGCAACAGATGTCGGACAAGATTGCCATTATTAGGAAAAGAATAATGACTGCACAAAGCCGATAGAAGAGTTATGCGGATCTGAGAAGGAAGAGCCTTGAGTTTACTGTTGGGGATGAAGTTTTCTTGAAGATGTCACCGTTAAAAGGAGTTATGCGGTTCGGTAAGAAGGGAAAGCTTAATCCACGATTCATTGGACCATTCCCTATTTTGGCTAAGATTGGTAATACAGTCTATAAGTTACAGTTGCCTTCTTCGCTGGAAAAGATTCACAATGTCTTTCATGTGTCAATGCTAAGGAAATGCATACGTGATCCAACGCTTGTTGTCATGCCAACTGAAATCGAGATTCAGCCGACCCTAATGTATGAAGAGAAACCAATACAAATTCTGGAGTCAACGGTTAAGATTCTGCGAAATAAGGAAATTTCACTAGTAAAGGTTCTATGGACGAATCATGGTATTGAGGAAGCCACGTGGGAGCGACAGCAGGACATGTTGGACAAGTATCCTGAGTTATTTGTCTGAACAATTTTTTAGGACAAAAATTTTGTTTAAGGAGGGGTGGATGTAACACCCGACCACTTCGAACAGGTGAACTTTCTTTTAATGAAACAGAATTAACTGTCATCCATGCATATTTTCTTTGGTCGGAATTTTGGGCGCCAAAGTTTAATCAGTTCTCTTTATAAAATTAGGTTTAGTGGCAAACTTGTAATTAAGGCTGGCTCATTAAGTGTATAAATAAAAAATGGAAATCTTAAAACCTCACAAAAACTTCCACCAGTCGACTTTCTTCTTTCAGCCGACTCTCTCCCCTCAGCTCCCTTCTCTGTTCTTCCTCCAGCGATCAACTTCCTTCGGATTTCTTCCTATACTCCAAGCTTGAGGTAAGATTTGGACAATGTCTTTACTGATTAGTCATTTGAGAGTTGATTAGAGATTTAGATTCAAATTTTCTGAGGAAGTTGAAGTATCATGGTAGATATAGCTATTAACATAGCATTTATGATTGTTGTAGATAATAAGTAGAAATAATGAACGTTGGCTGAGCCTGGGTAGTTGGTGAACCCGAACGCCATTATCGTTTAGCTGAGGTTTTTATGCACACTAGGTGACTGATATAATGCTCAAATGAAATGAGTTAGACTTCTAGGATATATACTTAGTTAGAAAGCTACCATTCTGGAATATTAGACTACTTAGGATTTGTTTTCTTACATTAATACGTGAAATGACTTAGGTGGGGAAAAGCTCCAAGTGAAGGAAAGACATTGCTAAGGAATACAGGTAAGTGAGCGTGTTAAGTTTCTGGCTATTAGAGCCCTACATCACAGCGGTAGTAGGGTGAGTTTGTTTCTGGTATTCAATGATGTTTGGGAAGATCGTCTGTTTTAGTATAATGTTTGGAATAGTGTATGCTCTTTTTTCTGATGAACGACTCCTTCCATGTTCTCATGTTTTGAGAATGTTTATGTCCATGCATCATGATTTATTTACCGAGTATACAAAATATTTTACACGCATACTCCTTTATGAATGAAACAAGAAAACGAAACGTATGAAACCTTGATTAACTGACGGTTGGGGGCGGTATTGGCCATGTCACTGTCCAGAGATGGACCATGATTCTTGCCAGTAAAAGGCCATGTACACGCACTCTGCCTACCCCCCCTTCGGCACAAACTCCTCCTTAATCCATGACATGAAAACAATGAATAAGAATATGATTCCCACGAATTGAAAGTGAATGTGAACACAAGCATGATTCCCGATTTGAGTAAAAGACGTGAATATGATTTTATGTAGCATTCATGAGCATTCATGTGTTTGTTGCACTCCTTACTAAGCATTAGGCTTATAGTTTGAACCTTATGATATGGTGACGAAACAGTAGATGAGGACTTCAGTCTAGAAGGAAATGCTTAGGTCTAGTTACTGGTTGCTGCTCATGGTGATGATTTATGAATGGGAAGCGATTTTTAACCCGCGGAGTGTTACTTTCAGTACAATTTAGTAAGATCTATGATATGACTGCATGAATGAGAAATGAATTTCTTTATGTTAACAGATATTTGACTTATTAAGTACGAGTTTAAGTTTAAGAAGGTTCCAGATTTAAAATTCTTCTCTATGTGATAAGTCTTCCGCTGTGAACTTAAGTTAAGAATTACGAGGTCTATGTGTATGGGGATTTTTGGAAAAAGGTAGTTAAGTTTTTAAGAAGAAGGAGGGAATGATTTGAAGTCCCAACTTGATCAATAATCGGTAGAGGTTAGGTTACTGTTGGGCGGTGGATGCTGGATGATTGAGTCATCCGGCTGACATCATCGGTGGATGTGTTCTGTGAATATGAGCGGTAGATGTCATCTGCCGAGTTAATGAAGTCACGTGGGTAACACGTGGTCTGACCAGTGTATGTTGAGTGTTACTGTTCACCGGTGGATGTTGTGTGTTTATGATGATCGGTGGATGCTGGATGAATGTGTCATCCGGCTGACGTCACCGGAAGATGTTGACTACTGTTGAGCGATGGATGTCGCTCGACAGAAATGACCAGTGGATGCTGGGTGATTGAGTCATCCGGCTGATGTCATCGGTAGATGTAGGATATTACTGTTGAGCGGTGGATGTCACTAGACAAAAATGACCGGTGGGATGCTGGGTGAATGAGTCATCCGACTGACGTCATCAGTAGATGTGAGATATTACTGTTGAGCGGTGGATGACGCTCGACAGAAATGAGCGGTGGATGTGAACGACAGAGGTTTATTCGATTGTCTGTTGATTCTTTTCTTTAAATAGGTATTTCTCCAAATGATTTTAAATGACTTCCAATCTGATTGGAATTTCTTTAAAAACGTATTTATATATATAGACAAAAAAATAAAGAATTGGGTTGACATTTTGATTACGAATATGATTATACGATATTCTCGACCCGTCGGATTTCGGGTTGTGACAGAAAGTCCTTATCAAACAAAGTCGTAAGGGGAGGATATTGAGCTATGGCCCAATCCCCATAGCGGACAATATCTTACTGGGAAAATGAGTTATTACAAATGGTATCAAAGCCTGTACCCAAACAAAAATATGGCCAACGAGGACGTTGGGCCCCCAAGGGGGGTGATTGTAATGACCCGAATGTGTACGTATGAGCACGACTGTGGGGCAAACCTCGGGACTTAAGCCGAGTGTAGGTAAATCTCAGACTCGAGTATAGGCAAATCCCGGGTCGTAAAAAGGGGGGGTCGTCACAATCTCACATCGCTTGGGGAGGTATATGGAAATAAAACATATGTAAGGAACCTCCCAAGATAGTAAGATGTGTTTTGAAGCATAATTGGCAACGAATCCCATAAAAAATCTGAAGTTAAAAGTGCTCCGGCGTGAGCAGTACCATGTTGGATGACCGACTTGGAAGTCCTCGCCAAACAAAGCCATGTGGAGAGGATATTAGGCTACGGCCCAATCCCCAGAGCAGAAAATATCTTATTAGGAAAAGAAGTCGTTACATTCAAATTGGGGAAAATGCTTTCTCGGATTTGGGTTGTCTTGCTGGAACGAGCATCAATTCGAACAACTATAACTCAAGCTACCTTTCAAACTTCGAGATGAAATTGTGAAAGCTTCTAGCCGAAGGAGTGAAAAATGACCCCTCAAAATATTGCGGTCTAATACACAAAGACGAAAAAGGTATGATGAGAATGGTGGAGGTCGTCGAATGGTCGGAATTGCACTTATTCAGTTGATTCAAACCGGATTCTTGTGAAGACTATTTAACTCGGGCCTTGAACGTCATCTTTGGCTGCAATTTGGATAGAAATCTTCTCAAGGGATGAGGAGAGAATGCTCCAAATTTGGTGGGCTAAATCTGTGACGACCCCGACCCCACGTCAGTGCCGCCACGACCTATACCGTAACTTACATACATATTACCCTCGCCCGTTCACATAAACTCCTTGAGTTTCATTCATTTAACTCTTCATTTCCTTACATTTACATTCGTTAGTGAACGGACTCAGGCTGTAGCACACCTAATTCTTATCCCTTACTTTCCCGTAGAAATTTTTCCTTTTGGACATTAAGTAAATTTCGACTTCTAAAGCGTTAAATGAAAGTCTAAATTGTTTAAATCGTTTTTAAAAATCATTTAAAGAAACGTACCAAATAAAAGAAAACCATCGGCCAAACTTAGCAAGGGCAAAAAGGGCATTTTGCCCGTAAAAAGCACAGCCGATCGATCGGCCCTTTTCAGTCGATAGATCGGCTGTTGTAAAAATAAGGGGGCGATCGATCGCCCTAGTATCAGGCGATCGATCGCCCTCACCAGGCGATCGATCGGCATACGCTCTGGAATTTCTTCCGGAGCATAGCCATAGAGGGCCGATCGATCGCCCCTTCTAGCGATCGATCGGCACACTCTCTGGAGTTCGAACTCCAGAGAGTTGCCTCCCTTCCCCTTTCTCCTTCTTTTCATCCACTCCCTGCACACACACACTTAACCATTTCACTCTATACCTTCATCACTTCATCACCTCATCAAATTACCTCTTCCTTAACCTAATAACACTTCAAATTTCATCCTCAAAATATCCATCAATAATCCAACTAAATTACACATCCAAAAACCGAACATCCAACCTAAAATCATCAAATCACAGCACAAAACTTCAATTTCAACTTAAAACCACAAACCAACTTTCAAAACATCAAAACTCATCCAAAACCCATTCTATTTTACCAAAACATTATCTTATCCATTCAACATTCATCCTTACATAGCGGAAGCTATCCAAATCCTCAAAACACCAGTTTTTAACCTATCCAAATATCAAGCGTCCTAATATGAATTTCTATACATTTCATCAAATATTACCCATCAGCCTGTTTAACCCATAATCCTCAAAATACATAACCTATGCTCCAACGGGTCAAGTGCGCATCGATTACGCCAACTGCTCCCCGAGCATCCATTTTCAAGCTGTAGGCTCGTCAGGTTGAGGGAAATCCTCCTCACCTTGCTCTAAATCACCTACACCATAGAAATAAACTGTGAGCTAGAGGCTTAGTAAGTTTACGTGAATGCACGTGAATGCTATGCATATGCGGTTCGTAAATCATGCATCCTACCTTTTTGCTAATCATTTCATTTCATATAAGTCACCGGGGCTTCACTCTCGGTAGATAAAAATGGCACATCCGGCGATTGGATAGCCCCTTTCATCTACCCGCGGGAAAACACGCTTCACCTGTAGGACAGCCGTGTTTGAACCACCATCCCCGACATGACCATCATTCATACATTTTACCTTTTCATTATCTTTTTCCTTTTCATGAAAACGTGCATGGAAATTCCTTTTCGTGCTTTTTAGAAACAATGATGCATGAACGTGATAATGTCATAAATAAGGCCAAAGCATAAACAAGCAACAAACTTAAACATTAAATAACTTAACTAAAACTAACTACCCAATCTAATTACCCAACACAGCCTACATTCACCAATTTCCTCAAGCAACGTAAAAATCATATGGTTTAGGCCAAATCAGCCAAGTAAGTCACAGGAACTTACCTCGTGTCCGTTGCACACTGAGCTCCTCGTTTCGAGCTTCGTCACCTAAGTCAATCCATAGCATCCATGGTTAAAATCGAGCCTAACATTCAATTTTCGTAAACTAACGAAACTCCTAACTAAAGAAAATTTCCTAAAACTCTAATTAACCTCTCTCGGGCATTTCATCGAGCAATTTGCGCTCACAATTTCTAAACCTTCATTAATGGAGATTTTCTTAAGCTCCAAACCCGTTTTTTTTTATCAAACGACAAATACACCAATTTTTCCATCCAATAACGTTCAATAATCGTAAATACAACCATAACTAACCATTATTAACAAAACCCGACGATTTTTACGAAATTCCTACAAAATCCTAACGGTTTATCAACCTAGAAACCAAGAATAAAGGCCGAGAAACGCTAGAACCTTACCTAGAAAGTCGTTTGGAGAAGGAAACGTGAAGAACAACTAACGATCGGAGGACTGTTGGCCGGTGTTGAAGAAAAGATCGCCGTGAAGAAGGAGAGTTGCCAGAGAGGTTTCTTCCTCTGGAAAATTCGTCAAGTGAGGGAGGAAGAAAGGGTTTGTGGGATTTTAATTCATTTAACTTGTCAAATGACAAGTTTGCCCCTCCATTTGTTTTTTTTTGTTTATCTCTATGTTCGTCCATCGGTTCGGTTTTCTCTAAATTTCTTATTTCACCAATAATTCTCATTTATTACTAGGGCTCTAATATAGCTTTCCGTTCGTCAAACAGATTTAATTTACCATTTTTAAGAATTAAACCACTATAGAGTTAAAGACGAAAACTTGACCGTTATACCTTTAATTTGGATCTCTAAAATTTTCATATTTCTTCTAAAATTCATATAAATCGTAAGGGTTCTATTAAAACTATCCGTTCATAAAACGGATCTAGTTTACTAAAATACAATTTATATTACGAGAGATATCAAAACTCATAACCGGGCGTTACATCTCCAAAAACTCACTCATTCCTCCCAATACTCCAATTCACTAATATAGTCCTAATAAGACGTTCCGTTCGTAAAACGGGCTTAATTCTCAATATTTACGAAATTATCATTACGTAGAAGAATTTCTAAGGTCCCGTAAAATTGGGTGTTACAAAATCATTGTGGAGGCGAGATATGAATGGATGGACAAAAGCTGGTTCAAGAGGGTGCAACAAATACAAAGCTTGACTCCTTTGGATACCTTTGCAAAAAGGTATCACTCCAACTTGTTTTTAAAGTGTGAGTTGGTGTAGCTTCACTAGAAAGTTCACTCCTTAAGGAAAATTATTGAGGAAGAACCACTTTAAGAGTGTTTTATCTAGCTCACAAGATCATACACAACTTGACACAAATTCAATCTGGATTTAACTCACCGAAATGGAAGTGTGGGGTTTTGCATTCAAGCAAAGGAAGAAGCACGAAGCTAGGTTTCTTTTAATTGATCCAAGATGCTTACAACAATAGCTTAGATAACTATTTACACCCAAAATTCGTAGGTGAAACCTATAGAGAGAAAAATACAATAAAATCCTTCAAAATGATAAGTGTGTTAGTGAAGGCAACTCTTCAAATGACATCTCTTCAAATGAAACCTCTTCACATGGCACCTCTATGGTTTCTCAATGCTACTCTTTGTCTTCCCAAGACTTTTCACCATCATAAAACATCAGCCCTAGTTGTGCATGCCAAGTATTCTTTGCATGAAAGAGGGATGAATCCAAATTGGTGTTGAGCTTGGCTTCCTTAGTGATTTCCAAGTGGTCCAAATGATTGGGATGCTCCTTGCACATTAAGCTTGTTCTTCCCTCCAAGTTGTTATAGATTCCAAGCCATATGCTTATCCCATGAGTGAAGATCCATAATGCAATACTCACTCGACTCATTAGGATATGCCAAATGAGAGTTCTAATTACATATGGTTAAATGAAATAAAAACAACATATACAAAGTCCAAAGTAAAAGCGCAATTAAAACATATTTAACATATAGACTAAAAGTTGGTCTTCAAACCTCAAAGATGCTATGGATGAGCCCAACATGAGCTAGGTGGTCGTGGATTTCAAGAATTTGTCCAATCTTGGATCCTTCATCTGTTGGGCCTCATTGGAAGAAATAAGGCATTCTGTAATGAATTTGGTTGACATAGCAAATGATGTTCAATTTTGATGAGTCACTCTGTTCTGGAAACCTTAAGAAGTTGGCTACAATAGTTATGAAGAAAACTTTTTGTTTCAAGATTGGGAAGACTACGAAAATGTCAAATAGTCTCTGGAGGTCAGATTCTGGGCAGATCTGGAATATTTCAACAATTATCTTGACTTGTGCTTTGTTCTTCACTTGTGTTTCACCATGTTGAACTCCCGATTAAATTTATTTGCCACATAATTGAAATTGAGACATTGGCTACTCGATCCCCTACAAAACCAATACTAGCAATATCGTTAGATGTTCTCGATACTCGAATATTAATTGACGGATTTTATGGCACATCACTATTTAAGCACAAAAGTTGTAACCCTTTGTGAACAATTATGATGAATGATATTTGATTAAATCTTATGTTTTTTAGAATTTTCTCTTTAGCAGTTCTTTGTAAAGAACTAGATCTTCTTCCAATCAAATCTTGAGAGATTAAATTAATAATTTTGGTTCTAATCACAAGCTTGGTTAAGGATCAAACTCATTGTTTGATAACTTTGGTTCCGTCGGCAATGTTCGCTTGGGGTCAAATTCCTCGTACTTGATTCAAAGACGTTCTTGAATTTTTATTCTGCATTGTTGAAGGGTCTCGGGTTTGATATACTCGTGATTCTCAACCCTCCTTTCAACAAACTAAGAAGCTAGCTCTCTCTCTCTCCAAATATTTCTCCCACAAAAATGAAGTATTCTTAGAGTGTTTTCCCTCTCAATGTTGTTTGGAAGAAGTGAATAAATAATGGCAAGTATTGTTGAGAATCGAATAATAACCGCAAAAGAAAAAAATAAAGAAAACAGTGACACTGAGATTTACATAGAAAACTCTTTCAGAGAAAAATCATGGGTAGAAAAGAAATTCACTATATTGAAATCAAGGTAAAATTGAGTTTAACGACTGAAACATCAATACATAGAGAAAATATAAAACTCTAATATTGATATATGAATCCGATACAACCTAAGTAGAGTTCTGGTCACACCAAACTTCAATAAGTATAATGAAGAATGATAAATGTAATTCACTGTATAGCCTCTTCAAACTTCACCAGGAGTCGTTGTTGTCATCTTTCGGATTAATTTAAGTGCTCATTCAAAGCTACTCAAATAATTAATTTAAGTGACTCATTCAAAGCTACTCCAATAATTAATTTAAGTGCTCATTCAGGAGTAGTTGTTGGACCAGTTGGTTAATTAATTTAAAGGTAACGGTAGTGGTCTCCTCGTGTCTACTCCTTAACCTACTTAAATACCATTAAATTTTAGTCATATTTTGTCACATCTTTTGACTCCACATTGCACATATACTCTTTAACTTCTCATCATCACCTTCAACTTTTTTGGATTCCAAATCTAAGATTGGGTCAAATGTGAATCCCCATGAAAGGTATAAGGGGTTGGGTTCTAATAATTCATGAAGGAGATTAAGAGTCTTATATTCTCGAAATTCAATTCGATGTGAAATCCAGAAATATTCTTTCTTATTTCTTAGAATTTTTTTTTTCATTTTAATAAATTGGTTAAATGTCCAGTTGCTGGAATTGAGATCTCATTCAAAGAGACAGATACCAAATATTTAGAGTTTCTTTTTGTATAATATATGGATTATTAGATCCGCAAGGACCACGATTGAGAATTATTTGATCATCTTTCTCAAAGGAAGAGCCGAAACATAATCAACTTGAATTCGGGATAGCTATTCAAAATTTTAGTGAAAAATTACATTTTTAATGGCATATTTTATGTCCATTTTATTCGTAACTATTGTCATAATATACCATCATTTGAACCTTTATATATATATATATATATATATATATATATATATATATATATATATATATATATATATATATATATATATATATATATATATATATATATATATATATATATATATATATATATATATATATATATATATATATATATATATATATATATATATATATATATATATATATATATATATATATATATATATATATATATATATATATATATATATATATATATATATATATATATATATATATATATATATATATATATATATATATATATATATATATATATATATATATATATATATATATATATATATATATATATATATATATATATATATATATATATATATATATATATATATATATATATATATATATATATATATATATATATATATATATATATATATATATATATATATATATATATATATATATATATATATATATATATATATATATATATATATATATATATATATATATATATATATATATATATATATTATTCTAATCTCTTGTCATAATATACCATCATTTGAACCTTTTAAATTCAACTATACATCTATACGAGTAACTGCACTTATTCTCAGTTCATTTCTGAATCCACTTCTTCTTCATCCATTTTCATCACATTATGATCACCTTCTCATGTATTATTAATGTAACATTTGATCAAAATATACCTCATAATTTGTCATAAATTATAGGTTTAGTCTATAATTCCATACAAAAATTTTGATATCACCCATTATAAGTCTTTTGATCGAATAGTTGTATACAAAGGTGTAATATATATATATATATATATCTAATTTTCATATTTCTTTTGCCATTACATCATACCACTTTGTTTGAATTAGTGTATTGTCAATTGTACTCTTCTTTTTAAGCTCTCTAACTAATTTCCATATTTCTTCATTTTTTTTTTTGCCTCGGTTTCAATCTAAGAAAGACTGATTTTTTACTTTTCACTTGTACATGCACCAATTTGGTTATACTATTTTAGTATATACATTTACTATTTCTACACATAAAAATCAATACAAATAAGCAAACAATGCATGTTTGTATTTAAATATGTATTTAATTCAACATAAAATATGTATATACTTTTTATTATTTTATGTATGGATAGAAGGTATGGTTATTCCTTTCAATACTCTAATCATCATTACAAAAATATGCAAGTATAAGGGAAACAAGTAAGCATTTGATAAGTTATATAAAGGTAACTACTAAATTATATTGTTGGAATCTTAAGCATTTCATAAATTATAATATTAACTATGACATGATATTGTTGAAATATTTTTTTAATAATAATGTTGAGTCTATTTTCTATTTTTAATTTCTAATTTTACATACGTGACATTCATTAATTGTGTAGTTAAAAATCTTATCTTAATTATTCATAATTATCTTAGCATTAAGTGCAATTTAGACTCTAATATTTTGAATCAGTTCTAAATTAAAGCTTAAACTGTTGTTTTAATCAATTGAACCTCGACCTTTTAACTATTAGTAATTTAGATATTGTCTTCAATTTATTCATCAAATCTAGTACGTAGATACTATATTTTTCATTATAACATGTGTTTTAACCCATTTTAACCTCTATTGTGATTTCTAACCTAATTTTTGATATCTATCGACCTTTATATAAAAAAAAAAAAGATATTAAGGTCTAATCTACAAATGACCTCAAAAGATAGATTTTAAATTGCACTTTATCTTTTATCTTAATTATTACATTAATTGCACATAAGTGACATGAGAAGTAAAATCAAAGTATAGTATGTGATGGTAGACCTATTAGCATATTTGTTTTTTAGAAAAAAAAAACCTAAAATAATAGGTCGGTAATAAAATAAATATTAAACTATCACTCTCTTGCTATTAAATCGAAGTGCAGTCGACTGTATTTTAATTGCGGCGACCGTGTGTACACACGAGTGAAGCCGAGGTAGCCTATTCCAAGTACATTTTGCACTCATTTCAAGTGTGGGCGATCCTATTTTAACTGCAGGAGACCGTGTGGAGACGAGGTCGCTTGTTCCCGTGTAACGACCCGAGTTTTCTGAACCCGGTTTGTTACACAATCTTGCACGAAACTCGGAAAAACTTTGAACCAAACCTAAAGGTCTACTCGAAAGTCAAATTTGATGTTTTCTAAAACTTCAAACATTCAAGAACTCATAGCGGAAATCGTTTTAGTAAAAAAAAAAGGTTAAACAAAGCTATTATACAATGCTTGATTAATCAGTTGAAATGTTAAGGAATAATCAGCAAAAGAATGAAGGTTTAAATTGCAAAATACTCCATAAGTCTCAAAAAGTCAAACGCGTCGCCCGCTGAACAAAGTCAATAAAAAGGGGCTGAAACAGAAAATAGAAGACATCATCCGGTGACAAAACGACAAAATATTCTCTACACCTACCGGTGACTAGACGACAAAACACTTCTTACATCTTCCGGTGGATTATCACACGACATCCACCGATCACTAAATGACAAAACACCTCCTACATCTTCCGGTGGATTATCACACGACATCCACCGGTCACTAAACGACAAAACACATCCTACATCTTCCGGTGGATTAACACACGACATCCACAGGTCACTAAACGACAAGAGACTCTCTACATCATCCGACCGGTTTTCACACGACATCCACCGGTGAGTAGAATACTCGACATCATCCGGTGACGTCAGCCGGATGATTCGATCCGCCAATGTCAATCAGCGAACAAACACCCAACATCCACCAGCGAACCCATTCGCCGATGGTTGAACTTGCAAACTCACTCAAGACATTCAAAAACCCCTGACCCTAAGTAACTCCAGAAAATTCAACAGAAAGTAGAACAATATCTTAACTACTCAAACTCCATACAAAAACATCTCTAAGTGCGAGTAGGACGAGTTTACTTCACTAAAACCATTGGAACAGTTCAAAATCCTTACATTACTCGAATTAAGTAAAATCGCATTTAAGCCTAACCAAATACTATTATCAGAAAGCTCAAAAAGAACATATTCGAAATATTGAAAACCACTACTGTCATGAAAACTCAACACACTAAAATTGAAACGTTGTCAACTGAACCTTCACACCAACTGACATCAGTTAAACCGCCCCATCAGCTGCCAGATTGTTGCAAAGATGCACTCCAACACCAATTTAGTCCTCAGCAGACTTAGTAAATACACCTGCTATCACTTCTTCATCTACATCACAAAACTCATCTATTAGCCTAATGCTAAGTAAGTAAAGCAGTAATGAAATGAAACACTGAAATATAAATTCCTAAACATGCAATTTCTACTTTCTCAACTCAGTTGTTCATTCTTCGTTTCTGTTCAGATCCCCATGTGAAGTTGGGAGTCGGATCAACCCTCCCAAAGTATAAATATCCACTGTCTCATTAAGGGGTGGATTAGTTCCCTTAACAGTAAATCTGATTCACATGTCCAGATCCCCCTGTGAAATTGGAAGTTGGATCGATTCTCCCAAAGTATAAATATACACTGTCTCATTAAGGGGTGGATTAGTTCCCTTAACAGTAAATCTGATTCACATAACTGTTTCAATATGTTCAATCCTTAACATGCTGACATGCATTCAAATTCATTTTCGTATATTTTTAAAACATGATGCATGACATACCAACACATTCTAGCAAACAAACCCTAATGTTTTGTGATGTAGGCCCGAAGGCACAAGCAAACTTTACTTACCTGGCTCTCCTGGTGATGCTCGGTTTCAACTACTCCAAAAGCTCGCTTACCTAAGTTTATGGCAATACATTAATCCAACTCTCACTAGACCTTACCAAAAATCAATAATAAGATTGAGGAAACCGATTTGAAACTCTGCTACCCGTGTAATCCCTTTTATCTCTAAGAACCCGAACCTACGCTCAATCTCAGCACCTTCAAAATCCTCACATTGTACTCCCTCAGGTAACTAATCACTATATCTTAAGAGAAATGAGGAAAACTTACCTAAGTTTAAGGAGAATCGGGCGAGGAAAATCGCCTAGAGAGCTCGGCTGCTTGAGCTGAAAACCCGAAGAGGAAAAGTATGAAATTGGTGGCGGCTACAGTGCATTAAACCCAACCCTCTTTCCTTAAATACGTTATCCACTTTTGAAAATTGTAAATTTACTCTAGTGCCATTGCCTAGTCTTTTAATAACCCTACTTAAATTGTTGATTAATCAGGTGTATACCATTAATAATAAAAGAGCTGGTTCGATAGAACTGGGTGTTACATCCCGAGTATGTTTTACACCCATTTTAAATATGAGCGACTACAAATACGCCCGCGTGGAGCCAAGGTCGCCCGTTCTCGAACGTATTTTGCACTAATTTCAAGTATGGTCGATCACAAAAGGTTGGATTATTAACAAATGATAATTTAATATTTGTTTTGTTAACGAATGATAGTTTAACGTTTATTTTAATAACAAAAATAATTTAAACGTAAATTTGTTAATCATCTTATAATTTAGAAATTTTATTGATAATTACTTATTTTTTTTATTTTAGTATGGGAGGTGGACAACTGCATATCCTACTTAAATTCTTTTTCATGGCCATTTAATTGACCCCTATGCCACCTTTGTTGGGTCCATGTCTACAGAAGTGTTCGATAGTCTTGAATAGTTCAAATAATACAAAAGAATTAACGAGCTAATTCTGAGGTCCTTCACTCGTAATTCAGAGGTTGCATATAAATTCCAATCAAGAAACTGAAATTTAGCTAGAGCTTACGTTCAAGAAATGGGAGACAAACGTCAATGTCGTTTTGTGATAAAACGACACTCGTGAAATGCAAATCTCAAGAGCCGACAAAATACCGGGCCCCGTCGCTCAAACCCACCGCTGCTGTTCACGGATAGACTTCACACATTCCAAGATAATTGCGTCAGATCAAATCCTTACACAATTTTCATCAAATTCCTCGCGTAATCTCAAACTTTCTCGACTTGGTTTGAAGTCCGAATTAAGTCGATTTGTTGATCTTCTCTCCTCTCCCCGTATGGCCGATTCTTCGTCGGAAAAGCTCATACTCTTGAACCGCGAACCGGATGGGATCGCGTTTTTGACGATCAACCGCCCGAAGTCGCTAAATTCGTTGACAAAGTCCATGATGACGGACCTGGCTCAGGCGTTTAAGAGCTTGGACAGAGATGACTCCGTTCGGGTTATCGTGCTGACTGGTTCGGGTCGGTCATTCTGCTCCGGAGTGGACCTGACTGCAGCGGAGGATGTCTTCAAGGGAGACGTGAAGGACGTGGAGTCGGATCCAGTGGCGCAGATGGAGCTTTGCCGGAAGCCGATTATTGGAGCGATTGGAGGGTTCGCGGTTACGGCTGGGTTTGAAATTGCGCTGGCTTGTGATATTCTGGTAGCTGCTAGAGGAGCTAGATTTATGGATACTCATGCTAGGTTTGTTTCTTTCTTTTGTGAGTCTTGAGGATTTGAACTGGACCATAACACAAACATTATAGTTTTCTTACATGTCTATGAAGATTTCGATTCTTTTGTAGTGCATTTGTACAGTAAAGCAGATAACGAAACGGGTGAATTTCCTGAACCACACAGTGCGTTCACCACTGTAATCTTTTATGGATTTCAATATTGCTTCTTGTTAAGTTAGTTCTTCTCTGTTAAAAATCAGACTGGAATGATATGGCATAGGCTTTTGGTGCAACACTCCTTGTTTTAAATAGAGCTTTCATAGTTAATGAGCTTGTGAAGGCAAATGACCTAGTTCAACCTGCAAACTAATCTAGTTAACCTTTCAAAAGAAACTGGTGATTTCTCAAGCTTTTGTAATCCGGGCAGGCTTAATGATAACATTGAAATGATAAGTCGCAAAATTTTTCTGCAAGTGGGAACGGAAGCTCCAGTTTTGGAGACGGCTTATTCTCTGTTGATTGGCTTTTGGATATTTCATATAACTATCAATTTCGATGGATTTGAATTTGCTGCTAATCTTATAGGTTCTATCTACACTTTGCATTAAGTAATTTATCTTTGATATTAAGTTTTCCAAAAAAGGAGAAAAAACATGTTCCTTGTGTCATTTGATAAGATGCATTTTATGTGCATTGGGTTAAAACTTCTTCGAGAAGTAATTTGTCTAGTGTCGAGTAACAGGATGGGGCCGATCTCTGTTTGTTGATCTCATTTTTGGCATGATAATGAAATGGTTGTTTGAATTTGATTCTAAGATTAAATACAAAGTTTATTTCCGCAGATTTGGGATATTTCCTTCATGGGGCCTATCTCAGAAGCTGTCGCGAATCATTGGACCAAACAATGCTCGTGAGGTGTCCCTAACAGCAATGCCTCTGACTGCAGAGAAGGCAGAGAAGTTGGGTTTGGTGAACCATGTAGTTGAGGAAGGCGAATTGTTGAAAAAAGCTCGAGAAATAGCGATGGCCATTGTGAAAAAAGCTCGAGAAATAGCGATGGCCATTGTGAAAAAAGCTCGAGAAATAGCGATGGCCATTGTGAAAAAAGCTCGAGAAATAGCGATGGCCATTGTGAAAAAAGCTCGAGAAATAGCGATGGCCATTGTGAAAAAAGCTCGAGAAATAGCGATGGCCATTGTGAAAAAAGCTCGAGAAATAGCGATGGCCATTGTGAAAAAAGCTCGAGAAATAGCGATGGCCATTGTGAAAAAAGCTCGAGAAATAGCGATGGCCATTGTGAAAAAAGCTCGAGAAATAGCGATGGCCATTGTGAAAAAAGCTCGAGAAATAGCGATGGCCATTGTGAAAAAAGCTCGAGAAATAGCGATGGCCATTGTGAAAAAAGCTCGAGAAATAGCGATGGCCATTGTGAAAAAAGCTCGAGAAATAGCGATGGCCATTGTGAAAAAAGCTCGAGAAATAGCGATGGCCATTGTGAACTTGCTGCCTATCTTATTCGGTTCTATTACCACTTTGCATTAAGTAATTTATCTTTGATATTAAGTTTTCAAAAAAGGAAGAAAAAACATGTCCTTGTGTCATTTGATAAGATGCATTTTATGTGCATGGGTTAAAACTTCTTCGAGAAGTAATTTGTCTAGTGTTCGAGTAACAGGATGGGGCCGATCTCTGTTTGTTGATCTCATTTTTGGCATGATAATGAAATGGTTGTTTTGAATTTGATTCTAAGATTAAATACAAAGTTATTCCGCAGATTTGGGATCTCCTTCATGGGGCCTATCTCAGAAGCTGTCGCGAATCATTGGAACAAACAATGCTCGTGAGGTGTCCCTAACAGCAATGCCTCTGACTGCAGAGAAAAGCTCGAGAAATAGCGATGGCCATTGTGAAAAATAATCAGGACCTGGTGGTGAGGTACAAGTCAGTTATTAATGACGGCCTAAAGCTTGATCTGGGCCATGCGCTTACTTTGGAAAAGGTAGTAGATTACTTCTCCTCGTTATGTCTTTTCTGTTGGTTCAATTACAACTATGATGTGTAGATTACAGAGAAGGAAAACACAACATCAATTAACTTGCCTAAGAATGTTGGCTCACTATGTAAAAATGTCGAATTTCTAAGTTTTTTACGGGTGTTGTTATGCAGGAAAGAGCCCACGATTATTACAACGGGATGACGAAAGATCAGTTTAAGAAAATGCAGGAATTCATAGCTGGTCGGAGCTCGAAGAAACCTTCCAAGTTGTAATCTATTTGGCTTTTGTTTCATTTCTGCTGTTATAAGCAGTGACAGTGATATTGAAAACAAAATGATAATAAAAGTTGCTAGTTTTCTAAATGCGCGGAGGCTATACTGACTTGGACGAGGATTAAACTTTTTTGACACCATGTCTGTTCGCAAAGACCCATTGGCAGGAGAGAAGGAACAAATGGTGGTTTGAGGGCCGCCATGTGATGGAGTTTGTTTTTGGTTTGTCTTGTGCTGCAGGTGAGGCTAACATGGGCGGCCAAACAATGGGGCCAACTGGGGGAGACCTGTTGTCAATTTGGTGGGAAAAGATCTAGGGACGGGGTAGAGTCACTTCATGCCCACCTCTGCTTTTGCTTGCTATGTGCTTTTCTTATCAAACACTGGCTTTAGTTAGAGGGGTTTTGCCCATTTAGTTTGGTGTGGATCGAGATGGTTCCAACTTTGGCCCTGCACCAGTGCTCTAGATTATTCAAGTTTAAATATTGATAGTTATAACACGTTATTTTAATTATTTATAATTTATTATTATTCGTGAAAGATGTAATAATAAATCATCAGAGAAATTTGAAAGTAGGTGAAAAAAAGGGCCGGCCCAATAAGAGAGAGAGAACAAACGCGGTGAAGAAGGATTTCAAAACGCGTAAAAACCGAGTAGCAGTCACAGACAAATTGCCATTTGTAAACCCTCAGTTCTCAACACCTTGGAGAGAGAAGAGAGAGAGAGAGAGAGAGAGAGAGAGAGAGAGAGAGAGAGAGAGAGAGAGAGAGAGAGAGAGAGAGAGAGAGAGAGAGAGAGAGAGAGAGAGAGAGAGAGAGAGAGAGAGAGAGAGAGAGAGAGAGAGAGAGAGAGAGAGAGAGAGAGAGAGAGAGAGAGAGAGAGAGAGAGAGAGAGAGAGAGAGAGAGAGAGAGAGAGAGAGAGAGAGAGAGAGAGAGAGAGAGAGAGAGAGAGAGAGAGAGAGAGAGAGAGAGAGAGAGAGAGAGAGAGAGAGAGAGAGAGAGAGAGAGAGAGAGAGAGAGAGAGAGAGAGAGAGAGAGAGAGAGAGAGAGAGAGAGAGAGAGAGAGAGAGAGAGAGAGAGAGAGAGAGAGAGAGAGAGAGAGAGAGAGAGAGAGAGAGAGAGAGAGAGAGAGAGAGAGAGAGAGAGAGAGAGAGAGAGAGAGAGAGAGAGAGAGAGAGAGAGAGAGAGAGAGAGAGAGAGAGAGAGAGAGAGAGAGAGAGAGAGAGGAACACGGACAGCGGAGGTGGCCTTCCCTTGCCTGCTACGTACGCCACCGCCTTCGTCTCTGCCAAATCGAATAAGAACAAGACCATCTCTGCTACTTCACCACCGGACATAGTTTCCCTCCTCGATTCTCTTTCTTTTCCTTCATATATCTAGGGTTGTTCTCTCTGCATCTTCGGATTACACTCTTTTTTTTCTTCCGTGAGAAGGGTTTCGGCTGGGGCTTGCGATTTTTGAGAAATGTGGGATGCTCCAGGCATTGATGAATCTACTCTCTCTTTGCTGGAAGCCATTCGGCGATGAAGGTGAAAGACTTGACCCTGTTGGAGTTGTCGGAGCTAGTTCTGGCGAAAGAGACGGCAAGGATTGCCTGCTTTGGTTCCATGATTTTGGCAATTACGCTTCTGGAGAATTCTCCATGGCTGTGGTGCAGGCGAACCTAGTTCTTGAGGACCATAGCCAAATTGAATCGGGACCTTTAGGCACCTTCGTTGGCGTCTACGATGGACATGGTGGCCCTGAGGCAGCCCGTTACGTTTCTGATAACTTGTTTGGGCATTTTCAAGGTTCGTGATCTTGCGACACCCTCTTTAATGTAAGTTTTTGTGATCATTATGTATGTTATCGATTGACCACGTGCGTTCTACGGTCTTTGTGATATTGGAAGTGGTTACTACTCCATAGAAATTGCATATTTGAGCGAATTTAAGCTTCCAGCATTAATTTTTGATTGACTTTTCCTTAATTAAGTTTTTACCTTTTGATCCGTGTCTTTCAGGGTCGAGACATTAGCATCCACCGTTAGATTGGACTAGCCAAATTTAAGGTTGTGTTTGGTCAACCTTCGTGAGTTTTTACGTTTGCCTGTGTCTGCTATTAATAGTCCTTCGCTATTTTGAAAAGAATTGACAAAGAAAATGAAATTCTAATCTCATTACTGTATTGTTTACTTACCACATTCTACGTAGGGCCATCTTCTAGATTTTTTTTAACCTTGTGTTTGTTTGATCGTGGATGATATCCTTTTGTGGCGCTGACTTACTAAGTGAATAAATTCTTTTTTTATTTTTTGGATGGTGCTGCTAGATTCATGAAGAAGATCCTTTCTTATGCTTGGCTCATTAATTCTTCTTTTTATGCAGCAATATCAACTGAAATGAATGAAGTTGTGACTCCTGAATCAATTCGAAATGCTTTTTGCCGAACAGAGGATGGCTTCACTACCTTTGTCTCAGAGCTATGGAGTACTCAGCCCCAATTAGCAACCGTTGGATCTTGTTGTTTAGTTGGAGTGATATGTCAGCAGACTCTCTTTGTGGCAAACCTTGGGGACTCCCGGGTTGTGTTGGGGAAAAAGGTTGGCGTTACAGGAGAGATTGCTGCCATCCAGTTGTCAGCCGAACATAATGCAAATCAGGAAGATGTTAGGCGGGAATTGAAAGAACTTCACCCAAATGATTCTCAAATTGTTGTTCTCAAGCATGGAGTTTGGAGAGTAAAAGGCATCATACAGGTTTAAATAGATACTTCTATATCTTCAAGTTTTAATAGCATACTTTCTTATGTTTTTTTCGCTAATAATTCTAGTCATGTAGAATGTGTCTTTTATGTGCTTCGTACCAGAGGGCTAAATATTAAGTTTTTGGCAGAATTGGAAAAGATTAGAATCAAGAATGTGATGTTAGCTTTATTGCTTTATTATTGGGTTACATATAAAAGGAGGTGAAATGGGGTTATATGAGCTCCTCTTGTATTTTTGGTGCGTTCAAATTTCAATTTTAAATAGGTGAAAAAAAGTTACTGATTAATGGCTGTTCATTTTTATAGTATAGTTTCTCAGTTATTAAGATAATCCATACTGGATATAGTGTTAGTGATCCAAATATTTCTTTCATCTGAGTCATGAATACTGTGATGCCTTCTGTGTTTATTACTAGGTTTCTAATGTTCTTGAAATTTTTCTTTACATTTTTGTGATTGTGGTCAATACAGATTTCAAGATCTATAGGCGATGTCTATATGAAACATTCCCAGTTCAATAACGAAAGGATTAGTGGAAAATTCAGAATCCCTGAACCAGTGAGCATGCCAATTTTAAGTTCTGTTCCAGAAATTACTACGCATCAGATTCATCCAAATGACTCTTTTCTTATATTTGCATCTGATGGACTGTGGGAACACTTGAGTAATGAAAAAGCTGTGGACATAGTTCATAGTCATCCACGTGCAGTAAGATCATCCCCTCTTACCAGATTTTACTTTGACATTGTGATTTCTGTAGAAATTTAGCATAGTAGGGATAAAAAAATTGAACTTTTAGACATTATGAAATGAAATGCACAACACTGAAAGAGTAAATATACATACTTATATAGTTATATGAAACATTTATGACATATTTAGTAACAAAAAACAAAAAAACATTCATGATATGACATGATATATTGAAAGCGCTTACTGTGTTTTTTTTTTTTGACGAGTGTAGATTTCTTTATTCAGTTTTCATTTGTTTTGCGTGTTTTTAGTACTTGTCGTGGGAAGTGTCCCAGATATGATCCCTAGATGTTCTAAGATTTCTTGCTTTGCAAATGAAAATGCTAGTTTCCCCATCCAATTTCAAAGTTGTGTTACAAAAGACAATAGAAAGGTTATGAATATAAGAATTGTGCAAGCCACATTTAAGTGCATAAGAAGATGGATTCAACAGTGATGACCACTGTCTTATATGTATAATGCAGGGAAGTGCAAAAAGGCTAGTGAAGGCTGCACTTCAAGAGGCCGCTAGAAAACGAGAAATGCGTTACTCAGATCTTCGAAAAATTGACAAAAAGGTTAGACGGCACTTCCATGATGATATAACCGTTATTGTTTTATTCTTAAACCACGACCGAATATCCAGAGGCGTTACCCTTGACCACCCATTGTCGATTCGAAATGCACTGGATTCATAGTTTATCAACCTGTGAAGCTTTTTAACACAAGCCGGTCCATCCTGAATCATTGCTGCAAGGAGAGCGGCATTCGCATGGCTTAGGCTTAGAATTCGATCCTAAAGCTTTTAAAGATTAGGACAAAGCTTTGAGAAATCCTGATTTTCTATTTAAATACAAGGCTTCTAGTTTTTCGGCTTTCAAATCTTATGATAAGAGGAAGGAACTATAGTTGCAGGGGGAATGATGGCATAACATCAGGAGAAGTTGGGAGTCCAAATACTAGAATCTGCTAAACTATTGGTTGAACTCTGCAAGAAACATGATCTGAAAGGAGACTGTGAATACATATTATAATCAAGAACAAAATAATTAATACAAATTGGACTAGACTTAATCATATTATAAGTGTTCCTAGTTATAGAGAAGAAAGAAACAAGATCAATAAACACTGCATGATGAGAAATATGTAATTTTTGGCCTATACCAAAACCTAGAAAGACACAACAAACATATTGAAGGATAATTTCCCATGCTCAAAAATAGGAAAAAGAAAAAAAAAAAAACAAGTATAACTCGAGACGCGTGAAGAAGAAATATCAGGCGAGTATTTTCACAACTTTTTTAAAAAATGACAAAATTAAATGTTATTTGATTAAAATCCCATTAATCAAATGGGTTGTAGTGAGCTCCTAAAATTCACTAAGGACATAGGCAGTCAATAGGAGAGAAGCAGTTTCAAGAATGTGTCTATGCTTTTTCTCAGCTACTCCATTTTTTCTGGAGTATTTGTGTATTCCTCACCCAAATCAGATAGAAGCACTCGATAACAACTAAAAAACAGTAAATATAGTTAAAAAGTTGAAATGATGTTTGATGAGATAAACCTAAAACAACAAGTACATCAATTAGCATTAGTAGATGAAACATTATATTCTTTGATGATTATAAGAGAGAAATTTCACACATCAGAATAAATAAGATCAAATGATACTAAAGAAATATAATGACTTCTATGAAATGATAAAATAGAAAATTTTGCAAGTTATAACAACTTTTAACAACTTGAATAAAAAATATCAAGAATTTTTCAAATTGACTAAATCTCCTCTAGAAACTAAAAATAAAAAATGTGAAGACAAAACATAATCAATTGACAACGAGAATACTGTAAATAAAAAGTAGAGGATGACTGATTTAAAGGAAGAAAAAAATGCCCAGAGCAACAACATCTTGTACTTTAAACTCATCCAAGATACAGAGATTGTCTTTCTAATTGCCAATCTTGATCAACATCTAATATTGTTGGTCTTTTATGGTGTACATAGCAAGCAGATAAATAATTCATACAATTGACTAGTAATTCAAAGTTAGCATGTGATAAACATCAAAAGTGAAAGCAATGCATTGGAAAATTACCGGCAATCATGATTGACAAAGATGATTTAAGAGATAACAAGACAAAAATTGACTCACTAGGGGAAATATTATGATTAGGAACACCAAAATCTAAGGTCAAAACAAAGAATATATTCTTGACCTATATTAGAGGAACGAAAATAACATGTTGTTAATGTTAGAATTTAGTGTGACTCGAATTCTAGTTGGGCCGTTTCAAACCCGTATATCAATATTAGAGTTTTACATTTTCTCTATATATTGATGCTTGAGTCACAAAACTCATTATACCAAATTTGATATTAGTGATTCTCTCATTTGTCCGTGATTTTTTCCCTTTCTAAGGTTTCTACGTAAAATTCGATGTCCATTATTTTCTCGTTTTTCTTTTTCAATTTTCTTGATCGTTCGTTACAGGTGGATTAGGGTGTCTAATCCTAACAACTGGTATCAGATATTCAAGTTAAAGGATTTCGAAAATCAGGTCTTGATTTTTTGAAGGTATCGAATAAATTTTCGGGTTTGCAATTTCGGTAGGTGAAATTTGCAAAGGGAAAAAAGAAATAAAAAAAAAAGTGAAAAGAAAAGGTGAAAAAGAATTTACCTTTTCTGATTGTCTTCTTCGGCCGACTGTGAAGAAGAGAGAAAGAATAGAGGGAAGAGAAGAAAAACAGAATAGTTTCTGTTCTGTTCTCCTTGTCGCGAAGAAGGAGAAGCCCGAGCCGCACCCACGAGAAACGTGAAGCAGAACCGCGTGCCCTAACTGCCATCACCCCGGCCCTTCCGCGTCATCTCAGACCCGCGCGCCTTTGGCCGTCGCTCCGATTGGACACCGTCGACGCGTAGAGAACGCAACTCCGACACAGACCCGAGCAAAATCGCCGCCGCTGTTCAGAATTCACCGCTCGTCAGGAAGCCGACGCCGACCGAACATAAAAGACATTGCCTTCTCTCCGTTCAGAACACCCCGAGCATAGCTCAGACGAACCCCCGCCGCCGACGCTGCTCCAGTCGCTCGGAGCAGTAGCAACATCCGAGCAGCTCCAATCTGCTCCGACGCAATCTCGGTCCAGCATTTCGGCGATTGCGTGGCCTCCGGTTCTGGTCTTTTTTCGAACAGGGACAGATTTTTTTTTTTGAAAAATTGAGTACTTGGAATTTCTGTTTTGTGGAATTCTGTTGGTGAGATATGATAAGAGTGAACAGTGAAGGCGAAGTGGAGAGATTAAAATTGGAAATTTGGTTGAATTTAAATATTTGGAAATATCCTTTTGAAAATATTTGGACAAGGTTATTGATTCAGATATTTTTGGGCTCAGATAATTTTTTCGGCAGATTTATTCAGAATACTTTTCGAGTGATATTATGAAATCAATTATGACGGACTGAGATTAATTATTGGGGCTAAATAATTAATCTGGAAATATCCGTTTTGGGCATTGATTATTGATAATGATGACAGGCGACGATAGTACAGGACACGTTATTGAAAAATTCGATGGGACAGATTTTGCGTTCTGGAGAATGCAAATCGAGGATTACTTGTATAGGAAAAAACTTCATCTTCCTTTAAGTGCGAAACCAGAGAAGATGGAAGACAGTGAATGAAATCTCCTTGACAGACAAGTTTTGGGAGTCGTCCGATTGACGCTAGCCAAAAGCATTGCTCACAACGTGGCGAAGGAGAAGACCACCACGAGTCTGATGAAGGCTCTATCTGATATGTACAAGAAACCCTCTGCGAACAATAAGGAACTTCTTATGAAGAAGCTTTTTAATCTGAAGATGATTAATGGTACTTCTGTCGCAGGACATTTGAATAAATTCAATACGATTGTGAATCAATTGCTATCTATGGATATTGATTTTGGGGATGAGGTTCGTGCCTTAATTTTGTTGGCATCTCTACCGAATAGTTGGGACAATAAAGGACACATAAAGAGATTTTGTCATAAATTTCTTCGGGAGAATCTGAATGCCAAAGGAAAGGAAAAGATGTTCGAAGAAGGTGACACAGGCGAGGAGGCAGCCACAGCCACCGAAAAGTTCTTTAGTGTGTACGACGAGGATGTCGTAAATTTCACTTACCAAGATATAAGTTGGGTAATCGATAGTGGTGCTTCAATACATGCCACTTCGCAGAGAAATTTCTTTACGTCCTACACTTCGGGTAACTTTGGAAGTGTGAGGATGGAAATTAGTGGCGTTGCAAAAGCCATTGGTATGAGAGATGTGCGTTTGGAGACCAACATCGGCAACATCTTGGTTTTGAGAGGTGTGAAGCACATCCCCGACATCCGCAAGAATTTGGTCTCGACTGGCAAGCTCGACGATGAAGGTTTTGACAACATCTTTCGTGATGGAAAATGGAAGCTTACCAGAGGTTCATTGTGTAACGCCCCGAGTTATCTGAACCCGGTTTGCTACTCATAACGCTGAACCGAACCATGACGTCTTGAAGCTAAATTTAAAATTTCACTCGACAGCCAAAATTTGACTTTTTCTAAAACTAAATATATTTTAAAACCTGCAGCGGAAATCAATCGAACATCAATGAAGTTAAATAATCTGTGAAAAACATTTTAAAATAATTGTTGGGAGTGTTAAGAATAATGGGCAAAAAATATAAAGCTTTAAAATGTGGAATACCCATGAAATTGCAGAAGTCAAACACATCTGCCGACGACAAAGTCAACACAAGGAGCAGAAATAGAAAATAGGAGGTTTCTACCGATGACGTGTACAAACAACGCACCACCATCTACCGACAAGCCAACACAACTACATCTGCCGATGAAGTCAACATAACTTCATCTGCCGATGGAGTCAACATAACTTCATCTACCGATAGATTTCCATCTGCCGATAGACAAGCACGCGACATCTACCGACAACGACATTACGACTCCTTCCGATAAGATTAAAATATACACTACATCTGCCGATGAAGTCAACATAACTTTATCTGCAGATGGAGTCAACATAACTTCATGTACCGATAGATTTCCATCTGCCGATAGACAAGCACGCGACATCTACCGACAACGACATTACGACTCCTTCTGATAAGATTAAAATATACACTACATCTGCCGATAGCAAAACTACAGGTTTTGCGACTTGCACCTGCCGATGACGTCAGCCGGATGTTCTCTCTCTCATCCAACGACTTTACTGAAGGCACCTTCCGATAGGCAGAACGACAAAACTAAACATCCAGAAACAAACCAAATCACTGCCCTTCCTAAATTCAGTAAAAACAATGTTTTCAAAACTCAACAGAACACTAATATCAAAGATCCTCAGAATGTATTCGAAGTTTTGAAAAAAAACACTACTATCATAAAATTTTCAGAAAAGGAAACACCTATACTGAACTAGTTACTCCCAACTCAACACCTGCAGCCATGGATTAAACCGCCTCAACAGATGGTCAAACCGATGCCTGAAAATGCTCCTCCAACCAGCCTATTCCTCATGTTGTTCGGTAAACATACCTTCAGGAACTTCTTCACCTACATCACAAAACTCATCTATTAGCCTAATGCTAAGCAAGTAGAGCGATGAATGAAATGGATCAATGAAGCAATAATTTCCCTAAACATGCGGTCTCTACTTTCTCATCTCAGTTGTATTCAAATTCGTTCTCTGTTGATCCCTCTGTACGATGGGAAAGTGGATCAGTCATTCCCCAAAGCATACATCCTCTGATCTCAATTAAAGGGCGGATTAATTCCCTTAACAGTTAACTGGTCTGATCCTCCTGTAGGATTGGGAAGTGGATCACTTTTCCCAAAACCTCAATCCTCTGTTCTCAGTTAAGGGGCGGATTAATCCCCCTTAACAGTTGTTCTGATCATCCTGCTCACACTTACCATGCGTTTCATGTAAATTCATTTTCGTAATCTTTCAAAAACATGATGCATGACAACTGGAAAATAAACATACAAAACATACATAAATCCTACTGTTTTGTGATGTAGGCCCGAAGGCACAAACAAACTCTACTTACCTGGATTCTTGGCGAGTGCTCGGTTAGGAGCTTCTTCGGGATCTTTCTCACCTAGAACATAAACAGAACATTAAGTCAACCTGTACTAAACATGCAACAGAGCAACAGAAATAACACAACAGAACCTAAAGGAAAAACAGACAACTCGGAATATAACTTCAACTTATCTACCCGAAACCTCCTGACAGTAGTAAAATCCTATAGTCTCCGTGATGTAGGGCCTTAAGGGCCAACCTACGGATATGAACTTACCTGTTTGCTGCAGAGTTGACGTTCTTGATCGTCTCGGTAATGCACAAACCTGTACATGCACGTAAGGAAAATAAACAAGCTGCAAATGCTAACTAATAACTTGGTAGAATCAGCAGCAACTCCTTTCAAACTCTTAGAAAACAACAACGTGTTTTCATCCAAAAACAGTGAGGTTTTCATAAAATATCGAAACTTTAAACTTTCACAAAACTCACATTTTCACTTTTCCAAACTTGCTAACTTAGCAAATGATTACCTTTACTGGAGAAGATAGGAGAATGAAAGTCTTTTGAAAAGGTTGAAATTGCCAGAAAGAGAGAAAACATAGAGGAAAACAAGAAACAGAGAAGAGAAATGAGGATTTCACGTAGGAAGAAGAACATGGCTTCTTCAACAAGTTGTCAAGTGTCAATCATCCATTGGCTTTCTCCCACCAACTTTAATTCCTTCCCAATTTACCCTTCCATTGGTTCTTGACTAAATTTGTTAAATAAATTCTTCAACCTGGTTTTTCCATTAAACTCTCCGACAATTCATTAAAACATACATCAGATTTTATATAAAAATTCATCACGCTAAATAATCCGGGAGAATAATTAGAAAGGCAAAAATGCTGGGTGTTACATAGTGTGCGCAGATTAACTTCCAGAACTTAAAAATAACCAGATTCAACCTAGTAACTAACCACAGATTACAAATGTCACTACTATTACTCAGCCATTGATGAATCCGAAACTACAAGTCTTAGCTGAAAACAGAGCTCTAAGTAACTAACCAGCAACTACATTATCTAAGCCTTACCTAGAGCGTGGATTGTCGGGGTGGAGACTGAAGAATCGGTCGTCGATAGAGGAGTCGCTGGCAAAGAGAGAGAGCTCTGGGGAAAAAGAGGTCGTCGAGAGAGGAATGTTGGCTACAGTAAGGTTTTAATGAGGTTTAAGGATTTTCATTTCCTATTTATACTAATTAAAATCTATTTTAATTACAATTTTGCCACCCAACCTAGTTTCACACCACTTGGAATTCAACAAATCAGGCATTAATAAAAAGGTCGATAAAAGGTGACAGTTAAATCAGTTAAGAAAATCACCTGGCCGAAATTTTCGGGTGTTACATGTAACGCCCCTGAACCCACCCCGGCTCAATGTGTTACTTTGCTCATCATTACCACATTTAAAACAAAGTTTAATATACTTTTCGATAAAATTTTGACTCGATTTTTGGATTTTTTGAACCCTCGAAAATAGTTGGAAAATGTGCGTAAAATACATATAAAACGTGTCGAAAAAGGTCGGGTTAAAACTATTTGAAATAGGAAAAAATTAAAAAAAAATCAAAGTGAGTCGTAAGGGGCGCCCCGTGCGCGCACTCGAGCGCAGCCGAGGCGATCGATCGGCGATTGCGCCAATCGATCGGCGACCTCTCGGGTCGCTCGATTAGTAATAGTATATTTTGTCAATCAATCGGCGCTGGGCGCTGCACGCGCCCCAGCAGCGCGCATTGTGCGCACGCTGCGCGCGCCTTTCCCAGCCTGTGTGCCTCATCTTCAGCCACCAGCGCACCACATACACCCTTCTTTCCCTTTTCTCAATTTCCTTTACATTTCACCCTACCAAAATACCTATAACTTTCCCAAACCCTAACCTATTCAACTTCTCGACACGTGAAAATCCCAGAAACCTGACTCTAAAACGTCAGCAAAAACGTGAAAATGGGTGAAAACGAACATCGTTTCTTTTTATGAAAAATCGAGCAGCATAATGGTTAATGTTATAAAACCAAAACCCTAAAAACCAAATGTTTTATATAAGACATTCAAAGTACACACCAAAAAGGTTTCAATTCCCTAACTTATTTACAATCCAAAATACCAGTTTATCACACCTCTCAGCAATTCTTTGGTCAAGACGCCCCAACAATTGCCTGCACTGGCATGCATCATACGTCGCCGACTGCGTCCTAGTCTTGGCCTCTCTCAAAAAGCTCACATGAAATCTCTTCGTCACCTACACCATAGAACACAAAACATAAGCCTAATGCTTAGCAAGTAGGGAATAATGAATACGAAAACACAATGCACATTAAAACCCTAACACATGCAGTTTCTACTTGCTCTGTTGTTCTCGTTTCATTTTTGTTTTATTAATCTTTCACTTTTCCGTGTGGATCAAGTAGGCACACATCTGAGCCCCGCTCATTGGACGGCCACACCTTGACCCAGTAGAGCAAGATCAGACAGCTCACATCCGGGCCCCACCCATTGGACGGCCATACACGATCTCTTCCCACATCGATCATAGAACCCTCTAGTGCTTTCACTCGTATGTTAACGATGAGCCGTTCATACTCACGACACTTACGTATTTTCAGCGGTACGTCTCTCGTAGAGCCTCTCGCAAGTGCTACCCTAGCACCCTAACGCAACTAGGCGACTCCACTCGAGACCACATTACGTTTCTTCTTATCTTTTTACATTTTATGGTAACACTTTAAAAACCATGCTCAAAACTCATTTTACGTAGTTCGAAAACAATGATGTATGTCACACAAATACTTAACCACAAATCAAAATAAAACAACCAAATAAATCCCTACCGTTCCATGGTGTAGGCCCGAAGGCACAATCAAAATCAACCACTACTTACTGGTTTCTCCGTAATTGTTTTCTCACTGTAATTATTTCCCGAATCATTTTGCGGGATTGATTTAATATTAATACAATATGTGTTTTGTTGGAAAACAAACTAATGTGTAACTAAACAAAACACTAAGTTTAAAATGCATGGAAGGGTAAATTGGGGAGAAATTATGGTTGGTGGGAGTTAGCCAATGGATAGTTGACACATGACAGCTTGTTGAGGAAGTTAAAATCTTCCTCCTACGTGAAATCTTCACTTCACCTCTCTACTTCTCCCCTACCCTCTTGGTTTTCACTCTTCCAGGCGACTGAAACAAAGTTCCACACTTTGTTTCTCCTGCATTCTTCTATTTTCTTCAGTGAAGGTAATATCTGTCGGTAGTTAACAAGTTTAACTACACTATTTTCTTATTTTTGAGAGGTTTAGGGTTAATGACCGTATAATCACGTTTTAGGTTCACAAACTACTGAAATCGAGACGATCAAGAACATCAACTCTACAGCAAACCGGTAAGTTCATATCCGTAGGTTGGCCCTTAAGGCCCTACATCGCGGAGGTACTAAGTTTTCAGTTCTGTCGGGTTGTCTGGGTAGAAAGGTTATAGTTCATGTTCCGAGTTGTTTATGTTCTGCTTCATAAAATATTCTGTTCTATTATTTCTGTCGTCTGCTATTGTAAGTTCAGGCACAGTAAATGCTCATGCATACACGTTTTCACCGAAAGTTCATGCAAAACTTTTTTCTGTACACGGTTTGAAGCTAAGCAAGATAAAATCTGACTGAAATGTATCGGTTAAGTGTGTGACGGGGACTGGCCCCAAGATCTGTTTCTGTACTGTACCGTATAACTGTTTGTGCCTGATAGTACACCCACTGTTCGCCAGTTCCCCTATAAGCCCCACTTATACCCCTCTACCACTTAAACATAATGTTCTGTACTGTCACTGTATTTCTGAAAGTTCATGCATAGCATATGCATCACTGCATTTTTTTATATGTTCTTATTGAGTTTTAGACTCATAGGTGAACTCCCTGATGTAGGTACTGAACCCGAAGATGAGGACTTTGTGCCTCAGACTGATGAATAGGTGGCTGGTGGATCGAGCTCATGGGGGTGTGGTTGCTGCAGCCAGACAAATTCTGTCCCGAGTTTTACGTATTTAAAGTAAAGTTTATGTTTGTAAACCCTACTAGGATTCTGTGTTTTTTGTTTTAAAAACTCTGTAGGAAATTCTGTTGGATATATATAGTGTATAGGTTTTGGTGATTGAGTTTAAACCTCTGTTTGACCATTGATAGTTGTCTCCTGAAATATTCTGTTGTTGATGTATTTAAAACCTCTGTATTTGACAGATTGTATCCATATATTTTAAATGTTCTGAAACGTTCTAGAACTGCTGGAGTTCTCCCTTTTCAGGTTATGCATGGATGGTCTCGAATTCTAGAGCTATCCATGCAGTTTGTCTTCTTGAAATCTGTCATTCGTAAAGTATGTTTTTATAACTTTGTTTGAAACGGGTTTAAAGGTTTGAAACCTTTATGCCTTCTGTTTGATGCTCCCTGCCTGCATGTCTTTTTGAAGTTTCACCTTAAAACCTATATCTTCCGATCACGTCCACCGATTTTCACTGTTCATTTCTGCCGACATCCACCGCTGCCCTCAAAGTCGTATCTTTCGGTTGACGTCATCCCTCTTTCGGCTGACGTCATCACCTCATCCGGTTTCGTCTGCTGTCTGTATCTTCCGGTTAACGTCATCCATCTTCCGGCTGACGTCATCACCTCATCCGAATTCTGTCTGTTGCCTGTATCTTCCGCTTGACATCACCCATCTTCCGGCTGACGTCACTACCTCTTCCGCCCAGTTTACTCAGCCTCTTCCGCTGAACACTATTCATCTTTTGTCGTATCTGAGTCCACCGATAGCTTTAATCTTCCGCCTGACGTCATCCTTACTTCTGTCTTTGCAAATGCATCTTCTGCCTGACGTCAGTTCACATCTTCCGCCCAATAGTATTTTGCTTTTGAAAAACTAGGTCTTCCACAAGATTTCCGCCTATGTCTTCCGACTTCATTTCCTGTTTTCTGTTGTTATTTATGACTGTTACTCAGAATCTTTTTACATTCCTTCATGCACTCTTCAGATTACTCCTTGTCTGATATTCTAAATGTCCAAACTTTAGTTTACTTCTGTCTCCTTGTTTCTTCAACCTGTTATTTTCTGTGATTCAAAAATTAATGTCTTCTGATTCTGTTTTAAGTATTCTGTAATTCATCCTACAGTTTGGTTTTTAACTGTTTTCTTTCCCGTTATAATTTCTACTCCGGAGAACACTCTCTCTCTCTGTCAATGTTTTAAAAGCATAAAGTTCAAAAAAAAAAAAAAAAAAAATATATATATATATATAATAGCCTCGTTTTCTGAAAAATGTCCGGAGTGATGGCTCCTCGGACCCCGATCGGGTCGGGGGCTGTCACAGTTATGGTATCAGAGAGACAAGGTTTTAAAACCGATTATGTGAAATGTCTGACTGCACAACCGCCACGTGAGATCGCTCCACCAACTGTAAGTGTTTAAAATTTATGTAAAAGGTTCTGTTTATTAAATTAGGTTATTCTGTTAATAGGTTTCCTTAGAAATGGTGAGAGGGCATCAGGAAGAGTCAAGCGAAAGCTCTCGTGCTATTGACCGACTAACCAAACTGGTGGGAGTACAGTCCTGCAGGTGGAACTGTCGATGGCCGAGGAAGGACAGCGGGAACAATAACAATAATAACCATGGAAATGATTCCACGTGACAAGAGTGGAGATAGATTCGGTGACTTCAGCCGCTTCTTTGAGGGAGTCTACAGACCGATCCGGGCTGAAACCGGCTTCGAACAAATGGAGAAGAGTTAGTTGTGCAGCAGTGAAGACAACAAGAAAGTTAGTCATTGTTTTTATCATAAACTTCTCTGACTTACTAGGGGTATCCCAGTGACTTGAATTGCCTATCCAGCCTTCACTGACGCACTGACTCCTCCAGCAACCAAGCTAGACATCTCATTGACCTGAGTTTCCTCCCTGAAAACTCGTCCCTACCTCATAAGTTTAAAATATAAGCCTATGCTTAGTAAGAATCACCTAACAGGGATGCATGAATGCATAATTTGGGAAAATCACATGCTCATAAGTCTTTTCTTGTTCATGTCTTTGCTCGTAATCATCATTCATAGTCATGGATCATATTCATCATTCATAGTCATTGATCATATTCATCATTCATAGTCATTGATCATATTCATCATTCATAGTCATTGATCATACTCATCATTCATAGTCATTGATCATATTCATCATTCATAGTCTTTGTTCATATTCTTTGTCTAGGTTGTGTGGATCAAGAGAGGATTTGTGCCGGTAAAGGGGGTTCGACAGTGAGTTTGATCTTGTTCCCTACTGCGGGTCGTATTCATATGTCCTTCTTTGGACTGTGACATACGCCGAACCGCCCCCAACCCTCACTTAATCCACGTTGCATAAATCTTATACATATACATATATACATACATATCTTGTTCATGGAAAACATGCGTTAAAACATTTTCTTATGCTTGAGAAACATTTATGATGCATGAACATGAGAGCTTTTTAACTCATTAAACTATGACAAAGATCATACCAGAGCAGACAACTTCACATTCACTAACAGGTCATCACATGGTATAACTCGCAACATACATAAATCCTTCAAGTGCAGACAAGCTCATAATCATAAGGTAAACATTAGACATCTATACAACCTAGTACTCCCACGATGTAGGGCTCTATTAGCCGAAAACCTTAATACATTCACTTACCTGGTCTCTTTAGCACTTGAGCTCATTTCTCTTCAAACTTCTTCACCTAAACATTTACATTGCAGTAGTTAAAACAAAATCCTAATACTCTACTCATAAATCATCTTAGGATCTATTAGCTAAAGTCATTCCCGAATCCTTGGTTTGATATACTGTGCAAAATCTGAAATCCAAAATAAAACAAACAGGTTCCACTATCGATTAAATCTGAGTTGATTACTTAAAATGTCCAGAATCGATTCGGGTTGACTTTACTACTCTCGGTTTCTAAAATGTTCTAATAGTACTCGGCCATTGATAAAATCCGAGTTCAAATGCCGAGCTGAAAACAGAGCTCCAAACACAAGCAGATAACTGCATTGTCTAATTCATACCTCAGTTGCGGATTCACAGAGGAATGCGGCTAGAAACCGGTCGTCGGCGAGAAAGACACTGATAGCAGAGAGTAAGGACGTGCGAGAGAAGAAATCACCGGAAAGGGTGGTGTCGGCTACAGTGGTTTAAATCCTTTCCTTTTTCTTTAAATACAGACCTCAATCCTCCATTATTACAACTTTGTCACTCAACCTAGTTTAGATCCACATGTAATTAATTAAGCTTGGCATAAATCCTAAACTACAAAGATTAAATATTTATGACCGTTAATACAGTTAAGAAAATCAACTAGCCGTTGACGCGGGTGTTACAAGAACTCTCCTATCAGGCAGTACCAAAGGAACACCGTATACCCGCTATATTTTCTTAAAAGCTCAACAGCTGATGAAGTCAGGATGCATTGGATTCCTGGCCCACGTAGTGGATGTCGAAAGGCAGAATGTGGTGGAACTTCGGAATTATCCGGTAGTTCGAGACTTCTCAGAGGTTTTCTTAGATGACCTACCGGGATTGCCACCCGATCGTGAAATCGAGTTCGAAATCGATGTATATCCTGGTACTGAACCGGTATCGAAGAATCCGTACCGTATCGCACCGATTGAGTTGAGGTAGTTGAAAGCTCAGCTAAAAGAATTGGTGGATAAGGGTTTTGTACGCCCTAGTTTCTCTCCGTGGGGTGCTTCCGTCTTGTTCATCAAAAAGAAAGATGGGTCCCTACGTATGTGCATCGATTACCGTGAGCTGAACAAGTTGACTATCAAGAATAAGTACCCGTTGCCGAGGATCGATGACTTATTTGACCAGCTACAAGGGGCTCGGGTATTTTCTAAGATTGACTTACGCTCCGGCTATTACCAGTTGAAGGTCAGAGCTGATGATACTCCAAAGACCGCCTTCAGGACCCGGTACGGGCATTACGAGTTCTTGGTGATGTCTTTCGGGTTAACTAATGCTCTGTCAGCATTCATGGACCTGATGAACAGGATATTCCAAGATTTCTTGGATAAATTTGTAATCGTTTTCATCGACGACATTCTGGTTTACTCCAGAAGTAAGGCCGAGCACGAGGAGCACTTGGCAATTGTGCTATCAACTCTGAGGCAGCATCAATTATTTGCCAAACTATCAAAATGTGAATTCTGGCTGAGTAGGATTAATTTCCTAGGCAACGTGGTGTCTGCTAAAGGAGTGTCTGTGGACTCGGCCAAAATTGAGGCTGTAAGAGACTGGACAAGGCCGATGAATGCAAGCGAGGTACGGAGCTTTATCAGACTAGCTGGTTATTACAGGAAATTCATCAAGTAATTTTCTATGATAATGAAGCCTATGACCAGCTTAACGAGGAAGGAAATCAAGTTCAAGTGGTCCGAAGCATGTGAGGTGAGTTTTCGACACTTAAACAGAAATTAACCACTGCTCCTCTATTAGTATTGCCAGTTGAAGATGGCAAGTTCAGTGTATACTGTGATGCATCCAAGATAGGCTTGGGATGTGTATTAATGCAAGAAGAGAAAGTTGTAGCATACGCATCCAGACAACTGAAGAACCACGAGCAAAACTATCATACTCACGATCTTGAGTTAGCGGCAGTTGTGTTTGCACTGAAAGTATGGAGACACCACTTATACGGACAATCATGCGAGGTGTTTTCTGATCACAAGAGTTTAAAATACATATTCACTCAAAAGGAGTTAAACATGAGACAAAGGAGGTGGTTAGAATTTGTAAAAGATTATGATGTTGAGATTAAATACCACCCAGGTAAAGCTAACGTAGTAGCCGATGCATTGAGCAGGATGTCAGATACTATGCAACAAGCTATATCGGCCGTGCGATGCCTTTGAGGACTGAGATACAGAAGTTCGATATGGAGATAGTTTCTGGGCTGTCGGCCATACTAGCAAACTTAACACTATGGCCCACTGTCCTGGACCAAATTAAGAAAGCCCAGAGGACCAATTCAAAGGAAATGGCTGATATTGTGAGCAAGTTGCCTATGGCCTCGTCCGAATTCAGCTATTCGAGAGATGGTATTCTTAAGTTCAGAGATAGATGGTATTTTCCGAAAGATGAAGAGTTACGAAAGAACATCTTGTCGGAAGCCCACTCATCTCCTTTCTCTGTGCATCCTGGAAGCACGAAGATGTATCAAGACTTGAAACTTCACTTCTGGTGGGCGAATATGAATAATGAAGTGGCCAAGTATGTGGAGTCTTGTATGATATGTCAACAGGTCAAAGCTGAACATCAACGACCAAGTGGAACGCTTCAACCTCTTCCGATTCCCAAATGGAAGTGGGAGAACATCACAATGGACTTTGTTGTTGGCCTTCCAAGAACAGCTAAAGGCCACAATAGCATATGGGTCATAGTGAACAGATTAACGAGGTTGGCCCATTTTCTACCTGTGAAGACGACATTCTCTACGGACCAGTATGCAGAACTATACATTAGTGAGATTGTCAAGCTGCATGGGGTACCAGTGTCGATTGTATCTGACCGAGATCCTAGATTCACATCGAGGTTCTGGAAAAGCTTGCAAAGCTCCCTGGGCACCAAGTTGGACTTCAGCACGGCTTTTCATCCACAGACGGACGGGCAATCTGAGAGAACAATTCAAATACTAGAGGATATGTTAAGGTCGTGCGTGCTGGAATTTCTTGCTCCTTGGAGTAGATACTTGCCGCTTGTGGAGTTCGCTTATAACAACAGCTACCAGGCTACAATCAATATGGCTCCTTATGAAGCTCTCTATGGCAGGAAGTGTAGATCCCCATTGTATTGGGATGAGGTCGGAGAAACCAAGCTTATCGGCCCTGAGATATTACAGCAGATGTCCGAGGTGATAGTTGCTATCAAACAACGAATAAAGATTGCTCAGAGTCGGCAGAAGAGTTATGCGGACCATAGAAGGAGAGACTTAGAGTTCACTGAGGGCGATGAAGTATTCTTGAAAGTGTCACCTTTCAAGGGCGTGATGAGATTTGGCAAGAAAGGAAAGCTCAGCCCACGTTTCATTGGCCCTTTTCCCATTCTGAAGCGGGTAGGAAGCATGGCCTATAGACTACAACTGTCAGCGTCAATGGATGGTGTTCACAATGTTTTTCATGTTTCGATGCTGAGAAAGTGTGTACGAGACCCAACCCAGATCGTGGAACATGTGGACTTTGATATCATGCCGACGCTGACCTATGAAGAAAGGCCTATACAGATATTAGATATGTCACTCAAGGTGTTACGCAACAAGGTAGTCCCATTGGTGAAAGTTTTGTGGCGCAATCATAATGTGGAAGAAGCCTTGTGGGAAAGACAAGAGGATGTTAGGGCCCAATATCCGGAGTTATTCGCTTAGGCAAATTTTGGGGACAAAATTTCTGTTAAGGTGGGTGGAATGTAGCACCCGGCCTTTTGGCTGTAATTATTTCCCGAATCATTTTGCGGGATTGATTTAATATTAATACAATATGTGTTTTGTTGGAAAACAAACTAATGTATAACTAAACAAAACACTAAGTTTAAAATGCATGGAAGGGTAAATTGGAGAGAAATTAAGGTTGGTGGGAGTTAGCCAATTGATAGTTGACACATGACAGCTTGTTGAGGAAGTTAAGTTCTTCCTCCTACGTGAAATCTTCACTTCACCTCTCTGCTTCTCCCCTACCCTCTTGGTTTCTCTCTTCCAGGCGACTGAAACAAAGTTCCACACTTTGTTTCTCCTGCATTCTTCTATTTTCTTCAGTGAAGGTAATATCCGTTGGTAGTTAACAAGTTTAACTACACTATTTTCTTATTTTTGAGAGGTTTAGGGTTAATGACCGTATAATCACGTTTTAGGTTCACAAACTACTGAAACTGAGACGATCAAGAACATCAACTCTACAGCAAACATGTAAGTTCATATCCGTAGGTTGGCCCTTAAGGCCCTTCATCGCGGAGGTACTAAGTTTTAAGTTCTGTCGGGTTGTCTGGGTAGAAAGGTTATAGTTCATGTTCTGAGTTGTTTATGTTCTGCTTCATAAAATATTCTGTTCTGTTATTTCTGTCGTCTGCTATTGTAAGTTCAGGCACAGTAAATGCTCATGCATACACGTTTTCACCGAAAGTTCATGCAAAACTGTTTTCTGTACACGGTTTGAAGCTAAGCAAGATAAAATCTGACTGAAATGTATCGGTTAAGTGTGAGACGGGACTGGCCCCCAGATCTGTTTCTGTACTATACCGTATAACTGTTTGTGCCTGATAGTGCACCCACTGTTCGCCAGTTCCCCTATAAGCCCCATTTATACCCCTCTGCCACTTAAACGTAATGTTCTGTACTGTCACTGTATTTCTGAAAGTTCATGCATAGCATATGCATCACTGCATTTTTTTATATGTTCTTACTGAGTTTTAGACTCATAGGTGAACTCCCTGATGTAGGTAATAAACCCGAAGATGAGGACTTTGTGGGTCAGACTGATGAATAGGTGGCTAGTGGATCGAGCTCATGGGGGTGTGGTTGCTGCAGCCAGACAAATTCTGTCCTGAGGTTTAAGTATTTAAAGTAAAGTTTATGTCTGTAAACCCTACTAGGATTCTGTGTTTTTGTTTTAAAAACTCTGTAGGAAATTCTGTTGGATATATATAGTGTATAGGTTTTGGTGATTGAGTTTAAACCTCTGTTTGACCATTGATAGTTGTCTCCTAAAATATTCTGTTGTTGATGTATTTAAAACCTCTGTATTTGACAGATTGTATCCATATATTTTAAATGTTCTGAAACATTCTGGAACTGCTGGAGTTCTCCCTTTTCAGGTTATGCATGGATGGTCTCGAATTCTAGAGCTATCCATGCAGTTTGTCTTCTTGAAATCTGTCATTTGTAAAATATGTTTTTATAACTTTGTTTGAAACGGGTTTGAAGGTTTGAAACCTTTATGCCTTCTGTTTGATGCTCCCTGCCCGCATGTCTTTTTGTTAAAAGTTGTCAAGTTTCACCTTAAAAACTATATCTTCCGATCACGTCCACTGATTTTCACTGTTCATTTCTGCCTACATCCACCGCTGCTCTCAAAGTCGTATCTTCCGGTTGACGTCATCCCTCTTCCGGCTGACGTCATCACCTCATCCGATTTCATCTGCTGTCTGTATCTTCCGGTTGACGTCATCCATCTTCCGGCTGACGTCATCACCTCATCCGAATTCCGTTTGTTGCCTGTATCTTTCGCCCGACGTCACCCATCTTCCGGCTGACGTCACTACCTCTTCCGCCCAGTTTACTCAGCCTCTTCAGTTGAACACTGTTTGTCTTTTGTCTTATCTGAGTCCACCGATAGCTTTAATCTTCCGCTTGACGTCATCCTTACTTTTGTCTTTGCAAATGCATCTTCCGCCTGACATCAGCTCATATCTTCCGCCCAATAGTATTTTGCTTTTGAAAAACTAAGTCTTCCGCCAGATTTCCGCCTATGTCTTCCGACTTCATTTCCTGTTTTCTGCTGTTATTTATGACTGTTACTCAGAATCTTTTTACATTCCTTCCTGCACTCTTTAGATTTCTCCTTGTCTGATATTCTAAATGTCCAAACTTTAGTTTACTTCTGTCTCTCTGTTTCTTCAACCTGTTATTTTCTGTGGTTCAAAAATTAATATGTCTTCTGATTCTGTTTTAAGTATTCTGTAATTCATCATGCAGTTTGGTTTTTAACTATTTTCTTTCCCGTTATAATTTCTACTCTAGAGAACACACTCTCTCTCTGTCAATGTTTTAAAAGCATAAAGTTCAAAAAAAAAAAAATATATATATATATATATATATATATATATATATAATAGCCTCGTTTTCTGAAAAATGTCCGGAGTGATGGCTCCTCGAACCCCGATCGGGTCGGGGGCTGTCACATAAACCTTTAAAAGTTCTAGGGACTACATAATCTAAACCTAACAACAATTTAAACCAACTTTAAAGCCTAAAACCCTAAAACCCGAAATTCCCCACTATTCTATCGTCCAAATTCAATCGGCCATAACTCACTCATTTTTCATCAGATTTAAATGATCCAACCCATTCCGTAAACCTCTATATGTCTACTATCCATTGAATCAATTTAATTTACCAATTGAAAGAGCATGGCCGATCGAATTCTGCACCAAACAGAATCGACAACTTTGCACTAAAAATCAGTTTTTCACCAACTTCCACAAATTCTCTAATCTAACTACCTAAACAACCTAAACCAACCTATCCAATGTTTAAACCATCAAAAGTAGGAAGAAAACCAGCAAAGGAAACATAAAATTCGGAGCTCTCATTTAGGGTTTCCAAAACTCCATAAGAACTCACTCAAAATTCACTAAAAACACCAAAAACTACCAAATAATTGCATCCACCTAAAAACCCATCCAAAAACTAACCTTAATCCTTGCAAAAATGGAAAAAATGAAAGTAAGAGAACCCTTCAATGGAGGCTGCAGCTCGTGGGAGGAGGAAGAGAAGAAACTATTTTACCCTTTTTCACTTTAGTGATTTTAACTTTTAAAATCACCATTTTTTTCCTCTTTTAAAATTTCCACCAAATTTTCTCGTTTTGCAAAATAACCTCTCCCTTCCATGCATCACTCAATTCAACGTGAATGGCTTTCTCCTTTAAACTCTCTTCATCTCTTAAATTTTCATTTGCATTAAATTCAACCACAACAATATCTAACCACTCCATCTTTATAGTTTTCTCCCCAAATTCTCTTCCAACTTTCACTTCTAAATCTAATACTTAACATAATCCTATGATTAACGTTAAGCTCCCATAACACATCTAATCTAAGGGCTAGGTACGTTATAGGAAATTCCTAGGTGTTACAATATATGTTAATATAAAATTTATATAAATAACCAATGGAGTAAGCATTCTTTATATTATGTTTTGGTGATTTTAAGTGATTTTTCCCATTAATGTGCTAGGTTAATGAGCAAGTGAATTGTGTACTCGGAGTAAGCTAACATGTGCAGGAGTTCAGGTAAGTAGTGGATGTGTGACTTTTGCCTTTGGGCCTACACCATGGAACGGTAGGGAATTGTTTGCTTGGTTGTTTTGTTTTTGTCTTGTGTTGTGCATTGTATGTGACATGCATCATGGTTTTCAATTTACGAAATACGTGTTTTGAGCATTGTTTGCAATTTGTGAAAGTGAAAAGTAAAGATAAAAAGATATGTGAGGCAATGTGAACTTTTGCGGAGTCGCCTTGTCGCGAATTAGTGAATGAAAGAATGGCAGTTCGGGAGGGTTCCACAAAAGATGTGTGGTGGTCTCTTGTGGAGTAGCCTCGTCGCGAATAGTGCCTGAAAGAATGGCAATTCGGGAGCTTATCACAAGGTATCCTCGTCGCGAATAGTGCTTGGAAGAATGACAATTCGAGAGGTTATCACAAAGTCGCCTCGTCGTGAATAGTGCCTGGAAGAATGGCAATTCGGGAGGTGTCTACAAGAGAGTCACAGTTGAAAGTACATAAGTTGTCGTGATTATGAACAAGGTTCTATGATCGACATGGGAGAAAATCATGTATGGCCGTCCCGTGTGTGAACACGATGTGTGCCTCGGATCTGGCTCTGCGTGGTCAACACGTGACCATCCTGTTAGGATAGGTATTTGCATGAAGAGTAATGAAACGAGAATGAGTTGAACAAAACTGAGAGTTAGAAACCGCATGTATTAGGGTTGTGAGTGAGGGTTGTTTGTGCAGTGTGCATTATGTTTTTGTATGCATTATTCCCTACTTACTAAGCATTAGGCTTACGTTTTGTGTTCTGTGGTGTAGGTGACGATGGTTAGAGCTATGTGGAAAGCTAGGATTGGGACACAATCGGTGATGTATGCGGTATGCCGATGCTGGCAGTTATCGGGGCGTCTCGACCATGATCTTCGGGGAGAGTGAATGATTGGTATTTTGATGTAAATAAGTAGTTTAGTTTGGACTTTGTTTTGTATAAGGGATAATGGTTTTATAACTTTGGTAAATATTGTTTTGGGTATGTTTTATAACCTGTTAGATTTTCAGGTTTTGGGTTTTTAGTAATTTAGTCGTTATGCTGCTCGATTTTTTTTTAGTAAAGCAAACGACGTCTGTTTTTAACGATTTTCGTGTTTTCGCTAAAAAGTTATAGTAAAAAATTATTTTAAATTACGTTTTAAACGTGGGGTTAGTGAACAAAGTAGCGCACCGAGCCGGGGCGAGTTCGGGGGGCGTTACACTTGTAACCTACATCACAGAATTCAAACTATGAGCCTAACGCTCAGCAAGAGATGTATAATGACATGAACGTACTATTCATAAAACAATGCATTTTATAACATTTTCTTTCTTCTTCTTTACTTAATCATTATTACATCGTGGGCAATCGATCCCACTGAAGTCATATTGTGGGCAATCGATCCCACCGAAGTCACATTGGGGGCAATCGATCCCACCGAAGTCACATTGGGGGCAATCGATCCCACCGAAGTCACATTGGGGGCAATCGATCCCACTGAAGTCATATTGTGGGCAATCGATCCCACCGAAGTCACATTGGGGGCAATCGATCCCACCGAAGTCATATTGTTATATCATTTCGTTTCTGTAATTCGTACATGAAAACATATGTCGAAGTCACATTGGGGGCAATCGATCCCACCGAAGTCACATTGGGGGCAATCGATCCCACTGAAGTCATATTGTGGGCAATCGATCCCACCGAAGTCACATTGGGGGCAATCGATCCCACCGAAGTCATATTGTTATATCATTTCGTTTCTGTAATTCGTACATGAAAACATATGTCGAAGTCACATTGGGGGCAATCGATCCCACCGAAGTCACATTGGGGGCAATCGATCCCACCGAAGTCACATTGGGGGCCACCGAAGTCACATTGGGGGCAATCGATCCCACCGAAGTCATATTGTTATATCATTTCGTTTCTGTAATTCGTACATGAAAACATATGTCGAAGTCACATTGTTATATCATTTCGTTTCTGTAATTTGTACATGAAAACATAAGCATAAAACCTTTTTCGTTCTTTTTATAAGACATGTTGCATGATTCATACATGATGCACATATAAACATATAATGTAGACCTCATAGAACTTATCACATAAAAACACATAATAGTAAATATTTATTGTAACATAGACAATTTTTAACTCTACAACTTAATCTACCCATAATTTCATACCCCTTAAAACACATAAATTTTTCCAATCAAACCATTAGAATGTTAACTTCCTAGTACCCTGTGTTGTAGGCCAATCGGCCAAAAACATTCAACATTCATTTACCTCAAGTCCTTAACAATTCCTGTAAACTTTGACCACTTTTTCCTTGGTGTGTTAGAACCTAATACATGTGCATTATACCATTAATACATCACAATATATTAACTAATCATAATTCAAATCCACTTCAATAGTTTAATTATACCTCAATCAAATAACTCAAATAAACCATTCAAATAGCTTAAACTTCCTTCAAATCCACACTTAACTATTTGCCTTTACGTTAACTCAACTTCAAATCTCAATATCTCACTTAATTTTTATCCGTTTTCAATGATTCAACATGTTTTGGAAACCTAATTATGTCTATTTGAACATGGAATCAACCATTTATCCAAAAACAAAACAGAATCAAAACAAAAAAAACCAAAAACCGAACTACTCACAGAAATTTTCAGTTTTTTCACAATAGTTTCAAAAATTCATAACTTAATCAATTCTTATCCGATTTCAATGATTCGATATGTTTTAGAAACCTCACTATGTCTAGTTTAACTTAGAACCATCCATTTATCAAAAGAGAATCGAAATTAGGGTCAGAAATTCGCAAACCAAACAGCCCTCTAAAATTTTCCAGTTTTTGTACCATAACTTCAAAAATACATAACTTATTCAATTCTTATCTGATTTCAATGATTCAACATGTTTTAGAAACCTTATAATGTCTAGTTTCTAATGGTATAATCCATTTATCAAACCAAAACAATCAACTTAGCCGAAATTCCAGAAAACCAAAATCTGCCTTGTTTTGCCGACTTTTCAAAATTTCAAACTAAACTTCCAACAAATGATCAGGCATGCATAATCTCTTCCACCCACTCCATCATTGATCATTTAATCATGAAATACATCAATTAAAAAGAAGAAAACCAGGGAGATTTCAGAATTTTCATGGTCTCCAAACCCATAACAAAACCTTCAAAACTAAAACTAACACTCACATATACATATCCTTTAGTTTGTATGAATAAAGGCTTAATTTTTCTTACCTTAAAACTTGAAGAAGGAGCTTGGCGTGGAAGGTGGAGGGAGAGAGGGAGCTGTTGATTGCCGTGGAGGAGAAGAAGAGGATGAGAGAGAGTTAGGTTTAATTGTTATTTAATTTCAATTAACCCCCCTCATTGTTGCCTTTTTACTTTTTTAAACCCCATTTGCTTAATTTGTAACGCCCCAAGTTTTCTAAACTCAGTTCGTTACTCATAAACCCGTACATAACTAGGAAATTTTGGAAAAACTTAAAATTTCACTTGAAAGTCAAAACTCGATGTTCACTGAAACCACAACGTTAAAATTCACAGCGAAAAAATCATTTGAAAACTGCAGAGATTAAACGGGATTGTAAATCATTATTTGGAAATATCAATTGAAATAGTAGGAATTGGTTCGACCAAGACTTAAGCGTGGAAACGTGAAAATTGTAAAAGTAAAATGCATCTGCCGCTAGACAAGATCAACAAAAGAAATAAACAGAAGGCTCCACCGATGACATCAGCCGGAAGAATCGCTCTTCCAACTTCAGCCGATGAAGTCAGTCGGAAGAATCACTCTTCCAACTTCAGCCGATCGCAAAACGACAAGTTTTGCTACTCATCCGATGGCTTTACTGAAGACATCATCCAATGGCTTTACTGAAGACATCATCCAATGGCTTTACTGAAGACATCATCCGATGGCTTTACTGAAGACATCATCCGATGGCTTTACTGAAGACATCATCCGATGGCTTTACTGAAGACATCATCCGATGGCTTTACTGAAGACATCATCCAATGGCTTTACTGAAGACATCATCCGATGGCTTTACTGAAGACATCATCCGATGGCTTTACTGAAGACATCATCCGATGGCTTTACTGAAGACATCATCCGATGGCTTTACTGAAGACATCATCCGATGGCTTTACTGAAGACATCATCCGATGGCTTTACTGAAGACATCATCCGATGGCTTTACTGAAGACATCATCCAATGGCTTTACTGAAGACATCATCCGATGGCTTTACTGAAGACATCATCCGATGGCTTTACTGAAGACATCATCCGATGGCTTTACTGAAGACATCATCCGATGGCTTTACTGAAGACATGCAGAGATTAAACGGGATTGTAAATCATTATTTGGAAATATCAATTGAAATAGTAGGAATTGGTTCGACCAAGACTTAAGCGTGGAAACGTGAAAATTGTAAAAGTAAAATGCATCTGCCGCTAGACAAGATCAACAAAAGAAATAAACAGAAGGCTCCACCGATGACATCAGCCGGAAGAATCGCTCTTCCAACTTCAGCCGATGAAGTCAGTCGGAAGAATCACTCTTCCAACTTCAGCCGATCGCAAAAAGACAAGTTTTTGCTACTCGCATCTATCGATGATGTCAGCCGGATGAATCTTCCATCGAGCCTCTGCCGATCACAAAATGACAACTATACTTACTCACATCTTCCGGTAGATCAATCCGATGGATAAATTACTCGACATCATCCGGTTACAAAACGACAAATTTTCTACTTATATCTTCCGATGGCTTCCACTGAAGACATCATCCGATGACTTTACTGAAGACATCATCCGATGGCTTTACTGAAGACATCATCCAATGGCTTTACTGAAGACATCTTCCGATAGTCAGCAGAACAACAACCTTATATAGCAGCTCATCGAGCATTTTCTCTCTACACAAAGAAAGCTCTGACTACCAAAAGAATTTGAGCATTTTACTAAAAATTGTTCAAAACTATTTAAATCCGTGTATTACTCCAAACTTTAGTAAACACCACTATTAAATCCAACAGAGTATCATTATCAGAAAAGTCTCAAATTGAGTTCAAACAGCAAAACTACCACTGTCATAGAAACTCACAACATACTTAAATTGAATCATAGTTTACTAAACCTTCTCATCCACTGACACCAGTTAAACCGCCTCATCAGTTTACCAGGCTGAAGCATGAATGTACTCCTCCAACCTCATCTATTCACTTGTGCACTCAGGAAAATCACCTGCAGTATCCTCAACACCTACATCACAAAAACTCATCTATTAGCCTAATGCTAAGTAAGTAAAGCAGTAATGAAATGAAATTGCTGAAACATAAATTCCTAAACATGCAATTTCACTTTCTCATCTCAGTTGCATTCATATTCATTCATAAAACTGATCTGATCCCTCGGTTCCCTTGGGAAGTGGGATCAATCCTCCCAATGTTATACATCCTCTACTCGATTAAAGGGGCGGATGAATGGATCAATCCTCCCAATGTTATACATCCTCTACTCGATTAAGGGGCGGATGAATTCCCTTAATAGCTGATCTGATCCCTCAGTTCTCTTGGGAGTGAGATTAATCCTCCCAATGTTATACATCCTCTACTCGATTAAGGGGCGGATGAATTCCTTTAATAGCTGATCTGATCCTCACCCTTGGGAGTGGGATCAATCCTCTCAACGTTATAAATCCCTTCATAAGTTAAGGGGTGGATTAGTTCCCTTAATAGTTTGTCTATCACATTCAGCTCACGTCTTACCATTCCTTACATGGAAATTCATTTTCGTAATCTTTTAAAAAAACATGATGCATGACATACAAACTCATTCACATGATACATAATCCTACTGTTTTGTAATGTAGGCCCGAAGGCACATGCATACTTCACTTACCTGGCTCTCCTGGAAATCGCTCGGCTGTAAGCTACTTTAGAAGCTCGCTCACCTAAGTTCATAACAGAACATCAATCAAACATTCGCTAAACTTTACCAAAAATAAACCAGAAGAACAAGGAAACCAGTTTGGAACTCTACTGCTTGCACATTCCCATTCATCCCAAAAACCCGAACCTACTCTCATCTACAGCATCCTTGAAATCCTCATATTGTACTCCCTCAGTTATCTAACTGCTAAAACGCAAGAGAATGAGGAAAAAATTACCTAAGTTGAAAGAGAATCGAGCAAGAAAATCGCCTAGAGAGCTCTGCTGCATGAGCTTAAAACCCGAAGAGGAAAAGTATGAAATGGTGGCGGCTACAGTGCATTAACCCAACCCTCTTTCCATAAATAGGTTATCTACTTAAAATTTCTAATTACCCTTATGCCCTTTCCTAGTCATCCACTAATTTAAAAGAATAGAGAATTAGTTTGATAAAACCGGATGTTACAATCTACCCTCCTTAAAAGAATTTTGTCCTCAAAATTCAGTACCTGAATAATTCCGGATGTTGGTCCATCATGTCTTGCTGACATTCCCAGGTTGTCTCCTCTATGTTCTGGTTATGCCACAAGACTTTCACTAATGGAACCTCTTTGTTGTGCAATACCTTCACTGCATAGTCCAGGATCCTTACTGGTTTCTCCTCATAGGTAAGGGTAGGATGAACTTCAATGTCCTGTTGCTCAACAACTTGATATGGATCTCTTATGCACTTCTTCAACATAGAAACATGGAACACACTGTGTATCCCCTCCATAGAAGCCGGTAGCTGCAACTGATAGGCTGCTCTCCCAACTCTATCAAGTATAGTGAATGGTCCAGTAAATCTGGGGTTCAACTTGCCTCTCTTCCTGAATCTCACAACTCCTTTAAATGGTGATACCTTAAGGAAAACTTCATCACCTACTTCAAACTCTAGTTCTCTGCGTCTTCTGTCGGCATAACTTTTCTGCCGGCTTTTGTAACGCCCCGAGTTATCTGAACCCGGTTCGTCACATCATGCCCGTACATGACTAAAAATTTCAACCGTATTATTATTATTATTTTTTAAAAAAACTTGCAGCGGAAATCATCTAAGTAAAAATAGAGTTAAACAAAACTATTGTACAATGCTTGAATACTCAGTTAGAATTTTGGGGAATAATCGGCAAAAGGAATAAATGATTAAATCGCAAAACACTTCATAAGTTTCAAAAGTCAAACGCATCGCCCGCTGAACAAAGTCAACAAAAGGGGCTGAAGCAGAAAATGGAAGACATCATCCGGTGGCAAAACGACAAAATGCACTCTACATCTTCCGATGACTTCAGCCAGATGATTTCCGTCATCCGATCGACTTTGTTCTACATCCACCGGTGACTAAACAACAAAATACTCTCTACACCTTCCGATGACGTCAGCACGCATCTGCCGATGAGTTTACTGAGACATCATCCGATGGACTTAAACCTACACCTTCCGATGAAGTCAGCACGCATCTGTCGATGAGTTTACTGAGACATCATCCGATAGACTTAAACCTACACCTTCCGATGATGTCAGCACGCATCTGCCGATGAGTTTACTGAGACATCATCCGATAGACTTAAACCTACACCTTCCGATGACGTCAGCACGCATATGTCGATGAGTTTACTGAGACATCATCCAATAGACTTAAACCTATACCTTCCGATGACGTCAGCACGCAAACGCCGATCACTAAACGACAAAGTTTGTTCTATATCATCCGATAGCTTCCACTGAAGACATCTTTCGATAGACAACAGAACAACAACTCAACCTCTGCCGATAGACTTCATCTAACGATAGAGAACAGAACCACATCCCATCTACTCCTTGGTATACAAACACGACTCTACCACAGAAAGGAATTTACTCACTTCACTGAAACCATTCAAAAACATTTCAAACCATTGCAATACTAAAAATTCAGTGAGTGCCAACATTAAATCCCAACAGACTACTATTAACAGGAAAATCTCGATGTTGTATTCAAAACATTGAAATCACTACTGTCATGAAAACTCAATATACTTAAATTGAAACACTGTCAACTAAACTTTCACACCAACAGACATCAGTTAATCCGCCTCATCAGTATACCAGTTCGAGACAGAGAAGTGCTCCTCCAACCCCATCTATTCGTTAGTAAACTCAGGGAATTCACCTGCAGTATCCTCAACACCTACATCACAAAACTCATCTATTAGCCTAATGCTAAGTAAGTAAATTCCTAAACATGCAATTTCTACTTTCTCATCTCAGTTGCATTCACATACGTTCATAAACTGATCTGATCCCTTGGTTCCCTTGGGAGTGGGATCAATTCTCCCAATGTCATACATCCTCTACTCGATTAAGGGGCGGATGAATTCCCTTAATAGCTGATCTGATCCCATGGTTCCCTTGGGTGTGGGATCAGTTCTCCCAATGTCATACATCCTCTACTCGATTAAGGGGCGGATTAGTTCCCTTAATAGTTTGTCTGTCACATTCAGTTCATACCTTACCATTCTTACATGGAAATTCATTTTCGTAGTCTTTCAAAAACATGATACATGACATACAAAATCATTCACAAAATGCACAACCCTACTGTTTTGTGATGTAGGCCCGAAGGCACATGCATACTTTACTTATCTGGCTCTCCTGGAAATGCTCGGTTACAACTGCTCCAAAACTCGCTCACCTAAGGTCATGACAGTATGTTAATCCAACCCTTACTAAACCTTACCAAAAATCAATAATATGTTTGAGGAAATCGATTTGAAACTCTACTACCCGTGCATTCCCATTTATCACCAAGAACCTGAACCCACCCTCAATCACAGAAACCTCGAAATCTTCACATTGTATTCTCTCAGTAAACTAATCGCTAAAATGCAAGAAAACAAGACTTACCTAGGTTGAAGGAGAATCGGGCGAGAGAATCGCCTAGAGAGTTCTACTGCTCGAGCTGAAAACCGAAAGAGGAAAATAGGGATAGTGGCGGCTACTCTCACTGGACTTTTCCTTAAATGTGTTATCCACTATGTAAAATCCTAATTACCATCATGCCCTCGCCTGATCATTTATTAACCTAATCAATAACTCTCCCCAACCCTTCTATAAAAGTTCATCATTAATAATAGATTAAATTTTTGGTTCAATGGAACCGGGTGCTACAATCTACCCTCCTTAAAAGAATTTTGTCCTCAAAATTCAGTACCTGAATAGTTCTGGATATTGGTCCATCATGTTCTGCTGGCGCTCCCAAGTTGTCTCCTCAATGTTCTGGTTATGCCATAAAACTTTTACCAGTGGAACTTCTTTGTTGCGTAACACCTTTACTGCATAATCTAAGATTTTTACTGGTTTCTCCTCATAAGTAAGAGCCGGAAGAACTTCGATACTCTGCTGTTCCACAATCTGGGAAGGATCTCTAACACACCTCTTTAGCATGGAAACATGAAACACATTATGAATTTCCTCCAAGGAGGCTGGTAACTGAAGTTGATATGCCGACTTCCCAATTCTCTTCACGATTTGGAAAGGTCTAATATATCTGGGGTTCAACTTGCCTCTTTTCCCAAATCTCACAACTCCTTTGAAAGGTGACACCTTAAGAAAAACTTTATTACCAACATCAAATTCTAATTCTCTTCGTCTTTTGTCTGCATAGCTTTTCTGCTGGCTTTCAGCTGTCAAGATTCTTTGTCGGATAAGAGCAATCTTCTCCACTGACTGCTGCACAATATCAGAACCAATCAATTGTGCTTCTCCAACTTCTTCCCAATATAATTGAGATCTGCACTTTCGTCCATACAATGCCTTGTACGGTGCCATGCCTATTGTTGCTTGAAAACTGTTATTATACGAGAATTCAATCAATGGTATATACTTACTCCAAGAACCTTGAAATTCCAGTACACATACACGAAGCATATCCTCAAACGTTTGGATAGTTCTCTCGGATTGTCCATCAGTTTGAGGATGAAAGGCTGTGCTAAAACTAAGCTGTGTTCCCATAACCTTGTGCAAACTTTTCCAAAACTTAGATGTAAATCTAGAGTCTCGGTTTGAAACTATGGTGCTTGGAACTCCATGCAGTCTAACAGCCTCGTGCACATACAACTCAGCCAATTGATCCATCAAGTATGTTATCTTCATCGGCAGAAAGTGAGCTGATTTGGTTAAACGATCAACTATTACCCAAATTGCATCGTGACCTTTTACTGTTCTAGGTAATCCTGTAACAAAATCCATAGTTATTTGTTCCCATTTCCATTCGGGAACTGGTAAGGGTTGCAATGTTCCAGCAGGCCTCTGATGTTCAGCTTTGACTTGCTGGCAGACCAGACATGACTCCACATACTCCGCCACACTTCTCTTCATACCTGGCCACCAATAATGTTGTTTAAGATCTCTGTACATTTTCGTACCTCCAGGATGAACAGAATGTCTGGAGGAATGTGCCTCAGATAGGATTTCTTTTCTAAGTTTGGCATCATCCGGAACAAACCATCTATTTCGAAACTTGAGAATTCCATCAGCTGAGCAGTTGAAATCCGACTTGTCAGTAGAATTTATGCACAACTTATACTTATTACATTCAACGTTATTCATTTGAATTTCCTTTATTTTCTCCAAAATAGTTGGCCTCAAGGATATGGCCGAAAGCATGGCTGACACACTAGACACAGCTTCCAGGTTAAATCTTTGGAATTCTTTCTCTAAAGCTATCGGTATTTCTAGAATCAATGTAGAGACTGAAGGAGTCACTCTACTCAAGGCATCAGCCACCACATTCGCCTTGCCAGGGTGGTACTTAATCTCAAAATCATAATCTTTGACAAACTCTAACCACCTACGTTGCCTCATATTCAGTTCTTTTTGCGTGAAAATGTATTTCAGGCTTTTGTGATCCGAAAATATCTCACAGGTTTGTCCATACAGGTAGTGCCTCCAAATCTTTAATGCAAAAACCACAGCAGCTAATTCTAAGTCATGTGTGGGGTAATTCTTTTCGTGTACTTTTAACTGTCTAGAAGCATAAACTATAACCTTTTCATCTTGCATCAAAACACAACCAAGTCCAATCTTGGAAGCATCACAATAGATACTGAATTTACCATTTTTGACAGGAAGAGTTAAAATTGGGGCATTGGTCAGTTTCTGCTTCAAGGTCTGGAAACTGGATTCACATTTATCAGTCCAATTATACTTCACATTTTTCCTTGTTAACATAGTAAGGGGTGTGGCAATCTTTGAAAATCCTTCGATGAATTTTCTATAATACCCTGCTAGTCCAAGGAAACTTCGGATATCAGTGGCATTCTTCGGTTGAGGCCATTCCTTAACTGATTGAACCTTGACTGGATCAACAGATATCCCATCTCCAGAGATCACATGGCCAAGAAAGTGAACTTTGTCCAACAAAAACTCACACTTAGAAAATTTGGCATAAAGTTGGTGCTGCTTCAACAATCCTAACACCAAGTTTAGGTGTCCTGCATGCTCATCCTTAGTTTTAGAATAGATTAGAATGTCGTCTATGAATACAATGACAAACTTGTCCAAATACTCGCGAAACACCCTATTTGTAACACCCGACATTTCGGCCAGGTGATTTTCTGACCATTTTCATTGTCACCCTCTTATTTAACCGTTATGATTTAAATTTAATGTTAAGACAAATTTATTACAAGTTGAGTAAAACTAGGTTAGGTGGCAGTTTTGTAATTAGAATCGATGGATTTAGTATAAATAGGAAATGGAAACCTTAAATCTCATTTATTGCCACTGTAGCCGACATTCCCTCTCGGCGATTTCTTCTCTCCCAAGTTCTTGCTCTCGGCTACCAGAACTTTCCTCTGCCGACGACCGGTTTCGAGCTTGCTTTTCTCTGCAAATCCACACCCGAGGTATGAAATGGACAATGTAGTCATTCATTAGTAAATAGAGCTCTGTTCTCAGCTCGGCACTGAGTTCGGATTTTTAGCAGTGGCCGAGCAGTTTGTGATTTTCTTAATCTGAGAGTAGAAATGTCATCCCGAATCAATTCTGAGCATTTTAAGTAACCAACTCGGATTTAATCAATGGAAAAACCAGTCCACCTAGTTTCGGATTTCAGACTGCAGTGTGTCAAACAGAGGAATCGGAATGACTTTAGCTAATAGATCCTAGGGTGGTTTATGATTAGGACTACTAGGACTTTGTTTTAACTACTGTAATGTACATGTTTTAGGTGAAGAAGTTAAAGAGAGGAAGTTCGGATTGCTAAGGAATCCAGGTAAGTGAATGTATTAAGATTTCCGGCCACTAGGGCTGTAATATCCGGTTTGTACGGACCTTTGATTATATTATTATTATATTATTAGTGGTATTTTTGGTAAATATATCAAATCAGGTCCGTTTCACAAAAAGAAAGCGTCATTACGATTCTAACGAATAATAAGAATTTTAAGGAATTTACGAAAATTTTCGGAGATCAAACACTATATTCCGAGTAAATACGCTTTTCGTAATGTAAGAGACGTTCTCGTAAAAATAGCAAACGAGGTCCAAATTGCGAACGGACGGTTTTAATAAATCCCAAATAGTAAGTTGGACTTGTCGGTGAAATAAGGAAATTTGGTGAACCCAAATCGTTGGACGATTAACGAAACGAAGGACGAAACTAATATATAAAACTTGAGAAGGGCAAAATGGTCATTTTAAGAAATCAATTTCATTATAAAGCAATTGCCTTAAACGATTTTCATTATCTGAAAATCGTTTTCCAGAGAACAAAGTTCTCTTTCTCCTCTGCGACTTCTCCTCTCGGCCGCGGCGATTCCTCAACGTTCCGACCTCCGATCTCCTCCGTTTCTCCTCCGTTCCTCGTCATTTCTTCTCCTCTCGCAACCCTCGGTATGTAGCTTCGGTCTCTGAGCATTTATTTTGAGTTTCGGTCCGATTAGGGTTAGGGTTTTCAGTTAGGGTTTTGATAAAAATGTCGAATTAGGGCTCGTAATTAATAGGTTAGCCGTAATTAAGTATATGTTGAACATATTGGACGAAGAAAAGTCAATTTGCGAAAAAGTTATAAATTGGTAAAATGTCGAGTTTTTAGAAAAAACTCGTAATTAGAGATTTCGGATTATAAAGCTTTAATTGACGTTCGCAATACTCTAAATAGCTAAGTGGAGAATTTAGGAGAATTCGTTAGTTAAGGATTTTGTAATTTGGACGTTTATAAGTTAAATTGGGTTTAACGACAAATATCGTGTTTTACCTCAGACACGCGACTCCAGTGGACGAAGCTTGAGATCCAGCGCACTCAAGATATGTTCTCGTGACTTGCTTGACCGAAAGGTCTACACCATACTTCGTCGTCGTATCAAGGATCCTTGAGGGTTCCTTGTTTTACGTTGTTTAGGTTGGGTAGTTAGGTTAATTGTTTATAGGTTATGTTATATTGTCTGCTGATATGAACTGTTTGTTTACTTTCCGCTGATATGAACTGTTCATGCATCACGGTTTTTGAAAGTCATGAAAAGGAATTTCTGCACGTGTTTTTAAGAAAAGGAACGTATATCTGAAATGAAATCTGTAACGAAATCTGAATGAATAAACGTAATCTGTCTGTTTCTGGTCACGCGGGATGGGGCTCAGGCACGGCTGTGCGTGTTGCAAGCGTGTACCCCCCCTCTCTAGGTGGAAAGGGTAGTCCGACCGCTGGATGGGCCCTCTCCGCTTAGTGGGTAGAGGTTTCGGTGACAATTCTGTCTGTCTGTGACGTAATGAATCTGTAATCTGTAATTCTGTATCTGTAATCTGAATCTGAGCATGATTTCTGAATGGCATACGCACGCATACATCTGCATTTACGTAGCTTACTGAGATTTCAATATCTCATATGTGTCTGTATGGTGTAGGTGATCTGCTAGGTGACGTAGATCCAGGTGAGGACGACGTTCCTCCTCCTGATGTCGGAGGCAGTTGATGGATGATGCTCGTGGGAGTGCGCTGAGTAGTCAAGGCGCGATATGACCCGTGGGGATGTATGTATGGACTCTGGGGTTATTTTAGGGTGTTTTGATCTGATAATTGTATAGAATATTTAGGTTGTTTGGATCTGGATAGGGGTTAGATAACATTTTGGTAATTGTATGTAAAATGTTTTGGTATAAACTGTTTTGATAAACGTTATGAAATGTTTTGGTTTAAATGTTTAAGTTAAATGAAAATGTTTTGAAATGTTGTTTGTAGGTTGTTACGGATAGCTCGGTTTTTAGAGCTATCCACGCAGTTGGACTTCGCCAAGTCCGCCGCCATACTATCGAGTTTAGAACACGTTTATGAGGGATTGAATTCGTGAATTGATTGTGAATAGTGATGAGTAAAATGAATGGGATGTTAAAATGTGTATATTTGCTCTCTGGAATTGGATTCCAGAGAGGTGTTGTGTGAATATTTGCTCTCTGGAAACCGGATTCCAGAGAGCGAAGTCGCTGCTGTGTGCAGCAGCGAAGTCGCTGCACACTGTGCAGCGACTGGTCGCTGCTGTGTGCAGCGATCAGTCGCTGCACACATTGCAGCGACTGGTCGCTGCACACAATGCAGAGACCAGCGCCTGGTCGCTGCACACAATGCAGAGACCAGCGCCTGGTCGCTGCATAGGGCAGCGACCGTGCGCTGCCCCATTCACGAGGGCAGAATTCCGATTCTGCCCTCCCTTCTTTTGATTGTTTTAATTGTTTAATAATTAAATGTTTTAAGCTTTATTCAATTATTAAACGTTTTGTTTTAAATGTTTTAGAGGTCCGATTTCAATTCCGTTTTAAATTCTGATTGAGTTTCCGCTTAAGTATAAGTTTAATGTATAAAAAAAAAAAAAATAATAATAATAATAATACGGGAAATACGGGTACGGAACTAGGGGTGTTACATTTATGGTATCAGAGCCACCGGGTTTTAAAATCGATTCTGTAGACTGCTCGACTGCACAGCCACTACGCGGACATCCTTCATCAACTGTAAGTCTGTTTATAGCTTTATTTGATTTTGTTTCTTAGGATTATCTGTTTAATTTGTTTTAGGCTTTATACATTATGACTCGAGGATGGGATCCGAGAGATGACGCGCTAGATCGATTTACGAAATTTCTGGACCGTCAGGCCCAGCATATAGACCTACAAGCTCAACTTATAGCTAGGCAATCTCATCAGATCGAGATATTGACAAACCGGGAAAGCCTAAGGACCCAAGGTGTGGTCACTCCCAATAATCGTGGTACGAAGAGGATGAGCAGGGAGGAAACTAAACAAAGCCGACACAAGCGCGTACAAGGAACTTATCAGAAGCCTCTGTGTCCCGAATGCCAGAAGAAGCACTACGGTGATTGTCTGACGCGTACCAATAGGTGTTATCGATGTGGGGAAGCTGGCCACTATATCATGAATTGTCCATTATTGAACCGAAATCAACCAGGCAACGATCGAGGGAAAGGCAAGCTGGTACAAGGGGCTTCTCAGTTGCCTCTTTGTCCTAAATGCCAGAGAGAGCACAGGGGACAGTGCAGAGTAGGTACGAACGTGTGCTATTGGTGTGGAGAACCAGGCCATTTTGTTAAAGACTGTCCGAATCAGGGTCGAGATCAACATAGCAGAGATCAAAGAAAAGTTGTACCGAGAGTCTTTGCATTCATCGAGCTTGACAGCGCCGACGATGGAGCCCAACCTTCTACAATTGCAGGTATTATTTTAATTACCTGTGCAACGATATGCATATGATAGATAAAATATTTAGATCTGAAATTAGTAAGGAAGAGAATAATTGGTGAGTAAGAAGAATTACTAGGCGAGCCTCGAAGAGAAGATAGTAGGATACACATATAACAATGAACACCATACAGAAATATAATTATACATTAGTAAGATTAGTTCGATTTAATCAATGGAGTTGAGGACTCAGCTCGACGAATTGTTAGAGAAGGGTTTCATCTGACCCAGTGTATCACCCTGGGGTGCGCCCGTTATGTTTGTTAAAAAAAAAAAAAAAAAAAAAGACGGGACCCTCAGGATGTGTATCGATTACGGGGAGCTGAATAAGCTCACGGTGAAGAATAAGTACCCACTGCCTCGGATTGACGACTTATTTGATCAGCTATAGGGTGCCCGAGTATTTTCCAGGATTGATCTACGCTCGGGTTACAATCAGCTGAAGGTCCGGATGGGTGATATACCGAAGACGGCGTTCCGAACGAGGTATGGGCATTATGAGTTCCTTGTCATGTCTTTTGGACTCATTAATGCTCCTGCAGCGTTCTGGATAAGTTCGTTGTGGTGTTTATCGACGACATCTTGATTTACTCTAAGACGAAGGAAGAGCACGAGGACCATCTGAGGATAGTTCTGAGCACGTTATGTCAGCATCATCTATATCCGAAGTTTTCTAAGTGCGAATTCTGGCTTGACAGAGTGAGTTTTCTGGGCCATATTATATCACAGGACGGAGTTTCTGTGGATCCGAGCAAGATTCAGGTGGTCAGAGATTGGCCACAGCCGAAGAACGTACGTGAGGTGCGTGGATTTCTCGGATTGGCCGGTTATTATCGGAAGTTTATAGAGGGATTCTCGAAGATCGCACTTCCTCTGACACGATTGACTCGGAAGAACGAGAAGTTTGTATGGTCGTCTGCTTGTGATGACAGCTTTATGGAGTTAAAGTAGAGATTGACCACTGCCCCAGTACTGGCGCTACCTGATGAAGGTGTCAGATACAGTGTTTATTGTGATGCATCAGGAGTGGGACTCGGTTGTGTATTGATGCAGGAGGGTAGAGTTATTTCTTATGCTTCTCGGTAGTTGAAGCCGTACGAGCAGAATTACCCCACGCATGACCTCGAGTTAGCAGCTGTGGTCTTCGCACTGAAGATATGGAGGCATTATTTATATGGGCAGCAGTGCGAGATATTTTCCGACCACAAGAGTTTGAAGTACTTATTTACGCAGAAGGAGCTGAACATGCGACAGAGGCGATGGCTTGAGTTCGTCAATGATTACGATTTTGATATCAAGTACCACCTAGGAAAGGCGAACAAGGTGGCCGATGCATTGAGTAGAGTGCCTCTTGCGAGTCAGCCATCATTAGCAGCGATGTCAGTTACGCTGCGGTCTGAGATTGAGAGATTCGACGTGGAGATAGTGGCAGAGTTGTCTTATATGCTTGCCAACATTTCTCTCAGGCCAACTATTCTTGATCGTATACGCGAGGCTCAGCAGAGTGATTCGGAGTGTATGGAGCTTCGATCTAGTATGACATTGGGAGACTTGTCGGATTTCAATTTATCGGAGGATGGTATTCTGAAGTTCAGGCATAGGTGGTACGTGCCTAGCGACGAGGATCTGAAGAAGGAGATATTGGCCGAGGCACATTCCTCGGCATATTCTGTGCACCCGGGGAGTACCAAGATGTACCGGGATTTGAAACAACACTTCTGGTGGCCGAACATGAAGAGAGAGGTGGCCAAGTATGTCGAGACCTGTTTAGTTTGTCAACAGGTGAAGGCCGAGCACCAGAGGCCTGCCGGAACGTTATTGCCACTGCCGATTTCGGAGTGGAAGTGGGAGCAGATCTCCATGGATTTCATTGTGGGGCTCCCGAGGACTACGCGAGGCCATGACGGCATTTGGGTTATTGTGGACCGATTGACAAAGTCGGCTCACTTTTTGCCTGTGAAGATGACGTCTTCTATGGATCAGCTCGCAGAGCTCTATGTACAGGAGATTGTGAAGTTGCACGGAGTGCCGGTTTCTATTGTCTCGGATCGAGATCCGAGGTTTACATCGAAGTTCTGGAAGAGTTTGCATAGAGCTATGGGGACTCAGCTTAACTTCAGCACAGCGTTTCATCCTCAGACTGATGGTCAGACAGAGAGGACGAATCAGATTTTGGAGGATATGCTCAGAGCGTGTGTGCTTGAGTTTCAGGGATCGTGGAGCAGGTATTTGCCACTGATCGAGTTCTCGTACAACAACAGCTTCCAGGCTACTATCGGTATGGCTCCGTATGAAGCCTTATATGGTCGAAAGTGCAGATCTCCGCTGTATTGGGACGAGGTTGGCGAGGCCAGCGTCGTTGGACCTGAGATTCTGCAGCAGACGGAAGAGAAGATTGCCGTTATCCGACAGCGCATTGAGGTAGCTCAGAGCAGACAGAAGAGCTATGCTGACACCAGACGGAGAGAGCTAGAGTTCGAGGAAGGTGACGAGGTTTACCTTAAAGTTTCTCCGTTCAAAGGCGTTGCGAGATTCGGAAGGAGGGGTAAGTTAAACCCTCGATATGTGGGACCCTTTCCTATTCTGAAGAGGATCGGGAAGTTGGCGTACAGATTGCAGCTTCCGGCTTCTATGGAGGGTATCCACGACGTATTTCACGTATCTATGCTTCGGAAGTGCTTGCGCGATCCGTCGCATATCGTAGAGACTACAGAGATCGAGGTGCAGCCTACCTTGAGCTATGAGGTGAGGCCAGTACGTATTTTGGAGCATTCCATCAAGGTTCTACGCAACAAAGAAATTCCGCTAGTCAAAGTTCTATGGCGGAATCACGAGGTGGAAGAGGCTACCTGGGAGCGACAGCAGGATATGATGACTAAGTATCCTGATCTGTTTGTGTAATTTAATTTTGTGGACAAAATTCTGAATAAGGAGGGTAGAATGTAATATCCGGTTTGTACGGACCTTTGATTATATTATTTTTATATTATTAGTGGCATTTTTGGTAAATATATCAAATCAGGTCCGTTTCACAAAAAGAAAGCGTCATTACGATTCTAACGAATAATAAGAATTTTAAGGAATTTACGGAAATTTTCGGAGATCAAACACTATATTCCGAGTAAATACGCTTTTCGTAATGTAAGAGACGTTCTCGTAAAAATAGCAAACGAGGTCCAAATTGCAAACGGACGGTTTTAATAAATCCCAAATAGTAAGTTGGACTTGTTGGTGAAATAAGGAAATTTGGTGAACCCAAATCGTTGGACGATTAACGAAACGAAGGACGAAACTAATATATAAAACTTGAGAAGGGCAAAATGGTCATTTTAAGAAATCAATTTCATTATAAAGCAATTGCCTTAAACGATTTTCATTATCTGAAAATCGTTTTCCAGAGAACAAAGTTCTCTTTCTCCTCTGCGACTTCTCCTCTCGGCCGCGGCGATTCCTCAACGTTCCGACCTCCGATCTCCTCCGTTTCTCCTCCGTTCCTCGTCATTTCTTCTCCTCTCGCAACCCTCGGTATGTAGCTTCGGTCTCTGAGCATTTATTTTGAGTTTCGGTCCGATTAGGGTTAGGGTTTTCAGTTAGGGTTTTGATAAAAATGTCGAATTAGGGCTCGTAATTAATAGGTTAGCCGTAATTAAGTATATGTTGAACATATTGGACGAAGAAAAGTCAATTTGCGAAAAAGTTATAAATTGGTAAAATGTCGAGTTTTTAGAAAAAACTCGTAATTAGAGATTTCAGATTATAAAGCTTTAATTGACGTTCGCAATACTCTAAATAGCTAAGTGGAGAATTTAGGAGAATTCGTTAGTTAAGGATTTTTGTAATTTGGACGTTTATAAGTTAAATTGGGTTTAACGACAAATATCGTGTTTTACCTCAGACACGCGACTCCAGTGGACGAAGCTTGAGATCCAGCGCACTCAAGGTAAGTTCTCGTGACTTGCTTGACCGAAAGGTCTACACCATACTTCGTCGTCGTATCAAGGATCCTTGAGGGTTCCTTGTTTTACGTTGTTTAGGTTGGGTAGTTAGGTTAATTGTTTATAGGTTATGTTATATTGTCTGCTGATATGAACTGTTTGTTTACTTTCTGCTGATATGAACTGTTCATGCATCACGGTTTTCGAAAGTCATGAAAAGGAATTTCTGCACGTGTTTTTAAGAAAAGGAACGTATATCTGAAATGAAATCTGTAACAAAATCTGAATGAATAAACGTAATCTGTCTGTTTCTGGTCACGCGGGATGGGGCTCAGGCACGGCTGTGCGTGTTGCAAGCGTGTACCCCCCCTCTCTAGGTGGAAAGGGTAGTCCGACCGCTGGATGGGCCCTCTCCGCTTAGTGGGTAGAGGTTTCGGTGACAATTCTGTCTGTCTGTGACGTAATGAATCTGTAATATGTAATTCTGTATCTGTAATCTGAATCTGAGCATGATTTCTGAATGGCATACGCACGCATACATCTCCATTTACGTAGCTTACTGAGATTTCAATATCTTATATGTGTTTGTATGGTGTAGGTGATCTGCTAGGTGACGTAGATCCAGGTGAGGACGACGTTCCTCCTCCTGATGTCGGAGGCAGTTGATGGATGATGCTCGTGGGAGTGCGCTAAGTAGTCAAGGCGCGATATGACCCGTGGGGATGTATGTATGGACTCTGGGGTTATTTTGGGGTGTTTTGATCTGATAATTGTATAGAATATTTAGGTTGTTTGGATCTGGATAGGGGTTAGATAACGTTTTGGTAATTGTATGTAAAATGTTTTGGTATAAATTGTTTGATAAACGTTATGAAATGTTTAAGTTAAATGAAAATGTTTTGAAATGTTGTTTGTAGGTTGTTACGGATAGCTCGGTTTTTAGAGCTATCCACGCAGTTGGACTTCGCCAAGTCCGCCGCCATACTATCGAGTTTAGAACACGTTTATGAGGGATTGAATTCGTGAATTGATTGTGAATAGTGATGAGTAAAATGAATGGGATGTTAAAATGTGTATATTTGCTCTGTGGAATTGGATTCCAGAGAGGTGTTGTGTGAATATTTGCTCTCTGGAAATCGGATTCCAGAGAGCGAAGTCGCTGCTGTGTGCAGCAGCGAAGTCGCTGCACACTGTGCAGCGACCAGCGCCTGGTCGCTGCATAGGGCAGCGACCGTGCGCTGCCCCATTCACGAGGGCAGAATTCCGATTCTGCCCTCCCTTCTTTTGATTGTTTTAATTGTTTAATAATTAAATGTTTTAAGCTTTATTTAATTATTAAACGTTTTGTTTTAAATGTTTTAGAGGTCCGATTTCAATTCCGTTTTAAATTCTGATTGAGTTTCCGCTTAAGTATAAGTTTAATGTATAAAAAAAAAAAATAATAATAATAATAATACGGGAAATACGGGTACGGAACTAGGGGTGTTACAAGGGCCCTACACCGCAAGGGTATTAGGGAATCACTGAGATGTTAGCTTATTGACTATGACTTGTTATTTCCACGATATGAAGAAGTTATGTAAGTAAATGTAAAGTTACAGGATGTTCTACTTGTCCTTATGGTATGACTTTTCTCTATGAACCTCATGTCTATGCATCATGCCCACGTTTATGATTAAGTAGAGAACATGAAAAGTAAATGTAACCATGATTAAGTGCAGAACGGGGAAAAGACTATATTATGTATGACTCGCGAATTCTCCCACTGGTGGAGGCCGAGTTAATGATATGTATGACTCGCGAAATCTCCCACTGGTGGAGGCCGAGTAATGATATGTATGGCTCGCGAATTCTCCCACTGGGGAGGCCGAGTGATGTATCATGATTGCCGCGATAGGCAAATGATTATGTATGACTGCCGCGATAGGCAAATGACTATGCACCCCTGTCTTCCTCCCTCGTTCCCTGCCTTAATACATGTTATGTAAATGATAAAGATGAACATGAATGAAGAATGGTTTATGAATTATGTCCCTTTAAATTGTGTACTCATGTATATCTGTCAGCATGCATTCCTTACTAAGCATTAGGCTTATAGTTAAACCTTATGGTGTAGGTGAAGAAGGTTCAGGTGAGGATGTTATGTTCAAAGAGGATGCTTAAGGCTGGTTGCTGGAGGATGCTCAAGGTGACAGTGCGGGACTGGAGAGGCGATTTATGACCCCTGGTTTAAACTCTTATGTTACAGTATGTTAAAGGATATGGTAGTTTAAGTAGGATGAGATTATTTTAAAACGTTGAGCTTGAAACTGTCTAGTGGATCACTGAGTCAGGGAATGATTATGTAGATTTATGAATGATCTGTTGCTTAAGTCTTCCGCTATATGCGTTTGGATGAGTTGTGTTTTCTTCCAGTTGAAAGGAGTCCTTTGATGATTTAGTGTTCTCTACCGTAAGACGGAAGCTGGATGGGGCAATCTTCCGGCTGACGTCATCGGCAGATGCTGAATGTTAGAGTTTGATGGTTTAGTCTTCCGGCTGACGTCATCGGCAGATGCCGAAGGTTAATTGTTTGACGGTTTAGTCTTCCGGCTGACGTCATCGGCAGATGCCGAAGGTTAATTGTTTGACGGTTTAGTCTTCCGGCTGACGTCATCGGCAGATGCCGAATGTTAGAGTTTGATGGTTTAGTCTTCCGGCTGACGTCATCGGCAGATGCCGAAGGAACAGTTGATGATGGTTTAGTCTTCCGGATGACGTCACCGGAAGACGAAAAATGTGTTTTGTCGATTAGCGACCGGATGATGTTTTAATTTAGCACGTGAGACCTACGTGTCCACCGGAAGATGTCTCCTTTTAGGCGATGTTAAGCGAGTCACGCGTAATGCACGTGATGACCGGACGACTAAATTTCTGAGGGTTGTCAACGCATGCAACCCATGCAAACCCGAGTGGTATTATGTTAAGAGAATTGAGGGCATCTCCTCTTTTCCCGGAATTGTCAGGAAACCAATGACCGAGTCTAGTCGCTCGACTCTGTGAAAGTTTGAGCCGACGAGGTGTGGGAAGTCGGGCACGAGAGGGTTCGTTTTCCTAAATGGTTCTGCGTCTCGATTACCAGTTTAGAAAATAAAAAAAAAATATATGTATAATGTGAAAGTCTGTTGTGAGATAGTAAGTGAATGTAATAATAGTAAAAGTCAGGCAAACGGTAAATGAAAGAATATGAATACGTGACGGCTCCTGGCCGGGGTCGTTACAATTGTGGTATCAAAGCAAAACCAGGTTCTAAAACCGATTCTGCAGACTGCCTTCCAGCACTGACTGTCACTTGAGCACACCTCAGCAACTGTAAGTGTTTATGATTTCATGTATGTCATTAAGTTAAATTATGTCTGAAATGATTTGTCTAGGAATCCCAAGATGGTTAGAGGTCAACAGAGAGAGAGCAATGAGGATAGCAATGCTATTGCTCAGTTGACTGAGTTGGTCATGCGCCAATCTCACCAGATAGAACGACTGATGACAGCTAGGGAAGAACAAGGCAACTCCAGCACTAACGCAACTCATGATCATGGGGGTGAGCGCTTTCACCGGCTTCGACCCCCGGTGTTTAATGGGTATGTTTCAGATCCTATTCACGCTGAGGAGTGGATCCGAAAGATTGAAGACATGTTTAAGTATGCAAAGGTTGACGAAGGGGATAAGGTCACCTATGCTGTCTTCCATTTGGAGTTAAGTGCAAGGCATTGGTGGGACTCGATCCAAAGCACCGCTAATGCCGAAGCTATGACCTGGGGGATGTTCAAGACTGCCTTCTTTGACAAGTACTTCAATAGGACTGTTCGGGCCAATAAGAAGAAGGAGTTCATGAATCTACGACAAACTGGCTCTGTGACGGATTATATATGTGAATTTGATGCTTTATCACGGTTTGCTCCCCGTATGATTGAGGATGAGGAAGATAAGATTTACCAGTTTGTTCAGGGACTGAAGCCAAGTCTGTACATGAAAGTGAAGACTGCCGGGATACATAATGTACCTTATGGTGAAGTGACGGCTAAGGCCTTGGAGCTAGAAGAGGCAGAGATGACAGCATATGCACAGCGCGAACAGCCAAAGAAACTCATGAAGGACACACAGCCGCCACCACGTCAGAACAAAGGTTGGCAGCCACGACAGAACAGGGGACCACAGCAACAACAGCATGGAATGAAGAGGCCCCCGACCAGAATGATGACCAGGGAAAAGGAAAGAGACCTCTGGCGCCCCTATGCCCTACATGTCAGAGGAACCACCCTGGTGAGTGCAAGCTGCTTTCTGGCCGGTGTTTCAGGTGTGATAAGACCGGACACATGGTCAGAGATTGCCCCATGCCGCCAGACCCGAACCGTGCAAGGGTTGTACCCAGAGTGTATGCGTTGATGGAAGATGAGGGAGCTGTTCAGCATACAGTCATATCAGGTACCATCATGATCTGCGGTTTTGCTGCTTATACACTTATTGATACAGGGGCCACACACTCGTTATATCAACCTTGTTTGTATGCAAACATAGCATAGGACCCTCACCAGCTGAAAGGTTATATAGTGTTGTGTTGCCATCAGGGAAGTCCCTACATTCAGAGCAGATTGTTAAGGGTGACGTCGTGTCCTTAGGGGATAGAATCTCTATGCGTAATTAATGGTGGGCGTAATTAAGTATAGTTGAAATTGGGACGAAGAAAAGTCAATTTGCGAAAAAGTTATAAATTGGTAAAATGTCGAGTTTTTAGAAAAAACTCGTAATTAGAGATTTCGGATTATAAAGCTTTAATGACGTTCGCAATACTCTAATAGCTAAGTGGAGAATTTAGGAGAATTCGTTAGTTAAGGATTTTTGTAATTTGGACGTTTATAAGTTAAATTGGGTTTACGACAAATATCGTGTTTTACCTCAGACACGCGACTCCAGTGGACGAAGCTTGAGATCCAGCGCACTCAAGGTATGTTCTCGTGACTTGCTTGACCGAAAGGTCTACACCATACTTCGTCGTCGTATCAAGGATCCTTGAGGGTTCCTTGTTTTACGTGTTTAGGTGGGTAGTTAGGTTAATTGTTTATAGGTTATGTTATATTGTCTGCTGATATGAACTGTTTGTTTACTTTCCGCTGATATGAACTGTTCATGCATCACGGTTTTTGAAAGTCATGAAAAGGAATTTCTGCACGTGTTTTTAAGAAAAGGAACGTATATCTGAAATGAAATCTGTAACGAAATCTGAATGAATAAACGTAATCTGTCTGTTTCTGGTCACGCGGGATGGGGCTCAGGCACGGCTGTGCGTTGTTGCAAGCGTGTACCCCCCCTCTCTAGGTGGAAAGGGTAGTCCGACCGCTGGATGGGCCCTCTCCGCTTAGTGGTAGAGGTTTCGGTGACCAATTCTGTCTGTCTGTGACGTAATGAATCTGTAATCTGTAATTCTGTATCTGTAATCTGAATCTGAGCATGATTTCTGAATGGCATACGCACGCATACATCTGCATTTACGTAGCTTACTGAGATTTCAATATCTCATATGTGTCTGTATGGTGTAGGTGATCTGCTAGGGACGTAGATCCAGGTGAGGACGACGTTCCTCCTCCTGATGTCGGAGGCAGTTGATGGATGATGCTCGTGGGAGTGCGCTGAGTAGTCAAGGCGCGATATGACCCGTGGGGATGTATGTATGGACTCTGGGGTTATTTTAGGGTGTTTTGATCTGATAATTGTATAGAATATTTAGGTGTTTGGATCTGGATAGGGGTTAGATAACATTTTGGTAATTGTATGTAAAATGTTTTGGTATAAACTGTTTTGATAACGTTATGAAATGTTTTGGTTTAAATGTTTAAGTTAAATGAAAATGTTTTGAACTGTTGTTTGTAGGTTGTTACGGATAGCTCGGTTTTTAGAGCTATCCACGCAGTTGGACTTCGCCAAGTCCGCCGCCATACTATCGAGTTTAGAACACGTTTATGAGGGATTGAATTCGTGAATTGATTGTGAATAGTGATGAGTAAAATGAATGGGATGTTAAAATGTGTATATTTGCTCTCTGGAATTGGATTCCAGAGAGGTGTTGTGTGAATATTTGCTCTCTGGAAACCGGATTCCAGAGAGCGAAGTCGCTGCTGTGTGCAGCAGCGAAGTCGCTGCACACTGTGCAGCGACTGGTCGCTGCTGTGTGCAGCGATCAGTCGCTGCACACATTGCAGCGACTGGTCGCTGCACACAATGCAGAGACCAGCGCCTGGTCGCTGCACACAATGCAGAGACCAGCGCCTGGTCGCTGCATTAGGGCAGCGACCGTGCGCTGCCCCATTCACGAGGGCAGAATTCCGATTCTGCCCTCCCTTCTTTTGATTGTTTTAATTGTTAATAATTAAATGTTTTAAGCTTTATTCAATTATTAAACGTTTTGTTTTAAATGTTTTAGAGGTCCGATTTCAATTCCGTTTTAAATTCTGATTGAGTTTCGCTTAAGTATAAGTTTAATGTATAAAAAAAAAAAAATAATAATAATAATAATACGGGAAATACGGGTACGGAACTAGGGGTGTTACATTTATGGTATCAGAGCCACCGGGTTTTAAAATCGATTCTGTAGACTGCTCGACTGCACAGCCACTACGCGGACATCCTTCATCAACTGTAAGTCTGTTTATAGCTTTATTTGATTTTGTTTCTTAGGATTATCTGTTAATTGTTTAGGCTTTATACATTATGACTCGAGGATGGGATCCGAGAGATGACGCGCTAGATCGATTTACGAAATTTCTGGACCGTCAGGCCCAGCATATAGACCTACAAGCTCAACTTATAGCTAGGCAATCTCATCAGATCGAGATATTGACAAACCGGGAAAGCCTAAGGACCCAAGGTGTGGTCACTCCCAATAATCGTGGTACGAAGAGGATGAGCAGGGAGGAAACTAAACAAAGCCGACACAAGCGCGTACAAGGAACTTATCAGAAGCCTCTGTGTCCCGAATGCCAGAAGAAGCACTACGGTGATTGTCTGACGCGTACCAATAGGTGTTATCGATGTGGGGAAGCTGGCCACTATATCATGAATTGTCCATATTGAACCGAAATCAACCAGGCAACGATCGAGGGAAAGGCAAGCTGGTACAAGGGGCTTCTCAGTTGCCTCTTTGTCCTAAATGCCAGAGAGAGCACAGGGGACAGTGCAGAGTAGGTACGAACGTGTGCTATTGGTGTGGAGAACCAGGCCATTTGTTAAAGACTGTCCGAATCAGGGTCGAGATCAACATAGCAGAGATCAAAGAAAAGTTGTACCGAGAGTCTTTGCATTCATCGAGCTTGACAGCGCCGACGATGGAGCCCAACCTTCTACAATTGCAGGTATTATTTAATTACCTGTGCAACGATATGCATATGATAGATAAAATATTTAGATCTGAAATTAGTAAGGAAGAGAATAATTGGTGAGTAAGAAGAATTACTAGGCGAGCCTCGAAGAGAAGATAGTAGGATACACATATAACAATGAACACCATACAGAAATATAATTATACATTAGTAAGATTAGTTCGATTAATCAATGGAGTTGAGGACTCAGCTCGACGAATTGTTAGAGAAGGGTTTCATCTGACCCAGTGTATCACCCTGGGGTGCGCCCGTTATGTTTGTTAAAAAAAAAAAAAAAAAAAGACGGGACCCTCAGGATGTGTATCGATTACGGGGAGCTGAATAAGCTCACGGTGAAGAATAAGTACCCACTGCCTCGGATTGACGACTTATTTGATCAGCTATAGGGTGCCCGAGTATTTTCCAGGATTGATCTACGCTCGGGTTACAATCAGCTGAAGGTCCGGATGGGTGATATACCGAAGACGGCGTTCCGAACGAGGTATGGGCATTATGAGTTCCTTGTCATGTCTTTTGGACTCATTAATGCTCCTGCAGCGTTCTGGATAAGTTCGTTGTGGTGTTTATCGACGACATCTTGATTTACTCTAAGACGAAGGAAGAGCACGAGGACCATCTGAGGATAGTTCTGAGCACGTTATGTCAGCATCATCTATATCCGAAGTTTTCTAAGTGCGAATTCTGGCTTGACAGAGTGAGTTTTCTGGGCCATATTATATCACAGGACGGAGTTTCTGTGGATCCGAGCAAGATTCAGGTGGTCAGAGATTGGCCACAGCCGAAGAACGTACGTGAGGTGCGTGGATTTCTCGGATTGGCCGGTTATTATCGGAAGTTTATAGAGGGATTCTCGAAGATCGCACTTCCTCTGACACGATGACTCGGAAGAACGAGAAGTTTGTATGGTCGTCTGCTTGTGATGACAGCTTTATGGAGTTAAAGTAGAGATTGACCACTGCCCCAGTACTGGCGCTACCTGATGAAGGTGTCAGATACAGTGTTTATTGTGATGCATCAGGAGTGGGACTCGGTTGTGTATTGATGCAGGAGGGTAGAGTTATTTCTTATGCTTCTCGGTAGTTGAAGCCGTACGAGCAGAATTACCCCACGCACGACCTCGAGTTAGCAGCTGTGGTCTTCGCACTGAAGATATGGAGGCATTATTTATATGGGCAGCAGTGCGAGATATTTTCCGACCACAAGAGTTTGAAGTACTTATTTACGCAGAAGGAGCTGAACATGCGACAGAGGCGATGGCTTGAGTTCGTCAATGATTACGATTTTGATATCAAGTACCACCTAGGAAAGGCGAACAAGGTGGCCGATGCATTGAGTAGAGTGCCTCTTGCGAGTCAGCCATCATTAGCAGCGATGTCAGTTACGCTGCGGTCTGAGATTGAGAGATTCGACGTGGAGATAGTGGCAGAGTTGTCTTATATGCTTGCCAACATTTCTCTCAGGCCAACTATTCTTGATCGTATACGCGAGGCTCAGCAGAGTGATTCGGAGTGTATGGAGCTTCGATCTAGTATGACATTGGGAGACTTGTCGGATTTCAATTTATCGGAGGATGGTATTCTGAAGTTCAGGCATAGGTGGTACGTGCCTAGCGACGAGGATCTGAAGAAGGAGATATTGGCCGAGGCACATTCCTCGGCATATTCTGTGCACCCGGGGAGTACCAAGATGTACCGGGATTTGAAACAACACTTCTGGTGGCCGAACATGAAGAGAGAGGTGGCCAAGTATGTCGAGACCTGTTTAGTTTGTCAACAGGTGAAGGCCGAGCACCAGAGGCCTGCCGGAACGTTATTGCCACTGCCGATTTCGGAGTGGAAGTGGGAGCAGATCTCCATGGATTTCATTGTGGGGCTCCCGAGGACTACGCGAGGCCATGACGGCATTTGGGTTATTGTGGACCGATTGACAAAGTCGGCTCACTTTTTGCCTGTGAAGATGACGTCTTCTATGGATCAGCTCGCAGAGCTCTATGTACAGGAGATTGTGAAGTTGCACGGAGTGCCGGTTTCTATTGTCTCGGATCGAGATCCGAGGTTTACATCGAAGTTCTGGAAGAGTTTGCATAGAGCTATGGGGACTCAGCTTAACTTCAGCACAGCGTTTCATCCTCAGACTGATGGTCAGACAGAGAGGACGAATCAGATTTTGGAGGATATGCTCAGAGCGTGTGTGCTTGAGTTTCAGGGATCGTGGAGCAGGTATTTGCCACTGATCGAGTTCTCGTACAACAACAGCTTCCAGGCTACTATCGGTATGGCTCCGTATGAAGCCTTATATGGTCGAAAGTGCAGATCTCCGCTGTATTGGGACGAGGTTGGCGAGGCCAGCGTCGTTGGACCTGAGATTCTGCAGCAGACGGAAGAGAAGATTGCCGTTATCCGACAGCGCATTGAGGTAGCTCAGAGCAGACAGAAGAGCTATGCTGACACCAGACGGAGAGAGCTAGAGTTCGAGGAAGGTGACGAGGTTTACCTTAAAGTTTCTCCGTTCAAAGGCGTTGCGAGATTCGGAAGGAGGGGTAAGTTAAACCCTCGATATGTGGGACCCTTTCCTATTCTGAAGAGGATCGGGAAGTTGGCGTACAGATTGCAGCTTCCGGCTTCTATGGAGGGTATCCACGACGTATTTCACGTATCTATGCTTCGGAAGTGCTTGCGCGATCCGTCGCATATCGTAGAGACTACAGAGATCGAGGTGCAGCCTACCTTGAGCTATGAGGTGAGGCCAGTACGTATTTTGGAGCATTCCATCAAGGTTCTACGCAACAAAGAAATTCCGCTAGTCAAAGTTCTATGGCGGAATCACGAGGTGGAAGAGGCTACCTGGGAGCGACAGCAGGATATGATGACTAAGTATCCTGATCTGTTTGTGTAATTTAATTTTGTGGACAAAATTCTGAATAAGGAGGGTAGAATGTAATATCCGGTTTGTACGGACCTTTGATTATATTATTTTTATATTATTAGTGGCATTTTTGGTAAATATATCAAATCAGGTCCGTTTCACAAAAAGAAAGCGTCATTACGATTCTAACGAATAATAAGAATTTTAAGGAATTTACGGAAATTTTCGGAGATCAAACACTATATTCCGAGTAAATACGCTTTTCGTAATGTAAGAGACGTTCTCGTAAAAATAGCAAACGAGGTCCAAATTGCAAACGGACGGTTTTAATAAATCCCAAATAGTAAGTTGGACTTGTGGTGAAATAAGGAAATTTGGTGAACCCAAATCGTTGGACGATTAACGAAACGAAGGACGAAACTAATATATAAAACTTGAGAAGGGCAAAATGGTCATTTTAAGAAATCAATTTCATTATAAAGCAATTGCCTTAACGATTTTCATTATCTGAAAATCGTTTTCCAGAGAACAAAGTTCTCTTTCTCCTCTGCGACTTCTCCTCTCGGCCGCGGCGATTCCTCAACGTTCCGACCTCCGATCTCCTCCGTTTCTCCTCCGTTCCTCGTCATTTCTTCTCCTCTCGCAACCCTCGGTATGTAGCTTCGGTCTCTGAGCATTTATTTTGAGTTTCGGTCCGATTAGGGTTAGGGTTTTCAGTTAGGGTTTTGATAAAAATGTCGAATTAGGGCTCGTAATTAATAGGTTAGCCGTAATTAAGTATATGTTGAACATATTGGACGAAGAAAAGTCAATTTGCGAAAAAGTTATAAATTGGTAAAATGTCGAGTTTTTAGAAAAAACTCGTAATTAGAGATTTCAGATTATAAAGCTTTAATTGACGTTCGCAATACTCTAAATAGCTAAGTGGAGAATTTAGGAGAATTCGTTAGTTAAGGATTTTTGTAATTTGGACGTTTATAAGTTAAATTGGGTTTAACGACAAATATCGTGTTTTACCTCAGACACGCGACTCCAGTGGACGAAGCTTGAGATCCAGCGCACTCAAGGTAAGTTCTCGTGACTTGCTTGACCGAAAGGTCTACACCATACTTCGTCGTCGTATCAAGGATCCTTGAGGGTTCCTTGTTTTACGTTGTTTAGGTTGGGTAGTTAGGTTAATTGTTTATAGGTTATGTTATATTGTCTGCTGATATGAACTGTTTGTTTACTTTCTGCTGATATGAACTGTTCATGCATCACGGTTTTCGAAAGTCATGAAAAGGAATTTCTGCACGTGTTTTTAAGAAAAGGAACGTATATCTGAAATGAAATCTGTAACAAAATCTGAATGAATAAACGTAATCTGTCTGTTTCTGGTCACGCGGGATGGGGCTCAGGCACGGCTGTGCGTGTTGCAAGCGTGTACCCCCCCTCTCTAGGTGGAAAGGGTAGTCCGACCGCTGGATGGGCCCTCTCCGCTTAGTGGGTAGAGGTTTCGGTGACAATTCTGTCTGTCTGTGACGTAATGAATCTGTAATATGTAATTCTGTATCTGTAATCTGAATCTGAGCATGATTTCTGAATGGCATACGCACGCATACATCTGCATTTACGTAGCTTACTGAGATTTCAATATCTTATATGTGTTTGTATGGTGTAGGTGATCTGCTAGGTGACGTAGATCCAGGTGAGGACGACGTTCCTCCTCCTGATGTCGGAGGCAGTTGATGGATGATGCTCGTGGGAGTGCGCTAAGTAGTCAAGGCGCGATATGACCCGTGGGGATGTATGTATGGACTCTGGGGTTATTTTGGGGTGTTTTGATCTGATAATTGTATAGAATATTTAGGTTGTTTGGATCTGGATAGGGGTTAGATAACGTTTTGGTAATTGTATGTAAAATGTTTTGGTATAAATTGTTTTGATAAACGTTATGAAATGTTTAAGTTAAATGAAAATGTTTTGAAATGTTGTTTGTAGGTTGTTACGGATAGCTCGGTTTTTAGAGCTATCCACGCAGTTGGACTTCGCCAAGTCCGCCGCCATACTATCGAGTTTAGAACACGTTTATGAGGGATTGAATTCGTGAATTGATTGTGAATAGTGATGAGTAAAATGAATGGGATGTTAAAATGTGTATATTTGCTCTGTGGAATTGGATTCCAGAGAGGTGTTGTGTGAATATTTGCTCTCTGGAAATCGGATTCCAGAGAGCGAAGTCGCTGCTGTGTGCAGCAGCGAAGTCGCTGCACACTGTGCAGCGACCAGCGCCTGGTCGCTGCATAGGGCAGCGACCGTGCGCTGCCCCATTCACGAGGGCAGAATTCCGATTCTGCCCTCCCTTCTTTGATTGTTTTAATTGTTTAATAATTAAATGTTTTAAGCTTTATTTAATTATTAAACGTTTTGTTTTAAATGTTTTAGAGGTCCGATTTCAATTCCGTTTTAAATTCTGATTGAGTTTCCGCTTAAGTATAAGTTTAATGTATAAAAAAAAAAAATAATAATAATAATAATACGGGAAATACGGGTACGGAACTAGGGGTGTTACAAGGGCCCTACACCGCAAGGGTATTAGGGAATCACTGAGATGTTAGCTTATTGACTATGACTTGTTATTTCCACGATATGAAGAAGTTATGTAAGTAAATGTAAAGTTACAGGATGTTCTACTTGTCCTTATGGTATGACTTTTCTCTATGAACCTCATGTCTATGCATCATGCCCACGTTTATGATTAAGTAGAGAACATGAAAAGTAAATGTAACCATGATTAAGTGCAGAACGGGGAAAAGACTATATTATGTATGACTCGCGAATTCTCCCACTGGTGGAGGCCGAGTTAATGATATGTATGACTCGCGAAATCTCCCACTGGTGGAGGCCGAGTAATGATATGTATGGCTCGCGAATTCTCCCACTGGGGAGGCCGAGTGATGTATCATGATTGCCGCGATAGGCAAATGATTATGTATGACTGCCGCGATAGGCAAATGACTATGCACCCCTGTCTTCCTCCCTCGTTCCCTGCCTTAATACATGTTATGTAAATGATAAAGATGAACATGAATGAAGAATGGTTTATGAATTATGTCCCTTTAAATTGTGTACTCATGTATATCTGTCAGCATGCATTCCTTACTAAGCATTAGGCTTATAGTTAAACCTTATGGTGTAGGTGAAGAAGGTTCAGGTGAGGATGTTATGTTCAAAGAGGATGCTTAAGGCTGGTTGCTGGAGGATGCTCAAGGTGACAGTGCGGGACTGGAGAGGCGATTTATGACCCCTGGTTTAAACTCTTATGTTACAGTATGTTAAAGGATATGGTAGTTTAAGTAGGATGAGATTATTTTAAAACGTTGAGCTTGAAACTGTCTAGTGGATCACTGAGTCAGGGAATGATTATGTAGATTTATGAATGATCTGTTGCTTAAGTCTTCCGCTATATGCGTTTGGATGAGTTGTGTTTTCTTCCAGTTGAAAGGAGTCCTTTGATGATTTAGTGTTCTCTACCGTAAGACGGAAGCTGGATGGGGCAATCTTCCGGCTGACGTCATCGGCAGATGCTGAATGTTAGAGTTTGATGGTTTAGTCTTCCGGCTGACGTCATCGGCAGATGCCGAAGGTTAATTGTTTGACGGTTTAGTCTTCCGGCTGACGTCATCGGCAGATGCCGAAGGTTAATTGTTTGACGGTTTAGTCTTCCGGCTGACGTCATCGGCAGATGCCGAATGTTAGAGTTTGATGGTTTAGTCTTCCGGCTGACGTCATCGGCAGATGCCGAAGGAACAGTTGATGATGGTTTAGTCTTCCGGATGACGTCACCGGAAGACGAAAAATGTGTTTTGTCGATTAGCGACCGGATGATGTTTTAATTTAGCACGTGAGACCTACGTGTCCACCGGAAGATGTCTCCTTTTAGGCGATGTTAAGCGAGTCACGCGTAATGCACGTGATGACCGGACGACTAAATTTCTGAGGGTTGTCAACGCATGCAACCCATGCAAACCCGAGTGGTATTATGTTAAGAGAATTGAGGGCATCTCCTCTTTTCCCGGAATTGTCAGGAAACCAATGACCGAGTCTAGTCGCTCGACTCTGTGAAAGTTTGAGCCGACGAGGTGTGGGAAGTCGGGCACGAGAGGGTTCGTTTTCCTAAATGGTTCTGCGTCTCGATTACCAGTTTAGAAAATAAAAAAAAATATATGTATAATGTGAAAGTCTGTTGTGAGATAGTAAGTGAATGTAATAATAGTAAAAGTCAGGCAAACGGTAAATGAAAGAATATGAATACGTGACGGCTCCTGGCCGGGGTCGTTACAATTGTGGTATCAAAGCAAAACCAGGTTCTAAAACCGATTCTGCAGACTGCCTTCCAGCACTGACTGTCACTTGAGCACACCTCAGCAACTGTAAGTGTTTATGATTTCATGTATGTCATTAAGTTAAATTATGTCTGAAATGATTTGTCTAGGAATCCCAAGATGGTTAGAGGTCAACAGAGAGAGAGCAATGAGGATAGCAATGCTATTGCTCAGTTGACTGAGTTGGTCATGCGCCAATCTCACCAGATAGAACGACTGATGACAGCTAGGGAAGAACAAGGCAACTCCAGCACTAACGCAACTCATGATCATGGGGGTGAGCGCTTTCACCGGCTTCGACCCCCGGTGTTTAATGGGTATGTTTCAGATCCTATTCACGCTGAGGAGTGGATCCGAAAGATTGAAGACATGTTTAAGTATGCAAAGGTTGACGAAGGGGATAAGGTCACCTATGCTGTCTTCCATTTGGAGTTAAGTGCAAGGCATTGGTGGGACTCGATCCAAAGCACCGCTAATGCCGAAGCTATGACCTGGGGGATGTTCAAGACTGCCTTCTTTGACAAGTACTTCAATAGGACTGTTCGGGCCAATAAGAAGAAGGAGTTCATGAATCTACGACAAACTGGCTCTGTGACGGATTATATATGTGAATTTGATGCTTTATCACGGTTTGCTCCCCGTATGATTGAGGATGAGGAAGATAAGATTTACCAGTTTGTTCAGGGACTGAAGCCAAGTCTGTACATGAAAGTGAAGACTGCCGGGATACATAATGTACCTTATGGTGAAGTGACGGCTAAGGCCTTGGAGCTAGAAGAGGCAGAGATGACAGCATATGCACAGCGCGAACAGCCAAAGAAACTCATGAAGGACACACAGCCGCCACCACGTCAGAACAAAGGTTGGCAGCCACGACAGAACAGGGGACCACAGCAACAACAGCATGGAATGAAGAGGCCCCCCGACCAGAATGATGACCAGGGAAAAGGAAAGAGACCTCTGGCGCCCCTATGCCCTACATGTCAGAGGAACCACCCTGGTGAGTGCAAGCTGCTTTCTGGCCGGTGTTTCAGGTGTGATAAGACCGGACACATGGTCAGAGATTGCCCCATGCCGCCAGACCCGAACCGTGCAAGGGTTGTACCCAGAGTGTATGCGTTGATGGAAGATGAGGGAGCTGTTCAGCATACAGTCATATCAGGTACCATCATGATCTGCGGTTTTGCTGCTTATACACTTATTGATACAGGGGCCACACACTCGTTTATATCAACCTTGTTTGTATGCAAACATAGCATAGGACCCTCACCAGCTGAAAGGTTATATAGTGTTGTGTTGCCATCAGGGAAGTCCCTACATTCAGAGCAGATTGTTAAGGGTGACGTCGTGTCCTTAGGGGATAAGAATCTCTATGCGGAATTAATCGTCATTAACATAAAAGGGTATGAAGTGATATTAGGAATGGATTGGTTATTTAGACATCATGCTACGATAAGTTGTCGATCTAGAATAGTTGATTTTAGACCCCCAAATGATAACCATTATTCCTTCCAAGCTATTCCTAAAATAAGTAAGATACCAATTATATCCTCACTAGAAATATACCGAATGCTGAGATGTGGTTGTGAGAGCTACCTGGCTAGTGTAATAGATGACCGGGTGAAGAATAAAATTGAGCTTCAGGATATTCCTATAGTCCGAGAGTTTCCCGAGGCATTCTTAGATGATTTACCGGGTATACCACCCGATAGAGAGATAGAGTTTGTAATTGACACATACCCCGAGGCATCACCTGTATCTAAGAATCCTTACCGTATGGCACCTGTTGAGTTGAAAGAATTGAAGGTTCAACTGCAGGAATTGGTTGACAAGGGATTTATTCGCCCCAGCAGTTCTCCTTGGGGTGCACCAGTCTTATTTGTAAGGAAGAAGGATGGTTCTCTTAGAATGTGCATAGACTATAGGGAACTAAATAAGTTGACAATCAAGAATAGGTACCCCTTACCTAGGATTGATGACTTGTTTGACCAATTGCAAGGAGCCAAGGTATTTTCGAAGATAGATCTACGTTCGGGTTATTACCAACTGAAGGTTAAAGAAGGAGATATACCAAAGACAGCCTTCAAAACCCGCTATTGTCATTATGAGTTCTTAGTCATGTCGTTTGGGTTGACAAACGCCCCTGCAGCCTTCATGGATTTAATGAACCGTGTGTTTCGTGAGTATTTGGATAAGTTTGTGATTGTGTTCATAGATGATATCTTGATATACTCTCGAACTGTGGCCGACCATGAAGAACATTTGAAAGTAGTTTTGACGACATTGAAGGAGCATCAACTTTACGCCAAACTGTCTAAGTGTGAGTTTTGGTTAGATAAGGTTAATTTCCTTGGCCATGTAGTTTCTGCTAATGGCATATCTGTGGACCCGACCAAAATTCAGGCAGTAAAGGATTGGCCTCAACCTAAGAATGCCAGCGAAGTCCGCAGCTTCCTTGGACTGGCAGGCTATTACAGGAAGTTTATCAAGGGATTTTCCATGATAGCTAAACCCCTGACAGGTTTGACAAAGAAGGACATTAAGTATTCTTGGACTGAAGCCTGTGAAGACAGCTTCCAGACGTTAAAACTGAAGTTAACAACAGCCCCTGTATTGACCCTCCCAACTGAAGAGGGAAAATTTAGTGTTTACTGTGATGCGTCTAAAGTTGGTTTAGGTTGTGTTTTGATGCAAGAGGGTAAAGTTATAGCGTATGCTTCTAGGCAGCTAAAGAGTTACGAGCAAAATTACCCCACTCATGATCTAGAATTAGCTGCTGTTGTTTTCGCCTTGAAGATTTGGAGACACTACTTATATGGACAGCAATGTGAGGTGTTCTCTGACCACAAAAGTCTAAAGTACCTCTTCACACAGAAGGAATTGAACATGAGACAGAGACGTTGGTTGGAGTTTGTCAAGGATTACGACTTTGAAATCAAGTATCACCCCGGGAAAGCTAACTCTGTAGCTGATGCGTTGAGTAGGATGTCAACAACAATGCAGCCCGTGGTTTCAACCATGTCTACACCCTTAAGAACAGAAGTTCAGAAATTTGACTTGGAGATAGTTCCAGAGTTATCAGTCTTGCTCGCTGAGTTAACCATTCAACCAACAATTTTGGAAAAGATCAAGGATGCACAACAGAAGGATTCAGTGAAAAATATCAGCATGATGGATAAGTTGAAGGACACCACCTCCGAGTTCAGTCTCTCAAAGGATGGGATCCTGAGGTTTAGAAATCGGTGGTGCATTCCTAATGATGTGGAATTGCGTAAGTTGATCTTGGCTGAGGCGCACTCCTCTTCCTTTTCTGTACATCCTGGCTGCACCAAGATGTACCGAGACCTGAAGTTACAGTACTGGTGGCCTAACCTAAAAAGGGATGTTGCTAAGTATGTAGAGTCCTGTTTAGTATGCCAACAAGTCAAGGCCGAGAACCAACGTCCAGGAGGTACTCTTCAGCCGTTGCCTATTCCCGAATGGAAGTGGGAACATATAGCTATGGATTTTGTTGTAGGACTACCTAAGACGACAAAAGGACATGACTGTATTTGGGTTGTGGTGGATAGACTGACGAAATCAGCCCATTTCTTACCTGTAAGGACCACCTATACGATGGACCAATTTGCTGATCTTTATGTTCAGGAAATTATTAGGTTGCATGGAATCCCGGTATCTATTGTTTCTGACCGTGACCCCAGGTTTACCTCTCGATTCTGGAAAAGTTTGCAAGGTACATTAGGTACAAAGTTATCTTTCAGCACAGCTTTTCACCCACAGACCGATGGCCAATCAGAAAGGACGATTCAAATACTCGAAGATATGTTGAGAGCATGTGTACTTGACTTTCAGACAACTTGGAGTAGACATTTACCGCTAGTTGAATTCTCCTACAATAACAGTTATCAGTCCACCATCGGTATGGCACCATATGAAGCTCTGTATGGTAGGAAATGTAGGTCACCTCTTTACTGGGACGAGGTTGGGGAAACAAAACTTCTTGGACCTGATATTTTGCAGCAAATGTCAGATAAGATTGCAACTATTCGGAAAAGAATGATGACTGCACAAAGCCGGCAGAAGTGTTATGCAGATCGAAGGAGAAGGGAACTCGAGTTTGCAGTAGGAGATGAAGTATTCTTAAAGGTGTCACCATTTAAAGGAGTCTTAAGATTTGGCAAGAAGGGAAAACTTAATCCGAGATTTATTGGACCCTTCCCTGTCTTGGCAAAAGTTGGAAGTACAGCTTACAGACTGCAACTGCCTCCATCATTGGATAAAGTTCATAATGTCTTCCATGTGTCAATGTTAAGGAAGTGTATGCGTGATCCGATGCAGGTCATCCAGCCATCGGATATTGGTTTAGAGCCGACACTGGAGTATGAAGAGAAACCAATACAGATTTTGGAATATGCAGTCAAGACTCTGAGAAACAAAGAGATCCCATTGGTGAAAGTTTTATGGACAAATCACGGCATTGAAGAAGCCACATGGGAAAGACAGCAGGAGATGTTGGACAAATATCCTAAGTTATTTGCTTGAGCAATTTTCGAGGACGAAAATTTTGTTTAAGAAGGGGTGGATGTAACACCCGACATTTCGGCCAGGTGATTTTCTGACCATTTTCATTGTCACCCTCTTATTTAACCGTTATGATTTAAATTTAATGTTAAAACAAATTTATTACAAGTTGAGTAAAACTAGGTTAGGTGGCAGTTTTGTAATTAGAATCGATGGATTTAGTATAAATAGGAAATGGAAACCTTAAATCTCATTTATTGCCACTGTAGCCGACATTCCCTCTCGGCGATTTCTTCTCTCCCAAGTTCTTGCTCTCGGCTACCAGAACTTTCCTCTGCCGACGACCGGTTTCGAGCTTGCTTTTCTCTGCAAATCCACACCCGAGGTATGAAATGGACAATGTAGTCATTCATTAGTAAATAGAGCTCTGTTCTCAGCTCGGCACTGAGTTCGGATTTTTAGCAGTGGCCGAGCAGTTTGTGATTTTCTTAATCTGAGAGTAGAAATGTCATCCCGAATCAATTCTGAGCATTTTAAGTAACCAACTCGGATTTAATCAACGGAAAAACCTGTCCACCTAGTTTCGGATTTCAGACTGCAGTGTGTCAAACAGAGGAATCGGAATGACTTTAGCTAATAGATCCTAGGGTGGTTTATGATTAGGACTACTAGGACTTTGTTTTAACTACTGTAATGTACATGTTTTAGGTGAAGAAGTTAAAGAGAGGAAGTTCGGATTGCTAAGGAATCCAGGTAAGTGAATGTATTAAGATTTCCGGCCACTAGGGCCCTACACCGCAAGGGTATTAGGGAATCACTGAGATGTTAGCTTATTGACTATGACTTGTTATTTCCACGATATGAAGAAGTTATGTAAGTAAATGTAAAGTTACAGGATGTTCTACTTGTCCTTATGGTATGACTTTTCTCTATGAACCTCATGTCTATGCATCATGCCCACGTTTATGATTAAGTAGAGAACATGAAAAGTAAATGTAACCATGATTAAGTGCAGAACGGGGAAAAGACTATATTATGTATGACTCGCGAATTCTCCCACTGGTGGAGGCCGAGTTAATGATATGTATGACTCGCGAAATCTCCCACTGGTGGAGGCCGAGTAATGATATGTATGGCTCGCGAATTCTCCCACTGGGGAGGCCAAGTGATGTATCATGATTGCCGCGATAGGCAAATGATTATGTATGACTGCCGCGATAGGCAAATGACTATGCACCCCTGTCTTCCTCCCTCGTTCCCTGCCTTAATACATGTTATGTAAATGATAAAGATGAACATGAATGAAGAATGGTTTATGAATTATGTCCCTTTAAATTGTGTACTCATGTATATCTGTCAGCATGCATTCCTTACTAAGCATTAGGCTTATAGTTAAACCTTATGGTGTAGGTGAAGAAGGTTCAGGTGAGGATGTTATGTTCAAAGAGGATGCTTAAGGCTGGTTGCTGGAGGATGCTCAAGGTGACAGTGCGGGACTGGAGAGGCGATTTATGACCCCTGGTTTAAACTCTTATGTTACAGTATGTTAAAGGATATGGTAGTTTAAGTAGGATGAGATTATTTTAAAACGTTGAGCTTGAAACTGTCTAGTGGATCACTGAGTCAGGGAATGATTATGTAGATTTATGAATGATCTGTTGCTTAAGTCTTCCGCTATATGCGTTTGGATGAGTTGTGTTTTCTTCCAGTTGAAAGGAGTCCTTTGATGATTTAGTGTTCTCTACCGTAAGACGGAAGCTGGATGGGGCAATCTTCCGGCTGACGTCATCGGCAGATGCTGAATGTTAGAGTTTGATGGTTTAGTCTTCCGGCTGACGTCATCGGCAGATGCCGAAGGTTAATTGTTTGACGGTTTAGTCTTCCGGCTGACGTCATCGGCAGATGCCGAAGGTTAATTGTTTGACGGTTTAGTCTTCCGGCTGACGTCATCGGCAGATGCCGAATGTTAGAGTTTGATGGTTTAGTCTTCCGGCTGACGTCATCGGCAGATGCCGAAGGAACAGTTGATGATGGTTTAGTCTTCCGGATGACGTCACCGGAAGACGAAAAATGTGTTTTGTCGATTAGCGACCGGATGATGTTTTAATTTAGCACGTGAGACCTACGTGTCCACCGGAAGATGTCTCCTTTTAGGCGATGTTAAGCGAGTCACGCGTAATGCACGTGATGACCGGACGACTAAATTTCTGAGGGTTGTCAACGCATGCAACCCATGCAAACCCGAGTGGTATTATGTTAAGAGAATTGAGGGCATCTCCTCTTTTCCCGGAATTGTCAGGAAACCAATGACCGAGTCTAGTCGCTCGACTCTGTGAAAGTTTGAGCCGACGAGGTGTGGGAAGTCGGGCACGAGAGGGTTCGTTTTCCTAAATGGTTCTGCGTCTCGATTACCAGTTTAGAAAATAAAAAAAAAATATATGTATAATGTGAAAGTCTGTTGTGAGATAGTAAGTGAATGTAATAATAGTAAAAGTCAGGCAAACGGTAAATGAAAGAATATGAATACGTGACGGCTCCTGGCCGGGGTCGTTACACTATTCATAAGATCCATGAAGGCTGCTGGCGCATTTGTCAAACCAAAAGACATAACCAAAAACTCATAATGTCCATACCTTGTGCGAAAGGCAGTCTTTGGGATATCTTCAGATTTAACCTTCAACTGGTAATAACCGGACCTAAGGTCAATTTTAGAGAAAACTCTTGCACCCTTAAGCTGATCAAATAAATCATCAATCCTCGGCAGTGGATACTTGTTCTTAACAGTTAGCTTATTCAATTCTCTATAGTCTATGCACATACGCATTGATCCGTCTTTCTTTTTGACAAAAAGGGCAAGTGCACCCCATGGTGAAAAGCTAGGGCGTATGAACCCCTTTTCCAACAAATCCTCTAACTTTTTCTTCAATTCTTTAAGTTCTGTTGGTGCTAGTCTATATGGATTCTTAGATACAGGCTCAGTGCCGGGGTAAACATCTACCACAAATTCAATTTTCCTATCTGGTGGCAAGCCAGGAAGGTCATCTAGAAATACCTCTGGAAAATCTTGGACAACTAAAACGTTTTTGGGGCTTGATTTTTCTACTTGTTGGGTGTCCAAAACACTGGCCAAAAAGCACAAATACTCTCTGCAAGGGGAGGGTCTACAACTAACAGAAGTCATTACAGTCATTTCCTTACTCTTCTTCAGGGCTTGGAAGGTATGGTTTAAACCACTAGGGGGTTGAAAACTAACAATTCCAGTTCTACAATCTATTGTGGCATAATGCTTAAACAACCAATCCATTCCTAGGATCACATCAAATCCCATTATGTCCATAACAATGAGGTCAGCAGGCAAATTCATATTCCCTCCTAACACCACACTATCAGGCATCATTTGACTAGAGTGCATGTGCTCTCCAGAAGGTAATGCTACGTTATACACATGCTCAGAAGGAGTAAACTGTACATCTAACTTATCAGCAAATGCAGAGGCTATAAAAGAATGAGTTGCACCAGAATCTATCAAAGTAAAAGCAGGTAAAGAGTTAATCAATACAGTACCTGACACTATAGCAGGTTGGTCCTCATCACCTGACTTCATCATGGAGAATATCCTTGGCTTAATACTGGCAGGCCACCCTTCAAAGCTGGGCAGTCTCTGTTGACATGGCCAACCTTGTTGCAATGGAAACATCGAACGATCCGGGGCTTTGGGCAATCCTTGTACAAGTGTCCAACCTCATCGCAGTTGAAGCACTTACCCGATCCAAATCTACACTAGCCCGAGTGATTCTTCGAACACTTTAGGCACTGAGGAAACGTCTTGGTATCTGGTACCTTCTTTCCTATCCCTTGGTTGTGCTGGCCTTCATTGGATCTCTTCACTCCTCTCTGCGGCGGTGGTTGAACAAACTTTCTCGGGGCTTCCTTTAGTACAGCGCATTTCAATTCAGCTTCTTCCACTTCCAATGCTGTGGACACAACATCACTGAAGGGCAAACCCTTATAACCCGAAAACTTGACCCCTCTATACATTTCTGGTTTCAGTCCATTCATGAATTGAAACACCTTATCTTAATTTCGGTGAATAAAGTGTCCAGCGAATCTGGACAGGAACTCAAATTGTCTAACGTACTCAGCCACAGACCCTGTCTGCTTCAAGTTCAAAAACTCTACCTTCTTTGCTGCCTGGACTGTGCTATTAAAATATTTCTCGTAGAAAATGTCTTTAAACTGTGACCAAGTCATAGTCAGGATGTCAGTGGTGGTCTCAATTGTAACACCCCTAAAACTGTACCTATTTTTCCCGTATAAAATTTTCCTTTTTAAGCCTCTAAACCAATTAAAAACATTCTCGAAAACCTTTAAAGAAAATTCATTTATCATATAAAAACAGTTTACATAAAACCACTCAACCTTCTATCATTCCTCAACTCATCAATTCATCACATCCTGACAATATCATTTCTTATCTACATCTCAATTATACAGTTTCAACATCAAATCTCTTGACGCTCATACATCCTCCATAATCTCACTCAGAACGACTCGAGACATAAGTAAACAAAACACATTTTCCAAGAAAACGAACTGCATGGATCCATTTAAAAACCAAACATTCCTTCTGTTTAAAAAGAAAGTCCCAAGCAGTTCCAGAAAGTTGTAAATTCAAAACAGTTTCGTTATCCATAGCAATTCAACAATATTTACCACAGCCTACACCTATCACTTACATATTTCTATCCAGAATAACCCAAACATCCTGATATGACAAACTATACATTTCATATCAAGTCCCCAAATCATATACCTACATCCCCACGGGTCAATTACGCGTCGACTGCCCAGCACACTCCCACGGGCCATCTTTCTTCAACTGTTCATGCCTCGGGTGGAGGGATCTCATCCTCACCTGTGTAGAGGTCACCTACACCATAAAAATAAGTCGTGAGCTTAAGGCTCAGTAAGTCTACGTGAATGCAATGCATGCTATGCGTGCAGTTCATAAAACATGCTTCCTACCTTTTCGCTATTCATTTCATTTCATTTCATTACATAATGTCACCGTGGCCTCACTCTCGCTAGATAGGAGCGGCACATCCCGCGATTGGATAGCCCCTCGTATCTAACCGGGGGGAAAACATGCTCCCCAAGCAGCCATGTCTGAACCACCGCCACCTCCTTGACCAGATTACATTCATTCATACATTTACATTATCCTTTTTCTTTTCATGAAAACATGCATAGAAATTCCTTTTTCGTGCTTTTCAGAAACATGATGCGTGAACATGTGCAATACTATAAACATAATCAAAGCAATAACAAACAATGAACGTGCATACCATCAAGACGAATAGAAACATAACCTAATAAGAAATTAACCTAACTACCCAACCTATTCGCCCGACACTTACTATAATCTCCAATTTCCTCGAACAACAAGAAATCTTATGGTGTAGGCCAATCGGCCAAACAAGTCACGAGAGACTTACCTGTCGTCCGTAGCACGCTGAGCTCCGTCTACGAGCGTTGTTTGTCTGAGGCAAAACACAACATTGACGTCAAAACTAATTTAATCTTCTAAACGTCCAAATTAACAAAGCCTTAACTAAAGCAATTTCCTAAAGCTTTAATCCAACCAAAATCTAACTAAACGGCCACTAATTTGGGTTCGGTAAAAACCGACCCGTAACTCAAACGTGCATAACTTTTGCGTCGGTTATCGGAATCGAACGATTCCAGCGGCCACGTACTCCTCTAATAACCTATTTTAATATGCCAAAAGAAATTTAAAAACAAACGACCGGAACTAGGTAAATTTATCAAAAACCCGAAACTGCCCTTAATCGAAAATTTCTCCCTTTCCAATTTTTCATCAAATTCCATCAATTCCCTCACCAATCAATCCCAATTAGCCTTAATTAGCCTAAATTAATCGAAAATACCGAATTACAATCAAAAACCCGAAGTGCCCTAAATCGGGAAAATTCCCCTTTTCGATTTTTTATCGATTCACCTCCGATTCAACACCAATCAACTATCCTAACATCCAATTAGTATAATCCAAAGAGAATTTAAGGTTTTAAACCGGAAAACTCGAAATCCCCAATTCGGGATTCACTGAAATCCGCTCAAATTGAGCAATCCACGGCCAATCAATAATAGCAGGCGCAAGGGTTGGCAAACCCACGCCGGAAGTGACCGAAAACGGCCAGCGATCGGAGCTCAATCGAGCTCGCCACCGCCAGCCCCAAACCGAGCCGAAAAAGAAGAAAACCGAGCCTACCTGATCGGTTCGTGCGCGGAGTCAGGCCGGAGACTGGTCGTCGCCGTCGTCTGGCCGGAGGGCGCCGGAAATCGCCAGTGGTTCTCGTCGATCGTCGCTCGCGTCGCCTCCCCTGTCTTCGGCGTCAGGCTCGGGCGAACGACAGAATGGTTCAAAACCATTCTGTCGTTTTTTTTTATTTATTTATTAATAATAATAATAGTAATAATAATAATAATAATAATCCTAATATTCTATTTTATTGAACGTCACTACCTCTCGTGTTTTCAACCGTTTCGAATTTCTTATTTCGCCAATAAATCCAACTTATTATCTGGGTTCTATTAAAACTGTCCGTTCGCAAATCGGAACTCGTTTACTATTTTTACTAAAATTATATTACGAGAAACGTAATTACCCGGAATATAGCGTTATTATTCCGAAAATTCTCGTAAATTCTTTAAAATTCCTATTAATTGTTAGGGCCGTCTTGACGCTTTCTTTTCGTAAAACGGACCTTTTTTGACATATTTACGAAAATGCCACTACAATATAATATATCAATAAAATATATTAAATCAAAAATCCGTACAAGCCGGGTATTACATCAATTGTCTCCCACCAAAGCTGGGCGTCTCCAGCAAAATGAAAGGTCGCCAGGGTGACCTTGTCTCCTTCTCCGACGTTGGCATATCGGAGCATGCTTTCAATCTTCCTCAACCACTCTTCAGCAACAATCGGGTTAGATGATTTTCCATCAAACGTGGGCGGCTGAAGTTTCTGGAATCGGTCTCCTGAATGCTCATTGCTAGAACCTGAGTTGGCACTCCCCTGTACCTCTCGGTTCACTAACACCCCCAACTGATCGGACTGCTGACGCACTAAGTCTGTTTGCTGACGTACCAAGTCTGTTAATTGTCTGATAACACTAGGTTCCTCCTCACTCCTCAAATTTGGCATTTCCCTCGGTATCCTAGGTCTGCCTGGGCGTCTGGCCATTAAACTCACTTCCTGTACAAGGTTAACTATGTTCATAAATATCTAATTACTGAGGCTAACATAAACACTTACAGTTGTTGGAGTACTTCCATGCGACGATTGGTACTGATGAGTAATCTTTTGAACGATTTAACTGAATGTCTCTGATACCATACTGTAACGCCCCGAGTTATCTGAATGCGGTTCGTCACATCATTCCCGTACATGACTAAAAATTTCAACCGTATTATTATTTAAAAAAAAAAAAAAAACTTGCAGCGGAAATCATCTAAGTAAAAATAGAGTTAAACAAAACTATTGTACAATGCTTGAATACTCTGTTAGAATTTTGGGGAATAATCGGCAAAAGGAATAAAGGATTAAATCGCAAAACACTTCATAAGTTTCAAAAGTCAAACGCATCGCCCGCTGAACAAAGTCAACAAAAGGGGTTGAAGCAGAAAATGGAAGACATCACCCGGTGGCAAAACGACAAAATGCACTCTACATCTTCCGATGACGTCAGCCAGATGATTTCCTTCATCCGATCGACTTTGTTCTACATCCACTGGTGACTAAACGACAAAATACTCTCTACACCTTCTGATGACATCAGCACGCATCTGCCGATGAGTTTACTGAGACATCATCCGATGGACTTAAACCTACACCTTCCGATGACGTCAGCACGCATCTGCCGATGAGTTTACTGAGACATCATCCGATAGACTTAAACCTACACCTTCCGATGACGTCAGCACGCATCTGCCGATGAGTTTACTGAGACATCATCCGATAGACTTAAACCTACACCTTCCGATGACGTCAGCACGCATCTGCCGATGAGTTTACTGAGACATCATCCGTAGACTTAAACCTACACCTTCCGATGACGTCAGCACGCAAACGCCGATCACTAAACGACAAAGTTTGTTCTATATCATCCGATAGCTTCCACTGAAGACATCTTCCGATAGACAACAGAACAACAACTCAACCTCTGCCAATAGACTTCATCTAACGATAGAGAACAGAACCACATCCCATCTACTCCTTGGTATACAAACACGACTCTACCACAGAAAGGAATTTACTCACTTCACTAAAACCATTCAAAAACATTTCAAACCATTGCAATACTAAAAATTCAGTGAGTGCCAACATTAAATCCCAACAGACTACTATTAACAGGAAAATCTCGATGTTGTATTCAAAACATTGAAATCACTACTGTCATGAAAACTCAATATACTTAAATTGAAACACTGTCAACTAAATTTTCACACCAAGAGACATCAGTTAATCCGCCTCATCAGTATACCAGTTCAAGACAGAAAAGTGCTCCTCCAACCCCATCTATTCGTCAGTAAACTCAGGGAATTCACCTGCAGTATCCTCAACACCTACATCACAAAACTCATCTATTAGCCTAATGCTAAGTAAGTAAAGCAGTAATGAAATGCATTGCTGAAACATAAATTCCTAAACATGCAATTTCTACTTTCTCATCTCAGTTGCATTCACATACGTTCATAAACTGATCTGATCTCTTGGTTCCCTTGGGAGTGGGATCAATTCTCCCAATGTCATACATCCTCTACTCGATTAAGGGGCGGATGAATTCCCTTAATAGCTGATCTGATCCCATGGTTCCCTTGGGTGTGGGATCAGTTCTCCCAATGTCTTACAACCTCTACTCGATTAAGGGGCGGATTAGTTCCCTTAATAGTTTGTCTGTCACATTCAGTTCATACCTTACCATTCTTACATGGAAATTCATTTTCGTAGTCTTTCAAAAACATGATGCATGACATACAAAATCATTCACAAAATGCACAACCCTACTGTTTTGTGATGTAGGCCCGAAGGCACATGCATACTTTACTTACCTGGCTCTCCTGGAAATGCTCGGTTACAACTGCTCCAAAACTCACTCACCTAAGGTCATGACAGTACGTTAATCCAACCCTTACTAAACCTTACCAAAAATCAATAATATGTTTGAGGAAATCGATTTGAAACTCTACTACCCGTGCATTCCCATTTATCACCAAGAACCTGAACCCACCCTTAATCACAGAAACCTCGAAATCTTCACATTGTATTCTCTCAGTAAACTAATCGGTAAAATGCAAGAAAACAAGACTTACCTAGGTTAAAGGAGAATCGGGCTAGAGAATCGCCTAGAGAGTTCTACTGCTCGAGTTGAAAACCGAAAGAGGAAAATGGGGATAGTGGCGGCTACTCTCACTGGACTTTTCCTTAAATGTGTTATCCACTATGTAAAATCATAATTACCATCATGCCCTCGCGCTGATCATTTATTAACCTAATCAATAACTCTCCCCAACCCTTCTATAAAAGTTCATCATTAATAATAGATTAAATTTTTGGTTCAATGGAACCGGGTGCTACAGCTTTGAACTGTTAAGATCCTCTGGCGGATGAGGGCAACCTTCTCAACAATTTGTTGCACAATGTCAGGACCAAGCAACTGTGCGTCACCAACTTCGTCCCAGTACAAAGGAGATCTGCACTTTCGTCCATACAGTGCTTCATACGGTGCCATAACGATAGTTGCCTGAAAATTGTTATAAGAGAATTCTACTAAGGATAGGTACTTGCTCCAGGAACCTTGAAAATCCAATATGCATGCACGAAACATATCCTCTAATATTTGGATGGTTCTTTCGGACTGTCCATCTGTTTGAGGGTGAAAGGCTGTGCTAAAGTTGACCTGTGTACCCATAGCCTTGTGCAAACTTTTCCAAAACTTAAATGTAAATCTAGAGTCTCGGTCTGAAACTATGATACCTGGAACTTCATGTAACCTAACAATTTCTTGCACATGCAATTCAACAAGTTAATCCATCGAGTAAGTCACCTTTATTGGTAGGAAATGAGCTAATTTGGTTAATCGGTCCACTATTACCCAGATTGCATCATGTCCCTTTGCTATTCTAGGCAATCCCACAACAAAATCCATCGTTATTTGTTCCCATTTCCATTCAGGAACTGGCAAAGGTTGCAACGTTCCTGAGGGTCTCTGATGCTTTGCCGTAATTTGTTGACAACACAAACACAATCGTACATATTCTGCCACACTCTTTTTCATATTTGGCCACCAATAATGCTGCTTAAGATCCTTGTACATTTTTGTACTCCCAGCGTGAACAGAGAACTTGGAAGAATGTGTCTCAGAAAGAATCTCATCACGAAGTTCTTTAACAGCAGGGACAAACCATCTATTTCTAAACTTAAAGATTCCATCAGCAGAATAGTTAAAATCTGTTTTGTCCGTAGAATTCATGCTTCACTTGTACTTGTTACATTCGTCATCATTCGTCTGAGCCTCCTTTATTTTCTCCAAAATGGTAGGCTTTAAAGTTATGGCTGAAAGTATAGCTGATACACTGGATACTGCTTCTAAATTAAACCTTTGGAATTCTGACTCTAAGGCTAATGACATGTTGAAAACCATGGTTGGGGTTGGTGTTGTCACTCTACTCAAGGTATCAGCCACAACATTTGCTTTGCCGGGATGATATTTAATCTCAAAATCATAATCCTTTACAAATTCCAACCATCGACGCTGCCTCATATTCAATTCCTTCTGTGTGAAAATATATTTCAGGCTCTTGTGATCTGAAAATATCTCACAAGATTGTCCATACAAGTAATGCCTCCAAATCTTAAGTGCGAACACCACTGCAGCTAATTCTAAGTCATGTGTGGGGTAATTCTTCTCATGTACTTTCAACTGTCTAGAGGCATAAGCTATTACCTTACCATCTTGCATCAACACACATCCAAGACCAATTTTGGAAGCGTCACAATAAATGTTAAATTTACCATCTTCAACTGGAAGGGTTAATATTGGGGCATCGGTCAATTTTTGTTTCAAGGTCTGAAAACTATGCTCACATTCATCAGTCCTTATATACTTCACATTTTTCCTTGTTAACTTAGTAAGGGGTGTAGCAATCTTTGAAAATCCTTCAATGAACTTTCTATAGTATCCTGCAAGTCTAAGAAAACTCCTAATATCAGTAGCATTCTTCGGTTGGGGCCACTCTTAACTGCTTGAACCTTGGCTGGATCGACAGATATCCCATCACCGGAGATTACATGACCAAGAAAGTGAACTCTGTCCAACCAAAACTCACACTTGGAAAACTTGGCATAAAGTTGGTGCTGTCTAAGTACTCATAACACCAAACTCAAATGCCTTGCATGCTCATTCTTAGTACGTGAATAGATCAGAATATCATCAATAAATACTATGACGAATTTATCTAAGTATTCATGAAACACCCTATTCATAAGATCCATGAATGCTGCTGGCTCATTTGTCAAACCAAAAGACATAACCAAAAACTCATAATGTCCATATCTTGTGCGAAAGACTGTCTTAGGTGTATCCTCAGATTTGACTTTCAATTGGTAATAACCGGACCTAAGGTCAATCTTAGAGAAAACACGTGCACCATTAAGCTGGTCAAATAAATCATCGATTCTAGGCAGTGGATATTTGTTCTTGACAGTTAACTTGTTCAATTCCCTATAATCAATGCACATACGAATTGATCCGTCTTTCTTTTTGACAAACAGGACGGGTGCACCCCACGGTGAAAAGCTTGGGTGTATGAACCCTTTCTCCAATAAATCCTCCAACTGTTTCTTTAATTTCTTAAGTTCTGTTGGTGCTAACCTATATGGATTTTTAGACACAGGCTCGGCGCCGGGGTAAACATCTACAACAAATTCAATTTCTCTATCTGATGGTAAACCTGGAAGGTCATCTAAAAATGCTTCACGAAAGTCTTGAACAATTAAGACATTTTGAGGATTTTCTTTTTCTACGTGTTGTGTGTCTAAAACGCTAGCTAAGAAGCATAAGTACTCTCCATGTGGGGAAGGTCTAGTGTTAATAGAAGTCATCACAGACATTTCCTTATTTTTCTTTGAAGCTTGAAAGGTATGTTTCAAACTACCAGGGGGTTGGAAACTAACTATTTCAGTCCTACAATCAATTGTGGCGTGGTGTTTAAACAACCAGTCCATTCCTAGGATTACATCAAATCCTGTTATATCCATGATAAGGAGATCAGCAGGTAGACTTACGTTCCCTACTAACACATCACTGTCAAGCATCACTTGGTTAGAGTGCATGCGTTCACTAGAGGGTAATGATCATTAAACACATGCATGGAAGGGGTAAACTGTACATCTAACTTGACAGCAAATGCAGATGCTATAAATGAATGTGTTGCACCAGAATCTATCAATGTAAAAGCAGGCACAGAGTTGATCAATATAGTACCTGACACAACAGCGGGCTGTTCCTCACCCGACTCTGTCATGGAGAATATTTTCGGTTTAATCATAGCAAGGCCACTCTTTAAGGCTGGGAAGTCCCTATTGACTTGGTCGACCTTGTTACAGTTGAAGCATCGGGTGATTCTAGGCTTCGGGCAATCTCTGTATGTGTGCCCAAACTCCTTATAGTTGAAACACTTTCCCGTCCAAAACCTGCACTCGCCCAAGTGACTCTTCAAACATTTCGGGCACAGGGAAAACTTCTTGGTATCCGGCACTTTCCTTCCTGTTCCTTGTCTATTCTAGCCTTCACTAGGCCTCTTCATTCCTCTTTGTTGGTGTGGCTGGATAAACTTTTGTGGAACCTCCTTTGGTCCAGCACACTTTCTTTCAGCTTCTTCCACTTTCAGAGCAGTGGACACAACCTTGCTGAATGTCAAGCCTTTAATGCCACAAAACTTAACTCCTCGGTAAATTTCCGGCTTCAGTCCATGTACAAATTTGAACACCTTATCCTCGTCCTTGTGAGCAAAATGTCCAGCAAACCTGGACAGGGACTCGAACTGCCTACTATACTCGGCCACATACCCTGTCTGCTTCAAGTTCAGAAACTCCAACTTCTTCGCGGTCTGGACAGTGCTGTTAAAATATTTTTCATAGAAAATGTCCTTGAATTACGACCAAGGCATCGCCAAAACATCAGTGGTGGTCTCTATTGTTTCCCACCAGAGTTGAGCTTCACCGGCCAAGTGAAATGTTGCCAATATGGCCTTGTCTCCTTCTCCAATGTTGGCGCACCTAAACATACTTTCAATCTTCCTAACCCATCTTTTAGCAATAACTGGATCAGATGACTGTCCATCAAACGTGGGTGGTCTTAGTCTCCGGAATCTATCTCCAGAATGTTCATTGCTAGAACCCGAGTTGGCACTTCCTTGTACTTCTCGGTTCAACAGTACTACTAGTTGGTCAGACTGTTGGCGCACTAAATCAGTTTGCTGACGCACTAAATCTGTCAGCTGCCTAATCACACTAGGCTCTTCGTCACCTCTCACATTTTGCATTTCTCTTGGCACTCTAGGTCTCCTTGAGCGTATAGCCATTGTACTAAATTCCTGTACAGGGTTAATTACACTCTTAAATATCTATTAGCTAAGGTTAACATAAACACTTACAGTTGTTGAAGTACTTCCATGCAACGATTGGCACTGATGAGTAATCTTTTGAACGGTTTAATTGAATGTCTCTGATACCATACTTTAACGCCCCGAGTTTTCTAAACTCAGTTCGTTACTCATAAACCTGTACACAACTAGGAAATTTTGGACCAAACTTAAAATTTCACTTGAAAGTCAAAACTCGATGTTCACTGAAACCACAACGTTAAAATTCATAGTGGAAAAATCATTTGAAAACAGTAGAGATTAAACGGGATTGTAAATCATTATTTGAAAATATCTATTGAAATAGTAGGAATTGGTTTGACCAAGACTTAAGCGTGGAAACGTGAAAATTGTAAAAGTCAAACTCATCTGCCGCTAGACAAGGTCAACAAAAGAAATAAACTAAAGACTTCCACCGATGATGTCAGCTGGAAGAATCTCTCTTCCGACTTCAGCCGATGACGTCAGCCGGAAGAATCACTCTTCTAACTTCAGCCGATCGCAAAACGACAAGTTTTTGCTACTCGCATCTACCAATGACGTCAGCCGGATGAATCTTCCATCCAGCCTCTGCCGATCACAAAATGACAACTATACTTACTCACATCTTCCAGTAGATAAAATACTCGACATCATCCGAATACAAAACGACAAAAGACTTTTACCTTCATCATCCGATGGATAAATTACTCGACATCATCCGGTTACAAAACGACAAATTTTCTACTTATATCTTTCGATGGCTTCCACTGAAGACATCATCCGATGACTTTACTGAAGACATCATCCGATGGCTTTACTGAAGACATCATCCGATGGCTTTATTGAAGACATCTTCCGATAGTCAACAGAACAACAACCTTATATAGCATCTCATCGAGCATTTTTTCTCTACACAAAGAAAGCTCTGACTACCAAAAGAATTTGAGCATTTTACTAAAAATTGTTCAAAACTATTTAAATCCGTGTATTACTCCAAACTTTAGTAAACACCACTATTAAATCCAACAGAGTATCATTATCAGAAAAGTCTCAAATTGAGTTCAAACAGCAAAACTACTACTGTCATAGAAACTCACAACATACTTAAATTGAATCATAGTTCACTAAACCTTCTCATCCACTGACACTAGTTAAACCCCTCATCAGTTTACCAGGCCGAAGCATGAATGTACTCCTCCAACCTCATCTATTCATCTGTGCACTCAGGAAAATCACCTGCAGTATCCTCAACACCTACATCACAAAACTCATCTATTAGCCTAATGCTAAGTAAGTAAAGCAGTAATGAAATGAAATGCTGAAACATAAATTCCTAAACATACAATTTCTACTTTCTCATCTTAGTTGCATTCACATTCATTCATAAACTGATCTGATCTCTCGGTTCCCTTGGGAGTGGGATCAATCCTCCCAATGTTATACATCCTCTACTCGATTAAGGGGCGGATGAATTCCCTTAATAGCTGATCTGATCCCTCAGTTCCCTTGGGAGTGGGGTAAATCCTGCCAATGTTATACATCCTCTACTCGATTAAGGGGCGGATGAATTCCCTTAATAGCTGATCTGATCCCTCAGTTCCCTTGGGAGTGGGATCAATCCTCCCAATATTATAAATCCCTTCATAAGTTAAGGGGTGGATTAGTTCCCTTAATAGTTTGTCTATCACATTCAGTTCACGCCTTACCATTCTTTACATGGAAATTCATTTTCGTAATCTTTCAAAAAAACATGATGCATGACATACAAACTCATTCACACGATACATAATCCTACTGTTTTGTGATGTAGGCCCGAAGACACATGCATACTTCACTTACCTGGCTCTCCTGGAAATCGCTCGGCTGTAAGCTACTTTAGAAGCTCGCTCACCTAAGTTCATAACAGAACATCAATCAAACCTTCGCTAAACTTTACCAAAAATTAACCAGAAGAACAAGGAAACCAATTTGGAACTCTACTGCTTGCACATTCCCATTCATCCCAAAAACCTGAACCTACTCTCATCTACAGCATCCTTGAAATCCTCACATTGTACTCCCTCAGTTATCTAACTGCTAAAACGCAAGAGAATGAGGAAAAACGTACCTAAGTTGAAAGAGAATCGAGCAAGAAAATTGCCTAGAGAGCTCTGCTGCTTGAGCTGAAAACTCAAAGAGGAAAAGTATGAAATGGTGGCGGCTACAGTGCATTAACCCAACCCTCTTTCCTTAAATAGGTTATCCACTTAAAATTTCTAATTACCCTTATGCCCTTGCCTAGTCATCCACTAATTTAAAAGAATAGAGAATTAGTTTGATAAAACCGGGTGTTACATAATTCATCAACATTAAATTCCTTTTATAAAACCTTAAATGGTGTCTTAATATCCATGGGTTATCACTTTCCCATACTTCATACTAATTTTCATCTTTTTCTCTTTCATTTTCATCAATCACTCATACGACCAAATCTCCATCCCAGAATACTCATTACATTAACAAAGTGTTTGTACATATTATTTTAGAGACAATTATATGACAAGAAAATTATGGGTGTTACAATTACACTCAACAACTACTGAATGTGGTTGACTTGCACCTTGTTTGTCATAGAAGAATAAAATTCATCAGTTAAAGAGCTTGGAATATGATTTTGTGATTTATATTGTTTTGCTAAACATCCAAAAATGCTACATAATGGGTGTCTTTTTCATTTATGGGTCTCACACTAGTGCCAATAAATTTCAAGAAATTCTTCTATCATATGATTCCTATGCAAATAGTACTTTCCAAATAATTGCACGTTAATTAGCTGAACATAATAATCCCCAACTGTGACAGCCCCCGACCCTGTCGGGGTCCGAGGAGCCATTACTCCAGACATTTAACAGAAAACGGGACATATTTTTTTTGAACAAAACAGAAAACAGACTGGACTTTTAAAATAAATGCTTGAAAACTTTATTGAGAAAGAAAACATTCTCTAGATTTGAAATGCAGTGGAAAACCTAATAAAATGGAAAAAAAAATTGAAAGTTATGCCAGAAGAAAGGCTACAGTGAATTACGGGGTCGGGTGATGTAGGGCAAAAGAAGTAAATAAACTGGGCGGGCGATATAGTCTAGCGGTGGATGTGAATAAGACAAACAGATGACGTCAGGCGAAAGATGTGGATGACGTCAGACGGAAGATGTAAATAACTGGGCAGAAGATGTGGGCAGATGACGTCAGGTGGAAGACGTAGATGACGTCAGACGGAAGATGTGAATAAACTGGGCGGAAATGAACTATTCACCAGTGGATGTGAACTACAAACAGAAATGAACTGTTCACCGGTGGATGTGAACTACAGACAAAAATGAACTTTAAAGGCAGCGGTGGATGCAGGCAGAAATGCACTGTTCACCGGTGGATGTGAACTACAGACAGAAATGAGTTCACCGGTGGATGTGAACTACAAACAGAAATGAGTTCACCGATGGATGTGAACTATAGACAGAAATTTGACAACTTTTGACAAGAAGACATACGAACATGGAGCATAAAAACAGATGGCATAAAAGTTTCAAATTCAAAAAAAAAAAAGAATGATTCAGAACATGGTTTTCAGACATAACAGAAAACATGACAGGAGTTTAAGAAAATCAAGCTGTATGGATAGCTGTAAAACCAGAGACCACCCATGCTTGAACTAATCAGAGGAAACTCAATACAGTTCCAGAATATTTCAAAATATATAGATACAACTGTCAAATACAGAGGTTTTAGACATCAATACAGATTCCATACGTCGTTTTAAAAGTTGTATAAAACTAAACTTACACTTCAAATGTTTTTTTAAAAACTTCAAAAGATGTTACAGAACTTGACATAACTTCAGAAAGTACATTCTCACAGAGTTAACTATTGTCTGACTGCAACAACCACCCCGTGAGCTCCTCCCGCCAAATACATCAATTCATCATCTTGAGGCACAATGTCCTCCTCTGGAGGATCCATACCTACAACAAGGAGTTCAACTATGAGCCTAGAGATCAGTAAGAACATACAATGCAAAGTGATGCACGTGCTATGCATGAACATTTTCAATACATGAACATTACATTACATTTCACTGGACATGAAGATATAAGTGGGAAGAAGAGCTGGCGAAACAGGAGTACATGCCACAACAGGGCATAACAGGAGTACATGACAGGATGCCTGTAACACCCGACAATTTCAGCCATGTGATTTTCTTAACCATTTTAATTGTCATCCTTTTATTGACCTTTATGATTTTTAATTTAATGCCAAGACTTATTTATTACAAGTTGAGTGAAACTAGGTTGGGTGGCAAGTTTGTAATTAAGGTGGATTTTTATTGGTATAAATAGGTTATAGGAATTCTTAAACCTCATTAAAACCTCACTGTAGCCGACAATCCACTCTCTAGGTAAGATTTAGACAATGTAGTTACTGGGTAGTTACTTAGAGCTCTGTCTTTAGCTAGAATTTGAGGTTTCGGATTCTTCACTAACAGAGTAATGGTAGTGACAATCATGATTTGTGTTTAGTAATGGCATTTCCGATTCGATCCTGGACATTAAGATAACAGACCATTTTTAGTTGTTAGACTTAATCCAGTTATTTAGGTTCTGGAAGTTTAATCTGTACACACTAGGCACTCGACTAGGAAGATTGGAAATATTTATGTTATATACTAGGATGACTTTTAATTAGGTTTTGATTTAACACTGTAATGTGAAATGTTTCTAGGTGAATAAGTTTAAAGAGAAGTGCTCAAGTTGCTAAGGAAACCAGGTAAGTGAGTGAGTAAGATTACCGGCCATTAAGGCCCTACATCACAAGGGTACTAGGTAGAAGTTGTCTATGAGGTTTAAAGATTTTCTGTGTTATTGCCTGTTTATTTATGGTACTCGAGTTGATGTTATTATCCTTTGATGAATGAATGGCTTGTTCAGTAGTCTGATGAACTAAGATTACTCATGCTCATGCATCATGAATGTTTTCTCAGGCATATGAAAATGTTTTAAGTGCATGATTTCTCCCATGAACAAGATATGAATATGAAACTTATGCAACAAGGATTAAGAGAGGGTTGGGGGCAGTTTGGCGTATGCCACTGTCCAAAAGGAGGACCATGAATATGACCCGCAAGGGGCTATGTACACCCTCATTGTCAACCCCCTTTTCGGCACAAATCCTCTCTTAATCCATATGATGAAAACGATGAACAAGAACAAGAACACGAAAAGATCATGAACATGTGTTTCTTTAATTTGTGCATTCATGCATACATGTTAGCATTGCAATCCTTGCTAAGCATTAGGCTTATAGTTTAAACCTTATGATATAGGTGAAGAACTACCAGGTGAGGATTTCAAGTCTAATGAGGATGATTAAGGCTGGTTGCTGAAAGGTGCTCAGGGTGACAGATTGGTGGCTGGGAAGGCGATTTAAACTCCTGGTTACTACCTTTATCATGTTAGTAAGGTTATAAATACTGAGGTCTATGTAGGGTGTTTTCTTAATACAATGGATACTGGAACCTAACTGACTAACTTCTGAGTTTGAGAATGATCATGAAATGATAGAATGATCTGTTTTGTTAGAGTCTCTCGCTACACATATTCTAGATGAGATTATGGTCCAACTGTGTGTTAGTTTATTCAGTCATGTTGAAGTTTTTGAAAGTCTGAGAGTTTCCTGTCTATCTGATCCAGTATTCCATCGGATGAAGTCTTCCATCGGATGAAGTTTTCCATCGGATGAAGTCTTCCATCGGATGATGTCTTCCATCGGATGAAGTCTTCCATCGGATGAAGTCTTCCATCGGATGAAGTCTTCCATCGGATGAAGTCTTCCATCGGATGAAGTCTTCCATCGGATGAAGTCTTCCATCGGATGAAGTCTTCCATCGGATGAAGTCTTCCATCGGATGAAGTCTTCCATCGGATGAAGTCTTCCATCGGATGAAGTCTTCCATCGGATGAAGTCTTCCATCGGATGAAGTCTTCCATCGGATGAAGTCTTCCATCGGATGAAGTCTTCCATCGGATGAAGTCTTCCATCGGATGAAGTCTTCCATCGGATGAAGTCTTCCATCGGATGAAGTCTTCCATCGGATGAAGTCTTCCATCGGATGAAGTCTTCCATCGGATGAAGTCTTCCATCGGATGAAGTCTTCCATCGGATGAAGTCTTCCATCGGATGAAGTCTTCCATCGGATGAAGTCTTCCATCGGATGAAGTCTTCCATCGGATGAAGTCTTCCATCGGATGAAGTCTTCCATCGGATGAAGTCTTCCATCGGATGAAGTCTTCCATCGGATGAAGTCTTCCATCGGATGAAGTCTTCCATCGGATGAAGTCTTCCATCGGATGAAGTCTTCCATCGGATGAAGTCTTCCATCGGATGAAGTCTTCCATCGGATGAAGTCTTCCATCGGATGAAGTCTTCCATCGGATGAAGTCTTCCATCGGATGAAGTCTTCCATCGGATGAAGTCTTCCATCGGATGAAGTCTTCCATCGGATGAAGTCTTCCATCGGATGAAGTCTTCCATCGGATGAAGTCTTCCATCGGATGAAGTCTTCCATCGGATGAAGTCTTCCATCGGATGAAGTCTTCCATCGGATGAAGTCTTCCATCGGATGAAGTCTTCCATCGGATGAAGTCTTCCATCGGATGAAGTCTTCCATCGGATGAAGTCTTCCATCGGATGAAGTCTTCCATCGGATGAAGTCTTCCATCGGATGAAGTCTTCCATCGGATGATGTCTTCCATTGGATGAAGTCTTCCATCGGATGAAGTCTTCCATCGGATGAAGTCTTCTATCGGATGATGTCTTACATCGGATGAAGTCTTCCATCGAATGAAGTCTTCCATCGGATGAAGTCTTCCATCGGATCATGTCTTCTATCGGAATGAAGTTTAACGAATCACGTGATGCGCATGTGTCAATCAGAAGAAGTCGATATTAAGTCTTGTCGTTTTGTGATCGGATGAAGTTTAATGAATCACGTGATGCGCATGTGTCAATCGGTAGATGTAGGTTTTTTCCATTATCGGCATGAGTATGTATTAAGTCTTGTCGTTTTGTGATCGGATGAAGTTTAATGAATCACGTGATGCGCATGTGTCAATCGGTAGATGTCCTTGAGTCTCCAATTCTCTTCTGCTAAGTGTCTTAACGTTTTGTCTGATTATAAACGTTGTCTACTTATTGAGTTTTCCGCTGTACAGTTGAGGATTAAAGATAGAATTATCATCACTTAGAGAAAATTTAAAATTTTTCGTAATTTCTTTTAGTTCAGTTCAATGTTTTGGGTAGCAAAACCGGGTCTGGCAGACTCGGGGCGTTACAATGCCAGTCCTCGTCCACACTTAACCATACATTTCATTACAGGTTTTATCTTGCTTAACTTCAAACAGTGTGCAGAAAATATTTTCATGACTTTCAAAGAAAACGTGTATGCATGAACATTCATAGACAGACGATAGAATAATAATAAGCAGGATATAAAACATAACACACTTAACCTAAAACATAACCTATGGTTTAACTGCCCAACAAAAATCCTGATAACATAAAACCTAGTACCTTCGTATTGTAGGGCCTTAAGGGCCAAACCTATACGTATGAACTTACCTGTTGTCCGAAATACAGCAAGCTATGCGTGCACAACAACGGTGGTTCGCAAACCTAAAGCATGCAAAATCAGACATTAACCTCCTAAACTTCAATAAAACTAACGTTTAACTAACCTAAACTTGTTAACTAGTGAAAAAGGGTTACCTTTACTGAAGGAAACTGAAAGAAATTGAAGAAACAAAGTTTGGAAATTTGTCTCAGGCGTCTGGAAGAGAGAAAACAGAAGAGTGCTTCACGTAGAGTGAAGAGAAATGAGTAAGAATGGAAGCGAAAAGGCATTGGCTCCTTCAACAAGTTTTGCCAAGTGTCAATCATCTACTGGTTCCTTCCCACCAACCTTAATTCCTTCCTAATTTGCCCTTCCATTGGTTTTTAACTAAATTTCTATTTAGTTCGTCGAATCAGTTTTACAATCACTCTCATTCAATTGAACACTCCGACAACATCATTAAAAATAGTCATTGCATTAATATCGAAGTACATCCGCTTACATATTCGGGAAAAAATTACATAGGCAAAAATGCCAGGTGTTACATCCCACCCACCTTAACAAAATTTTGTCCCCAAAATTTGCCTAAGCGAATAGGTCCAGATATTGGGCCCTAATATCTTGTTGTCTTTCCCATGTGGCTTGCTCCACATTATGATTGTGCCACAAAACTTTCACCAACGGGACCACCTTGTTGCGCAACACTTTAAGTGAAGTATCCAATATCTGAATGAGCCTTTCTTCATATGTTAGAGTCGACATGATAGCAAAGTCCACATGTTCCACGATCTGAGTTAGATCTCGTACACATTTTCTCAGCATCGAGACATGGAAGACGTTGTGAACTCCATCCATAGACGCTGGCAACTGTAGCCTGTAAGCCATGCTTCCCACACGCTTCAAGATGGGAAAAGGGCCAATGAACCGTGGGCTGAGCTTTCCTTTCTTACCGAATCTCATTACGCCCTTGAAAGGTGACACTTTCAAGAATACTTCATCGCCCTCAACAAACTCTAAGTCTCTTCTTCTATGGTCCGCATAACTCTTATGTCGATTTTGAGCAATTTTTATTCGTTGTTTGATAATAGCAATCACCTCGGACATCTGCTATAATAACTCAGGACCGATAAGCTTGGCTTCTCCGACTTCATCCCAACACAAAGGGAATCTACACTTCCTGCCGTAAAAAGCTTCATATAGAGTCATACCGATCGTAGCCTAGTAGCTATTATTGTAAGCGAACTCCACTAACGGCAAATATCTACTCCAAGGAGCATGAAATTCCAGCACACACGACCTTAACATATCCTCCAATATCTGGATCGTTCTCTCAGATTGTCCGTCAGTCTGTGGATCAAATGCCGTGCTGAAATTTAACTTGGTACCTTAAGAGTTTTGCAAGCTTCTACAGAATCTCGATGTGAATCTAGGGTCCCGGTCCGAAACGATCGACACCGGAATACCATGCAGCTTGACAATCTCGCTAATGTATAGTTCTGCATACTGGTCCATGGAGTACGTTTTCTTCACAGATAGAAAATGGGTCGACTTTGTCAATCTGTCCACTATGACGCAAATGCTATTATGGCCCTTAGCTGTCCTTGGAAGGCCGACAATAAAATCCATCGTTATGTTCTCCCATTTCCATTCGGGGATCGGAAGAGGCTGAAGCATTCCACTCAGTCGTTGATGTTCAGCTTTGACTTGTTGACATATCATGCAAGACTCCATATATTTGGCTACTTCATTTTTCATATTAGGCCACGAGAAATGAAGTTTCAAGTCTTGATACATCTTTGTGCTACCAGGATGCACAGAGAAAGAAGATGAGTGGGCTTCCGACAAGATGTTCTTTCGTAACTCTCCGTCTCTCGGAACATACCACCTATCTTTGTGCTTCAGAATTCCATCTCCCGAATAACTAAAATTGGAAGAAGCCATAGGTAACTTGCTTACTATATCAGCCATCTCCTTTGAATTGGTCTTCTAGGCTTTCTTAATTCGGTCCAGGACGGTGGGCCGTAGTGTCAAGTCTGCTAGTCTGGCCGATAGCCCAGAAACTATCTCCATATCTAACTTCTGTATCTCTGTCCTCAAAGGCATTGATACGGCCGACATAGCCGGTTGCATAGTAGCTAGCATCTTGCTCAATGCATCGGCTACCACGTTAGCTTTCACCGGGTGGTATTTAATCTCAACATTGTAATCTTTCACAATTTCTAACTACCGTCTTTGTCTCATGTTTAGCTCTTTCTGGGTAAATATGTACTTCAGGCTCTTGTGATCAGAAAACACCTCACATGATTGCCCGTACAAGTGGTGCCTCCATACTTTCAACGCAAACACAACCGCCGCTAACTCGAGGTCATGTGTGGGATAGTTTTGTTCATGGTTCTTCAATTGTCTAGATGCGCATGCCACTACTTTCCCTTCTTGCATTAACACACATCCCAAGCCGACCTTGGACGCATCACGGTATACGCTGAATTTGCCGTCTTCAACTGGCAATACTAACGGAGGAGCAGTGGTCAACTTCTGTTTAAGTGATTGAAAACTCACCTCACAAGCTTCAGACCACTTGAACTTGATGTCTTTCCTCGTTAAGCTGGTCATAGGCTTCGCTATCACAGAAAATCCCTTGATAAACTTTCTGTAATAACCAGCTAACCCGATAAAACTTTGTACCTCACTGGCATTTCTTGGTCTCAGCCATTATTTCACTGCCAGAATCTTGGCTGAATCCACGGACACTCTTTCTGCCGACACCACATGGCCTATGAAGTTAATCCTGCTCAACCAGAATTCACACTTCGACAACTTGGCGTACAATTGGTGTTGTTTAAGAGTCTATGGCACAATCGCCAAGTGCTCCTCGTGTTCGGCTTCACTCCTGGAATAAACTAGGATGTCGTCGATGAAGACGATTACAAATTTATCCAAGAAATCTTGGAATATCCTGTTCATCAAATCCATAAATGCCGCCGGGGAATTAGTCAATCCAAACGACATTACCAAGAACTCGTAATGTCTGTACTGGGTCCTGAAGGCAGTCTTTGGAATATCTTCAGCCCTGCCTTAGACTGGTAATAACCGGAGCACAAGTCAATCTTTGAAAATACCCGAGCCCCTTGTAACTGGTCAAATAAATCATCGATCCTTGGCAATAGGTACTTATTCTTGATGGTCAACTTGTTCAGCTCCCGGTAATCAATGCACATACGTAGGGACCCATCCTTCTTCTTAACGAACAAGACGGGAGCACCCCACGGGGAGAAACTAGGGCACACAAAACCCTTGTCCACCAATTCCTTTAGCTGAGCCTTCAACTCCCTCAGCTCTATTGGCGCTATACAGTACGGATTCTTCGATACCGGTTCAGCGACAGGATATACATCAATTTCAAACTCGATTTCACGATCAGGTGGCAATCCCGGTAAGTCATCTAAGAAAACCTCTGAGAAGTCTCGAACTACCGGAATATTTTGAAGTTCCACCTCATCTTGCCTTTGAACATCTACTACGTGGGCAAGAAATCCGACACATCCTGACCTCATCAGCTGTTGAGCTTTCAAGGAGGATATAACAGGCATATTGTGCTTCTTTGGTATTGCCTGATAGGAGAACTCTACCTCGTTCGGGCGCTTAAAATACATGAGCCCAAACCTGCAGTTGATGGTGGCGTGGTATCTAACAACTAGTTCATCCCCAGAATCACATCGTATCCTTTCATACCGATGACGATAAGATTGGCATACAACTTCTGGTCTCCCTGTAACGCCCCGAGTTATCTGAACCCGGTTCGCTACTCATTACTTGACCATGACTAAGAAATTTCAAATAAATTTAAAACTTCATTCGACATACAAAATTTGACGTTTACTAAACGTTCAAAACATTTGAAAACTTTGCAGCGGAAAAATTATTTAAGACTACAATGGGATTAAACTAGCGGTGAAAATAGTGTTGGAAAGATTTATGGAAATATTTCAAGTGTCCGGTCAAAAGAATTAAGGTTTTAAGTGATGGACTACTCAAGGAATTACAAAAGTCGAATTCATCTGCCGACGACAAAGTCAACAGAAGAAGCAGAAGTAGAAAACCAAAGGCTTCTGTCGATGACGTCTACACGACTTCACCCACAACTTCATCTGCCGATGAAGTCGTGAGAACTTCATACACCACTTCATCTGCCGATGAAGTCAACATAACTTCATCTGCCGATGAAGTCAGCGCAATTTCATCTCTCAATAGATAAACACACGACATCTTCCGATAACAACAATATGACTCCTTCCGATAGAATTAAAACATACACTACATCTTCCGATTCACTAAACGACAAACAGATTACTCTACATCTTCCGATTCACTAAACGACAAAACAGATTACTCTACATCTTCCGATTCACTAAACGACAAAACAGATTACTCTACATCTTCCGATTCACTACTCGACGACTTAATACTCTACACCTTCCGATCGAATAGACTACATTTGCCGACACGTGCTTCTCACATGACTCCTTAAGGCATTTGCCGATAGACTTCCATCTTCTGACAGACTGACACACCACATCTACCGATAGACTTCCTTCTTCCGATAGACATCAACACGATTTCCTTCCACAGAACGCAATAAACCTCTACACATATCCACTGATACAAAAAAAAATTATTCAATTCCTACCAATGGACTAAACAACCTGTCTATAACCCGAGAAAGCTTCGACTATCTAACAGACTTAAAACATTTTACCAAAAATCCATTCATAACACTCCAAGTCATTGTATTGATCAAATTCAGTAAAAACATGAAAATCAGAAATTCTCGAAAACAAAGTCAAATAGCTGTAATCTCATTTACTAAAAACTTCATATACTCGATTAAATCATTATCCACTAAACCTCCACATCTGTAGACAACATGCTAAACCGCCCCATCAGTTACCATGCCGAAGCCTGAATGCTCTCCTCCAACGTCCACTATTCCTCAACACGATCAGGAGACACACCTGCTAACACTTCTTCACCTACATCACAAAACTCATCTATTAGCCTAATGCTAAGTAAGTAAAGCAGTATATGAATGAAGTAAAATGCTGAACTTATACTCCTAAATATGCAGTTTCTATTTTTCTCATCTCAGTGGCATACGCATTCGTTCATAACATGATCTGATCCCATGGTTCCCTTGGGAGTGGGATCAATTCTCCCAATGTCTACATCCTCCTACTTAATTAAGGGGCAGATGAATTCCCTTAACACTTGATCTGATCCCATGGTTCCCTTGGGAGTGGGATCAATTCTCCCAATGTCTAAATCCCTTCATAAGTTAAGGGGTGGATTAGTTCCCTTAATAGCTTGTCTGTCGCATACAGTTCATACCTTACCATTCCTTACATGAAATTCATTTTCGTAACTTTTAACAAAACATGATGCATGGACAATAGAAACATTCAAGCATACATAAACCTACTGTTTTGTGATGTAGGCCCGAAGGCACAAGCAATACTTTACTTACCTGGCTCCTGGAAATCTGTCTGGTTGCTAGCTACTTCGGAGGTCTGTTCACCTAAGTTCATACAGAATATAAATCAAGGCTTCACTAAACCTTTCAAAATATCAAACAGCGGTTCGAGAAATCTAGTTAGAAACTCTACTACCCGAGCATTCCTACTTATCGCTAAAACCCGAATCTACACTCAATCTCAGCATCCTCAAAATCCTCACATTGCAATCCTCCAGGCATTTCACCACTATACCACAAGAGAAATAAGGAAAAGAAACTTACCTAAGTCGAAGGAGAACCGAGCGAGGAGAATCGCCTAGAGAGCTCGGCTGCTTGAGCTGAAAAATCGAGAGTGAAATGAGCATTGACGGCTATACCTCATTTACTCTTTCCTTAAATACGTTATCCACAATATAAATTGACAATTACCCTTATGCCCTCACTTAGTTACTCATTAACCTAATTGCTATTTCTCCCTATTTCATTCTATAAAATTCACACTTAGAAGATTAATTGGTTATTTTAATTCTAATAAACCGGGTGTTACAATCTACCCTCCTTAAAAGAATTTTGTCCTCAAAATTCAGTACCTGAACAATCTTGGATGCTGGTCCATCATGTCTTGCTGGCGTTCCCATGTTGCTTCCTCTGTATTCTGATTGTGCCACAAGACTTTTACCAATGGTACCTCCTTGTTGCGTAATACCTTTACTGCAAAATCTAAAATCTTTACTGGCTTTTCTTCATAGGTAAGTGTAGGTTGAATTTCAATGCTTTGCTGTTCGACAACTTGAGCTGGATCCCGCACACACTTCTTTAACATAGAGACATGAAACACGTTATGTATTCCTCCCATAGAGGCTGGTAGCTGTAACTGATAAGCTGTTTTCCCGATCTTCTTCAGAATTGGGAACGGTCCAATAAATCTAGGATTTAGTTTGCCCCTCTTTCCAAACCTCACAACTCCTTTGAATGGTGATATCTTAAGAAAAACTTCATCCTCTACTTCAAATTCCAGTTCTCTTCTCCTCTTGTCTGCATAGCTTTTCTGTCGGCTTTGAGCTGTCAAAATTTTCTGTCGGATGAGGGCAATCTTCTCCACTGTTTGCTGCACGATATCAGGACCTAGTAGTTGTGCTTCACCAACTTCATCCCAGTACAACGGTGATCTGCATTTTCGTCCATATAATGCCTCATACGGTGCCATTCCTATTGTCGCCTGAAAACTGTTGTTGTAAGAGAACTCTACCAATGGTAAATACTTACTCCAAGATCCTTGAAAATCTAATATGCACGCTCGGAGCATATCCTCTAAGGTCTGAATAGTTCTCTCGGATTGTCCATCTGTTTGAGGGTGAAAGGCTGTGCTGAAGTTAAGTTGCGTTCCCATAGCCTTATGCAAACTTTTCCAAAACTTAGATGTAAATCTAGAGTCTCGGTCTGAAACTATAGTGCTTGGAACTCCATGTAATCTAATGATCTCTTGCACATACAACTCAGCAAGTTGATCCATCGAATATGTTATCTTTATCGGCAGAAAATGGGTGGATTTGGTCAAACGGTCAACTATTACCCAAATTGCATCATGTCCTTTTGTTGTTCTAGGCAATCCTGTAACAAAATCCATTGCCACTTGATCCCACTTCCATTCCGGAACCGGTAGGGGTTGTAATGTTCCTGCAGGTCTTTGATGTTCAGCCTTAATCTGTTGGCAGACCAAACATGACTCCACATGTTTCGCCACACATCTTTTCATACCTGGCCACCAAAAATGCTGCTTGAGATCTCTGTACATCTTGGTACTTCCAGGGTGGACAGAGAACCTGGAAGAGTGTGCCTCAGAAAGAATTTCCTTTCTAAGTTCGGTATCAGCTGGAACAAACCATCTATTTCTAAACTTAAGGACCCCATCGGTAGAATGGTTAAAATCTGACTTGTCCGTAGAATCCATGTTTGACTTGTACTTGCTACACTCGTCATCAGTTATCTGAGCTTCCTTTATTTTCTCTAGAATGGTAGGCTTTAAAGTTATGGCTGAAAGTATGGCTGTCACATCAGTTACTGCTTCTAGATTAAACTTTTGGAATTCTGACTCTAGAGTTAATGGCATACTGAAATTCATAGGTGGGGTTGATGTTGTTACTCTACTCAAGGCATCTGCCACAACATTTGCCTTACCAGGGTGGTACTTAATCTCAAGGTCATAGTCTTTTACAAATTCCAACCATCTACGTTGCCTCATGTTTAGTTCCTTCTGTGTGAAAATGTACTTCAGGCTCTTATGGTCGGAAAATATTTCACAAGATTGTCCATACAAATAATGTCTCCAAATTTTAAGTGCAAATACCACAGCAGCTAATTCTAAGTCATGTGTAGGGTAATTCTTCTCATGAGTTTTCAACTGTCTGGAAGCATAGGCTATCACTTTTCCTTCTTGCATCAAGACACAGCCAAGACCAATCTTGGATGCATCACAATAAATACTAAATTTACCATTCTCAGCAGGAAGGGTCAGGATTGGAGTATTGGTCAGTTTCTGTTTCAAGGCTTGGAAACTATGCTCACATTCATCGGTCCATAAGTACTTCACATTTTTCCTTGTTAACTTAGTAAGAGGTGTAGCAATCTTTGAAAATCCTTCAATGAACTTTCTATAATACCCCGCTAATCCAAGAAAACTTCTAATATCAGTAGCATTCTTCGGTTGGGGCCATTCCTTAACTGCTAGAACCTTGGCTGGATCGACCGATATTCCATCTCCAGAGATCACATGACCCAGAAAGTGAACTCTATCCAACCAAAACTCACACTTGGAGAACTTAGCATAAAGCTGGTGCTGCTTAAGTACTCCTAACACCAAATTCAAGTGCCTAGCATGATCCTCCTTAGTTCTAGAATAGATCAGAATGTCGTCTATGAATACAATAACAAACTTGTCCAAATACTCGTGAAACACCCTATTCATAAGGTCCATGAATGCTGCTGGTGCATTTGTCAAACCAAAAGACATAACCAAAAACTCATAATGCCCATACCTTGTGCGAAAGGCAGTCTTTGGGATATCTTCAGATTTAACCTTCAACTGATAATAACCAGACCTTAAGTCAATCTTAGAGAAAACTCTTGCACCATTGAGCTGGTCAAATAAATCATCAATCCTAGGCAGGGGATACTTGTTTTTGATGGTCAGCTTGTTTAATTCTCTATAGTCTATGCACATACGCATCGATCCATCTTTCTTCTTGACAAAGAGGACAGGTGCACCCCACGGTGAGAAGCTAGGGCGTATGAATCCCTTCTCCAACAAGTCCTCCAACTGTTTCTTTAACTCCTTAAGTTCTGTTAGTGCTAGTCTATATGGATTTTTAGACACAGGTTCTGCTCCAGGGTAGACATCTACAACAAACTCAATTTCTCTATCCGGTGGCAAACCGGGAAGGTCATCCAGAAACACTTCTGGGAAGTCTTGGACAGCAAGGATATTTTGAGGAGTTGCCTTACCTACAAGTTGTGTATCTAGAACACATGCCAAGAAGCACAAGTACTCCTTGCATGGTGAAGGTCTAAAATTTAAAGAAGTCATAACAGACATTTCCTTACTCTTCTCTGAAGCTTGGAAGGTATGTTTCAAACCACCAGGGGGTTGGAAACTAACTATCCCAGTCCTACAATCAATTATGGCGTGGTGTTTGAACAACCAATCCATTCCTAAGATTACATCAAATCCCATTATATCCATAACAATTAAATCAGCAGATAGATTTTTGTCCCCTACTAATACCATGCAATCATGCAACACTTGGTTGGAATGTAAATGTTCACCAGAGGGTAAAGCAACATTGAATACATGCCTAGAAGGTGTGGATTGTACTTCTAATTTATCAGCAAAAGCAGACGCAACAAAAGAATGGGTTGCTCCTGAATCTAGCAAGGTAAAAGCAGGCATAGAATTAACCAATATAGTACCTGACACAACAGCGGGCTGGTCCTCTTCGCCCGACTCCATCATGGAAAATATTCTCGGTTTTATCTTAGCAGGGCCACTCTTCAACGTTGGGCAGTCTCTGATGACGTGGCCAGTCTTATTACAGTTGAAACATCGAAGGACCCTGGGCTTCGGGCAATCCTTAAACGAATGCCCAAACTCCTCACAGTTATAACACTTACCAGTCCCAAACTTACACTCGCCCGGGTGGCTCTTCATACATTTCATGCACTGAGGAAACTTCTTGGTGTCCGGTACCTTCTTTCCAGAACCTTGGCCACTCTGACCATCAGCGGGTCTCTTTATTCCCCTCTGTTGGTGGGGCTGGAAGAACTTTCGCGGGGCTTCCTTTGGTCCAGCACACTTCATTTCAGCTTCTTCTGCCTCCAATGCAGTAGACACTACTTCGCTGAATGACAAGCCTTTAATGCCTGAGTACTTCACTCCTCTGTAAATCTCTGGCTTTAGACCTTGCAGGTATTGAAACACTTTATCCTCATTTCTATGGACGAGGTATCCAGCAAACCTTGACAGAGACTCGAATTGCCTATTGTACTCTGCCACAGACCCAGTCTGCTTCAAGCTCAAAAACTCAGCCTTCTTTGCGTTCTGGACAGTGGTGCTAAAATATTTCTCATAGAAGACTTCCTTGAATTGCGACCAGGACATGGTTGCAATATCGGTGGTGATCTCCAGCGACTCCCACCAAAGTTGTGCATCCCCTGCTAGATGAAACGTTGCCAAAATGACTTTCTCCCCTTCCCCAACATTGGCACACCTGAACATGCTCTCTATCTTTCGAAGCCATTCCTCAGCAACAATCGGGTTAGATGACTTTCCATCAAATGTGGGCGGTTGCAGCCTACGAAATCTATCCCCTGAATGCTCATTGACGTGACCTGAATTGGCACTTCCTTGTGTTTCCCGACTCAATAACACACCTAACTGGTCAGATTGCTATCGCACAATATCTGTCTGCTGACGCATCAACTCCGTCAGCTGTCTAATTACACTTGAATCTTCTTCATTCCTCAAGTTTGGCATCTCCCTAGGTACTCTTGGTCTCCCTGGTCGTCTAGCCATTTGTCTAAGGTTCTGCACAAAGTTATCTATATTCATAAACATCTTATAACTGAAGCTAACATAAACACTTACAGTTGTTGGAGTACTTTCATGCGACGGTTGGCACTGATGAGTAATCTTTTGAACGGTTTAACTGAATGTCTCTGATACCATACTGTAACGCCCCGAGTTATCTGAACCCGGTTCGCTACTCATTACTTGACCATGACTAAGAAATTTCAAATAAATTTAAAACTTCATTCGACATACAAAATTTGACGTTTACTAAACGTTCAAAACATTTGAAAACTTTGCAGCGGAAAAATTATTTAAGACTACAATGGGATTAAACTAGCGGTGAAAATAGTGTTGGAAAGATTTATGGAAATATTTCAAGTGTCCGGTCAAAAGAATTAAGGTTTTAAGTGATGGACTACTCAAGGAATTACAAAAGTCGAATTCATCTGCCGACGACAAAGTCAACAGAAGAAGCAGAAGTAGAAAACCAAAGGCTTCTGCCGATGACGTCTACACGACTTCACCCACAACTTCATCTGCCGATGAAGTCGTGAGAACTTCATACACCACTTCATCTGCCGATGAAGTCAACATAACTTCATCTGCCGATGAAGTCAGCGCAATTTCATCTCTCAATAGATAAACACACGACATCTTCCGATAACAACAATATGACTCCTTCCGATAGAATTAAAACATACACTACATCTTCCGATTCACTAAACGACAAACAGATTACTCTACATCTTCCGATTCACTAAACGACAAAACAGATTACTCTACATCTTCCGATTCACTAAACGACAAAACAGATTACTCTACATCTTCCGATTCACTACTCGACGACTTAATACTCTACACCTTCCGATCGAATAGACTACATTTGCCGACACGTGCTTCTCACATGACTCCTTAAGGCATTTGCCGATAGACTTCCATCTTCCGACAGACTGACACACCACATCTACCGATAGACTTCCTTCTTCCGATAGACATCAACACGATTTCCTTCCACAGAACGCAATAAACCTCTACACATATCCACTGATACAAAAAAAAATTATTCAATTCCTACCAATGGACTAAACAACCTGTCTATAACCCGAGAAAGCTTCGACTATCTAACAGACTTAAAACATTTTACCAAAAATCCATTCATAACACTCCAAGTCATTGTATTGATCAAATTCAGTAAAAACATGAAAATCAGAAATTCTCGAAAACAAAGTCAAATAGCTGTAATCTCATTTACTAAAAACTTCATATACTCGATTAAATCATTATCCACTAAACCTCCACATCTGTAGACAACATGCTAAACCGCCCCATCAGTTACCATGCCGAAGCCTGAATGCTCTCCTCCAACGTCCACTATTCCTCAACACGATCAGGAGACACACCTGCTAACACTTCTTCACCTACATCACAAAACTCATCTATTAGCCTAATGCTAAGTAAGTAAAGCAGTATATGAATGAAGTAAAATGCTGAACTTATACTCCTAAATATGCAGTTTCTATTTTTCTCATCTCAGTGGCATACGCATTCGTTCATAACATGATCTGATCCCATGGTTCCCTTGGGAGTGGGATCAATTCTCCCAATGTCTACATCCTCCTACTTAATTAAGGGGCAGATGAATTCCCTTAACACTTGATCTGATCCCATGGTTCCCTTGGGAGTGGGATCAATTCTCCCAATGTCTAAATCCCTTCATAAGTTAAGGGGTGGATTAGTTCCCTTAATAGCTTGTCTGTCGCATACAGTTCATACCTTACCATTCCTTACATGAAATTCATTTTCGTAACTTTTAACAAAACATGATGCATGGACAATAGAAACATTCAAGCATACATAAACCTACTGTTTTGTGATGTAGGCCCGAAGGCACAAGCAATACTTTACTTACCTGGCTCCTGGAAATCTGTCTGGTTGCTAGCTACTTCGGAGGTCTGTTCACCTAAGTTCATACAGAATATAAATCAAGGCTTCACTAAACCTTTCAAAATATCAAACAGCGGTTCGAGAAATCTAGTTAGAAACTCTACTACCCGAGCATTCCTACTTATCGCTAAAACCCGAATCTACACTCAATCTCAGCATCCTCAAAATCCTCACATTGCAATCCTCCAGGCATTTCACCACTATACCACAAGAGAAATAAGGAAAAGAAACTTACCTAAGTCGAAGGAGAACCGAGCGAGGAGAATCGCCTAGAGAGCTCGGCTGCTTGAGCTGAAAAATCGAGAGTGAAATGAGCATTGACGGCTATACCTCATTTACTCTTTCCTTAAATACGTTATCCACAATATAAATTGACAATTACCCTTATGCCCTCACTTAGTTACTCATTAACCTAATTGCTATTTCTCCCTATTTCATTCTATAAAATTCACACTTAGAAGATTAATTGGTTATTTTAATTCTAATAAACCGGGTGTTACACTCCCACTAACACTATATCACCCCGTACAACCTGCTCGGAGTGCATAAACTCTCCGGACGGTAGTATAATGCTGTAGGGCTGATCTGACGGCGTACAACAAAATCTCTGCCTACCCACGAAGTCCATTGCCACAAACGAATAAGTGGCACCCGTGTCCCACAAAGTATAAGCAGGTACATCACATATCAAAATTGTACCTGTAATGGCTGTATGCTGGGCGGCTTCATCATCATCCTCTATCATGGCAAATACTCTTGGCACGACACGATTCGGCCTAGTGTCAGGCACCGGACAATCCCGGACTTGGTGGCCCTCCTTGTCACATCAGAAGCATCGGCCAGTAAAGAGTCTACATTCCCCCATATGATTTTTCTGGCAACGTGGGCATACAGGAAGCTGAGGAGCTCCCATAGGTCTTTTCCCCATGTCTTGATAAATTGTAACCCCATTAGGTCTCTTGACACCTCTGTTATGCTGCCGTTGTGGTTGCCCAACCTGACCCCTTTGTTGTTGCTGTTGAGGGACATCAAGTAGGACTCTCTTTGATGTATCTCTATATCTCTGAGAGTTCGCCTCCAAGGCTTCCAACTGATAAGCCTTGGCCACTACCTTCGTATACGGGGCCTCGTCAAATCCCCCGTATGTAATCCCCCATAAGAGGTCCAGCTTCAAACCCTGAATAAATTGGTGCACTTTGTTTTCGTCAGTTGCCACCAAATGAGGTGCATAGCGAGATAGCAACTCGAACCTCTGAACATACTCAGCCACTGTTCCAAATTGCCGGAGTCGAGCAAATTCAATCATCTTTTCCTTCTTCGCACTTCTGTCAAAATACTTCTCATAGAATATTCGTTTAAATCCCTCCCAGCTTAACGCCACCGTTGTTGCCTGGACGATGTCCCACCAAAATCCTGTATTCTTGGTGAGTTGATACGTGGCACATAGAACCTTCTTATTTTCCTCCACCTCTGCGCATCTAAACATTCTCTCTATCTGCTGGACCCATTCCTCAGCGTGAGTTGGGTCAGTAGATAGTCCATCAAATGTAGGCGGCTGGAGTCGCCTGAATCTATCTCCACTGATGTCGCGTGAAGCATTCCCATTATTATTATTATTATTCCCGTTGTCTTCTCGGGCCATCATACGTTCGTCCATGCAGAACTGTACACCCACCAGCTCAGTTAATCTGTCGATGGCTGGTGTGAAAAATATGTTCGCAAGTGTACGAGTCGCAACAAGTAATATAGTGATAAAATAGAGTGTCGAACCCACGAGGACTTGTAATTAATAATCGAAATAACTAATTTTAATTCTAAATTGAACACAAGTTTTTATGATTTTTAAGAATTGTAATTAAAATAAATGACCAAAACAATTAAAATAAACTAAATTAAAATAGCAAAACAAATAAACTGAGATTAAATCAATTTGATAAAAGCCTAGGTACTACGATTTCACCAAGACAATATTTATTTCAGTCCTTCGCAATTACATTCATAAATATTCTTCCTATGTTGATGACCGATTTCACTAAATTCTAATACAATCTCTCTCGAGCATTGCATAGTTTATCTGATTAATGGGTTATCACTTCTCAGTCTCAAATCCTGCATTAATCAAATACAAATAAATCAAGAAATCACAGTGATCACATCAATACCGTAACTATCTCTAGCCTACGTATATTAATGACATTAATTTCAGTACTCGGATATTTATCACCTCTCGGTCTCAAAACATCCCAAACATCAAGTAAAGATTGGCCAAAAATTTACAGGCTTTAAGAACAGAAATTAAATGCGCCAACAATATTGGAAGAAATAATTATAAAATATAATTAAACGAAGAATATAAAATAAACATAGTCTGGCTACATCGTAGCCCTAGTAGAAAAGTTTAGTTCATGCTATATAAAATAAAAACAATAATAAATATGATTTTCATAAATAAAGATAAAAGGAATATAGGAAAACTATTTTTTTTTATATCTTTGAAGAATCGCCCCTCCTCTGCTGCACGCCAGAATCGCCGAACTCCAATCGCCGAAATCAGAATCCTGCTCGCCAGAATCGCCGCCAGAGAATGCTCTCCAAATCGCCGACTCCCTTCTGCTGTTGCCCTCGTCTCTGCTGCCAGAGAATGCCAAATCTTCGCTTGCCCGATTCGCTGCTCGCTGCTAGCTCTTCAATCTCCAGAGAGCGCCCTTCTGCTGGTTCGTTCTTAGGTTTTTATTACTTGCTTTCAACTCTATCAATGGTGGAGATTAAGTCTTCTTTTAGCTTGATGGTTCAGATTAAAAATAGGTGACTTTCCAAAATTGAACCCCTTTCCAAAATTAAACTCGTGTGGTGATCGATCGCCATGTTCATTGTTTTACCACTATTTTGTCTTTCTCCCTGTTTTAAATACGTTTTCTGCACACTTAAACAAAACTCATCAAATACTTTCACACACTTGAGAATAAACTTATCAAATCAAGTATAAAAAGTATAAATAAGTGTGTAAAATACACACTTATCAATGGCACGAGAACTTTCGTTTGCTTCATCCTGTTGTCCTCTCACCATTTTTAAGAAACTCTTACAAATAGAATAACTAAATTTAATAAACAGAAACTTTTACATGAAGTTAAACACTTACAGTTGGTGGAGCGATCTCACGTGGCGGGTTGTGCAGTCAGACAGTTTACAGAATCGCTTTTAAAACCTGATTTCGCTCTGATACCATAACTGTGACTAGCTCAAGTGGTACTCCTCACTTGTAGCCTTGGGTACTAATCCCTGAGGTCTTGGGTTCGAGTGGGGAGGAAGGCAAAAACTCCCTACAGGGGGGGAGAAGTTTGTGAGTGGGCCACCCATGCTCCGCGGATCCTCAGAGGCTCGAGGGCCTGGTTGGGGCCGGAGATGGGTTAAAACGTCACGGATCCCAGAGGGTTAGGTCGGCGGGCTTTACATAAAAGGCGCCTTTTTTGTAAAGGCCGCTGGCCCAACCCTCTAGGATCCGCGACGTTTTAACCCATCTCCGGCCCCAACCGGGCCCTCGAGCCTCTAGTAGCTCAAGTGGTACTCCTCACTTGTAGCCTTGGGTACTAATCCCTGAGGTCCTAGGTTCGAGTGGGGAGGAAGCCAAAAACTCCCTACAGGGGGGGAGAAGTTCGTGAGTGGGCCACCCATGCTCCGCGGATCCTCAGAGGCTCGAGGGCCTAGTTGGGGCCGGAGATGGGTTAAAACGTCGCTGATCCCAGAGGGTTGGGCCGGCGGGCTTTACAACAACTCTCTTAAATTAATATGCACATTTCCAAACTAGAATACAAATCAAAGTGAAGCCAACAACGACTATTGCATCTCATAAAACAATTCCAAGAACCTTATAGAACGATCATCAGAACCTTATAAAATAATTACTTGAACTAAATAAAAATAGTATTAACCTCATAAAAACGATAATGCAATCTCCAAAAAAAAAAAAAAACAAAAAGATTTTGAGTTTAAACTATCATCACTGAAAACGTTCTGATATCATGTGAGAAACTGATAAGAAACAAAGAGAGGATAGGCTTTCCTTGAATGCTTGGATATGTGAGTGTAAAGAAAGAAAAGTTTAGATAGGATTACAAGAAATAATGATAAAAACTAAATTACCCTTAGACTAGATGATAGAAACTTTCCTCTGTTATTCAAAGAATCGAAAAAAAAATTACAGAACCTGGGTTGTTCGAGAGACCCCCCTCTCCTGCTAAGACTTCAACTTCCAGCAACTACCAGAGCTCTCTACTTCTCTTCTCCCTCATTTTTATTTCTTCTCCTCTTGCAACTGCTGGTAACTAACTTTCTAATTTTGAAATGAACAACTAACTACGTATTGAACCATTAACTACAGATTATTTTTACATATTATTTCTTTCTCCTAGAATATGTAAACCTAATAATAGGCCTATCAATACTCTCCGTCTAAAAAGAAACCTTGTCCTCAAGGTTAAAATCTGGAAAATGATGCAAAATATCCGCATAATCTTCCCATGTGGCCTCAAACGGAGGATTACCTTTCCATTTAATCAAAACTGCAACTGGTTGATTCATACCCAAAGGTTGCTTCACATCCAACAGAGATTCTGGTTCACTGTGCTTCTCTTCTTCGAGGCTAAGCTCCTCTGGTAATGGAATAAATTGCTCCAAATCACCAGTCGCTTTTCTTAATAATGAAACGTGGACAACAGGATGAATGCGAGTTGGTTCTGGAAGCAGAAGCTTATACGCCACTTTCCTGATCCTTCCTATAATCTCAAACGGACCAACAAATCTGGGCATCAGCTTCTGAAACTTATCCGATCGCATCGATTTCTGTCTGTAAGGTTTGAGTTTCAGCCAAACCTTATCACCCACGGCAAATTCAACATCCCGTCTCTTCTTGTTCGCCGACTGCAACATTTGCTGTTGGGCGCGATTTAAATGGGCTTTAAGCCGATCCAAAATTGCATCTCTTTCTCGCATTTGTTCCTCCACCGCCGAAACAACCGAGCCTGTATTATCAACTTGCAACAGAGTAGGTGGGTCTTGTTTGTAAACAACTCTAAACGGGTTCATCCCAATAGCTGAATGGAAAGAAGAATTGTACCAATACTCTGCCCAAAACAACCATCGACTCCAATCTTTCGGTTTCTCACTAATGAAACACCGTAAATATGTTTCCAAAGTCCGATTGACGACTCCTGATTGCCCATCTGTTTGCGGATGGTACGCGGAGCTGAAGCGAAGAGTTGTTCCCTGTATCCTCCACAATTCTTTCCAAAATCGGCTAACAAAGACTTTATCCCTGTCAGAAACAATGGACCTAGGCATACCATGAAGCCTTAAAATATTTTGTAAAAATTTCTCAGCTACTGTTTTCGCTGAAAAAGGGTGGCTAAGTCCAACAAAATGACTAAACTTGCTCAATCTATCAACCACCACCATGATCGTATCCAACCCATTAGACTTCGGCAATTTCTCAGTAAAATCAATTGAAATGTCTTCCCAAATATCTACTAGAATAGGGAGAACCTGAAGAAGACCTGCCGGCGATAGAGTTTCATACTTATTTTGTTGACAAACTGCACAATTATTAGCGTACTTTTCCACATCTTTCCTCATGCCAAACCAAAAAAGCTCCGTAGAGATTCTTCTAAAGGTTTTAATGTAACGACCCTAATACTGTACCCGTATTTTCCGTACTATTTTTTTTTTATCCTAAAATTTTAACTAAACTCTAGGCAGAATCTAAACCGAAATCGAAACCAGAATCGAAATCGGAATTGAAATTGAACCTTGAAAGCATTTAAAACAAAACGTTTAATAAATAATTAAAACTTAAAACATTAATTAAAACTTTAAAAAAAATCAAATTGAAAAGAGGGAGGGCAGAATCGAAATTCTGCCCTCGAAAAGCAGCAGCGACCGGGCGCTGCCATTTGCAGCGCACGGTCGCCGTGTGCGTTGCACGATGCAGCGCGCGATCGCTGCATTGTGCAGCGATCAGGCGCTGCATCGCTGCACATTGCAGCGATCGGGCGCTGCGTTGTGCAGCGCCCAGTCGCTGCGTTGTGCAGTGACTGGTGCAGCGATTCACTCCCTCTGCCCTCTGTATTTTGCCTACTCTTTTCTTACCACAGCAGAGAGCAAAACACTTCAACTTTCAGCTCTCTGGAATCCGATTCCAGAGAGCAAATTCCTCTTTCTCCCTCACATTCTAGCACCCTAAACATTTCAATATTCTTTCGATTTCATTCCCGATCATTGCTAAACATACCACTCAGGCAATACGTGATAAAACTTCCTAAAAACAATTGGCGTGGATAGCTCAAAAACTCGAGCATATCCGCACCAATCCTGAAACATTCAAATACAGTTTACAAAATCATTTAAAACGCTATACAACCAAACAGTTCCAGAATTTCAAAACAAATGTCATTACCTAAACATCCTATAATGTCTATAAAGCTATCAGCCCAAATACCCCAAAAAGACCCTCAAAACTCTGTACATACTATCCCCACGGGTCAGTGAAGCCTCGACTGTGCCAGCACACCACCGCAGCCATCCTCGATCAACCAGACTCATGCCTCAGGAGGAGGAATCTCATCCTCACCTGGATCCTCGATATCTAGATCACCTACACCATACAATACACTATGAGATAAAAAATCTCAGTAAGCTCTAGTAAATGCGATGCATGTTGTGCGTATGAGTTCAATAAAACCATGCTTTAATTTATCTTACTATGCAATGCTCAATACGCCTTTCGGCCAATACAATACGCCTTTCGGCACAGTTATATCAATACGCCTTTCGGCCAATGCTATGCTCAATACGCCTTTCGGCCAATACAATACGCCTTTCGGCCAATGCTATGCTCAATACGCCTTTCGGCCAATGCTATGCTCAATACGCCTTTCGGCACAGTTATATCAATACGCCTTTCGGCACAGTTATATCAATACGCCTTTCGGCCAATGCTATGCTCAATACGCCTTTCGGCCAATACAATACGCCTTTCGGCACAGTTATATCAATACGCCTTTCGGCACAGTTATATCAATACGCCTTTCGGCCAATGCTATGCTCAATACGCCTTTCGGCACAGTTATATCAATACGCCTTTCGGCCAATGCTATGCTCAATACGCCTTTCGGCCAATGCTATGCTCAATACGCCTTTCGGCCAATACAATACGCCTTTCGGCCAATACAATACGCCTTTCGGCACAGTTATATCAATACGCCTTTCGGCCAATGCTATGCTCAATACGCCTTCGGCCAATACAATACGCCTTCGGCCAATACAATACGCCTTCGGCCAATACAATACGCCTTTCGGCCAATGCTATGCTCAATACGCCTTTCGGCCAATGCTATGCTCAATACGCCTTTCGGCACAGTTATATCAATACGCCTTTCGGCACAGTTATATCAATACGCCTTTCGGCCAATGCTATGCTCAATACGCCTTTCGGCACAGTTATATCAATACGCCTTTCGGCCAATACAATACGCCTTTCGGCCAATACAATACGCCTTCGGCCAATACAATACGCCTTTCGGCCAATACAATACGCCTTTCGGCCAATACAATACGCCTTCGGCCAATACAATACGCCTTTCGGCCAATGCTATGCTCAATACGCCTTTCGGCCAATACAATACGCCTTTCGGCCAATGCTATGCTCAATACGCCTTTCGGCCAATACAATACGCCTTTCGGCCAATGCTATGCTCAATACGCCTTTCGGCCAATGCTATGCTCAATACGCCTTTCGGCCAATGCTATGCTCAATACGCCTTTCGGCCAATACAATACGCCTTTCGGCCAATGCTATGCTCAATACGCCTTCGGCCAATACAATACGCCTTTCGGCCAATACAATACGCCTTTCGGCCAATGCTATGCTCAATACGCCTTTCGGCCAATGCTATGCTCAATACGCCTTTCGGCCAATGCTATGCTCAATACGCCTTCGGCCAATACAATACGCCTTTCGGCACAGTTATATCAATACGCCTTTCGGCCAATGCTATGCTCAATACGCCTTTCGGCCAATACAATACGCCTTCGGCCAATGCTATGCTCAATACGCCTTTCGGCCAATACAATACGCCTTTCGGCCAATGCTATGCTCAATACGCCTTTCGGCCAATACAATACGCCTTCGGCCAATGCTATGCTCAATACGCCTTTCGCACAGTTATATCAATACGCCTTTCGGCACAGTTATATCAATACGCCTTTCGGCACAGTTATATCGGCCAATACAATACGCCTTTCGGCCAATACTATGTCAATACGCCTTTCGGCCAATACAATACGCCTTTCGGCCAATACACAATAAGCCTTACGGCCAATGATCACTAAGCCTTACGGCCGATGAACGATAAGCCTTTCGGCCGATGCAATACTTTACGTTATCTTTAAAACTCTGTGCGGAAGTTCGTTTTCATGCTTTTCTTTAAAACCAGTGATGCATGAACAGTTCAATATCATACTGTAAACAAGCAATAACATATACCATCAAAGACTGTAAAACCTAATCTATAAAACAAATAATCCTAGCTACCCAACCAAAGCAATATAAACTAGTGCGTCACTAAAATCCTCGAGACGACGTTCGACGTATGGTGTAGGCCAATCGGCCAAAGAAGATCACGAGAACTTACCTCGTGACCAAAGCAGCTCAAGCTCCGTCCACGAGCGATGTTTGTCTGAAGTAAAACACAATATTGACGTTAAAACGAATTTAAGTTATAAAACGTCCAAATTGTCAAAACCTTAACTAAAAAAACTTCCTAAAGCTATAATTCGATTCATTGTACTACATTATCGAGAGATCTACTCTCGGCTCTTGAAAATCCAAAATACGAGTTTACCCTAAATTCTCGAATTTTCTCGATTTCTAACATTTTTCACAAATCGTTCTAACTTCGTCCAATAACGTCAAATACGTGCAACATATACTTAATCACGGCTAACCTATTAATTAGGAGCCCTAAATCGACATTTTTATCGAAATTTACCGAAACCCTAGTTTGTCGAAAACGCTACAAACGTCGAAATAAAAGCTCAAGATTAAAGGTACATACCGAGAGTTGCGAGAGGAGGAGAAACCGTGAAAGAAACGGAACGAATGGGAGGAGAAACGGAGTCGGATCGTGAAATCGTCGGCGGCTGGCAGAGAGGGTTTCGCGAGGGTTTTTGCTGTCTGGATTGATTTTCAAATGAAAATCGTTAAGGCTTTTTGCCTTTAAGTAATAATCACTTAATTAAATGCTAATTGACGATTTTGCCCTTCTTTAGTTTTTATATAGATTTCTTCTTTCGGTTCGTCAATCGTCCAGCTATTCGGTTTCCCCAAATCTCCTTATTTCGCCAATAAGCCCAACTCGTTATTTGGGATTTAACAAAACTGTCCGTTTGCAATTTGGACCTCGTTTACTATTTTTATTAAAACGTCATTTACTTTACGATAAAGGTAATTACTCGGAATATAGCGTTTAATCTCCGAAAATTTCCATAATTTCCTTAAAATTCCTATTAATCGTTAGG